>OX371278.1:10000-1232916 GCA_947310995.1 Yponomeuta cagnagella
TAACCTAACCTAACCTAACCTAACCTAACCTAACCTAACCTAACCTAACCTAACCTAACCTAACCTAACCTAACCTAACCTAACCTAACCTAACCTAACCTAACCTAACCTAACCTAACCTAACCTAACCTAACCTAACCTAACCTAACCTAACCTAACCTAACCTAACCTAACCTAACCTAACCTAACCTAACCTAACCTAACCTAACCTAACCTAACCTAACCTAACCTAACCTAACCTAACCTAACCTAACCTAACCTAACCTAACCTAACCTAACCTAACCTAACCTAACCTAACCTAACCTAACCTAACCTAACCTAACCTAACCTAACCTAACCTAACCTAACCTAACCTAACCTAACCTAACCTAACCTAACCTAACCTAACCTAACCTAACCTAACCTAACCTAACCTAACCTAACCTAACCTAACCTAACCTAACCTAACCTAACCTAACCTAACCTAACCTAACCTAACCTAACCTAACCTAACCTAACCTAACCTAACCTAACCTAACCTAACCTAACCTAACCTAACCTAACCTAACCTAACCTAACCTAACCTAACCTAACCTAACCTAACCTAACCTAACCTAACCTAACCTAACCTAACCTAACCTAACCTAACCTAACCTAACCTAACCTAACCTAACCTAACCTAACCTAACCTAACCTAACCTAACCTAACCTAACCTAACCTAACCTAACCTAACCTAACCTAACCTAACCTAACCTAACCTAACCTAACCTAACCTAACCTAACCTAACCTAACCTAACCTAACCTAACCTAACCTAACCTAACCTAACCTAACCTAACCTAACCTAACCTAACCTAACCTAACCTAACCTAACCTAACCTAACCTAACCTAACCTAACCTAACCTAACCTAACCTAACCTAACCTAACCTAACCTAACCTAACCTAACCTAACCTAACCTAACCTAACCTAACCTAACCTAACCTAACCTAACCTAACCTAACCTAACCTAACCTAACCTAACCTAACCTAACCTAACCTAACCTAACCTAACCTAACCTAACCTAACCTAACCTAACCTAACCTAACCTAACCTAACCTAACCTAACCTAACCTAACCTAACCTAACCTAACCTAACCTAACCTAACCTAACCTAACCTAACCTAACCTAACCTAACCTAACCTAACCTAACCTAACCTAACCTAACCTAACCTAACCTAACCTAACCTAACCTAACCTAACCTAACCTAACCTAACCTAACCTAACCTAACCTAACCTAACCTAACCTAACCTAACCTAACCTAACCTAACCTAACCTAACCTAACCTAACCTAACCTAACCTAACCTAACCTAACCTAACCTAACCTAACCTAACCTAACCTAACCTAACCTAACCTAACCTAACCTAACCTAACCTAACCTAACCTAACCTAACCTAACCTAACCTAACCTAACCTAACCTAACCTAACCTAACCTAACCTAACCTAACCTAACCTAACCTAACCTAACCTAACCTAACCTAACCTAACCTAACCTAACCTAACCTAACCTAACCTAACCTAACCTAACCTAACCTAACCTAACCTAACCTAACCTAACCTAACCTAACCTAACCTAACCTAACCTAACCTAACCTAACCTAACCTAACCTAACCTAACCTAACCTAACCTAACCTAACCTAACCTAACCTAACCTAACCTAACCTAACCTAACCTAACCTAACCTAACCTAACCTAACCTAACCTAACCTAACCTAACCTAACCTAACCTAACCTAACCTAACCTAACCTAACCTAACCTAACCTAACCTAACCTAACCTAACCTAACCTAACCTAACCTAACCTAACCTAACCTAACCTAACCTAACCTAACCTAACCTAACCTAACCTAACCTAACCTAACCTAACCTAACCTAACCTAACCTAACCTAACCTAACCTAACCTAACCTAACCTAACCTAACCTAACCTAACCTAACCTAACCTAACCTAACCTAACCTAACCTAACCTAACCTAACCTAACCTAACCTAACCTAACCTAACCTAACCTAACCTAACCTAACCTAACCTAACCTAACCTAACCTAACCTAACCTAACCTAACCTAACCTAACCTAACCTAACCTAACCTAACCTAACCTAACCTAACCTAACCTAACCTAACCTAACCTAACCTAACCTAACCTAACCTAACCTAACCTAACCTAACCTAACCTAACCTAACCTAACCTAACCTAACCTAACCTAACCTAACCTAACCTAACCTAACCTAACCTAACCTAACCTAACCTAACCTAACCTAACCTAACCTAACCTAACCTAACCTAACCTAACCTAACCTAACCTAACCTAACCTAACCTAACCTAACCTAACCTAACCTAACCTAACCTAACCTAACCTAACCTAACCTAACCTAACCTAACCTAACCTAACCTAACCTAACCTAACCTAACCTAACCTAACCTAACCTAACCTAACCTAACCTAACCTAACCTAACCTAACCTAACCTAACCTAACCTAACCTAACCTAACCTAACCTAACCTAACCTAACCTAACCTAACCTAACCTAACCTAACCTAACCTAACCTAACCTAACCTAACCTAACCTAACCTAACCTAACCTAACCTAACCTAACCTAACCTAACCTAACCTAACCTAACCTAACCTAACCTAACCTAACCTAACCTAACCTAACCTAACCTAACCTAACCTAACCTAACCTAACCTAACCTAACCTAACCTAACCTAACCTAACCTAACCTAACCTAACCTAACCTAACCTAACCTAACCTAACCTAACCTAACCTAACCTAACCTAACCTAACCTAACCTAACCTAACCTAACCTAACCTAACCTAACCTAACCTAACCTAACCTAACCTAACCTAACCTAACCTAACCTAACCTAACCTAACCTAACCTAACCTAACCTAACCTAACCTAACCTAACCTAACCTAACCTAACCTAACCTAACCTAACCTAACCTAACCTAACCTAACCTAACCTAACCTAACCTAACCTAACCTAACCTAACCTAACCTAACCTAACCTAACCTAACCTAACCTAACCTAACCTAACCTAACCTAACCTAACCTAACCTAACCTAACCTAACCTAACCTAACCTAACCTAACCTAACCTAACCTAACCTAACCTAACCTAACCTAACCTAACCTAACCTAACCTAACCTAACCTAACCTAACCTAACCTAACCTAACCTAACCTAACCTAACCTAACCTAACCTAACCTAACCTAACCTAACCTAACCTAACCTAACCTAACCTAACCTAACCTAACCTAACCTAACCTAACCTAACCTAACCTAACCTAACCTAACCTAACCTAACCTAACCTAACCTAACCTAACCTAACCTAACCTAACCTAACCTAACCTAACCTAACCTAACCTAACCTAACCTAACCTAACCTAACCTAACCTAACCTAACCTAACCTAACCTAACCTAACCTAACCTAACCTAACCTAACCTAACCTAACCTAACCTAACCTAACCTAACCTAACCTAACCTAACCTAACCTAACCTAACCTAACCTAACCTAACCTAACCTAACCTAACCTAACCTAACCTAACCTAACCTAACCTAACCTAACCTAACCTAACCTAACCTAACCTAACCTAACCTAACCTAACCTAACCTAACCTAACCTAACCTAACCTAACCTAACCTAACCTAACCTAACCTAACCTAACCTAACCTAACCTAACCTAACCTAACCTAACCTAACCTAACCTAACCTAACCTAACCTAACCTAACCTAACCTAACCTAACCTAACCTAACCTAACCTAACCTAACCTAACCTAACCTAACCTAACCTAACCTAACCTAACCTAACCTAACCTAACCTAACCTAACCTAACCTAACCTAACCTAACCTAACCTAACCTAACCTAACCTAACCTAACCTAACCTAACCTAACCTAACCTAACCTAACCTAACCTAACCTAACCTAACCTAACCTAACCTAACCTAACCTAACCTAACCTAACCTAACCTAACCTAACCTAACCTAACCTAACCTAACCTAACCTAACCTAACCTAACCTAACCTAACCTAACCTAACCTAACCTAACCTAACCTAACCTAACCTAACCTAACCTAACCTAACCTAACCTAACCTAACCTAACCTAACCTAACCTAACCTAACCTAACCTAACCTAACCTAACCTAACCTAACCTAACCTAACCTAACCTAACCTAACCTAACCTAACCTAACCTAACCTAACCTAACCTAACCTAACCTAACCTAACCTAACCTAACCTAACCTAACCTAACCTAACCTAACCTAACCTAACCTAACCTAACCTAACCTAACCTAACCTAACCTAACCTAACCTAACCTAACCTAACCTAACCTAACCTAACCTAACCTAACCTAACCTAACCTAACCTAACCTAACCTAACCTAACCTAACCTAACCTAACCTAACCTAACCTAACCTAACCTAACCTAACCTAACCTAACCTAACCTAACCTAACCTAACCTAACCTAACCTAACCTAACCTAACCTAACCTAACCTAACCTAACCTAACCTAACCTAACCTAACCTAACCTAACCTAACCTAACCTAACCTAACCTAACCTAACCTAACCTAACCTAACCTAACCTAACCTAACCTAACCTAACCTAACCTAACCTAACCTAACCTAACCTAACCTAACCTAACCTAACCTAACCTAACCTAACCTAACCTAACCTAACCTAACCTAACCTAACCTAACCTAACCTAACCTAACCTAACCTAACCTAACCTAACCTAACCTAACCTAACCTAACCTAACCTAACCTAACCTAACCTAACCTAACCTAACCTAACCTAACCTAACCTAACCTAACCTAACCTAACCTAACCTAACCTAACCTAACCTAACCTAACCTAACCTAACCTAACCTAACCTAACCTAACCTAACCTAACCTAACCTAACCTAACCTAACCTAACCTAACCTAACCTAACCTAACCTAACCTAACCTAACCTAACCTAACCTAACCTAACCTAACCTAACCTAACCTAACCTAACCTAACCTAACCTAACCTAACCTAACCTAACCTAACCTAACCTAACCTAACCTAACCTAACCTAACCTAACCTAACCTAACCTAACCTAACCTAACCTAACCTAACCTAACCTAACCTAACCTAACCTAACCTAACCTAACCTAACCTAACCTAACCTAACCTAACCTAACCTAACCTAACCTAACCTAACCTAACCTAACCTAACCTAACCTAACCTAACCTAACCTAACCTAACCTAACCTAACCTAACCTAACCTAACCTAACCTAACCTAACCTAACCTAACCTAACCTAACCTAACCTAACCTAACCTAACCTAACCTAACCTAACCTAACCTAACCTAACCTAACCTAACCTAACCTAACCTAACCTAACCTAACCTAACCTAACCTAACCTAACCTAACCTAACCTAACCTAACCTAACCTAACCTAACCTAACCTAACCTAACCTAACCTAACCTAACCTAACCTAACCTAACCTAACCTAACCTAACCTAACCTAACCTAACCTAACCTAACCTAACCTAACCTAACCTAACCTAACCTAACCTAACCTAACCTAACCTAACCTAACCTAACCTAACCTAACCTAACCTAACCTAACCTAACCTAACCTAACCTAACCTAACCTAACCTAACCTAACCTAACCTAACCTAACCTAACCTAACCTAACCTAACCTAACCTAACCTAACCTAACCTAACCTAACCTAACCTAACCTAACCTAACCTAACCTAACCTAACCTAACCTAACCTAACCTAACCTAACCTAACCTAACCTAACCTAACCTAACCTAACCTAACCTAACCTAACCTAACCTAACCTAACCTAACCTAACCTAACCTAACCTAACCTAACCTAACCTAACCTAACCTAACCTAACCTAACCTAACCTAACCTAACCTAACCTAACCTAACCTAACCTAACCTAACCTAACCTAACCTAACCTAACCTAACCTAACCTAACCTAACCTAACCTAACCTAACCTAACCTAACCTAACCTAACCTAACCTAACCTAACCTAACCTAACCTAACCTAACCTAACCTAACCTAACCTAACCTAACCTAACCTAACCTAACCTAACCTAACCTAACCTAACCTAACCTAACCTAACCTAACCTAACCTAACCTAACCTAACCTAACCTAACCTAACCTAACCTTTTTTTTTTTTTTTTTTTTTTTTTTTTTGACGGAGTGGAGAATGCATTTACGCATCCCCCTGGGTAAAACTCCAGGGGGTATGTGGGACTCGCCGCTCTCAACCCTCTTTGCTAGAAAGAGGGGGGAGAGACTGGCCCTACCCACTAAACTCCACTCCGGCGGTTCCCTCTGGGCCGGTTTGGTGTAGGGGCACCCTGGGATCGCTAGGCATTCTACCAGAGTGCCCCCCCGGCAACCCCGGCTTGCGCCGGGGTACCCGCCTGGAAGGGGGGGGGAGCTCACAACATTAGTGAGCTCCCCTCAGGCGGTGGGACCAACCGCAGGTCCCTTAGGGGCCGAGGCGGACAAAATGTCGACGCCTTCGACCCCTTCTCGTCTGGCGTTGAGGGAGCGCGTCGGCCGCAGCCTCACGCTCCCTCTCCGCCGCCTCCTTCTGCGACATGACCTCTTCGCAGAAGGAGGCGACCGCCTTCCAGTGGCTCTCGCTGCTCAGCATCTTTGCGATGACGCTGTGCAGCGAGAGATCCACCAAACCCGTCTCCGCCACGAGTGCCGCTCTCTCCACGGCCCAGCGGCTGCACACCTCCAGTGTGTGCTGGGCCGTGTCGTCATCCGCGCCGCACTCGTGGCAACGGGTGTCCGGCTCCCTCCCTATCATGTGCAGGTAGTGCCCGAAGCAGCCATGCCCGGACACCACCTGCGCCAGCCGGAAGGTTGGGACCCCCCCTTCGCGGTCCAACCACTCTTCCATTACGGGGAGGATGGCCCCTATAGTCCTCGTGCCGTAATGGCTGTTTTCCAGGGCCACCCTCCACCGCTCCCTCAGTCTGTCTTGGGCCTCCCGGGCCGCCCTCCTCGCCTCCTCGGGGTCCGGAGGATGGTCTCCCGCTCTGGCCTCCGCCCTGCGCCGGTACCTGTCCGCCAGATGCTCGGCATCCAGGTCCCAGGGCGGAGTCCCGGCCAGGAGACACGCCGCAGCGTGGGAGGTGGAGCGGTAGGTCCTCGCCATTCGCTGGGCCACCACTCTCTGCGGACGCCGCAGCAGAGCAGTGGTGCACCCATTCAGCCTCTCGGCCCAAATCGGTGCGCCGTAGAGGGCCATGCTCCGCACAACACCCGCGTACAGTTTCCTGCACGGAGCGTTTGGCCCTCCGATGTTCGGCAGCAACCGACTCAGTGCCGAGGCCGCTCCCACGAGGCGAGGACCCAGTCTGGTGAAGTGGTCCTTGAAGGACCACCACCTGTCCAGGACCAGACCCAGATATTTGATACTGGGCCTGACCTGGACACGCTCCCCCCCCACTCTGAGGGTAGTGCCTGCGCCCACCCTCCAGCCCCTCCCCCCGAGGACCATCGCCTCAGTCTTTTGGAGGGCGACCTTCAGCCCCAGGAGGCCCACACGGTGGACCGTGAGCTCGGTGGCCACCTCTGCCCTTCGGAGCACCTCCTCCAGCTGCTTACCCCGCACGGCCACCAGTGTGTCATCGGCGTAACACACGGTGACCATGCGCGGAAGCTGTGCTCCTCTGGTGAGCCAGTCGAACCCGAGGTTCCACAGGAGCGGACCCAACACGGATCCCTGCGGAACCCCGGACGACATGGCCCTGGCACACCGAGCTCCACCGTGGTCGTAGAGCACCACCCGCCCCGTCAGGTAGTGCCCCACGACCCTCCGGAGGTACCCCGGCACCTCATGGTACCGGAGCGCCTCCTCTATCACCTCGTAGGGGAGGGAGCCAAAGGCGTTAGCGATGTCCAGAGACACCGCCACGGCTCCCTCCCCCCTTTCTTCCGCCTGCAGCCCAAACCTCCTGAGGGCGCCCACAGCACCCATGGTTGACCGCCCCTTGCGGAACCCGAACTGATTGTCGCTCAAGTCCGGGCCCGTCTCCTCTAGGTGCTGCTGGATGCGGCTTTCCAGTATTCGCTCGAAGAGCTTACTGACCTCATCCAGCAGCACGATGGGGCGGTAACCTGATGGGGAATCTGCTGGGCGCTCCTCCTTCCTCAGCAGGCACAGTTTACCCTCTTTCCAGCAGCTCGGGAAGCGCCCCTCCCCCAGGCACTCCTCCATGAGGGATCTGAGGCGGTCCCCGAGCCGCTGGAGCGCCAGGAAGAGGACCCCTCCTGGCACCCCGTCCGGACCCGGAGCTTTCCCGGCGCGCCTGAGCCGTAAAATGGCCCAGGTGAGCTCGTCGTCCGTGACGGGGGGGACGACGAGCGGCCGCTCCGGGGCCACTGACGGTGGCGCCATTCTGGGCGGGGTGAAGTCGTGGGCCGCCGGAAAGAGGCCCTCGACCACCCCGCGGAGGAGCTCTGGCTCCATGGAATCCATGGGGGGGGCGCCCCCTATCTTGTTCCGAACCATCTTGTAGGGGCGTCCCCACGGGTCCCTGTTGAGGGTGGCCAGATTCTCCTCCCAGCCCTCATCCCTGGCCTTGCCGATGGCGGCCCGGAGTGCCGCCTTCCTCCGGGCCCACGCGGTGTGGAGAAGGTCCTCCTCCTCGGCGGTGTGCCCCCTCCTGCGACAGCGGACGTATGCCCGTCGGGCCCCGTTGCACTCTTCGCGGAGGGCGGCGATTTCGGAGTTCCACCAGTACACCTGTCGCCGCCCTCGGAACGGTCTAGCCCTGGGCATAGCCGCATCGCACACCGCCGTGAGGGAAGCCCTAAGGTGGGCTGCCTTTTCATCGACCCCCCGCAGGGCGGTCGGGGGGTCGCACCACGCCTCTATAATGGCGGCCTCTTTAGCCAGGTCGCGGTCGAGCCGGGTGACCGCCCATCTGGGGAAGCCCCTCCCAGCCCTCTGGCCGTGGGGGGCCGATGGCACGGCATCCCGCAGCGGGGAGACCCTCATTCGGATATACAAATGATCCGAGAGGGTCTCTTCGTCATCCAACACCCTCCACCCGGCGACGCGCGCAGCCAGGGCAGGGGTCGCGAAAGAGAGGTCGATGATCGACCCCCCCTGCCGGCGTACGCACGTCTGCGCGCCACCCTGGTTGAGGATGACGAGGCCCGCCGCGGTCGCCCATTCCATCACTTCGGCCCCCCTGAGGTCCGTGTTAGGGCTCCCCCATGCCCGGCTCTTGGCGTTAAAGTCGCCAAGGACTAGGACGGGCGCCCCACCGGCTCTCCCGATGACCCTCTCGAGCCTCCTCAGGAACTCCTGGAAGGCGTCCAGCGGCCGATTGGGGGAGAAGTACACCCCCACCACGAGTGTGTCCCCCCACTTTGCGGCCGCATAGCCCGCCCCCCTTTCGGTGCTCGAGAGGGCCGCCCCGATGGTCGGGACCACCAGAGCCACCTGGCCGTCGGCGGAGCCCACCCAGTTGGGGCGCTGAGGGACTGCGTATGGCTCCGCCACAGCTGCCAGGGCAATGCTCCACTCCGCCATATTCTGCATCAGGAGATCCTGAGCACGGGCGGAGTGGTTGAGGTTTCCCTGCAGCACCTCACGGGGACCAGTGAGCTGTGGGTGTGCAGGCATCACTGGTCCATGGGTTGTCCCTCAGTCGCCCCGTTCATTGGGGGTCCGGCGGCTGCGGCGGCTTCCGGAGGAGCCCTGCGATTGGGGGATGCCGCGCCCCTGGTTTTGGGCGGCTTGCATCTCAAGCCGCCCATCCTGTGCCCCGCTGGCAGCCCGGCGTGGTGGCAGACTGCGCAGAAGACTTCCTCTTTGCAGCCCGCCGCCTTGTGGCCCGGCTTGCTGCAGCGGTAGCATAGGCTCCCCCGCTCCACCGGTGATGGGCACGTGGCCCTGGTGTGCCCCACTCCCAAGCACTTATAGCACCGGAGCGGTGGCTGCTCCAGGGCCACGACTCTGGCGGCCGACCAACCCACCGCGATGCGTCCCGCCTCGATCGCGGCGTTGGCCGCTTCGACGGGGCACTGCACGAGAGCCGAGCCCGCGCCGCCAAAGCCGTAACTAATTTGGCCGACTCTTACGTCCGCAGGCCCGCAGCGCCCCAGGGCCGCCACCGCCCCAGCCAGTGCCTCCGGTGTGGCCGCCTCGTCGAGACCAGTCACCCGGAGGCTCGCCATCATAACGGGCCTGTATACCCGCGCGGTGTCCCCGATGGCTGCCTCCAGGCGTCCCCTCAACTCGTCAGCCGCTCTGCCCATATTGGCGCCCGGGATTTCCAGGATGCGGGCCCCGTCCGCAGTCCTGCGGATCTTGACGCTTTCCAGGCCCACATCCTGGAGTCGGAAGGCTTGGGTGGCCCTCTTCATGACGTCGGCGTAGGACGCTTCGGCCTCCGGTTTGAGGGCCACCACTACGGCCGCCGTTTTGGGCACCGTCAGCTTTCTCGGGGGTGCAGGGGCACGACCCGAAGGTTGGCTCGCCCGGGGAGCAGGCGGAGCGGGCCTCCTCCCTCCACCCCGCCTGACCACTTCCGTCCACGCCGGCTCCGGCGCCTGCGCCGGCGGCTCAGGAGCGGGGGCAGGGGCCACCGAGGCTCGCGCGGGAGCCCTACCACCAAACCGCGGCGCCGGCGCCGGGTTAGCCGGCGGCATCAAGGTCGCCCCTGCTGCCACCAGGCCGGCGCCCCCAGGCGGAGCTTTTGGCCCCCGCTGTTGTTGCAGTTGGGAGCCGCTGTTCTCCCGCGCCCCCTCCACCCCCTGCTGTTGCTGCTCTACCCTCCTCCTGTCCGCAGCAAGCGGTGGGCGGGCGACAGGCTCCGGGGGGAGGCGACGACAGATTGCCTCCAACCTGGCGTTCACCATCCCCCCCAGAGAGGTGAAGAGCTCGCGGGAGAGCTCCTCCTTAAACTCCGCTAGGAGCGCCATCACGTCGCCAGCTTCCGGCGCACTCGGGCCCGGAGCAGGCGGCTCCTTTCCTCTCTCCGAAAAGGCCCTACGGACGGCCTTCAGTTCGGAGCGCATGAGGGCGAGTTCCTCCCTCATGCGCTTGTTGTCCGCCCGCAGGGTGCGGACAACCTCCCCTTCGTCCTGCGGTTGGAGGCTAGCCACCGCCGCCACAATTTCGCGGCAGGCGGAGTTGATGTTGCCCCGGATGCCCCCCTTCAAATTGAGGGACTTGGCCGTCTCTGCAAGTACCACCTCCGCGGCCCGGCGCACAACGTCCACCGGATCCGCGTCGGCCGGTACGGCTCGCACGCTGCCGCACTCCTCCGGGTCGCTCTCCTCCTCTTCCTCTTCGGAGTCCTGGCGATCGGCCTCGCGCAGACTCCTCCGGGCGGCCGACATGCCGGTGCAATGGCCGGCAGTAGCCCTCGTGGTAACTCCCTTCGCCCCTCGTCCACGCCCCGCCGGGGTGATCTTTGGCGCGGGGATCTCAAGCCTAAAGTAGGGGTTCGCCCTCTTGGCCCCCACCTTGGGCCCCTCCGGCACTTCCCCCCCCTTGGCTGTCCCACTGGGCAAAAGGTCACCCGCGGCGGATCTCCTACCGCTCATCTCTCCCCCGTAATCCGCGTGAAGGGATTCCCCTTCCATCACCTATCTCCAAAACTACCCAAATTTTGTCACCCAAATATCCAAAACCCAAATAAATTTCAAAACCAATCCCCAGAACAAACAAAACCCTCAAAATAATCCAAAAGCCAACGATACCTAACCTAACCTAACCTAACCTAACCTAACCTAACCTAACCTAACCTAACCTAACCTAACCTAACCTAACCTAACCTAACCTAACCTAACCTAACCTAACCTAACCTAACCTAACCTAACCTAACCTAACCTAACCTAACCTAACCTAACCTAACCTAACCTAACCTAACCTAACCTAACCTAACCTAACCTAACCTAACCTAACCTAACCTAACCTAACCTAACCTAACCTAACCTAACCTAACCTAACCTAACCTAACCTAACCTAACCTAACCTAACCTAACCTAACCTAACCTAACCTAACCTAACCTAACCTAACCTAACCTAACCTAACCTAACCTAACCTAACCTAACCTAACCTAACCTAACCTAACCACCGAAAAACTAATTCTGAAAATTTCACCTACCTGCTCGTGCCGCACCTTCTTGAAAGCGTCTCACTCCCAGCTGTCCGCCCCTGAAAGCAGAATAACATTAGATTCAGTATTTTTCGAGTAATTAAATAAAAACATAATTTTTCTTCATTTTTCTAAATTTTTTCCCTTAGTCTTTCCATAGCTTTTCCGAAACTCACCCGTTTTCGTCCGAAAAACCACCGCTGACATTGCGGGACACCCCCGCGTCGATAGACACCACTTTTATGGTGATAGGGTGGTATTTCGGCGAACTCCATACTAAGCGTCAAGCAAAAAGTTTACCTTAGTGATAGAATAGTTTCATACATCACCGAAAAACTAATTCTGAAAATTTCACCTACCTGCTCGTGCCGCACCTTCTTGAAAGCGTCTCACTCCCAGCTGTCCGCCCCTGAAAGCAGAATAACATTAGATTCAGTATTTTTCGAGTAATTAAATAAAAACATAATTTTTCTTCATTTTTCTAAATTTTTTCCCTTAGTCTTTCCATAGCTTTTCCGAAACTCACCCGTTTTCGTCCGAAAAACCACCGCTGACATTGCGGGACACCCCCGATTTTTGCCCGCCACCCACCCCGCCGCCCCGCCCCACCGACCCTTGGTCGATACCTTTACCACGAGGTATTTTTTGTGGGAGGAAAAAGACATTTTTGGCCGCTAAAACTTTTTTGTGAGGATGTTGAGGTCGCCGGTTGGGTCGACCTCTTGTCTAATGACGAGCAACGTTTTGGACCCCCCCAGCACGGCGCCCCCCCTCCTAGGTGACAGTCAGGACGAAGGGGACTTCCGGTCGCCCATCTACGGGTCCCCCACGCCCTCTATCTCCATTTCTAGGGACCTGATGCCCTCTTTCTCGCGGGCTTCCACCCAACTCCCGTCTCCTGCTCCCTCCACGCCCAATCCTATCACTGCTAGGATACTACAGCTCCTCTCCGGCATAGACGCCGCCGCGAAGGAGGCTGGAAATATAAAGAAGGCATGCAAGTCAGTGATTCTAAACAACACCAAAGAGATTAAAGACCTACTTACCTCTAATCCTGACTCTGCACCCGCCGCTGCTCCCGCTGATCTGTCTGCCACCGCCGAGGCTGTCCGCAAGGTGGTCCGCGAAGAGTTATCCCAGTTTAAACTTCCCGCAACCACCCCCATACTTACCCCCATGCCCGCCGCCGCTGCCGCTGCCGCCATGTCTTCATCCTTCGCCGATATTGTCCGCGCCCAAAAGGCATCTAAGACGCCCTCTACCCCACCTAAGACACGCCCTGCAATAATTGTGGAATCCAAACACAAGGTGCTCAGTTCTGCCGAGACCTTGAAAACATTCAAGAACAGCGTCTCCTTCCGTGATACGAACTTTGCGCCCGCGAGCGTAAAGTTCGTGTCAAACAACAAACTACGAGTAGAGTTTGACACTGTCCAACATCGTGAGCAGACACTCGCCAAGATCAACAAGCCCGACTGCCCGGTCCAGGCCGAGGCATCGAAATGCCTGCGCCCCATGTTCATTGTGAAGGGCGTCCCGGCCGACATCCCGGCGGAGGAACTCGGAGAAATTCTCATCGGGCAAAACGAGCCTATCCGCAACTCACTCACCAAAAATGAAGACCTTGTGTTTCGCTTCAAACGCGCTAACCGCAACCAGGCGCTGTATAACGCTGTCTTCATGTCAACCCCAACCGTCTGGCGTGCGGTTACCGCTATGATTAAGGTAAACCTCGACCATCAGCGCGTGCACGCAGAAGAATATGTGCCCTTGTTGCAGTGCTACCAGTGCCTGCAGTTTGGGCACACCAAAGCCCGATGCACGCAGGGAACTACCATCTGCTCCCACTGCGCAGCCCCTGGGCACGAGTATAAAACCTGTCCCAGCAAAGATGACTCTAGTAAGGCCCAGTGTCATAATTGCACCCAACACGCCAAGACCACCAACTCAAAAATCAAGACTAACCATAGTGCCACCTCCCAAAATTGTTCTCGAAAGTCCCAAATGATTGAAAAGATACGCTCGCGCACTGATTATGGCATATAGATCACAATCATTAGCAGCTAACCAACCTCGCAATCATACCCTTCTTTGCACTCAAGTTAATCTTGATAAAAGCAGAAACGCTCTACATGAGCTAACAATACATTTAAATAATTCTGAACACGACCTTATCTTTATCACAGAACCCTACACCTCTAATATTAATTTACTAAAACCTATTCCCGGCTACACCACCCACCAGTTTTGTTCATCACCACCTGTTAAATCTGCCATACTCATAAAAGATAAATCTTATAGCTCTCTCGGACTTTCTGAGTATTCCGACTCCAATCTCACCATTGTACAACTCAAAAGTAAGACAGGAATAAAACTTTACCTCATCTCCATCTATGTCACCCCTCGCACCGACGACGCCAACACTATTAGGAAGCTCGATCACTTTCTTCAGCGCACACCAGGGTCCCCACACCTTATATGCGGAGACTTTAACGGGTGGCACACTGCCTGGGGCTCCTCCGAAAATAATCACCGCGGAAATCTGATTCACGACCTCATCACCGTACATAATCTGCAGATCTGTAATCTCGGCAGCACACCGACATTTGAGACCATCACCCATGGACGCCCACGTAACTCCATTATTGACTTGACACTGATAAGTAATCCTCATAATATCACAATCACTGACTGGACAGTAGACATCTCAATCTGCCCATCAACCCAGCACAATTCCATCACGTTCAAACTGCACCTAGGACCCACCCCCTTTACCAAGAAAATTAAATTATCCACCTTCAAATATAGCACGGCACACGTCAAATGGGATGAAATCCAAGAACAATTTAGCACCATTGTTAGACAACATCTTCCACCGGATTCCGATTTCCAAACATTTGATCCTAATCAGCTCAATCATTACGTAGATCGATTCACAAATGCCATCCAGCTCGCCTGCGACCAAATTCTACCTCGCTCAACCGGCCCACCTTCTCGCGCGCCTTGGTGGAGTGAACACCTTGGTGAACTCAAACGAGCTGTTATTAGGAACCACCATCACCTGAGCAGGGCCGCTCGTCGTCACCAACCCCTCGACGACCTGATTGCGGAACGTGACAGACTAAAACACGAATACTCTACAGCCTTCTGTGCAGCCTCCACGGAACATTTCCGCGAATTCTGTAGCCGCCAGAAGAAAGAGGATGTGTGGTCTGTCACGAACCGAATCATCAAGTCCCGACCCCTCGCTCAGGCACCCGCCACCCTCCGCCTACAAGACGGAACTTACACGACGGACACCAAGGACACTGCCCAAGCGCTATTAAACCAATTCTATCCAGATGACACGCAAGACTCTCCAGGGAAACAGGCTAGACTACGTGCCAATATGGACTTACCAATTGACACGCCGTCCGAACCCGCCTTCACCTTGGATGAAGTCACAGAAAACTTAAAAGGGATGAACCACAAACGAGCCCCTGGATTAGACCATCTCACTGCTGACATATGTCTCCGTGTCGCTCTGTGGTTCCCAGACATCGTTTTGGGAATTATGAATTGCAGTCTCCGGCTCCAGTACTTTCCCAAGAGCTGGAAGACTGCTACAGCTAAAATTATCCCTAAACACAACAAATCCAATCATGACCAATTGTCCAGCTTTCGGCCCATTGGACTACTGAATGTGTACGGCAAGCTTTTGGAGCGGCTGATTGTGAATCGACTCACCCACCATCTCGAAATAACGCACAACACCTCTCCGAACCAATTTGGATTCAAATGTCAAAAGTCCACTGTCATGGCCATCAACGAGGCCCTGAACACCATCAAATTCGCAAAGTCCCAAGGTGAACAGGTGATCGGCGTCTCGCTGGACATTAAGGCTGCCTTTGACCGCGCCTGGTGGCCGGCCATCTTCGCTAGGCTCCGAGACGCCGACTGCCCCAGTAACATTTATCGCCTCTTGCTGAATTATGTTCAAGACCGAGAGGTGCAAATTAATTTCGCCGACTGCAAAGTCAGGAAATTTATGTCCAGAGGGTGTGTGCAGGGCTCGGTCACCGGCCCACTACTCTGGAACCTAATATTGGACGAACTCTTGACCATGCCGATGCCAGCCGGGTGCCGCCTTCAGGCATACGCTGACGATGTGCTATTGATCGCACACGCCAGAGACATCATATCCCTCCAACACATCATCAACTCGGCACTGAATGCTATTATTGCCTGGGGCCAAGGAGTTAAGCTCGAATTTGGCCCGGACAAGACCCAGGCAATAGCATTCACTCAACGCGCTGCCCGTTGCAGGATATTCGTCCATAACCAGCCTCTACAATTCGTAAACCAAATAAAGTATCTGGGTATAATAATTGACAGACGACTTACCTTCATCCCGCACGCAACATACGTCATTGACAAGGCGCAAAAACTATATAATCGCCTGACCATCTTTGTCCGACCCACGTGGGGTGTACATCCGGACAATGTCCGGACAATATACACTCACGTGATAGAACCCATCATCTGTTACGGCGCCGGCATTTGGTCCAGTGCCATCAAATTTCAACACGTTCAACAGCGGTTACTTTCCATGCAACGACTCTTTGCCATAAAGATGGTCCAGGGGTTCCGCACCCTGAGCACCGCAGCATCCATATCCCTGGCGCAACTTACCCCTCTCCCGGCGAAGGTGGCCGCTGTCGGAGATATTGAGGCTTCCAAACTCCTGGGTACTTCCTCGATGCTACCCACTGATGTCCCCATCGAGATTCCGACACCACCATCTGAACTCATACACCCCGCCCTTAGACGAGGCATTCAGTACTCCGAGATCCACTCCACCTCTGACCTCGAGCGTATCCTTGACAATAACTCACTACGTATATACACGGACGGCAGTCGGCACGACGACCGAGTCGGAGCTGCCTTCGTAGTGCAGAATTCCCAGGGAGACCGAGGGGCTGCAAGAAAGTTCAAGCTTCACGACAGCTGCTCGGTCTTCCAGGCAGAAATGCTAGCAATAGAAAAGTCCAGCGAATACATCATCCAAAACAACCCTCCACATACCATTATTATTTCCGACAGTAAGTCCGCTCTCATGGAGTTGGCAAACACGTACAGCACCAACAGTTTCGCGGTACGCACCCACAAAAACCTCTTGCAGGCTCGAACATCCGGGCTAGTGGTCGAGTTCGCGTGGATCAAGGCCCACGCAGGATTCGAGGGTAATGAAATGGCAGATGCTGCCGCAAAACTAGCTGCTAATGCTCATAAGACGCCAGAACACATACAAACCCCAATCAGCTACATCAAATACTGGAATAAACAAAACTGTATTGCTGAATCTGAAAAACTGTATAACAACCCCACCGCTTGCATACACACAAAGACACTCCTTCCATCCTATTCCGACCTACAAACATACCTCTCAATAGTTCCACCAAGATTTGCAATCACACAGTTCCTAACAAATCACGGCTTTCACAAAGAATACCTTCACCGATTCCACATCGTAGAAAACGACAAATGTCCCTGTGACAATTCAACATCTCAAACCCTCAAACACCTCATTGAATTGTGCCCCCGATTTGCCGCCAAACGCCAAGACCACTTAATAACCTCCAACATACATAACATCCAACCTTTTACCCTAAACCAAATCATTCAGAAAGAGGACACTACCAACAGCTTTCACAGCCTGATCACTCATATAGTATCAGAGCTGAAAAACTTTAACAAATAAAGCTATCATCCACTCCATACAAACCCACAAATTCAACACCATACAAAACTAAAAGCTGTTTCCTAGGAAGTAATCCAATAGCTCCGAAGAAACAGTCAAATCAAAACGATTTTTCAAAAAAAAAAAAAAAACCTAACCTAACCTAACCTAACCTAACCTAACCTAACCTAACCTAACCTAACCTAACCTAACCTAACCTAACCTAACCTAACCTAACCTAACCTAACCTAACCTAACCTAACCTAACCTAACCTAACCTAACCTAACCTAACCTAACCTAACCTAACCTAACCTAACCTAACCTAACCTAACCTAACCTAACCTAACCTAACCTAACCTAACCTAACCTAACCTAACCTAACCTAACCTAACCTAACCTAACCTAACCTAACCTAACCTAACCTAACCTAACCTAACCTAACCTAACCTAACCTAACCTAACCTAACCTAACCTAACCTAACCTAACCTAACCTAACCTAACCTAACCTAACCTAACCTAACCTAACCTAACCTAACCTAACCTAACCTAACCTAACCTAACCTAACCTAACCTAACCTAACCAATTCCCTTCTCCCAGCACGAGCTCTCGGGCGTCTTGAAGGGCATCCACCCGAAAAAGGCGCCCGGGGGGGACGGCCTCACGGCCGACATCTGCAGTGCGGCCATCAGGGCGAGAAATGATGTATTTGTCGCCCTGATGAACGCCTGCCTTTCTCTGGGACACTTCCCTAAGGACTGGAAGGCTGCGGTAGTCAAAATCCTGCCTAAGCCCAGCAGAGATGACTACTCGCAGCCGAAATCATACAGGCCAATCGGGCTCCTGTCAGTCCTGGGGAGGATCCTGGAGAAGATGATGGCCGGGAGGCTTCTCTGGCAGCTCGGGGTGGGCGGAGGACTGAGCCTGCGCCAATATGGCTTTATGCCGCAGCGCAGCACCGAGGACGCTTTGTATGATGCTGTACAGCTCATAAGAGATCACGTCGGGCAAAAACGCATTGTCGGAGTCGTCTCCCTCGATATCGAGGGGGCTTTCGACAATGCGTGGTGGCCCGGAATAAAACACCAGATCCTGGCCACTGGATGCGACCAGTCTGTCTACCGACTTCTGTGCAGCTACCTGAGCGAAAGACAGGTCACAGTCAGGTACGCGGGGGCACAAGTAGACAGACCTACTTCGAAAGGTTGCATCCAAGGCTCGACGTGCGGTCCCTTGCTGTGGAACCTGTTACTCGACCCTTTGCTCCGGCGCGGTGGGGACCTTCGGGCTCACCTGCAGGCGTTCGCGGACGATATTTTGATTATCGCCGCGGCGCAGACTGTGGGTGAGCTCGAGGACATCCTCAATGCCGCACTGGACGCCGTGTCCGAGTGGGGAGAGGGGGCTAAGATGAGGTTCGCCGCTCGGAAGACCCAAGCCATGGTGGTCACCAGGAAGCGCGATGTTAACCCACCCAAGCTGAAGCTTGGGGGGGAGGACATCGCGTTCTCGGACGAGATCACCGTGTTGGGTCTGACGATCGACAAGAACCTCAATTTTCTTAGCCACCTCAACAGGGTCTGCGGCAAAGCTATGGCTAGGTTCGGGATGGTGTCTAGGGCGGCCAGGGCGACGTGGGGCTTAAATGCCGATATCGTCCGGCTGCTCTACACTACCGTCATCGAGCCTACCATCCTCTATGCGGCTAACGTCTGGGCGCCTGTCGCGCAGCGAGTGGGGGTCAGGGCCTTACTCGACAGGGTGACCAGGGCCTTCGCGATCCGCATCGCTAAGGCCCATCGCACCACCTCCTACACTGCCGCCGTTCTCTTGGCGAGGATCCTCCCCCTCGACCTTAGGGCCGAGGAGGCCCTTCAGCTTTATGAGTTGAAGAGGGGGAGGCCCTTCGCCCCGCTGCCGGGCCGGGAGGTCGAGCGCCGCTGCAGCCCGTTCACGCTGGCACACCCCGCTCTACGGACTCCAGTTGAGTTCGAGGAGGTGGCCAGCGTGGAGGAGCTCAGTAAGGTGCCCGACGATTGGGCCCAGGCCTACACGGACGGCAGCAAGATCGAGGGCAAGGTGGGGGGTGCGGTCACTCTGTGGAGGGACGGCGTTGAGGTCCGCACCAGGGGTTTCAGGCTGGAGGGATTCGCCTCCGTCTTCCAAGCGGAGATGGTGGCGATCTCCAAGGCTCTCGACCTCGTGGCCGGGGGTCCCGGTCCCATCAGGGCGAGCGTCCTGAGCGACTCCAGATCTGCTCTGGAGTTGCTCAGGAACCCCTCGCCCACACACCGGCTGGCCGTGAAAATTCACGGTCAGCTGGGGGACATACAGGATAACGGGGGCCTGATCCGGTTTTTCTGGATCAAGGCCCACGTCGGGATCCCCGGCAACGAGCGCGCTGACGAGTTGGCCAAGAGGGCGGCGTTGTCTCGCAAGGACGCGGCAGCCTACGACCTGTATCCCGTCTCACATGCAAAACTGCAGGTGAGACGGGAGACAGTGGCAAAGTGGCAGGCCCGCTACAGCGAGTCTGCCACAGGCCGCGTCACCTCGCTGTTCTTCCCGGACGTCGCATCGGCCCATAAAGTCCTTGGCAAATTCACGATGTGCAATGCCAAGGCGCAGCTCCTGACGGGGCACGGCGGCTTTCGAGCGTACCTCCACAGGTTCAAGCTCGCGGGGAGTCCGTCCTGCATTTGTGATGACGTGACTCCCGAAACGCTTGAGCACCTGCTGGAGGAGTGCCCCCGTTTCGGAGCTGCTCGGGCCGATTGCGAGATACTCCTGGGAGCAGCGGTGAGGTGCGAGGCATTCGCCGCCTTTATGGCCGACTCTAAAAGTCGAGAGATCTTCCTGCCCTTCGCCCTGGGGGTGACGCGCGCGGCCTCTAGAGCAAATGGGGGCCGGGATTAAAGTGGTCTCACTGTTTTGTCTCTTATTTTATATTGCATCATTTATGTTACACCTGAAATTTTAAATTTGACATTATATACATTTTAAATTTATGATTTTACGCTAACCTTAATTGAATTGTAAGCAATCATAAAAAAAAAAAAAAAAAAAAAAAGAAAAAAAAAAAAAAAAAAAAAAAAAAAAAAAAAAAAAAAAAAAAAAAAAAAAAAAAAAAAAAAAAAAAAAAAAGACAGCAAAGAAAAAAGAGACAGCAAAGCAAAAAAGAGAAAGAAAAGAAAAAGAGAAAGAAAACAAAAAGACAAAGAAAAGGAACAACCTTTAAGATTTAAATTTAATTTTAACAGCCAACTAATTAGTTAATAATAGCTAATTCCTATTTTTAATACTCTCAATTTTTATGACTAACCCCGGCGCCTTGCTTGTCACTACTCTTAGGAGTAGTCAGAGACAAGGCGTCGGGGTACACAGAGAATGTATTCTCATTTTTATAATTTTACTCTTTACATTGTCACCAATTTTTATTCTTATCTTTTTATTGTAATTTTGACCTAGTTTTACTTTAGTTACGACTATGTTCATGTAAGGAAAAATGTATAATTTTATGCGATTCTACCTAACATATAAATATAATCATACAATTCTAATATTTTAAACCACAGATTATTTTTTATCATAGGACAATTTTAATTTGTATAATTTTAATTCTAACTTTTATTAAAGGACAATTTTATAACATTTGACCAAAGGTCGCCACATAATTAACAGTGGCGGAACCTTTTTAAAAAAAAAAAAAAAAAAAAAAAATAACAAAAAACCTAACCTAACCTAACCTAACCTAGACTCTATTCGTGTTGCACCGAGAGTAAACAGTGTGTGTGTCCCGAGGTGAAAATCTTCCCTAATTCTCGAGTTTTTTGCCGATAACAGTACATTAATTTCAACAACATTGGCTGTGTGTGTCCTCAGACGACCGCACCTACCCACAACTCGAAACAAAGCGGACCTACCTCGCGCACGCCGCTCCGCCACTCTATTCGTGTTGCACCGAGAGTAAACAGTGTGTGTGTCCCGAGGTGAAAATCTTCCCTAATTCTCGAGTTTTTTGCCGATAACAGTACATTAATTTCAACAACATTGGCTGTGTGTGTCCTCAGACGACCGCACCTACCCACAACTCGAAACAAAGCGGACCTACCTCGCGCACGCCGCTCCGCCACTCTATTCGTGTTGCACCGAGAGTAAACAGTGTGTGTGTCCCGAGACGACCGCACCTACCCACAACTCGAAACAAAGCGGACCTACCTCGCGCACGCCGCTCCGCCACTCTATTCGTGTTGCACCGAGAGTAAACAGTGTGTGTGTCCCGAGGTGAAAATCTTCCCTAATTCTCGAGTTTTTTGCCGATAACAGTACATTAATTTCAACAACATTGGCTGTGTGTGTCCTCAGGTGAGGATTTTTTTCTAAATTTCTCTAAATTACCGAATTTTTGCCGCCTATAGCACTTAAAATCTGAACAAATTACATCAACCTTTACCTTTTTTGGCAATAGATTTCCATCCGGAATACACTTTTCAAATCGCCGGCGCAAATTTTTTCGCTTGAATCGAGTGTTTTTGTTTTGTTTTGTTGAAGGAGGTTTTTATATTTTTATTTTTATTTTTTATTTTTAATCGAATCCAGTTCAGGGTGAGAAACTTATCGTTTTTCGTGAAGTCGTACCTCGTTAGGGATCGCACTTCGGAAACCGGGAGCCGACCCAGCTACGTAAAAATTTTCACATTTTCACTTTTCCAAACTTTCATTGCCGGGAATCGAACCGCAGACCGCCTGCCTCCGGGATCGCGCCGTTCTCGCCGCGGAGTGCTCCTGCGCCTTTGGTAGCCGCGCTTCCAGACATTTTTCAGGGTTCCGTGCCAAATTATTCCAAAATACCTTCAAAATCTTTCTTTTTTACCCTTCCTCAGACGACCGCACCTACCCACAACTCGAAACAAAGCGGACCTACCTCGCGCACGCCGCTCCGCCACTCTATTCGTGTTGCACCGAGAGTAAACAGTGTGTGTGTCCCGAGGTGAAAATCTTCCCTAATTCTCGAGTTTTTTGCCGATAACAATACATTAGTTTCAACAACATTGGCTGTGTGTGTCCTCAGGTGAGGATTTTTTTCTAAATTTCTCTAAATTACCGAATTTTTGCCGCCTATAGCACTTAAAATCTGAACAAATTACATCAACCTTTACCTTTTTTGGCAATAGATTTCCATCCGGAATACACTTTTCAAATCGCCGGCGCAAATTTTTTCGCTTGAATTGAGTGTTTTTGTTTTGTTTTGTTGAAGGAGGTTTTTATATTTTTATTTTTATTTTTATTTTTTATTTTTAATCGAATCCAGTTCAGGGTGAGAAACCTATCGTTTTTCGTGAAGTCGTACCTCGTTAGGGATCGCACTTCGGAAACCGGGAGCCGACCCAGCTACGTAAAAATTTTCACATTTACACTTTTCCAAACTTTCATTGCCGGGAATCGAACCGCAGACCGCCTGCCTCCGGGATCGCGCCGTTCTCGCCGCGGAGTGCTCCTGCGCCTTTGGTAGCCGCGCTTCCAGACATTTTTCAGGGTTCCGTGCCAAATTATTCCAAAATACCTTCAAAATCTTTCTTTTTTACCCTTCCTCAGACGACCGCACCTACCCACAACTCGAAACAAAGCGGACCTACCTCGCGCACGCCGCTCCGCCACTCTATTCGTGTTGCACCGAGAGTAAACAGTGTGTGTGTCCCGAGGTGAAAATCTTCCCTAATTCTCGAGTTTTTTGCCGATAACAATACATTAGTTTCAACAACATTGGCTGTGTGTGTCCTCAGGTGAGGATTTTTTTCTAAATTTCTCTAAATTACCGAATTTTTGCCGCCTATAGCACTTAAAATCTGAACAAATTACATCAACCTTTACCTTTTTTGGCAATAGATTTCCATCCGGAATACACTTTTCAAATCGCCGGCGCAAATTTTTTCGCTTGAATTGAGTGTTTTTGTTTTGTTTTGTTGAAGGAGGTTTTTATATTTTTATTTTTATTTTTATTTTTTATTTTTAATCGAATCCAGTTCAGGGTGAGAAACCTATCGTTTTTCGTGAAGTCGTACCTCGTTAGGGATCGCACTTCGGAAACCGGGAGCCGACCCAGCTACGTAAAAATTTTCACATTTACACTTTTCCAAACTTTCATTGCCGGGAATCGAACCGCAGACCGCCTGCCTCCGGGATCGCGCCGTTCTCGCCGCGGAGTGCTCCTGCGCCTTTGGTAGCCGCGCTTCCAGACATTTTTCAGGGTTCCGTGCCAAATTATTCCAAAATACCTTCAAAATCTTTCTTTTTTACCCTTCCTCAGACGACCGCACCTACCCACAACTCGAAACAAAGCGGACCTACCTCGCGCACGCCGCTCCGCCACTCTATTCGTGTTGCACCGAGAGTAAACAGTGTGTGTGTCCCGAGGTGAAAATCTTCCCTAATTCTCGAGTTTTTTGCCGATAACAATACATTAGTTTCAACAACATTGGCTGTGTGTGTCCTCAGGTGAGGATTTTTTTCTAAATTTCTCTAAATTACCGAATTTTTGCCGCCTATAGCACTTAAAATCTGAACAAATTACATCAACCTTTACCTTTTTTGGCAATAGATTTCCATCCGGAATACACTTTTCAAATCGCCGGCGCAAATTTTTTCGCTTGAATTGAGTGTTTTTGTTTTGTTTTGTTGAAGGAGGTTTTTATATTTTTATTTTTATTTTTATTTTTTATTTTTAATCGAATCCAGTTCAGGGTGAGAAACCTATCGTTTTTCGTGAAGTCGTACCTCGTTAGGGATCGCACTTCGGAAACCGGGAGCCGACCCAGCTACGTAAAAATTTTCACATTTACACTTTTCCAAACTTTCATTGCCGGGAATCGAACCGCAGACCGCCTGCCTCCGGGATCGCGCCGTTCTCGCCGCGGAGTGCTCCTGCGCCTTTGGTAGCCGCGCTTCCAGACATTTTTCAGGGTTCCGTGCCAAATTATTCCAAAATACCTTCAAAATCTTTCTTTTTTACCCTTCCTCAGACGACCGCACCTACCCACAACTCGAAACAAAGCGGACCTACCTCGCGCACGCCGCTCCGCCACTCTATTCGTGTTGCACCGAGAGTAAACAGTGTGTGTGTCCCGAGGTGAAAATCTTCCCTAATTCTCGAGTTTTTTGCCGATAACAATACATTAGTTTCAACAACATTGGCTGTGTGTGTCCTCAGGTGAGGATTTTTTTCTAAATTTCTCTAAATTACCGAATTTTTGCCGCCTATAGCACTTAAAATCTGAACAAATTACATCAACCTTTACCTTTTTTGGCAATAGATTTCCATCCGGAATACACTTTTCAAATCGCCGGCGCAAATTTTTTCGCTTGAATTGAGTGTTTTTGTTTTGTTTTGTTGAAGGAGGTTTTTATATTTTTATTTTTATTTTTATTTTTTATTTTTAATCGAATCCAGTTCAGGGTGAGAAACCTATCGTTTTTCGTGAAGTCGTACCTCGTTAGGGATCGCACTTCGGAAACCGGGAGCCGACCCAGCTACGTAAAAATTTTCACATTTACACTTTTCCAAACTTTCATTGCCGGGAATCGAACCGCAGACCGCCTGCCTCCGGGATCGCGCCGTTCTCGCCGCGGAGTGCTCCTGCGCCTTTGGTAGCCGCGCTTCCAGACATTTTTCAGGGTTCCGTGCCAAATTATTCCAAAATACCTTCAAAATCTTTCTTTTTTACCCTTCCTCAGACGACCGCACCTACCCACAACTCGAAACAAAGCGGACCTACCTCGCGCACGCCGCTCCGCCACTCTATTCGTGTTGCACCGAGAGTAAACAGTGTGTGTGTCCCGAGGTGAAAATCTTCCCTAATTCTCGAGTTTTTTGCCGATAACAATACATTAGTTTCAACAACATTGGCTGTGTGTGTCCTCAGGTGAGGATTTTTTTCTAAATTTCTCTAAATTACCGAATTTTTGCCGCCTATAGCACTTAAAATCTGAACAAATTACATCAACCTTTACCTTTTTTGGCAATAGATTTCCATCCGGAATACACTTTTCAAATCGCCGGCGCAAATTTTTTCGCTTGAATTGAGTGTTTTTGTTTTGTTTTGTTGAAGGAGGTTTTTATATTTTTATTTTTATTTTTATTTTTTATTTTTAATCGAATCCAGTTCAGGGTGAGAAACCTATCGTTTTTCGTGAAGTCGTACCTCGTTAGGGATCGCACTTCGGAAACCGGGAGCCGACCCAGCTACGTAAAAATTTTCACATTTACACTTTTCCAAACTTTCATTGCCGGGAATCGAACCGCAGACCGCCTGCCTCCGGGATCGCGCCGTTCTCGCCGCGGAGTGCTCCTGCGCCTTTGGTAGCCGCGCTTCCAGACATTTTTCAGGGTTCCGTGCCAAATTATTCCAAAATACCTTCAAAATCTTTCTTTTTTACCCTTCCTCAGACGACCGCACCTACCCACAACTCGAAACAAAGCGGACCTACCTCGCGCACGCCGCTCCGCCACTCTATTCGTGTTGCACCGAGAGTAAACAGTGTGTGTGTCCCGAGGTGAAAATCTTCCCTAATTCTCGAGTTTTTTGCCGATAACAATACATTAGTTTCAACAACATTGGCTGTGTGTGTCCTCAGGTGAGGATTTTTTTCTAAATTTCTCTAAATTACCGAATTTTTGCCGCCTATAGCACTTAAAATCTGAACAAATTACATCAACCTTTACCTTTTTTGGCAATAGATTTCCATCCGGAATACACTTTTCAAATCGCCGGCGCAAATTTTTTCGCTTGAATTGAGTGTTTTTGTTTTGTTTTGTTGAAGGAGGTTTTTATATTTTTATTTTTATTTTTATTTTTTATTTTTAATCGAATCCAGTTCAGGGTGAGAAACCTATCGTTTTTCGTGAAGTCGTACCTCGTTAGGGATCGCACTTCGGAAACCGGGAGCCGACCCAGCTACGTAAAAATTTTCACATTTACACTTTTCCAAACTTTCATTGCCGGGAATCGAACCGCAGACCGCCTGCCTCCGGGATCGCGCCGTTCTCGCCGCGGAGTGCTCCTGCGCCTTTGGTAGCCGCGCTTCCAGACATTTTTCAGGGTTCCGTGCCAAATTATTCCAAAATACCTTCAAAATCTTTCTTTTTTACCCTTCCTCAGACGACCGCACCTACCCACAACTCGAAACAAAGCGGACCTACCTCGCGCACGCCGCTCCGCCACTCTATTCGTGTTGCACCGAGAGTAAACAGTGTGTGTGTCCCGAGGTGAAAATCTTCCCTAATTCTCGAGTTTTTTGCCGATAACAATACATTAGTTTCAACAACATTGGCTGTGTGTGTCCTCAGGTGAGGATTTTTTTCTAAATTTCTCTAAATTACCGAATTTTTGCCGCCTATAGCACTTAAAATCTGAACAAATTACATCAACCTTTACCTTTTTTGGCAATAGATTTCCATCCGGAATACACTTTTCAAATCGCCGGCGCAAATTTTTTCGCTTGAATTGAGTGTTTTTGTTTTGTTTTGTTGAAGGAGGTTTTTATATTTTTATTTTTATTTTTATTTTTTATTTTTAATCGAATCCAGTTCAGGGTGAGAAACCTATCGTTTTTCGTGAAGTCGTACCTCGTTAGGGATCGCACTTCGGAAACCGGGAGCCGACCCAGCTACGTAAAAATTTTCACATTTACACTTTTCCAAACTTTCATTGCCGGGAATCGAACCGCAGACCGCCTGCCTCCGGGATCGCGCCGTTCTCGCCGCGGAGTGCTCCTGCGCCTTTGGTAGCCGCGCTTCCAGACATTTTTCAGGGTTCCGTGCCAAATTATTCCAAAATACCTTCAAAATCTTTCTTTTTTACCCTTCCTCAGACGACCGCACCTACCCACAACTCGAAACAAAGCGGACCTACCTCGCGCACGCCGCTCCGCCACTCTATTCGTGTTGCACCGAGAGTAAACAGTGTGTGTGTCCCGAGGTGAAAATCTTCCCTAATTCTCGAGTTTTTTGCCGATAACAATACATTAGTTTCAACAACATTGGCTGTGTGTGTCCTCAGGTGAGGATTTTTTTCTAAATTTCTCTAAATTACCGAATTTTTGCCGCCTATAGCACTTAAAATCTGAACAAATTACATCAACCTTTACCTTTTTTGGCAATAGATTTCCATCCGGAATACACTTTTCAAATCGCCGGCGCAAATTTTTTCGCTTGAATTGAGTGTTTTTGTTTTGTTTTGTTGAAGGAGGTTTTTATATTTTTATTTTTATTTTTATTTTTTATTTTTAATCGAATCCAGTTCAGGGTGAGAAACCTATCGTTTTTCGTGAAGTCGTACCTCGTTAGGGATCGCACTTCGGAAACCGGGAGCCGACCCAGCTACGTAAAAATTTTCACATTTACACTTTTCCAAACTTTCATTGCCGGGAATCGAACCGCAGACCGCCTGCCTCCGGGATCGCGCCGTTCTCGCCGCGGAGTGCTCCTGCGCCTTTGGTAGCCGCGCTTCCAGACATTTTTCAGGGTTCCGTGCCAAATTATTCCAAAATACCTTCAAAATCTTTCTTTTTTACCCTTCCTCAGACGACCGCACCTACCCACAACTCGAAACAAAGCGGACCTACCTCGCGCACGCCGCTCCGCCACTCTATTCGTGTTGCACCGAGAGTAAACAGTGTGTGTGTCCCGAGGTGAAAATCTTCCCTAATTCTCGAGTTTTTTGCCGATAACAATACATTAGTTTCAACAACATTGGCTGTGTGTGTCCTCAGGTGAGGATTTTTTTCTAAATTTCTCTAAATTACCGAATTTTTGCCGCCTATAGCACTTAAAATCTGAACAAATTACATCAACCTTTACCTTTTTTGGCAATAGATTTCCATCCGGAATACACTTTTCAAATCGCCGGCGCAAATTTTTTCGCTTGAATTGAGTGTTTTTGTTTTGTTTTGTTGAAGGAGGTTTTTATATTTTTATTTTTATTTTTATTTTTTATTTTTAATCGAATCCAGTTCAGGGTGAGAAACCTATCGTTTTTCGTGAAGTCGTACCTCGTTAGGGATCGCACTTCGGAAACCGGGAGCCGACCCAGCTACGTAAAAATTTTCACATTTACACTTTTCCAAACTTTCATTGCCGGGAATCGAACCGCAGACCGCCTGCCTCCGGGATCGCGCCGTTCTCGCCGCGGAGTGCTCCTGCGCCTTTGGTAGCCGCGCTTCCAGACATTTTTCAGGGTTCCGTGCCAAATTATTCCAAAATACCTTCAAAATCTTTCTTTTTTACCCTTCCTCAGACGACCGCACCTACCCACAACTCGAAACAAAGCGGACCTACCTCGCGCACGCCGCTCCGCCACTCTATTCGTGTTGCACCGAGAGTAAACAGTGTGTGTGTCCCGAGGTGAAAATCTTCCCTAATTCTCGAGTTTTTTGCCGATAACAATACATTAGTTTCAACAACATTGGCTGTGTGTGTCCTCAGGTGAGGATTTTTTTCTAAATTTCTCTAAATTACCGAATTTTTGCCGCCTATAGCACTTAAAATCTGAACAAATTACATCAACCTTTACCTTTTTTGGCAATAGATTTCCATCCGGAATACACTTTTCAAATCGCCGGCGCAAATTTTTTCGCTTGAATTGAGTGTTTTTGTTTTGTTTTGTTGAAGGAGGTTTTTATATTTTTATTTTTATTTTTATTTTTTATTTTTAATCGAATCCAGTTCAGGGTGAGAAACCTATCGTTTTTCGTGAAGTCGTACCTCGTTAGGGATCGCACTTCGGAAACCGGGAGCCGACCCAGCTACGTAAAAATTTTCACATTTACACTTTTCCAAACTTTCATTGCCGGGAATCGAACCGCAGACCGCCTGCCTCCGGGATCGCGCCGTTCTCGCCGCGGAGTGCTCCTGCGCCTTTGGTAGCCGCGCTTCCAGACATTTTTCAGGGTTCCGTGCCAAATTATTCCAAAATACCTTCAAAATCTTTCTTTTTTACCCTTCCTCAGACGACCGCACCTACCCACAACTCGAAACAAAGCGGACCTACCTCGCGCACGCCGCTCCGCCACTCTATTCGTGTTGCACCGAGAGTAAACAGTGTGTGTGTCCCGAGGTGAAAATCTTCCCTAATTCTCGAGTTTTTTGCCGATAACAATACATTAGTTTCAACAACATTGGCTGTGTGTGTCCTCAGGTGAGGATTTTTTTCTAAATTTCTCTAAATTACCGAATTTTTGCCGCCTATAGCACTTAAAATCTGAACAAATTACATCAACCTTTACCTTTTTTGGCAATAGATTTCCATCCGGAATACACTTTTCAAATCGCCGGCGCAAATTTTTTCGCTTGAATTGAGTGTTTTTGTTTTGTTTTGTTGAAGGAGGTTTTTATATTTTTATTTTTATTTTTATTTTTTATTTTTAATCGAATCCAGTTCAGGGTGAGAAACCTATCGTTTTTCGTGAAGTCGTACCTCGTTAGGGATCGCACTTCGGAAACCGGGAGCCGACCCAGCTACGTAAAAATTTTCACATTTACACTTTTCCAAACTTTCATTGCCGGGAATCGAACCGCAGACCGCCTGCCTCCGGGATCGCGCCGTTCTCGCCGCGGAGTGCTCCTGCGCCTTTGGTAGCCGCGCTTCCAGACATTTTTCAGGGTTCCGTGCCAAATTATTCCAAAATACCTTCAAAATCTTTCTTTTTTACCCTTCCTCAGACGACCGCACCTACCCACAACTCGAAACAAAGCGGACCTACCTCGCGCACGCCGCTCCGCCACTCTATTCGTGTTGCACCGAGAGTAAACAGTGTGTGTGTCCCGAGGTGAAAATCTTCCCTAATTCTCGAGTTTTTTGCCGATAACAATACATTAGTTTCAACAACATTGGCTGTGTGTGTCCTCAGGTGAGGATTTTTTTCTAAATTTCTCTAAATTACCGAATTTTTGCCGCCTATAGCACTTAAAATCTGAACAAATTACATCAACCTTTACCTTTTTTGGCAATAGATTTCCATCCGGAATACACTTTTCAAATCGCCGGCGCAAATTTTTTCGCTTGAATTGAGTGTTTTTGTTTTGTTTTGTTGAAGGAGGTTTTTATATTTTTATTTTTATTTTTATTTTTTATTTTTAATCGAATCCAGTTCAGGGTGAGAAACCTATCGTTTTTCGTGAAGTCGTACCTCGTTAGGGATCGCACTTCGGAAACCGGGAGCCGACCCAGCTACGTAAAAATTTTCACATTTACACTTTTCCAAACTTTCATTGCCGGGAATCGAACCGCAGACCGCCTGCCTCCGGGATCGCGCCGTTCTCGCCGCGGAGTGCTCCTGCGCCTTTGGTAGCCGCGCTTCCAGACATTTTTCAGGGTTCCGTGCCAAATTATTCCAAAATACCTTCAAAATCTTTCTTTTTTACCCTTCCTCAGACGACCGCACCTACCCACAACTCGAAACAAAGCGGACCTACCTCGCGCACGCCGCTCCGCCACTCTATTCGTGTTGCACCGAGAGTAAACAGTGTGTGTGTCCCGAGGTGAAAATCTTCCCTAATTCTCGAGTTTTTTGCCGATAACAATACATTAGTTTCAACAACATTGGCTGTGTGTGTCCTCAGGTGAGGATTTTTTTCTAAATTTCTCTAAATTACCGAATTTTTGCCGCCTATAGCACTTAAAATCTGAACAAATTACATCAACCTTTACCTTTTTTGGCAATAGATTTCCATCCGGAATACACTTTTCAAATCGCCGGCGCAAATTTTTTCGCTTGAATTGAGTGTTTTTGTTTTGTTTTGTTGAAGGAGGTTTTTATATTTTTATTTTTATTTTTATTTTTTATTTTTAATCGAATCCAGTTCAGGGTGAGAAACCTATCGTTTTTCGTGAAGTCGTACCTCGTTAGGGATCGCACTTCGGAAACCGGGAGCCGACCCAGCTACGTAAAAATTTTCACATTTACACTTTTCCAAACTTTCATTGCCGGGAATCGAACCGCAGACCGCCTGCCTCCGGGATCGCGCCGTTCTCGCCGCGGAGTGCTCCTGCGCCTTTGGTAGCCGCGCTTCCAGACATTTTTCAGGGTTCCGTGCCAAATTATTCCAAAATACCTTCAAAATCTTTCTTTTTTACCCTTCCTCAGACGACCGCACCTACCCACAACTCGAAACAAAGCGGACCTACCTCGCGCACGCCGCTCCGCCACTCTATTCGTGTTGCACCGAGAGTAAACAGTGTGTGTGTCCCGAGGTGAAAATCTTCCCTAATTCTCGAGTTTTTTGCCGATAACAATACATTAGTTTCAACAACATTGGCTGTGTGTGTCCTCAGGTGAGGATTTTTTTCTAAATTTCTCTAAATTACCGAATTTTTGCCGCCTATAGCACTTAAAATCTGAACAAATTACATCAACCTTTACCTTTTTTGGCAATAGATTTCCATCCGGAATACACTTTTCAAATCGCCGGCGCAAATTTTTTCGCTTGAATTGAGTGTTTTTGTTTTGTTTTGTTGAAGGAGGTTTTTATATTTTTATTTTTATTTTTATTTTTTATTTTTAATCGAATCCAGTTCAGGGTGAGAAACCTATCGTTTTTCGTGAAGTCGTACCTCGTTAGGGATCGCACTTCGGAAACCGGGAGCCGACCCAGCTACGTAAAAATTTTCACATTTACACTTTTCCAAACTTTCATTGCCGGGAATCGAACCGCAGACCGCCTGCCTCCGGGATCGCGCCGTTCTCGCCGCGGAGTGCTCCTGCGCCTTTGGTAGCCGCGCTTCCAGACATTTTTCAGGGTTCCGTGCCAAATTATTCCAAAATACCTTCAAAATCTTTCTTTTTTACCCTTCCTCAGACGACCGCACCTACCCACAACTCGAAACAAAGCGGACCTACCTCGCGCACGCCGCTCCGCCACTCTATTCGTGTTGCACCGAGAGTAAACAGTGTGTGTGTCCCGAGGTGAAAATCTTCCCTAATTCTCGAGTTTTTTGCCGATAACAATACATTAGTTTCAACAACATTGGCTGTGTGTGTCCTCAGGTGAGGATTTTTTTCTAAATTTCTCTAAATTACCGAATTTTTGCCGCCTATAGCACTTAAAATCTGAACAAATTACATCAACCTTTACCTTTTTTGGCAATAGATTTCCATCCGGAATACACTTTTCAAATCGCCGGCGCAAATTTTTTCGCTTGAATTGAGTGTTTTTGTTTTGTTTTGTTGAAGGAGGTTTTTATATTTTTATTTTTATTTTTATTTTTTATTTTTAATCGAATCCAGTTCAGGGTGAGAAACCTATCGTTTTTCGTGAAGTCGTACCTCGTTAGGGATCGCACTTCGGAAACCGGGAGCCGACCCAGCTACGTAAAAATTTTCACATTTACACTTTTCCAAACTTTCATTGCCGGGAATCGAACCGCAGACCGCCTGCCTCCGGGATCGCGCCGTTCTCGCCGCGGAGTGCTCCTGCGCCTTTGGTAGCCGCGCTTCCAGACATTTTTCAGGGTTCCGTGCCAAATTATTCCAAAATACCTTCAAAATCTTTCTTTTTTACCCTTCCTCAGACGACCGCACCTACCCACAACTCGAAACAAAGCGGACCTACCTCGCGCACGCCGCTCCGCCACTCTATTCGTGTTGCACCGAGAGTAAACAGTGTGTGTGTCCCGAGGTGAAAATCTTCCCTAATTCTCGAGTTTTTTGCCGATAACAATACATTAGTTTCAACAACATTGGCTGTGTGTGTCCTCAGGTGAGGATTTTTTTCTAAATTTCTCTAAATTACCGAATTTTTGCCGCCTATAGCACTTAAAATCTGAACAAATTACATCAACCTTTACCTTTTTTGGCAATAGATTTCCATCCGGAATACACTTTTCAAATCGCCGGCGCAAATTTTTTCGCTTGAATTGAGTGTTTTTGTTTTGTTTTGTTGAAGGAGGTTTTTATATTTTTATTTTTATTTTTATTTTTTATTTTTAATCGAATCCAGTTCAGGGTGAGAAACCTATCGTTTTTCGTGAAGTCGTACCTCGTTAGGGATCGCACTTCGGAAACCGGGAGCCGACCCAGCTACGTAAAAATTTTCACATTTACACTTTTCCAAACTTTCATTGCCGGGAATCGAACCGCAGACCGCCTGCCTCCGGGATCGCGCCGTTCTCGCCGCGGAGTGCTCCTGCGCCTTTGGTAGCCGCGCTTCCAGACATTTTTCAGGGTTCCGTGCCAAATTATTCCAAAATACCTTCAAAATCTTTCTTTTTTACCCTTCCTCAGACGACCGCACCTACCCACAACTCGAAACAAAGCGGACCTACCTCGCGCACGCCGCTCCGCCACTCTATTCGTGTTGCACCGAGAGTAAACAGTGTGTGTGTCCCGAGGTGAAAATCTTCCCTAATTCTCGAGTTTTTTGCCGATAACAATACATTAGTTTCAACAACATTGGCTGTGTGTGTCCTCAGGTGAGGATTTTTTTCTAAATTTCTCTAAATTACCGAATTTTTGCCGCCTATAGCACTTAAAATCTGAACAAATTACATCAACCTTTACCTTTTTTGGCAATAGATTTCCATCCGGAATACACTTTTCAAATCGCCGGCGCAAATTTTTTCGCTTGAATTGAGTGTTTTTGTTTTGTTTTGTTGAAGGAGGTTTTTATATTTTTATTTTTATTTTTATTTTTTATTTTTAATCGAATCCAGTTCAGGGTGAGAAACCTATCGTTTTTCGTGAAGTCGTACCTCGTTAGGGATCGCACTTCGGAAACCGGGAGCCGACCCAGCTACGTAAAAATTTTCACATTTACACTTTTCCAAACTTTCATTGCCGGGAATCGAACCGCAGACCGCCTGCCTCCGGGATCGCGCCGTTCTCGCCGCGGAGTGCTCCTGCGCCTTTGGTAGCCGCGCTTCCAGACATTTTTCAGGGTTCCGTGCCAAATTATTCCAAAATACCTTCAAAATCTTTCTTTTTTACCCTTCCTCAGACGACCGCACCTACCCACAACTCGAAACAAAGCGGACCTACCTCGCGCACGCCGCTCCGCCACTCTATTCGTGTTGCACCGAGAGTAAACAGTGTGTGTGTCCCGAGGTGAAAATCTTCCCTAATTCTCGAGTTTTTTGCCGGTAACAATACATTAGTTTCAACAACATTGGCTGTGTGTGTCCTCAGGTGAGGATTTTTTTCTAAATTTCTCTAAATTACCGAATTTTTGCCGCCTATAGCACTTAAAATCTGAACAAATTACATCAACCTTTACCTTTTTTGGCAATAGATTTCCATCCGGAATACACTTTTCAAATCGCCGGCGCAAATTTTTTCGCTTGAATTGAGTGTTTTTGTTTTGTTTTGTTGAAGGAGGTTTTTATATTTTTATTTTTATTTTTATTTTTTATTTTTAATCGAATCCAGTTCAGGGTGAGAAACCTATCGTTTTTCGTGAAGTCGTACCTCGTTAGGGATCGCACTTCGGAAACCGGGAGCCGACCCAGCTACGTAAAAATTTTCACATTTACACTTTTCCAAACTTTCATTGCCGGGAATCGAACCGCAGACCGCCTGCCTCCGGGATCGCGCCGTTCTCGCCGCGGAGTGCTCCTGCGCCTTTGGTAGCCGCGCTTCCAGACATTTTTCAGGGTTCCGTGCCAAATTATTCCAAAATACCTTCAAAATCTTTCTTTTTTACCCTTCCTCAGACGACCGCACCTACCCACAACTCGAAACAAAGCGGACCTACCTCGCGCACGCCGCTCCGCCACTCTATTCGTGTTGCACCGAGAGTAAACAGTGTGTGTGTCCCGAGGTGAAAATCTTCCCTAATTCTCGAGTTTTTTGCCGATAACAATACATTAGTTTCAACAACATTGGCTGTGTGTGTCCTCAGGTGAGGATTTTTTTCTAAATTTCTCTAAATTACCGAATTTTTGCCGCCTATAGCACTTAAAATCTGAACAAATTACATCAACCTTTACCTTTTTTGGCAATAGATTTCCATCCGGAATACACTTTTCAAATCGCCGGCGCAAATTTTTTCGCTTGAATTGAGTGTTTTTGTTTTGTTTTGTTGAAGGAGGTTTTTATATTTTTATTTTTATTTTTATTTTTTATTTTTAATCGAATCCAGTTCAGGGTGAGAAACCTATCGTTTTTCGTGAAGTCGTACCTCGTTAGGGATCGCACTTCGGAAACCGGGAGCCGACCCAGCTACGTAAAAATTTTCACATTTACACTTTTCCAAACTTTCATTGCCGGGAATCGAACCGCAGACCGCCTGCCTCCGGGATCGCGCCGTTCTCGCCGCGGAGTGCTCCTGCGCCTTTGGTAGCCGCGCTTCCAGACATTTTTCAGGGTTCCGTGCCAAATTATTCCAAAATACCTTCAAAATCTTTCTTTTTTACCCTTCCTCAGACGACCGCACCTACCCACAACTCGAAACAAAGCGGACCTACCTCGCGCACGCCGCTCCGCCACTCTATTCGTGTTGCACCGAGAGTAAACAGTGTGTGTGTCCCGAGGTGAAAATCTTCCCTAATTCTCGAGTTTTTTGCCGATAACAATACATTAGTTTCAACAACATTGGCTGTGTGTGTCCTCAGGTGAGGATTTTTTTCTAAATTTCTCTAAATTACCGAATTTTTGCCGCCTATAGCACTTAAAATCTGAACAAATTACATCAACCTTTACCTTTTTTGGCAATAGATTTCCATCCGGAATACACTTTTCAAATCGCCGGCGCAAATTTTTTCGCTTGAATTGAGTGTTTTTGTTTTGTTTTGTTGAAGGAGGTTTTTATATTTTTATTTTTATTTTTATTTTTTATTTTTAATCGAATCCAGTTCAGGGTGAGAAACCTATCGTTTTTCGTGAAGTCGTACCTCGTTAGGGATCGCACTTCGGAAACCGGGAGCCGACCCAGCTACGTAAAAATTTTCACATTTACACTTTTCCAAACTTTCATTGCCGGGAATCGAACCGCAGACCGCCTGCCTCCGGGATCGCGCCGTTCTCGCCGCGGAGTGCTCCTGCGCCTTTGGTAGCCGCGCTTCCAGACATTTTTCAGGGTTCCGTGCCAAATTATTCCAAAATACCTTCAAAATCTTTCTTTTTTACCCTTCCTCAGACGACCGCACCTACCCACAACTCGAAACAAAGCGGACCTACCTCGCGCACGCCGCTCCGCCACTCTATTCGTGTTGCACCGAGAGTAAACAGTGTGTGTGTCCCGAGGTGAAAATCTTCCCTAATTCTCGAGTTTTTTGCCGATAACAATACATTAGTTTCAACAACATTGGCTGTGTGTGTCCTCAGGTGAGGATTTTTTTCTAAATTTCTCTAAATTACCGAATTTTTGCCGCCTATAGCACTTAAAATCTGAACAAATTACATCAACCTTTACCTTTTTTGGCAATAGATTTCCATCCGGAATACACTTTTCAAATCGCCGGCGCAAATTTTTTCGCTTGAATTGAGTGTTTTTGTTTTGTTTTGTTGAAGGAGGTTTTTATATTTTTATTTTTATTTTTATTTTTTATTTTTAATCGAATCCAGTTCAGGGTGAGAAACCTATCGTTTTTCGTGAAGTCGTACCTCGTTAGGGATCGCACTTCGGAAACCGGGAGCCGACCCAGCTACGTAAAAATTTTCACATTTACACTTTTCCAAACTTTCATTGCCGGGAATCGAACCGCAGACCGCCTGCCTCCGGGATCGCGCCGTTCTCGCCGCGGAGTGCTCCTGCGCCTTTGGTAGCCGCGCTTCCAGACATTTTTCAGGGTTCCGTGCCAAATTATTCCAAAATACCTTCAAAATCTTTCTTTTTTACCCTTCCTCAGACGACCGCACCTACCCACAACTCGAAACAAAGCGGACCTACCTCGCGCACGCCGCTCCGCCACTCTATTCGTGTTGCACCGAGAGTAAACAGTGTGTGTGTCCCGAGGTGAAAATCTTCCCTAATTCTCGAGTTTTTTGCCGATAACAATACATTAGTTTCAACAACATTGGCTGTGTGTGTCCTCAGGTGAGGATTTTTTTCTAAATTTCTCTAAATTACCGAATTTTTGCCGCCTATAGCACTTAAAATCTGAACAAATTACATCAACCTTTACCTTTTTTGGCAATAGATTTCCATCCGGAATACACTTTTCAAATCGCCGGCGCAAATTTTTTCGCTTGAATTGAGTGTTTTTGTTTTGTTTTGTTGAAGGAGGTTTTTATATTTTTATTTTTATTTTTATTTTTTATTTTTAATCGAATCCAGTTCAGGGTGAGAAACCTATCGTTTTTCGTGAAGTCGTACCTCGTTAGGGATCGCACTTCGGAAACCGGGAGCCGACCCAGCTACGTAAAAATTTTCACATTTACACTTTTCCAAACTTTCATTGCCGGGAATCGAACCGCAGACCGCCTGCCTCCGGGATCGCGCCGTTCTCGCCGCGGAGTGCTCCTGCGCCTTTGGTAGCCGCGCTTCCAGACATTTTTCAGGGTTCCGTGCCAAATTATTCCAAAATACCTTCAAAATCTTTCTTTTTTACCCTTCCTCAGACGACCGCACCTACCCACAACTCGAAACAAAGCGGACCTACCTCGCGCACGCCGCTCCGCCACTCTATTCGTGTTGCACCGAGAGTAAACAGTGTGTGTGTCCCGAGGTGAAAATCTTCCCTAATTCTCGAGTTTTTTGCCGATAACAATACATTAGTTTCAACAACATTGGCTGTGTGTGTCCTCAGGTGAGGATTTTTTTCTAAATTTCTCTAAATTACCGAATTTTTGCCGCCTATAGCACTTAAAATCTGAACAAATTACATCAACCTTTACCTTTTTTGGCAATAGATTTCCATCCGGAATACACTTTTCAAATCGCCGGCGCAAATTTTTTCGCTTGAATTGAGTGTTTTTGTTTTGTTTTGTTGAAGGAGGTTTTTATATTTTTATTTTTATTTTTATTTTTTATTTTTAATCGAATCCAGTTCAGGGTGAGAAACCTATCGTTTTTCGTGAAGTCGTACCTCGTTAGGGATCGCACTTCGGAAACCGGGAGCCGACCCAGCTACGTAAAAATTTTCACATTTACACTTTTCCAAACTTTCATTGCCGGGAATCGAACCGCAGACCGCCTGCCTCCGGGATCGCGCCGTTCTCGCCGCGGAGTGCTCCTGCGCCTTTGGTAGCCGCGCTTCCAGACATTTTTCAGGGTTCCGTGCCAAATTATTCCAAAATACCTTCAAAATCTTTCTTTTTTACCCTTCCTCAGACGACCGCACCTACCCACAACTCGAAACAAAGCGGACCTACCTCGCGCACGCCGCTCCGCCACTCTATTCGTGTTGCACCGAGAGTAAACAGTGTGTGTGTCCCGAGGTGAAAATCTTCCCTAATTCTCGAGTTTTTTGCCGATAACAATACATTAGTTTCAACAACATTGGCTGTGTGTGTCCTCAGGTGAGGATTTTTTTCTAAATTTCTCTAAATTACCGAATTTTTGCCGCCTATAGCACTTAAAATCTGAACAAATTACATCAACCTTTACCTTTTTTGGCAATAGATTTCCATCCGGAATACACTTTTCAAATCGCCGGCGCAAATTTTTTCGCTTGAATTGAGTGTTTTTGTTTTGTTTTGTTGAAGGAGGTTTTTATATTTTTATTTTTATTTTTATTTTTTATTTTTAATCGAATCCAGTTCAGGGTGAGAAACCTATCGTTTTTCGTGAAGTCGTACCTCGTTAGGGATCGCACTTCGGAAACCGGGAGCCGACCCAGCTACGTAAAAATTTTCACATTTACACTTTTCCAAACTTTCATTGCCGGGAATCGAACCGCAGACCGCCTGCCTCCGGGATCGCGCCGTTCTCGCCGCGGAGTGCTCCTGCGCCTTTGGTAGCCGCGCTTCCAGACATTTTTCAGGGTTCCGTGCCAAATTATTCCAAAATACCTTCAAAATCTTTCTTTTTTACCCTTCCTCAGACGACCGCACCTACCCACAACTCGAAACAAAGCGGACCTACCTCGCGCACGCCGCTCCGCCACTCTATTCGTGTTGCACCGAGAGTAAACAGTGTGTGTGTCCCGAGGTGAAAATCTTCCCTAATTCTCGAGTTTTTTGCCGATAACAATACATTAGTTTCAACAACATTGGCTGTGTGTGTCCTCAGGTGAGGATTTTTTTCTAAATTTCTCTAAATTACCGAATTTTTGCCGCCTATAGCACTTAAAATCTGAACAAATTACATCAACCTTTACCTTTTTTGGCAATAGATTTCCATCCGGAATACACTTTTCAAATCGCCGGCGCAAATTTTTTCGCTTGAATTGAGTGTTTTTGTTTTGTTTTGTTGAAGGAGGTTTTTATATTTTTATTTTTATTTTTATTTTTTATTTTTAATCGAATCCAGTTCAGGGTGAGAAACCTATCGTTTTTCGTGAAGTCGTACCTCGTTAGGGATCGCACTTCGGAAACCGGGAGCCGACCCAGCTACGTAAAAATTTTCACATTTACACTTTTCCAAACTTTCATTGCCGGGAATCGAACCGCAGACCGCCTGCCTCCGGGATCGCGCCGTTCTCGCCGCGGAGTGCTCCTGCGCCTTTGGTAGCCGCGCTTCCAGACATTTTTCAGGGTTCCGTGCCAAATTATTCCAAAATACCTTCAAAATCTTTCTTTTTTACCCTTCCTCAGACGACCGCACCTACCCACAACTCGAAACAAAGCGGACCTACCTCGCGCACGCCGCTCCGCCACTCTATTCGTGTTGCACCGAGAGTAAACAGTGTGTGTGTCCCGAGGTGAAAATCTTCCCTAATTCTCGAGTTTTTTGCCGATAACAATACATTAGTTTCAACAACATTGGCTGTGTGTGTCCTCAGGTGAGGATTTTTTTCTAAATTTCTCTAAATTACCGAATTTTTGCCGCCTATAGCACTTAAAATCTGAACAAATTACATCAACCTTTACCTTTTTTGGCAATAGATTTCCATCCGGAATACACTTTTCAAATCGCCGGCGCAAATTTTTTCGCTTGAATTGAGTGTTTTTGTTTTGTTTTGTTGAAGGAGGTTTTTATATTTTTATTTTTATTTTTATTTTTTATTTTTAATCGAATCCAGTTCAGGGTGAGAAACCTATCGTTTTTCGTGAAGTCGTACCTCGTTAGGGATCGCACTTCGGAAACCGGGAGCCGACCCAGCTACGTAAAAATTTTCACATTTACACTTTTCCAAACTTTCATTGCCGGGAATCGAACCGCAGACCGCCTGCCTCCGGGATCGCGCCGTTCTCGCCGCGGAGTGCTCCTGCGCCTTTGGTAGCCGCGCTTCCAGACATTTTTCAGGGTTCCGTGCCAAATTATTCCAAAATACCTTCAAAATCTTTCTTTTTTACCCTTCCTCAGACGACCGCACCTACCCACAACTCGAAACAAAGCGGACCTACCTCGCGCACGCCGCTCCGCCACTCTATTCGTGTTGCACCGAGAGTAAACAGTGTGTGTGTCCCGAGGTGAAAATCTTCCCTAATTCTCGAGTTTTTTGCCGATAACAATACATTAGTTTCAACAACATTGGCTGTGTGTGTCCTCAGGTGAGGATTTTTTTCTAAATTTCTCTAAATTACCGAATTTTTGCCGCCTATAGCACTTAAAATCTGAACAAATTACATCAACCTTTACCTTTTTTGGCAATAGATTTCCATCCGGAATACACTTTTCAAATCGCCGGCGCAAATTTTTTCGCTTGAATTGAGTGTTTTTGTTTTGTTTTGTTGAAGGAGGTTTTTATATTTTTATTTTTATTTTTATTTTTTATTTTTAATCGAATCCAGTTCAGGGTGAGAAACCTATCGTTTTTCGTGAAGTCGTACCTCGTTAGGGATCGCACTTCGGAAACCGGGAGCCGACCCAGCTACGTAAAAATTTTCACATTTACACTTTTCCAAACTTTCATTGCCGGGAATCGAACCGCAGACCGCCTGCCTCCGGGATCGCGCCGTTCTCGCCGCGGAGTGCTCCTGCGCCTTTGGTAGCCGCGCTTCCAGACATTTTTCAGGGTTCCGTGCCAAATTATTCCAAAATACCTTCAAAATCTTTCTTTTTTACCCTTCCTCAGACGACCGCACCTACCCACAACTCGAAACAAAGCGGACCTACCTCGCGCACGCCGCTCCGCCACTCTATTCGTGTTGCACCGAGAGTAAACAGTGTGTGTGTCCCGAGGTGAAAATCTTCCCTAATTCTCGAGTTTTTTGCCGATAACAATACATTAGTTTCAACAACATTGGCTGTGTGTGTCCTCAGGTGAGGATTTTTTTCTAAATTTCTCTAAATTACCGAATTTTTGCCGCCTATAGCACTTAAAATCTGAACAAATTACATCAACCTTTACCTTTTTTGGCAATAGATTTCCATCCGGAATACACTTTTCAAATCGCCGGCGCAAATTTTTTCGCTTGAATTGAGTGTTTTTGTTTTGTTTTGTTGAAGGAGGTTTTTATATTTTTATTTTTATTTTTATTTTTTATTTTTAATCGAATCCAGTTCAGGGTGAGAAACCTATCGTTTTTCGTGAAGTCGTACCTCGTTAGGGATCGCACTTCGGAAACCGGGAGCCGACCCAGCTACGTAAAAATTTTCACATTTACACTTTTCCAAACTTTCATTGCCGGGAATCGAACCGCAGACCGCCTGCCTCCGGGATCGCGCCGTTCTCGCCGCGGAGTGCTCCTGCGCCTTTGGTAGCCGCGCTTCCAGACATTTTTCAGGGTTCCGTGCCAAATTATTCCAAAATACCTTCAAAATCTTTCTTTTTTACCCTTCCTCAGACGACCGCACCTACCCACAACTCGAAACAAAGCGGACCTACCTCGCGCACGCCGCTCCGCCACTCTATTCGTGTTGCACCGAGAGTAAACAGTGTGTGTGTCCCGAGGTGAAAATCTTCCCTAATTCTCGAGTTTTTTGCCGATAACAATACATTAGTTTCAACAACATTGGCTGTGTGTGTCCTCAGGTGAGGATTTTTTTCTAAATTTCTCTAAATTACCGAATTTTTGCCGCCTATAGCACTTAAAATCTGAACAAATTACATCAACCTTTACCTTTTTTGGCAATAGATTTCCATCCGGAATACACTTTTCAAATCGCCGGCGCAAATTTTTTCGCTTGAATTGAGTGTTTTTGTTTTGTTTTGTTGAAGGAGGTTTTTATATTTTTATTTTTATTTTTATTTTTTATTTTTAATCGAATCCAGTTCAGGGTGAGAAACCTATCGTTTTTCGTGAAGTCGTACCTCGTTAGGGATCGCACTTCGGAAACCGGGAGCCGACCCAGCTACGTAAAAATTTTCACATTTACACTTTTCCAAACTTTCATTGCCGGGAATCGAACCGCAGACCGCCTGCCTCCGGGATCGCGCCGTTCTCGCCGCGGAGTGCTCCTGCGCCTTTGGTAGCCGCGCTTCCAGACATTTTTCAGGGTTCCGTGCCAAATTATTCCAAAATACCTTCAAAATCTTTCTTTTTTACCCTTCCTCAGACGACCGCACCTACCCACAACTCGAAACAAAGCGGACCTACCTCGCGCACGCCGCTCCGCCACTCTATTCGTGTTGCACCGAGAGTAAACAGTGTGTGTGTCCCGAGGTGAAAATCTTCCCTAATTCTCGAGTTTTTTGCCGATAACAATACATTAGTTTCAACAACATTGGCTGTGTGTGTCCTCAGGTGAGGATTTTTTTCTAAATTTCTCTAAATTACCGAATTTTTGCCGCCTATAGCACTTAAAATCTGAACAAATTACATCAACCTTTACCTTTTTTGGCAATAGATTTCCATCCGGAATACACTTTTCAAATCGCCGGCGCAAATTTTTTCGCTTGAATTGAGTGTTTTTGTTTTGTTTTGTTGAAGGAGGTTTTTATATTTTTATTTTTATTTTTATTTTTTATTTTTAATCGAATCCAGTTCAGGGTGAGAAACCTATCGTTTTTCGTGAAGTCGTACCTCGTTAGGGATCGCACTTCGGAAACCGGGAGCCGACCCAGCTACGTAAAAATTTTCACATTTACACTTTTCCAAACTTTCATTGCCGGGAATCGAACCGCAGACCGCCTGCCTCCGGGATCGCGCCGTTCTCGCCGCGGAGTGCTCCTGCGCCTTTGGTAGCCGCGCTTCCAGACATTTTTCAGGGTTCCGTGCCAAATTATTCCAAAATACCTTCAAAATCTTTCTTTTTTACCCTTCCTCAGACGACCGCACCTACCCACAACTCGAAACAAAGCGGACCTACCTCGCGCACGCCGCTCCGCCACTCTATTCGTGTTGCACCGAGAGTAAACAGTGTGTGTGTCCCGAGGTGAAAATCTTCCCTAATTCTCGAGTTTTTTGCCGATAACAATACATTAGTTTCAACAACATTGGCTGTGTGTGTCCTCAGGTGAGGATTTTTTTCTAAATTTCTCTAAATTACCGAATTTTTGCCGCCTATAGCACTTAAAATCTGAACAAATTACATCAACCTTTACCTTTTTTGGCAATAGATTTCCATCCGGAATACACTTTTCAAATCGCCGGCGCAAATTTTTTCGCTTGAATTGAGTGTTTTTGTTTTGTTTTGTTGAAGGAGGTTTTTATATTTTTATTTTTATTTTTATTTTTTATTTTTAATCGAATCCAGTTCAGGGTGAGAAACCTATCGTTTTTCGTGAAGTCGTACCTCGTTAGGGATCGCACTTCGGAAACCGGGAGCCGACCCAGCTACGTAAAAATTTTCACATTTACACTTTTCCAAACTTTCATTGCCGGGAATCGAACCGCAGACCGCCTGCCTCCGGGATCGCGCCGTTCTCGCCGCGGAGTGCTCCTGCGCCTTTGGTAGCCGCGCTTCCAGACATTTTTCAGGGTTCCGTGCCAAATTATTCCAAAATACCTTCAAAATCTTTCTTTTTTACCCTTCCTCAGACGACCGCACCTACCCACAACTCGAAACAAAGCGGACCTACCTCGCGCACGCCGCTCCGCCACTCTATTCGTGTTGCACCGAGAGTAAACAGTGTGTGTGTCCCGAGGTGAAAATCTTCCCTAATTCTCGAGTTTTTTGCCGATAACAATACATTAGTTTCAACAACATTGGCTGTGTGTGTCCTCAGGTGAGGATTTTTTTCTAAATTTCTCTAAATTACCGAATTTTTGCCGCCTATAGCACTTAAAATCTGAACAAATTACATCAACCTTTACCTTTTTTGGCAATAGATTTCCATCCGGAATACACTTTTCAAATCGCCGGCGCAAATTTTTTCGCTTGAATTGAGTGTTTTTGTTTTGTTTTGTTGAAGGAGGTTTTTATATTTTTATTTTTATTTTTATTTTTTATTTTTAATCGAATCCAGTTCAGGGTGAGAAACCTATCGTTTTTCGTGAAGTCGTACCTCGTTAGGGATCGCACTTCGGAAACCGGGAGCCGACCCAGCTACGTAAAAATTTTCACATTTACACTTTTCCAAACTTTCATTGCCGGGAATCGAACCGCAGACCGCCTGCCTCCGGGATCGCGCCGTTCTCGCCGCGGAGTGCTCCTGCGCCTTTGGTAGCCGCGCTTCCAGACATTTTTCAGGGTTCCGTGCCAAATTATTCCAAAATACCTTCAAAATCTTTCTTTTTTACCCTTCCTCAGACGACCGCACCTACCCACAACTCGAAACAAAGCGGACCTACCTCGCGCACGCCGCTCCGCCACTCTATTCGTGTTGCACCGAGAGTAAACAGTGTGTGTGTCCCGAGGTGAAAATCTTCCCTAATTCTCGAGTTTTTTGCCGATAACAATACATTAGTTTCAACAACATTGGCTGTGTGTGTCCTCAGGTGAGGATTTTTTTCTAAATTTCTCTAAATTACCGAATTTTTGCCGCCTATAGCACTTAAAATCTGAACAAATTACATCAACCTTTACCTTTTTTGGCAATAGATTTCCATCCGGAATACACTTTTCAAATCGCCGGCGCAAATTTTTTCGCTTGAATTGAGTGTTTTTGTTTTGTTTTGTTGAAGGAGGTTTTTATATTTTTATTTTTATTTTTATTTTTTATTTTTAATCGAATCCAGTTCAGGGTGAGAAACCTATCGTTTTTCGTGAAGTCGTACCTCGTTAGGGATCGCACTTCGGAAACCGGGAGCCGACCCAGCTACGTAAAAATTTTCACATTTACACTTTTCCAAACTTTCATTGCCGGGAATCGAACCGCAGACCGCCTGCCTCCGGGATCGCGCCGTTCTCGCCGCGGAGTGCTCCTGCGCCTTTGGTAGCCGCGCTTCCAGACATTTTTCAGGGTTCCGTGCCAAATTATTCCAAAATACCTTCAAAATCTTTCTTTTTTACCCTTCCTCAGACGACCGCACCTACCCACAACTCGAAACAAAGCGGACCTACCTCGCGCACGCCGCTCCGCCACTCTATTCGTGTTGCACCGAGAGTAAACAGTGTGTGTGTCCCGAGGTGAAAATCTTCCCTAATTCTCGAGTTTTTTGCCGATAACAATACATTAGTTTCAACAACATTGGCTGTGTGTGTCCTCAGGTGAGGATTTTTTTCTAAATTTCTCTAAATTACCGAATTTTTGCCGCCTATAGCACTTAAAATCTGAACAAATTACATCAACCTTTACCTTTTTTGGCAATAGATTTCCATCCGGAATACACTTTTCAAATCGCCGGCGCAAATTTTTTCGCTTGAATTGAGTGTTTTTGTTTTGTTTTGTTGAAGGAGGTTTTTATATTTTTATTTTTATTTTTATTTTTTATTTTTAATCGAATCCAGTTCAGGGTGAGAAACCTATCGTTTTTCGTGAAGTCGTACCTCGTTAGGGATCGCACTTCGGAAACCGGGAGCCGACCCAGCTACGTAAAAATTTTCACATTTACACTTTTCCAAACTTTCATTGCCGGGAATCGAACCGCAGACCGCCTGCCTCCGGGATCGCGCCGTTCTCGCCGCGGAGTGCTCCTGCGCCTTTGGTAGCCGCGCTTCCAGACATTTTTCAGGGTTCCGTGCCAAATTATTCCAAAATACCTTCAAAATCTTTCTTTTTTACCCTTCCTCAGACGACCGCACCTACCCACAACTCGAAACAAAGCGGACCTACCTCGCGCACGCCGCTCCGCCACTCTATTCGTGTTGCACCGAGAGTAAACAGTGTGTGTGTCCCGAGGTGAAAATCTTCCCTAATTCTCGAGTTTTTTGCCGATAACAATACATTAGTTTCAACAACATTGGCTGTGTGTGTCCTCAGGTGAGGATTTTTTTCTAAATTTCTCTAAATTACCGAATTTTTGCCGCCTATAGCACTTAAAATCTGAACAAATTACATCAACCTTTACCTTTTTTGGCAATAGATTTCCATCCGGAATACACTTTTCAAATCGCCGGCGCAAATTTTTTCGCTTGAATTGAGTGTTTTTGTTTTGTTTTGTTGAAGGAGGTTTTTATATTTTTATTTTTATTTTTATTTTTTATTTTTAATCGAATCCAGTTCAGGGTGAGAAACCTATCGTTTTTCGTGAAGTCGTACCTCGTTAGGGATCGCACTTCGGAAACCGGGAGCCGACCCAGCTACGTAAAAATTTTCACATTTACACTTTTCCAAACTTTCATTGCCGGGAATCGAACCGCAGACCGCCTGCCTCCGGGATCGCGCCGTTCTCGCCGCGGAGTGCTCCTGCGCCTTTGGTAGCCGCGCTTCCAGACATTTTTCAGGGTTCCGTGCCAAATTATTCCAAAATACCTTCAAAATCTTTCTTTTTTACCCTTCCTCAGACGACCGCACCTACCCACAACTCGAAACAAAGCGGACCTACCTCGCGCACGCCGCTCCGCCACTCTATTCGTGTTGCACCGAGAGTAAACAGTGTGTGTGTCCCGAGGTGAAAATCTTCCCTAATTCTCGAGTTTTTTGCCGATAACAATACATTAGTTTCAACAACATTGGCTGTGTGTGTCCTCAGGTGAGGATTTTTTTCTAAATTTCTCTAAATTACCGAATTTTTGCCGCCTATAGCACTTAAAATCTGAACAAATTACATCAACCTTTACCTTTTTTGGCAATAGATTTCCATCCGGAATACACTTTTCAAATCGCCGGCGCAAATTTTTTCGCTTGAATTGAGTGTTTTTGTTTTGTTTTGTTGAAGGAGGTTTTTATATTTTTATTTTTATTTTTATTTTTTATTTTTAATCGAATCCAGTTCAGGGTGAGAAACCTATCGTTTTTCGTGAAGTCGTACCTCGTTAGGGATCGCACTTCGGAAACCGGGAGCCGACCCAGCTACGTAAAAATTTTCACATTTACACTTTTCCAAACTTTCATTGCCGGGAATCGAACCGCAGACCGCCTGCCTCCGGGATCGCGCCGTTCTCGCCGCGGAGTGCTCCTGCGCCTTTGGTAGCCGCGCTTCCAGACATTTTTCAGGGTTCCGTGCCAAATTATTCCAAAATACCTTCAAAATCTTTCTTTTTTACCCTTCCTCAGACGACCGCACCTACCCACAACTCGAAACAAAGCGGACCTACCTCGCGCACGCCGCTCCGCCACTCTATTCGTGTTGCACCGAGAGTAAACAGTGTGTGTGTCCCGAGGTGAAAATCTTCCCTAATTCTCGAGTTTTTTGCCGATAACAATACATTAGTTTCAACAACATTGGCTGTGTGTGTCCTCAGGTGAGGATTTTTTTCTAAATTTCTCTAAATTACCGAATTTTTGCCGCCTATAGCACTTAAAATCTGAACAAATTACATCAACCTTTACCTTTTTTGGCAATAGATTTCCATCCGGAATACACTTTTCAAATCGCCGGCGCAAATTTTTTCGCTTGAATTGAGTGTTTTTGTTTTGTTTTGTTGAAGGAGGTTTTTATATTTTTATTTTTATTTTTATTTTTTATTTTTAATCGAATCCAGTTCAGGGTGAGAAACCTATCGTTTTTCGTGAAGTCGTACCTCGTTAGGGATCGCACTTCGGAAACCGGGAGCCGACCCAGCTACGTAAAAATTTTCACATTTACACTTTTCCAAACTTTCATTGCCGGGAATCGAACCGCAGACCGCCTGCCTCCGGGATCGCGCCGTTCTCGCCGCGGAGTGCTCCTGCGCCTTTGGTAGCCGCGCTTCCAGACATTTTTCAGGGTTCCGTGCCAAATTATTCCAAAATACCTTCAAAATCTTTCTTTTTTACCCTTCCTCAGACGACCGCACCTACCCACAACTCGAAACAAAGCGGACCTACCTCGCGCACGCCGCTCCGCCACTCTATTCGTGTTGCACCGAGAGTAAACAGTGTGTGTGTCCCGAGGTGAAAATCTTCCCTAATTCTCGAGTTTTTTGCCGATAACAATACATTAGTTTCAACAACATTGGCTGTGTGTGTCCTCAGGTGAGGATTTTTTTCTAAATTTCTCTAAATTACCGAATTTTTGCCGCCTATAGCACTTAAAATCTGAACAAATTACATCAACCTTTACCTTTTTTGGCAATAGATTTCCATCCGGAATACACTTTTCAAATCGCCGGCGCAAATTTTTTCGCTTGAATTGAGTGTTTTTGTTTTGTTTTGTTGAAGGAGGTTTTTATATTTTTATTTTTATTTTTATTTTTTATTTTTAATCGAATCCAGTTCAGGGTGAGAAACCTATCGTTTTTCGTGAAGTCGTACCTCGTTAGGGATCGCACTTCGGAAACCGGGAGCCGACCCAGCTACGTAAAAATTTTCACATTTACACTTTTCCAAACTTTCATTGCCGGGAATCGAACCGCAGACCGCCTGCCTCCGGGATCGCGCCGTTCTCGCCGCGGAGTGCTCCTGCGCCTTTGGTAGCCGCGCTTCCAGACATTTTTCAGGGTTCCGTGCCAAATTATTCCAAAATACCTTCAAAATCTTTCTTTTTTACCCTTCCTCAGACGACCGCACCTACCCACAACTCGAAACAAAGCGGACCTACCTCGCGCACGCCGCTCCGCCACTCTATTCGTGTTGCACCGAGAGTAAACAGTGTGTGTGTCCCGAGGTGAAAATCTTCCCTAATTCTCGAGTTTTTTGCCGATAACAATACATTAGTTTCAACAACATTGGCTGTGTGTGTCCTCAGGTGAGGATTTTTTTCTAAATTTCTCTAAATTACCGAATTTTTGCCGCCTATAGCACTTAAAATCTGAACAAATTACATCAACCTTTACCTTTTTTGGCAATAGATTTCCATCCGGAATACACTTTTCAAATCGCCGGCGCAAATTTTTTCGCTTGAATTGAGTGTTTTTGTTTTGTTTTGTTGAAGGAGGTTTTTATATTTTTATTTTTATTTTTATTTTTTATTTTTAATCGAATCCAGTTCAGGGTGAGAAACCTATCGTTTTTCGTGAAGTCGTACCTCGTTAGGGATCGCACTTCGGAAACCGGGAGCCGACCCAGCTACGTAAAAATTTTCACATTTACACTTTTCCAAACTTTCATTGCCGGGAATCGAACCGCAGACCGCCTGCCTCCGGGATCGCGCCGTTCTCGCCGCGGAGTGCTCCTGCGCCTTTGGTAGCCGCGCTTCCAGACATTTTTCAGGGTTCCGTGCCAAATTATTCCAAAATACCTTCAAAATCTTTCTTTTTTACCCTTCCTCAGACGACCGCACCTACCCACAACTCGAAACAAAGCGGACCTACCTCGCGCACGCCGCTCCGCCACTCTATTCGTGTTGCACCGAGAGTAAACAGTGTGTGTGTCCCGAGGTGAAAATCTTCCCTAATTCTCGAGTTTTTTGCCGATAACAATACATTAGTTTCAACAACATTGGCTGTGTGTGTCCTCAGGTGAGGATTTTTTTCTAAATTTCTCTAAATTACCGAATTTTTGCCGCCTATAGCACTTAAAATCTGAACAAATTACATCAACCTTTACCTTTTTTGGCAATAGATTTCCATCCGGAATACACTTTTCAAATCGCCGGCGCAAATTTTTTCGCTTGAATTGAGTGTTTTTGTTTTGTTTTGTTGAAGGAGGTTTTTATATTTTTATTTTTATTTTTATTTTTTATTTTTAATCGAATCCAGTTCAGGGTGAGAAACCTATCGTTTTTCGTGAAGTCGTACCTCGTTAGGGATCGCACTTCGGAAACCGGGAGCCGACCCAGCTACGTAAAAATTTTCACATTTACACTTTTCCAAACTTTCATTGCCGGGAATCGAACCGCAGACCGCCTGCCTCCGGGATCGCGCCGTTCTCGCCGCGGAGTGCTCCTGCGCCTTTGGTAGCCGCGCTTCCAGACATTTTTCAGGGTTCCGTGCCAAATTATTCCAAAATACCTTCAAAATCTTTCTTTTTTACCCTTCCTCAGACGACCGCACCTACCCACAACTCGAAACAAAGCGGACCTACCTCGCGCACGCCGCTCCGCCACTCTATTCGTGTTGCACCGAGAGTAAACAGTGTGTGTGTCCCGAGGTGAAAATCTTCCCTAATTCTCGAGTTTTTTGCCGATAACAATACATTAGTTTCAACAACATTGGCTGTGTGTGTCCTCAGGTGAGGATTTTTTTCTAAATTTCTCTAAATTACCGAATTTTTGCCGCCTATAGCACTTAAAATCTGAACAAATTACATCAACCTTTACCTTTTTTGGCAATAGATTTCCATCCGGAATACACTTTTCAAATCGCCGGCGCAAATTTTTTCGCTTGAATTGAGTGTTTTTGTTTTGTTTTGTTGAAGGAGGTTTTTATATTTTTATTTTTATTTTTATTTTTTATTTTTAATCGAATCCAGTTCAGGGTGAGAAACCTATCGTTTTTCGTGAAGTCGTACCTCGTTAGGGATCGCACTTCGGAAACCGGGAGCCGACCCAGCTACGTAAAAATTTTCACATTTACACTTTTCCAAACTTTCATTGCCGGGAATCGAACCGCAGACCGCCTGCCTCCGGGATCGCGCCGTTCTCGCCGCGGAGTGCTCCTGCGCCTTTGGTAGCCGCGCTTCCAGACATTTTTCAGGGTTCCGTGCCAAATTATTCCAAAATACCTTCAAAATCTTTCTTTTTTACCCTTCCTCAGACGACCGCACCTACCCACAACTCGAAACAAAGCGGACCTACCTCGCGCACGCCGCTCCGCCACTCTATTCGTGTTGCACCGAGAGTAAACAGTGTGTGTGTCCCGAGGTGAAAATCTTCCCTAATTCTCGAGTTTTTTGCCGATAACAATACATTAGTTTCAACAACATTGGCTGTGTGTGTCCTCAGGTGAGGATTTTTTTCTAAATTTCTCTAAATTACCGAATTTTTGCCGCCTATAGCACTTAAAATCTGAACAAATTACATCAACCTTTACCTTTTTTGGCAATAGATTTCCATCCGGAATACACTTTTCAAATCGCCGGCGCAAATTTTTTCGCTTGAATTGAGTGTTTTTGTTTTGTTTTGTTGAAGGAGGTTTTTATATTTTTATTTTTATTTTTATTTTTTATTTTTAATCGAATCCAGTTCAGGGTGAGAAACCTATCGTTTTTCGTGAAGTCGTACCTCGTTAGGGATCGCACTTCGGAAACCGGGAGCCGACCCAGCTACGTAAAAATTTTCACATTTACACTTTTCCAAACTTTCATTGCCGGGAATCGAACCGCAGACCGCCTGCCTCCGGGATCGCGCCGTTCTCGCCGCGGAGTGCTCCTGCGCCTTTGGTAGCCGCGCTTCCAGACATTTTTCAGGGTTCCGTGCCAAATTATTCCAAAATACCTTCAAAATCTTTCTTTTTTACCCTTCCTCAGACGACCGCACCTACCCACAACTCGAAACAAAGCGGACCTACCTCGCGCACGCCGCTCCGCCACTCTATTCGTGTTGCACCGAGAGTAAACAGTGTGTGTGTCCCGAGGTGAAAATCTTCCCTAATTCTCGAGTTTTTTGCCGATAACAATACATTAGTTTCAACAACATTGGCTGTGTGTGTCCTCAGGTGAGGATTTTTTTCTAAATTTCTCTAAATTACCGAATTTTTGCCGCCTATAGCACTTAAAATCTGAACAAATTACATCAACCTTTACCTTTTTTGGCAATAGATTTCCATCCGGAATACACTTTTCAAATCGCCGGCGCAAATTTTTTCGCTTGAATTGAGTGTTTTTGTTTTGTTTTGTTGAAGGAGGTTTTTATATTTTTATTTTTATTTTTATTTTTTATTTTTAATCGAATCCAGTTCAGGGTGAGAAACCTATCGTTTTTCGTGAAGTCGTACCTCGTTAGGGATCGCACTTCGGAAACCGGGAGCCGACCCAGCTACGTAAAAATTTTCACATTTACACTTTTCCAAACTTTCATTGCCGGGAATCGAACCGCAGACCGCCTGCCTCCGGGATCGCGCCGTTCTCGCCGCGGAGTGCTCCTGCGCCTTTGGTAGCCGCGCTTCCAGACATTTTTCAGGGTTCCGTGCCAAATTATTCCAAAATACCTTCAAAATCTTTCTTTTTTACCCTTCCTCAGACGACCGCACCTACCCACAACTCGAAACAAAGCGGACCTACCTCGCGCACGCCGCTCCGCCACTCTATTCGTGTTGCACCGAGAGTAAACAGTGTGTGTGTCCCGAGGTGAAAATCTTCCCTAATTCTCGAGTTTTTTGCCGATAACAATACATTAGTTTCAACAACATTGGCTGTGTGTGTCCTCAGGTGAGGATTTTTTTCTAAATTTCTCTAAATTACCGAATTTTTGCCGCCTATAGCACTTAAAATCTGAACAAATTACATCAACCTTTACCTTTTTTGGCAATAGATTTCCATCCGGAATACACTTTTCAAATCGCCGGCGCAAATTTTTTCGCTTGAATTGAGTGTTTTTGTTTTGTTTTGTTGAAGGAGGTTTTTATATTTTTATTTTTATTTTTATTTTTTATTTTTAATCGAATCCAGTTCAGGGTGAGAAACCTATCGTTTTTCGTGAAGTCGTACCTCGTTAGGGATCGCACTTCGGAAACCGGGAGCCGACCCAGCTACGTAAAAATTTTCACATTTACACTTTTCCAAACTTTCATTGCCGGGAATCGAACCGCAGACCGCCTGCCTCCGGGATCGCGCCGTTCTCGCCGCGGAGTGCTCCTGCGCCTTTGGTAGCCGCGCTTCCAGACATTTTTCAGGGTTCCGTGCCAAATTATTCCAAAATACCTTCAAAATCTTTCTTTTTTACCCTTCCTCAGACGACCGCACCTACCCACAACTCGAAACAAAGCGGACCTACCTCGCGCACGCCGCTCCGCCACTCTATTCGTGTTGCACCGAGAGTAAACAGTGTGTGTGTCCCGAGGTGAAAATCTTCCCTAATTCTCGAGTTTTTTGCCGATAACAATACATTAGTTTCAACAACATTGGCTGTGTGTGTCCTCAGGTGAGGATTTTTTTCTAAATTTCTCTAAATTACCGAATTTTTGCCGCCTATAGCACTTAAAATCTGAACAAATTACATCAACCTTTACCTTTTTTGGCAATAGATTTCCATCCGGAATACACTTTTCAAATCGCCGGCGCAAATTTTTTCGCTTGAATTGAGTGTTTTTGTTTTGTTTTGTTGAAGGAGGTTTTTATATTTTTATTTTTATTTTTATTTTTTATTTTTAATCGAATCCAGTTCAGGGTGAGAAACCTATCGTTTTTCGTGAAGTCGTACCTCGTTAGGGATCGCACTTCGGAAACCGGGAGCCGACCCAGCTACGTAAAAATTTTCACATTTACACTTTTCCAAACTTTCATTGCCGGGAATCGAACCGCAGACCGCCTGCCTCCGGGATCGCGCCGTTCTCGCCGCGGAGTGCTCCTGCGCCTTTGGTAGCCGCGCTTCCAGACATTTTTCAGGGTTCCGTGCCAAATTATTCCAAAATACCTTCAAAATCTTTCTTTTTTACCCTTCCTCAGACGACCGCACCTACCCACAACTCGAAACAAAGCGGACCTACCTCGCGCACGCCGCTCCGCCACTCTATTCGTGTTGCACCGAGAGTAAACAGTGTGTGTGTCCCGAGGTGAAAATCTTCCCTAATTCTCGAGTTTTTTGCCGATAACAATACATTAGTTTCAACAACATTGGCTGTGTGTGTCCTCAGGTGAGGATTTTTTTCTAAATTTCTCTAAATTACCGAATTTTTGCCGCCTATAGCACTTAAAATCTGAACAAATTACATCAACCTTTACCTTTTTTGGCAATAGATTTCCATCCGGAATACACTTTTCAAATCGCCGGCGCAAATTTTTTCGCCCGCCACCCACCCCACCCCCGCCACCCCACCGACCCTTGGCGGTTACCTTTGACTCGAGCACTTCGCGGCGAGCCCCATTTTGGGAAAACGCGTGTAGCTCTGGGAGTAGGAGGCCTAGAAGGTTGCGGTTTTGACTGGGGGACGCGGCTTCCGGTAGGCCACGACACTGCGAACCCGGTTTCGGGTCTCACCCTAACTGGATTAAGAAAACCGGAAAAAACCGGTTTTTCTACTAATAAATTGTATATTGACTTGTAAGCACCTCCACACGGGCCACCTTCCGGCAAGTTTTTTACCTTGCTGGAAGTGCCGCAACACCGGCCCCCGAAGGTGAGTGTCTGGCCTGTTTTTGGACGGTCCAAAGAGACACAAAAAATTTTTTTTAACATTAAATTATAACTGTAATTGTGCTGCAGACACTGCGATACGACAGATTGGAGTGATTAGTATTAAGATAATTATAAGACTTGACAGGACCTAACATAGAGTTTTAAATAGCTAATAAGTAGACACACGGAGGGCAGTCCGTCATATTAATAAGCGGTTGAGCCGACTCTATATAGAGACGAAAATTTCATTCGGTCCAAATTCTTGCGGTACTATTTAATCTTATTTTAAACTTAATTATTGACTTATTGACAGATTTTAATTTAATTAATTATCACTATATTTACAACTTTTACAAATTTAATTTTATATTTGACAAATCGATTTTTATTATAAATCTACTAGAAACTGACCGGTACAATGTTCCATACCCCAAAAAACCTAGATAAGATGGACTCCCAAACACAAGAGACCGGACTGACGTCGACCTCACGAGTGAGGCGCAGCATTGGTGACTGGGAGGCCTTGAAGGTTGGTCAAGATAAAACCCCTCCGATGACATTAGAGGCCCCGGAGGCCTCTAATACAACTAAAGACAAAACCTTCACCAAGGTTGGGACAAGACGGCACTCGGTGGACAACCCAGAGACCCCACCAAAGAAAGAAAAATACGCAAACAGGACTTTGGAGGCTCGGGCGTGCCTGTCGAGTGCCAAAAGACAGTTGGGGGAGGCGCGAAATCTCCGTGGCGACATCAAGGTTGGTGTCACACGGACGATAGAGCGCCTCTACCAATTAGTAAAAGACGCAGAAAAGGAGAGGGAAGGAGGAACGACTGTACCGAGAAAAGGGGAAAAAATTCAAAAGGAGCAGAGTCATGCAGAGGAAAGTGAACAGGAGATTAAGGAAAGAGAACTGCTAAACAGAATGAAGGAACATGAAATGTTACTAAGGGAGAATAAAGAAGAAATGAAAAAATTAAAAGATGTGATAAAGAAGCACCAAGAAGTAGTTGAAGAGAGTAGGGCCACCTACGCCAGTGTAGTGGCCGGTTCCCCTAGACGTATGACCATGGAGACAGCAGCCATGCACTCCATAGTCATAACATCGAAAGACGAAAATCAGACGGGAGAACAGGTTTTAGAGCAGATAAGAAAGACAGTAAACGCCAAAGAGGAAGGAACGAAGATCGACAGGGTTAGGAAGGCAAAAGACAGGAAAGTAATAGTTGGATGCAGGTCACGGGAAGAGGTAGGGAAAGTAAAGGAGAGGATTAGGAAATCGGGAGGGTTATTACAGGTGGAAGAGGTGGAAAATAAGGACCCATTAATTATTTTATTCGGAGTCATTAAAACGCACACCGATGAGGACATCCTGGGAGCACTGCGAGCCCAGAATAAGAATCTCCTGCGAGATGTCAGCGAACCTGAAAATAGAATGGAGATTAGGTTCAGAAAGAGAGCAAGAAATCCCCACACCGAACACATTATAATAAGGGTCTCACCGATCATCTGGGCTCGCCTGACGGGGGCAGGGGCTGTATACGTCGACATACAGAGGGTCAGAGTCGCCGACCAGACCCCCCTAGTGCAATGCTCGCGCTGCCTAGGGTATGGTCATGGGAAGCGGCTCTGTCAAGAGCTGGTAGACGTATGCAGCCACTGCGGGGGACCGCATGTTAAAAGTGAATGTGCTCAATGGGCTGAAAGGACGCTGCCCACCTGCTGCAACTGCAAAAAGGCACAGGCAGAGAAAGTGGACCACAACGCCTTTGACGAAACCTGTCCGATCAGGAAAAAGTGGGAGGCTATAGCAAGGTCTACTATAGCTTACTGCTAAGGGCGTCCTTGGTGAGAACGGTCCGCCCAGCAGTAGATATATTGGAATCCAGGCCAACTTGCAGAGGAGTGAGCTGGCCACTTCCGAGCTGATATTAGAGGCAGCGAAAAGGAAGGTCGCGTTCGCTGTTGTGCAAGAGCCGTATATCGGAAACACGGGCAGGCTCAAAACTTATCCGGGTACAAGAGTGGTCCAGTGCGACAACAGCGCTGCAAAGGTCAACAAGTCTGCAATTGTGCTATTCGACGGAGGCCTGGACATCACACCCTGTCCAACGCTTACAACCCCGAATATTACCGTCATTAAGTTGAGAACGGGGAAGAAGCAAATTGGTGTGGTGTCAATGTACCTGGAGGGAGACGCCCCAATAGAGCCATATCTTGCCTGGATAGGAAAAGTGGTTAAGGAGATCGGCACAACTAGTCTGCTGCTGGGCGGAGACGTAAATGCATGGAACACGTGGTGGGGTAGTGAGAAGATTGACCACAGAGGAGAGGCATTTGCGGGCATGGTCGGCGAACTCGATCTGCACATACTCAACCAGGGCACTGAGCCCACCTTCGACACAATCAGGGGTGGAAAGCACTACACAAGTTGCGTAGATATAACTGTTTGCTCGGAGGACATGCTCGGACGGGTGGAGAACTGGAGGGTTCTGGGGGATGTGACCAGCTCGGACCACAGGGCAATAGTGTTTGATATCAGTCTGGAAAAGGCAGTTGGAATTGACATCAAAAGAAGCACTAGGATATATAACACAAAAAAGGCAAAATGGGGTCAATTTCATGAGAAAATCGATCAATTTTGGGCAATAGAAAACATTAATAGAGAGGAAATAGATAGAATTAGTAACACAAAACAATTAGAAGAAATGGTAGATAAATTCACTAAAACAGTTCAAACAGCTTGCGATGAATCAATTCCAAAAGTCACTGACCGAAGGCAGACACGGTTGCCCTGGTGGACCGAGGAACTCACGCGCCTCAAGAGTGAGGTCATGACGAAGAAGCGTCGAATAAGATGCGCAGCTCCCATTCGCCGAGCATGGGTCGTAGAACAATACCTCCGGGCAAGGGGGGCTTATGAGAGTGAAGTGAGGAGGGCTCAGACTGCTAGCTGGAAGATGTTCTGTGAAAAGCAGGACAGAGAGAGTATGTGGGATGGAATCTATCGAGTCATGGGGCGGATTACCAAACGAGAGGAGGATGTTGTATTGGTCGGTAACGGGGAGGCACTTAGTAATGAAGAGTCGGCCAAGTTGCTGGCCGACACATTCTACCCGGAGGACGAAACTCAAACTGATAACGCGGACCACAAGCAAGTGCGGGCTACGGCCAACATGCTAAATGGGGAGGGACATGATGAAACATGCGATCCCCCATTTACCATGGCGGAGCTGCAGTGGGCCGCGTCAAGCTTCAACCCCAAAAAAGCCCCAGGACTCGATGGATTCACTGCCGACATATGTAGAGCTGTCGCCGACAATGATCCGCAGGTCCTCCTGGCACTCGCCAACAAATGCTTGGCCCTCAGCCACTTTCCCGATAGCTGGAAGGAAGCCGCTATAGCGGTCCTAAGAAAACCGGGCAAGGACGACTATACCCACCCGAAATCATACAGACCCATCGGACTGCTGCCTGTATTTGGAAAAATATTGGAGAAGATGATGGTGAGAAGGATAAGGTTCCACATCTCGCCGGGCATGAGCGATAGGCAGTATGGGTTTACACCGCAGCGTGGCACCGAGGACTCCCTCTATGTCATGATTAAATATATACGATCAAAGCTAGAAGACAAAAAGATGGTAACACTAGTCTCACTTGACATAGAGGGAGCCTTCGATAATGCGTGGTGGCCCGCCATTCGTTGCAGACTGGCCGAGACGACATGCCCGGTGAACATTAGGCGGCTGGTCGACTCCTACCTGTCGGACAGACGAGTTAGGGTGAGGTACGCCGGAGCGGAGCACCTAAAATCTACAAGTAAGGGATGTGTTCAGGGTTCCGTGGGGGGGCCAACGTTTTGGAACCTGCTGCTGGACCCCCTCCTTAAAGACCTGGAATGCAGGGACCACTACTGCCAAGCTTTTGCTGACGATGTGGTTCTGATCTTCTCGGGAGAAACAGCCACTGATATTCAGGGACGGGCCAATGCCGCCCTCGCACATGTCCAGGAGTGGGGGGTCAGAAACAAGCTTAAGTTTGCACCACACAAAACCAAAGCAATGGTGGTAACAAATAAATTGAAGTACGACTCCCCACTGTTGCGCATGGGTGGGGTAGACATTGAACTGTTCAAGGAAATCAAGATCTTAGGACTCACAGTGGATAATAAACTCACATTTAACACGCACGTTGCCAATGTCTGCCGTAAAGCACTAGGCCTCTACAAACAGCTAGAGAGAGCAGCTAAAATCCACTGGGGTCTGAATCCCGAGGTGATCAGAACCATATACACGGCGGTGGTGGAACCAGTAATCATGTACGCAGCCAGTGCATGGGCACCGGCAACACACAAGTTGGGTGTACAAAAACATCTCAATTCGGTGCAGAGGGGTTTCGTGCAGAAGGTCGTGAAAGCATACCGAACAGTCTCCCTGAACTCAGCCCTGCTGCTCGCGGGAATACTCCCGCTGGATATCAGAGTCCGGGAAGCGGCTGCACTATACTGTGCAAAGAAAGGATATTCCCAACAGGTAGTAAGGGGCCGAGAGATGGAGAGACCCACACCGTTTGCGCAGGCACCACACCCTGTGCATCTGGTGGGACTGGAATTCACTTGCCTGGCGGACCGTGCACAAGTGGAAGAGCATGACAGCGGCGGCTTAAAAATATATACCGACGGAAGCAAGATAGAGGGAAAGGTCGGGGCTGCAATATCAATCTGGTTGGATGGATGTGAAATTAAAAACAAAAAGTTAAAACTCGACCACTTCTGCACGGTCTACCAGGCCGAGTTGCTTGCCCTACGGGAGGCTACGAAGTATGCTCATCAAATGGCGCAGCAAAGCTGCAGTATTTACTGCGACTCCAGGTCAGCTCTGGAGACCGTAACTAACAGTGCCTCCCTCCATCCACTAGCAATGGAAATAAAAAAGAACATCGCCAAACTACACCAGCAAAATAAAACAATAAACTTGTACTGGATCAAAGCACATGCTGGACTAGAGGGAAACGAAAGGGCAGACGAGCTGGCCAAGGAGGCTGCACTAAAACTCAAAACAAAGGCCAACTATGACAAATGCCCAGTTTCATTCGCCAAGCGACAGATCCGTTTGTCCTCGCTTGGCGAATGGAACGAGCGATACAAGAAAGGTGAGACAGCATCAACGACAAAGGCGTTTTTTCCGGATGCTATAAAGGCGTATCCAATAATAAAAAGCATTACCATTAACCACCTTGCGGTACAGATTCTGACGGGACACGGCGGGTTCTCCGAGTACTTGAACCGGTTCAAGTGCAAGGAGAGCCCGGCGTGTATCTGTGACCCTGATGTAGAAGAAAGCTCCCTGCACGTTGTGACTGACTGTCCTGTATATGGAAAAGAAAGGTTAGATATAGAATTAGAACTTGGCATTAAAATAAGGAAAAATAACCTGTGTGATATAATAGAAGATAAGAACACCAGAGATAAGTTTCTAAAGTACTGTATCAACATAGCAGCAAAAGTAGGGAAAAAGAATAAATAAGAACACAATTTTATATAGATTAGTATATAAATAATATATATGAGTATATAGGATTTGTGTCTCGTTTATATATAAGTTAAAGAAAGCTGTATTATTGTTAAGAATATTAAGAATAAAAGAAAAGAAAAGAAAGGAAAAGAAAAGAAAAGAAAAGAGCAAACATTAAAAAATGATACCAAAGGACTCTGACTCCTGTTAGAGGATAAGCAGATGGGCATTTCGTGTTTTTTTAGTCGGTAGGAGTCCGACACTGCCAGGGTCCCCTTCCCTGGCGTCCATGATGGATTTTTTCACGGAGTGCCCCAAAAAAAAAAAAAAAAAAAAAAAAAAAAAAAAAAAAAAAAAAAAAAAAAAAAAAAAACCTAACCTAACCTAACCTAACCTAACCTAACCTAACCTAACCTAACCTACAGTCCACCGCTCTACCAAGAGGGCCCGGTATACTCACTGACTGACTGACTGACTGATCATCTATAGGTTTCCTCGGAAACGGTAAGAGCTACGTGAAAATTTTGTATGAGAAAGTTGTAGGGAATGTATGATATACAGCCATCCTATGAAGCCGATTTTTGAATTTCGAACGCGTTCTCCCATACAAATGGGCTAACTTTTTTGTTTACCGGCCGATTTGAATGAAATTTGAAACGGGTGTTTGTTGTGTGATCTTATTGTGAAAAAAAATTTTGAACGTTCGAAATTCAAAATAGGGGCGAGAATATGGCCGCCCGAAAAATCGACCTCTGCGCAAAAAAGTCGGCAGCCAACTGGGCACATGCTGGAGACGTGCCCTAAACGGCATCGGGTTGTCAAAGGACCCAGGTATATGAGAAAAATCGGACATTTTGACATTTCAAGATGGCGGCCGAGATATCGACGATTGAAAATGAGAAAATTTTGTATGGAGAATTTGTACTGAAAATCGACTTTTAGTACAAAATTTTAAACAAAAATGAACAATTTTTCAAAAAAAAACATTTTTCGAGGCCAAAGCCGGGATGAGGAACCTCGCCGCGGCGAGGCCGAAGGCCGAGCTCCGTTCAACCCGAGGCCGAAGGCCGAGACCACACATTTTCCGGCGAACAAGCAACAACGCAAAAGCCAGATGGGACAAACTTGCGAGGCCGAAGGCCGAGCTCCGCGAAGCGGGCCCCAGGAACCCCGCTGCGGCGAGGCCGAAGGCCGAGCTCCGTTCAGGCCGAGGCCGAAGGCCGAGACTATACATTTTCGGCGAACAAGCAACAACGCAAAAGCCAGTTGGGACAAACTTGCGAGGCCGAAGGCCGAGCTCCGCAAAGCGGGCACAAGGAACCCCGCCGCGGCGAGGCCGAAGGCCGAGCTCCGTCCAGGCCGAGGCCGAAGGCCGAGACCATACATGTTCCCACTCAAACAATCCCAACGTCAAGTGTCTAGCGAGGCGAGGGAGGAGGAGCGCTGCAGCGGCGGAGGCACAGGCCTCCCGGCAAGTGTGCCCCCAGACCTCCTCATCCTCCTCTCCGCCTCAACAAACGGAGGCGTGGAGTGTGGTGGCTGGCCGTCCTAAAAGGACACCAGCACCACCAAAGGCGGCGCCGACCCCCCCTCAGGCCGCCCGTGGGAAAAAGAGGAAGAGCGCGAAGAAGCTCCGCGCCCCCCGCACCGCTGCCGTGGTCCTCACTCTGCCGAGTGAGGCGGTGGAGAGGGGGGTGACGTACGCGGTCGTCTTGACCGAGGCTGAAAGGTCAATCGACTTAAAAGGCCTCGGGATTGACGGCCTGCGATTCCGCACCGCGGCCACGGGCGGAAAAATCCTGGAGGTGGCTGGCGCCGAAAGGGGCCGAAAGGCGGATGCCCTCGCCGAGAGGTTGAGGGAGGCCCTGGGGGACGGGGTACGCGTCGCCAGGCCGGAAAGGTGCGTGGAGATGCGCATCACCGGCCTGAGCGATGCGGACACGCCGGAAAGGGTGGCGGCGATGGTGGCGGAGGTCGGAGACTGCGCCGCCACCAACGTAAAGGTGGGGGCGGTCTTCCGGCCGCCTGGGCGCGAGGGCGCCGTGTGGGTAAAGTGTCCCATCGCGGCTGCACGGAGGGTGACGGATGGCCGTCGCCTCACCGTGGGGTGGACTCAGGTTCGAGCCACCCTCCTCGCGCCCAGGCCGCAGCGGTGCTTCCGCTGCCTCGAGCCGGGCCATGTGGGGGCAAAGTGCGCCTGCACCGTGGATCGCAGCGGACTGTGTTTCCGCTGCGGTCAGCCCGGCCACAAGTCTGCGGTGTGCGCGGCCGAGCCACACTGCCCGGCGTGTGCGGCGAAAGGGGCGGCGGCTGCCCACCGCCTTGGCACCAAAGGCTGCCAGGCTGGACCCCAGAAAGGGGGGGGCGGCCGAGGCCGCGGACGGAAGGCGGGTGGCGGCAATGGGCCACCACCGCCTGTGGCACCGCGAGTGCCAGTGCCAGAGGAGGAGATGGACACCGCCCAAGTGTAGATGGCCAACACCAACATACTGCAGGCCAACGTCAACCACTGTGCAGCGGCTCAGGACTTATTGCTCCAGACCGCAGCGCAGTGGCAGGCGACACTGGCCGTTGTCGCTGAGCCGTACTGCGTTCGCGCCCGGGACGACTGGGCTGGCGATCGCGACGGTTCGGTGGCAATTGTCTCCCAGTGCGGCGCTCTGTGTCACAACAGAGTGCTCAGAGGACACGGCTGTGTCCTCGTCGTGCTGGGAGACATTGCAGTGTGTGGGGTGTACTTTTCACCCAACAGAAGCCTCGCCGACTTCGAGCAATGGCTCGTAGAGGTCGGGGCAATGTTGGCTGATGTACACCCCACCCCCGTGGTCGTTGCCGGGGATTTCAACGCCAAATCCAGGGCGTGGGGAAATCCGGCAACTGACCCGCGGGGAGAGGTGTTGGAGGAGTGGGCGGTGTCCACTGGGCTCGTGCTGCTCAACCGGGGGGCGGTGCAGACATGCGTGCGGTCCCAGGGCGGATCCATAGTGGATCTGTCCTTTGCTAGTCCCGCTCTGGCAAACCGCGCGCATGGCTGGAGAGTCGCCGAGGGGGTCGAGACCTTGTCGGACCACAGGTACGTGTGGTTCGGCATCTCTGCGGCCCCCACCGGTGCTCCGGCAGACCTGAGCCGTCCCCTGGTGGGGGAGGGTCCGCGATGGCGGCTCGCCACCCTGGACAGGGACGTGGCCAGGGAGGCGGCCATCGTGGAGCGATGGGTCGCTGGGTCAAGCGACGAGGCTCCGGACGTGGACGCGAGGGCGGACCGCCTGGCGGGGGCGCTCACTCGCGTCTGCGACGCCGCGATGCGGCGGAGAGGTCCTGCTCCCCCGCGAGGGCGGGTGTACTGGTGGCAACCCCACCTTGCGGGGCTGCGTACTGCGTGCCACGCAGCCCAGCGGACGTACACCCGCTACCGCAGGAGGCGGGGCAGAGACCTCGCCCAGGAGGAGGAGCACCTCGTCGCTTACCGAGCGGCCCGAGCCGCGCTCGGTGCGGGGATCAGGGCTGCCAAGGAGGCGGCCTGGGTCGAGTGGCTGGAGAGCCTCGACCGGGACCCGTGGGGGCGTCCGTATAAGGTGGTATGCGAAAAGCTGAAGCCTTGGGCGCCCCCCCTCACCCGGTCACTCGAACCGGCCTTCGCCGAATTGGTAGTCCGCACCCTATTCCCCGTACAGGAGGAGGAGTGGGTGCCGCCGCGAATGGCGGCGTTGCCGGCACCGGTGGAGGACGGGGATGTCCCGCCCGTGTCCGAAGCCGAGTTAGGGGTAGCGGTTCTTAAGATGAAACTTAGGAACCGCGCCCCGGGTCCGGACGGCGTCCCTGGGCGGGTCATCGCCGCCGTGATGCCGGCGTTCGAGGAGGAGACGCTGTCTCTGATGACGGAGTCGTTGGCGTCGGGAAGGGTCCCGCGACGGTGGAAGGAGGGCCGGCTCGTGCTGCTTCGGAAGCACGGGCGGCCGATGGAGTCGCCATCGGCCTACCGGCCCATCGTCTTGCTGGACGAGACGTGCAAGCTCTTTGAGCGGGTGCTCGCTGCGCGTCTCGTCCGCCACCTGGAGGGGGCGGGGCCCAACCTCAGCGACGGACAATTTGGTTTCCGTCGCGGGAGGTCGACGTTGGACGCCATCTCCCGTCTCAGAGACAGCGTCGTCAGAGTGACGGGCCGGGGGGAGGTGTTGTTGGCTGTCTCGTTGGACATCTCCAACGCCTTCAACACCCTCCCCTGGCAGGCGATAATGGAGGCACTGGGGTACCACAATGTCCCGTGGTACCTCAGGCGAGTCCTTGCGGACTACTTCGTTGACCGGGCCGTGTGTTACCCGTCCCGGTCGGAGGTGGTCCGCAGGGACATGTCTCGCGGTGTTCCACAGGGGTCAGTCCTCGGGCCACTCCTGTGGAACATCGGGTACGACTGGGTCCTGCGCGGTACAACCCTTCGTGGAGTCGGCGTACTCTGTTACGCCGACGACACCCTGGTCACCGCGCAAGGACCCACATTTCGGGACGCGAAGGTCCTCGCTACAGCGGGAGTAGCGCAGGTCGTGCACCGCATCAGGGCACTCGGGCTCACGGTCGCTCTGGAGAAGTCCGAGGCCATCTATTTTCATGGGCCTCGGATGCGACCTCCTCGGGACTCCCAAATCACCGTCGGTGGCGCCTCCATCGGTGTCGGGGAGACCATGAAGTACCTGGGATTGGTCCTCGACAGTCGGTGGAGTTTCCGCGAGCACTTCCGGCAGCTGGCGCCAAAGTTGGTGTCGTATGCCGGGAGGCTCGCGAAGTTGCTGCCTAACCGCGGTGGTCCCGGGAGCGCTTGTCGCCGCCTCTACGACGGTGTGGTGCGCTCCAAGGCTCTATATGGAGCGCCCATATGGGCGAAGGCCGCCCTCTGCGCGAGCAACACCGCCCTGTTGCGTCGCCCGCAACGGGTGATAGCGCAGAGGGCTGCAAGAGCGTACCACACCGTCTCTTACGAGGCGGCGTGCCTTTTGGCGGCGAGCCTGCCCTGGGACCTCGAGGCGGGAGTCCTCGAGAGGGTTTACGAGCGGAGTGCCCTGATGCGGAGCAATGGAGGGTGGCCCACCCCGGCGGAGATCGTACGTTGGAGGCAGGAGGCTCGCGACGGTCTCTTCCGCGGGTGGGCCCTGAGGTTGGAGGACCCCTCTGCGAGTCGGAGACTCGTAGAGGCGGTCCGGCCGGTCCTGCGGCCATGGGTGGAGCGGGCGCACGGGACCCCGACCTATCACCTGACCCAACTCCTCACAGGTCACGGCTGCTTTGCTAAGTACCTGTGGGAGGTGGTAGGGATAGAGTCGGGCCCCGAGTGCCGGTACTGCGCGTCCAATGCGGAGGATACGGCAGAGCACACGCTGGCCGTGTGCTCCGCCTGGAGCGCGCAGCGGACCTCCCTCGTGGCCGTTGTTGGGGCCGACCTGTCGCTGCCGGCCATTATCCCGCAAATGGTCGGCAGCCAAGAGAGTTGGGCCGCCATCGCCGCGTTTGCGGGCGAGGTGATGGCGGTCAAAAGAGAGGAGTTGCGGGAGCGGGAGCGTGCTGGTCTCACGCTCCCGCCCCGCCGCCGTGCGATTAGGGGGCGCCGCCGCGCGGAGTATGCGCGCGCCCCCGACTAGAGCGGCCGTGGGCGGAGGGTCGGGGTACCCGCCGCCCACTTTCACGGCGAGCCGGAAGGCGCCCCCACGTGTTCCGGGGTGCCTTCCAGCAAAACATAGAGTGCCCGCGCGCTCGCTCACGGCCTCCTCTGAATGCAGAGGAGCCCCGTAGGGCGATGCCGCGCGGGCCAGTAGACGCTGCGGTGACACAGCGCAGGGGGGCCCTTCTGGCCCCCCCACCATGAGAGTCCCTTCTGGACACCCTCTCGCCGGGCCACAGTGACTTAACCTCTGGCCTATCCTGTGGCCCGGTAGAGTAGAGGAGGAACACCGCGGGGGTTTAGTGGGTAGTCCAGCCCTCGGGCTGGGAGTCCCACACAAAGGCGCCCTGTTGTCCCCCGACAGCAGGGCGGCGAAGTGCGTAAATGCATTCCCCCGCGTAACCAAAAAAAAAAAAAAAAAAAAAAAACCTAACCTAACCTAACCTAACCTAACCTAACCTAACCTAACCTAACCTAACCTAGGGGGCGCCGTCGCGCGGAGTATGCGCGCGCCCCCGACTAGAGCGGCCGTGGGCGGAGGGTCGGGGGACCCGCCGCCCACTTTCACGGCGAGCCGGAAGGCGCCCCCACGTGTTCCGGGGTGCCTTCCAGCAAAACATAGAGTGCCCGCGCGCTCGCTCACGGCCTCCTCTGAATGCAGAGGAGCCCCGTAGGGCGATGCGTCGCGGGCCAGGAGACGCTGTGGCGACACAGCGCAGGGGGGCCCGTCTGGCCCCCCCACTATGAGAGTCCCACTGGGACATCCTCTCGCCGGGCCACAGTGACTTAACCTCTGGCCTATCCTGTGGCCCGGTAGAGTAGAGGAGGAACACCGCGGGGGTTTAGTGGGTAGTCCAGCCCTCGGGCTGGGAGTCCCACACAAAGGCGCCCTGTTGTCCCCCGACAGCAGGGCGGCGAAGTGCGTAAATGCATTCCCCCGCGTAACCAAAAAAAAAAAAAAAAAACCTAACCTAACCTAACCTAACCTAACCTAACCTAACCTAACCTAACCTAACCTAACCTAACCTAACCTAACCTAACCCGCTACGGGGCACGCCCCAAGAGCAGTCGAGTACGTCCCCGTCGTGTGCCCTGGACCCCAACGTGACCACCGTAACGGAGTGGCACGTTGGGTGACCGAATCTCGGACTGCGAATCTTGGTGCAACTGGCGATCTTGCGATATTTGCGACTACGATTTTGATTACGATGCCTTCGTCTCCCGTGCTTGGAGAAAGTGGGTCTGGGGCTGCCCTTGTCAGGGCGGCTCCGGACGAGTCTGGGGCTGCTCTTGTCAGGGCGGCTCCGGACGGGTCTGGGGCTGCCCTTGTCAGGGCGGCTCCGGACGGGCCTGATGCTGCCCTTGTCAGGGCGGCGTCGGGCGGGTCTGGGGCTGCCCTTGTCAGGGCGGCCTCGGGCGAGTCTGGGGCTGCCCTTGTCAGGGCGGCTCCGGACGGGTCTGGGGCTGCCCTTGTCAGGGCGGCTCCGGACGGGCCTGATGCTGCCCTTGTCAGGGCGGCGTCGGGTGGGTCTGGGGCTGCCCTTGTCAGGGCGGCCTCGGGCGGGTCTGGTGCCACCCCTCGCGGGGCGACATCGGACGGTGGGTCCGGCTCTGCCCTTCAGGCTTGGTCGGACGGTGTTTTTACGAGGCCCGGAAGTCCATCCCCGGCCCTCAAGGAGGTGTCCGTGCGCTTAACGCGCACCGACCTGGAGAGGGTTGCCCGTGAGCTGTCGGAATCCGACGGCAGCACGGGCACCCTCATGGAGGTGAGCTCGCGCTCCCCCACGCCCTCGCCTAGCCGGTTCTGGCGCAAGCGCCTCGCCGAGTCAGACGCTGAGAGCGAGGGCTCGGCGGGGCGGTGTGGTAGACCGGCCACCAGCAAACGCGGTCGCGGCCGTCCCTCGACGACAGGCCAGTACGTCGGCCTCGCCAAGGCGAAGGCCGACCTTAAAAAGGCGGAAGAACGGGAGCTTGAGCTTCAGGCCGAGGAGGAGATGGCCGAGGAGCTCCGGCGACATGAGGAGGGGAGAGCCTCGTTCAGGCGGGACTCTGCCCTCCGCTCACCGCCACCAGTGGTGACCCCGGTGCCGTCGTCGGCTGCTCACGACCTTCGGGCTGAGCAGCTGACCAGCTCCATAGAGGCGGCGGTCGAGACCATCAAGACGATTGCCCAGAAGTCATCCAGGCTGAAGGGCCAATTCGTCCAAGGTCTCAGGGCTGCCGCCAGCTCCATTCTGGAGAACGCGCGAGAGCTCAAAGCTCGCACCGAGTCGGACGAAGTCGTCCGACTCCAAGGCGAGCTGAGAGCTCTGCGGGCGGAAATGGAGGGGCTGAAGAAGCTGCAGGCGAGCGCCGCGCCAGCCATGACGAGGGATGAAATCCTCTTCATGGTGGACGCTCGCCTGGACGGGATTGCGGACCGCCTCCTGCCGGAGCCGCGCTTGCGTCCGCCGCTGGCGGCCGACGCACGCGGCGCCGCCGTCCGCCCCCCCGCCGGCCCCTCCGTCCGCGCCGCCGGCCCCTACGTCCGCGCCGCCGACCCTGCCGTCCGCCGCGCCGGCCCGTCCGTCCGCGCTGCCGACCCTGCCGTCCGCCCGGCCAGCCCCCCCGCTGTGGCCGCCCTGGCCGTCGTTTGCCCGAGCGGGCCTCCTCCTGTCCGCTCCCCAACCACTCGTCCCGCTGCGGCCCCTCCTGCCTCCGGCTCCGCCGCGCCCCCGGCTGACGCCAGCGGCGCCGGTGGGAGCGTTGGGGCGGGAAGGAGGCGAGGGAGGAGGAGCGCTGCGGCAGCGGAGGCACAGGCCTCCCGGCGGGGGTGCCCCCCAGCCTCCTCTCCCCCTCAACAGACGGAGGCGTGGAATGTGGTGGCTGGCCGTCCTAAAAGGACACCAGCCCCACCAAAGGTGACGCCGGCCCCCTCTCGTGGGAAGAAGAAGAAGAGTGCGAAAAAGCTCCGCGCCCCCCGCACTGCTGCCGTGGTCCTCACTCTGCCGAGTGAGGCGGTGGAGAGGGGTGTGACGTACGCGGCCGTCCTGACCGAGGCCGAAAGGTCAATAGACCTAAAGGGCCTCGGGATTGACGGCCTGCGATTCCGCACGGCGGCCACGGGCGGCAAGGTCCTGGAGGTGGCTGGCCCCGAAAGGGGCCGCAAGGCCGACGCACTCGCCGAAAGGCTGAGGGAGGCCCTCGGGGACGGGGTACGCGTCGCCAGGCCGGAAAGGTGCGTGGAGTTGCGAATCACCGGCCTGAGCGACGCGGTCACGCCGGAAAGGGTAGCGGCTATGGTGGCGGAGGTCGGAGACTGCGCCGCCACCAGCGTAAAGGTGGGGGCGGTCTTCCGGCCACCTGGGCGCGAGGGTGCCGTGTGGGTAAAGTGTCCCATCGCGGCTGCACGGAGGGTGACGGATGGCCGTCGCCTGACCGTGGGGTGGACTCAGGTCCGAGCCACCCTCCTCGCGCCCAGGCCGCAGCGGTGCTTCCGCTGCCTCGAGCCGGGCCATGTGGGGGCAAAGTGCGCGTGCACCGCGGATCGCAGCGGACTGTGTTTCCGCTGCGGCCAGGCCGGCCACAAGTCCGCGGTGTGCGAGGCTGAGCCACACTGCCCGGCGTGTGCGGCGAAAGGGGCGGCGGCTGCCCACCGCCTGGGAGCCAAGGGATGCCCGGTCGGACCCCAGAAGGGGGGCGGCCGAGGACGTGGGAGAAAAACGGGTGGCGGCAACGGCCCGCCACCTGTAGCAGCACAAGCGCAAGCGCAAGTGCCAGAGGAGGAGATGGACACCGCCCAAGCGTAGATGGCCAACACCAACATACTGCAGGCCAACGTCAACCACTGTGCAGCGGCTCAGGACTTATTGCTCCAGACCGCGGCGCAGTGGCAGGCGACACTGGCCGTTGTCGCTGAACCGTACTGCGTTCGCGCCCGGGACGACTGGGTCGGCGATCGCGACGGTTCGGTGGCAATTGTCTCCCGGTGCGGCGCTCTGTCTAACAACAGAGTGCTCAGAGGACACGGCTGTGTCCTCGTCGTGCTGGGAGACATTGCAGTGTGTGGGGTGTACTTTTCACCCAACAGAAGCCTCGCCGACTTCGAGCAATGGCTCGTGGAAGTCGGGGCAATGTTGGCTGATGTGCACCCCACCCCCGTGGTCGTTGCCGGGGATTTCAACGCCAAATCCAGGGCGTGGGGAAATCCGGCAACTGACCCGCGGGGAGAGGTGTTGGAGGAGTGGGCGGTGTCCACTGGGCTGGTGCTGCTCAACCGGGGGGCGGTGCAGACATGCGTGCGGTCCCAGGGCGGATCCATAGTGGATCTGTCCTTCGCTAGTCCCGCTCTGGCAAACCGCGCGCATGGCTGGAGAGTCGCCGAGGGGGTCGAGACCTTGTCGGACCACAGGTACGTGTGGTTCGGCATCGCTGCGGCCCCCACCGGTGCTCCGGCGGACCTGAGCCGTCCCCTGGTGGGGGAGGGTCCGCGATGGCGGCTCGCCACCCTGGACAGGGACGTGGCCAGGGAGGCGGCCATCGTGGAGCGATGGGTCGCTGGGTCAGGCGACGAGGCTCCGGACGTGGACGCGAGGGCGGACCGCCTGGCGGGGGCGCTGACTCGCGTCTGCGACGCCGCGATGCGGCGGAGAGGTCCTGCTCCCCCGCGAGGGCGGGTGTACTGGTGGCAACCCCACCTTGCGACGCTGCGTACTGCGTGTCACGCAGCCCAGCGCACGTACACCCGCTACCGCAGGAGGCGGGGCAGAGACCTCGCCCAGGAGGAGGAGCACCTCGTCGCTTACCGAGCGGCCCGAGCCGCCCTCGGTGCGGGGATCAGGGCTGCCAAGGAGGCGGCCTGGGTCGAGTGGCTGGAGAGCCTCGACCGGGACCCGTGGGGGCGTCCGTATAAGGTGGTATGCGAAAAGCTGAAGCCTTGGGCGCCCCCCCTCACCCGGTCACTCGAACCGGCCTTTGCCGAATTGGTGGTCCGCACCCTGTTCCCCGTACAGGAGGAGTGGTCGCCGCCGCGAATGGCGGCGTTGCCGGCACCGGTGGAGGACGGGGATGTCCCGCCCGTGTCCGAAGCCGAGTTAGGGGTAGCGGTTCTTAAGATGAAACTTAAGAACCGCGCCCCGGGTCCGGACGGCGTCCCTGGGCGGGTCATCGCCGCCGTGATGCCGGCGTTCGAGGAGGAGACGCTGTCTCTGATGACGGAGTCGTTGGCGTCGGGAAGGGTCCCGCGACGGTGGAAGGAGGGCCGGCTCGTGCTGCTCCGGAAGCACGGGCGGCCGATGGAGTCGCCATCGGCCTACCGGCCCATCGTCTTGCTGGACGAGACGTGCAAGCTCTTTGAGCGGGTGCTCGCTGCGCGTCTCGTCCGCCACCTGGAGGGGGCGGGGCCCAACCTCAGCGACGGACAATTTGGTTTCCGTCGCGGGAGGTCGACGTTGGACGCCATCTCCCGTCTCAGAGACAGCGTCGTCAGAGTGACGGGCCGGGGGGAGGTGTTGTTGGCTGTCTCGTTGGACATCTCCAATGCCTTCAACACCCTCCCCTGGCAGGCGATAATGGAGGCACTGGGGTACCACAATGTCCCGTGGTACCTCAGGCGAGTCCTTGCGGACTACTTCGTTGACCGGGCCGTGTGTTACCCGTCCCGGTCGGAGGTGGTCCGCAGGGACATGTCTCGCGGTGTTCCACAGGGGTCAGTCCTCGGGCCACTCCTGTGGAACATCGGGTACGACTGGGTCCTGCGCGGTACAACCCTTCGTGGAGTCGGCGTACTCTGTTACGCCGACGACACCCTGGTCACCGCGCAAGGACCCACATTCCGGGAAGCGAAGGTCCTCGCTACAGCGGGAGTAGCGCAGGTCGTGCACCGCATCAGGGCACTTGGGCTCACGGTCGCGCTGGAGAAGTCCGAGGCCATTTACTTCCATGGGCCTCGGATGCGACCTCCTCGGGACTCCCAAATCACCGTCGGTGGCGCCTCCATCGGTGTCGGGGAGACCATGAAGTACCTGGGATTGGTCCTCGACAGTCGATGGAGTTTCCGCGAGCACTTCCGGCAGCTGGCGCCAAAGTTGGTGTCGTATGCCGGGAGGCTCGCGAAGTTGCTGCCTAACCGCGGTGGTCCCGGGAGCGCTTGTCGCCGCCTCTACGACGGTGTGGTGCGCTCCAAGGCGTTGTACGGAGCGCCCATATGGGCGAAAGCCGCCCTCTGCGCGAGCAACACCGCCCTGTTGCGTCGCCCGCAACGGGTGATAGCGCAGAGGGCTGCAAGAGCGTACCACACCGTCTCTTACGAGGCGGCGTGCCTATTGGCGGCGAGCCTGCCCTGGGACCTCGAGGCGGGAGTCCTCGAGAGGGTTTACGAGCGGAGTGCCCTGATGCGGAGCAATGGAGGGTGGCCCACCCCGGCGGAGATCGTACGTTGGAGGCAGGAGGCTCGCGACGATCTCTTCCGTAGGTGGGCCATGAGGTTGGAGGACCCCTCTGCGAGTCGGAGACTCGTAGAGGCGGTCCGGCCGGTCCTGCGGCCATGGGTGGAGCGGGCGCACGGGACCCCGACCTATCACCTGACCCAACTCCTCACAGGTCACGGCTGTTTTGCCAAGTACCTGTGGGAGGTGGTAGGGATAGAGTCGGGCCCCGAGTGCCGGTACTGCGCGTCCAATGCGGGGGACACGGCAGAGCACACGCTGGCCGTGTGCTCCGCCTGGAGCGCGCAGCGGACCTCCCTCGTGGCCGTTGTTGGGGCCGACCTGTCGCTGCCGGCCATTATCCCGAAAATGGTCGGCAGCCAAGAGAGTTGGGCCGCCATCGCCGCGTTTGCGGGCGAGGTGATGGCGGCCAAAAGAGAGGAGTTGCGGGAGCGGGAGCGTGCTGGTCTCACGCTCCCGCCCCGCCGCCGTGCGATTAGGGGGCGCCGCCGCGCGGAGTACGCGCGCGCCCCAGACTAGAGCGGCCGTGGGCGGAGGGTCGGGGGACCCGCCGCCCACTTTCACGGCGAGCTGGAAGGCGCCCCCACGTGTTCCGGGGTGCCTTCCAGCAAAACATAGAGTGCCCGCGCCCTCGCTCACGGCCTCCTCTGAATGCAGAGGAGCCCCGTAGGGCGATGCGGCGCGGGCCAGTAGACGCTGCGGCGACACAGCGCAGGGGGGCCCGTCTGGCCCCCCCACTATGAGAGTCCCTCTGGGACATCCTCTCGCCGGGCCACAGTGACTTAACCTCTGGCCTATCCTGTGGCCCGGTAGAGTAGAGGAGGAACACCGCGGGGGTTTAGTGGGTAGTCCAGCCCTCGGGCTGGGAGTCCCACACAAAGGCGCCCTGTTGTCCCCCGACAGCAGGGCGGCGAAGTGCGTAAATGCATTCCCCCGCGTAACCAAAAAAAAAAAAAAAAAAAAACCTAACCCGCTACAGCGAGTCTGCCACAGGCCGCGTCACCTCGCTGTTCTTCCCGGACGTCGCATCGGCCCATAAAGTCCTTGGCAAATTCACAATGTGCAATGCCAAGGCGCAGCTCCTGACGGGGCACGGCGGCTTTCGAGCGTACCTCCACAGGTTCAAGCTCGCGGGGAGTCCGTCCTGCATCTGTGATGACGAGACTCCCGAAACGCTGGAGCACCTGCTGGAGGAGTGCCCCCGTTTTGGAGCTGTACGGGCCGATTGCGAGATACTCCTGGGAGCAGCGGTGAGGTGCGAGGCATTCGCCGCCTTTATGGCCGACTCTAAAAGTCGAGAGGTCTTCCTGCCCTTCGCCCTGGGGGTGACGCGCGCGGCCTCAAGAGCTAATGGGGGCCGGGATTAAAGTGGTCTATCAATCTTATCTTTCACCTTTTGCATATGCATCCTTGTTTTAATTTTAACTGTTGACATTGTGTAACTTATGTGAACCCCGGCGCCTTGCTTGTCACTACTCTCAGGAGTAGTCAGAGACAAGGCGTCGGGGTATATACTTTTAACTATAATTTAATATTAAAGATAATACTTAAAAAAAAAAAAAAAAAAAAAAAAAAAAAAAAATTAAAAAAGGAAAAACAGAAGAAAGGATGAGACAATTATAAGTATTTTTTACTTTTAAAAATGGACCATGTTATTTATTAACTATGACTATGATACTTTATGTTTTAATTTTATTGTTAGCCCCGGCGCCTTGCTTGTTACTACTCTCAGGAGTAGACAGAGACAAGGCGCCGGGGAGCATTAAGAATTTTATTCTTATATTTATTTTACATATTGACATTTTATACTTTTTGTGTTTTTTAATTTTTTGACCAAACGTAGTACCTTATTATTTTAGCATTAAGACATTGAATTTTATAATTTTAAACAGTTTTAACATAATGATTTCTTATTATATAATTTTAATTTTTAGATTTCAGTAATTTTAGCAATTGACTTTCATAATATTTTAATAATTGTACAAAGGTCGCCACAATATTAATAGTGGCGGTACCTGCTAAGGGGGAGGGGTTTAGTCCGTAGGCTACTGGGAGAAATTTCCAGTAGAGTCGGGCATGCCGCCGTGTGTTAGGGCACGGCGGTATACATGAGTATTCCCCTCCTCCTATTTAGAAAAAAAAAAAAAAAAAACCTAACCTAACCTAACCTCGACGAAGTCGTCAGTTAAGTATTTATAACATTTATATTCTACGCGCGGTCACAACCATACCGCGATGTAAAATTTTAGCAGCGCCACCTAGTATTTGCTTTCCGAATTTCGCCGTTGCTTGCACTTGCCCATTAACTCAGTTGGGAGAGCGCTGGCACGGTTAGCCAGAGAACGCGGGATCAATTCCCGGCATGGGTGGAATTTTTAACCTTAAATATGTCCTCAGTACGGGTTAGTTTTAAATTTTTTAGTTATATGTTTGAATAATCCATTGGATTGGTACTAAACATAACTCCAAGTTACTTTCTTTTGTGAAACATTACTATGAAAACGAAGATATTGGTACATCCCGGGATTTGAATATACGATCTCTTGAATGTGAAACGAGCGTTCTACCAACCGTGCTACCACCGCTGAAATTATTTGCGAGAAATTCGTTAACAGAGGTCATGGGTTCGATTTCCACTGGGGCCGTCGTACGTTTGTACAAATGGCCTCAGCTTGGGTGTATCTCCATAATTGTGACGTCATTGCCAGTTTACCATAGCACAGGGTTGCCGGGTTCGGGACCAGGTCACGTGATTGTACTTTTTCAATTCAATTCAATTCAAATATTTTTATTCATTGTAAAAAAAAAAAAAAAAAACAGAATGTTTACTTTATGAACGTCAAAGTTGTTAGTTTCACAAATAATGGATTATGTGGAGAAGAAGCTAACAAAGAAACTCCACATTTATTCTTTTCAAAACACGTTTTAACTTAATTAACAGAGTTTTCAACTTAAAATATTAGTCATGAATGTGTTGAACACTAGTCACAATCGTCCTTTAAATAATATTAATCTACTGTTTAATGCCAAACATCTTTGTCTTCTAAATAATCCTTGATGTTATAGTAAACACTTTTTAAATCGCGTTGGAGGTAACTCTAATATATCTTGAGGAATTTTGTTGTAGAACCTTATACAGTGCCCCATAAAGGATGTGTTAACTTTTGCAAGTCTAAATAGTGGAAATGACAATTTATGTTTATTTCTAGTATTAACATTATGGTGGCCACCAACATTTTCGAAGTGTGGTGTCACTGTCTTGTCGTATGATTTAGGCAGTGATAGCATTCAATTTTTTCTCCAGTTAAGTTTTATCTGACTTTTGAAAAATTGGACCTTAGTGGTATAAAACTTTTGATGATCTATCTTGTTTGAGTGAGTGAGACAGTTACTGCCAAATAATAGGGGTTAAAGTATGAAATTGCCGTTTTATTGCAATAGGTTCTTTGAATTGACATAGAATCTTCATGGTTTGAGGTTTTCGAATGAAACTTTTTTCAAATGGTTTCTATGATGTTCTTTTTTTAAAAAGTGTGAAACAGTTGAATATCGACTTTCAATTGTTTTTGTTATTAAATTTAGACAAGAAAGATGGATACTGCGAAAATTCGAGTGATTTTTGAATACGAGATCCGACGCGGAACTAACGCGGCAGAAACAGCCCGCAATATCAATGCTGCGTTTGGAGAGGGGTCTACTAATGAACGCACCGTGCGATTTTGGTTTAAACGCTTTCGTGATGGAAATTTCGACTTAAAGAACGAGCCACGAGGAAGACCGCCCACACAGGTGAATAACGATGAATTAAGAGAGATAGTGGAAGCCGACCCTAGTCAAACTACCCAGGAATTCGCGGCATAGTTTAACGTTACCTTACCCACAATATTGACTCACTTGCGTCAAATCAATAAAATAAAATAAAAAATACAAAAAATGGGTGCCTCATAATCACTCGAATTTTCGCAGTATCCATCTTTCTTGTCTAAATTGAATAACAAAAACAATTGAAAGTCGATATTCAAATGTTTCACATTTTTTAAAAAAAAGAACATCATAGAAACCATTTGAAAAAAGTTTCATTTGAAAACCTCAAACCATGAAGATTCTATGTCAATTCAAAGAACCTATTGCAATAAAACGGCAATTTCATACTTTAACCCCTAATATTACGGTTACGCTTGCTGGCCGGAAAAGCGGAATTCCTTGCCAACATTTACCGACTGTTGGCCTCTTATCTGCAAGAACGGAATTACGCGAGGGAAAGTTGGGAAAAGGCAACCAGTAGGGGTGTTTTCAAGGTTTCATACCTGGTCCCCTCTTTTGGAACCTAATTCTCAACAACCTGCGCGTAGATTTTGAGTAGGATGGGGTGCATTGCCAGGCGTATGCGGATGACGTCGTCTTGGTGTTCCCCAAAAAGTGCTGGACTGGGGTCTCAAAAATATGCTGAAATTCGCACCGCAAAAAAAAAATTGTCAGCATGGATGCGGTGACGCTGCCGCTAGTGCTTCTAATCCGCCTGCTGGGTGTTGTCATAGACAACAAACTCACCTTCAACGCACACGTGTCGGCTGTCTGTGCGTAAGTCACAGTAAGACATCTACAGGCAGCTGGCGCCAGTGTCGGTGATAGAGCCCATCGTGCTGTACGCGGCCATTGTGAGGGCCCCGGCTGCGAAGAAGCTGATGATCATAGAAGAATCTTTGCAGCGGGGGTTCGCACAGAAGTTGTGTAAGGCGTGCCGCACGGGGTCTTTGTCATCAGCGCTCGTCCTGGCAGATGTGCTCCCCCTCGATCTTAGAGTACAGGAGGCCTCCGCTCTGTACAGGGCCAAGCGAGGAAAAGAACTGGCGCAAATACCAGTAGACCGACCGATCGAGCGAAGAGTGCCTTTCAAGGAGAACAACTGGACTTCGAGTGCTTGGAAGATCTACAACCCGATACCGTGAGCGCTCACCGTATCACCAGCCCCTGTATCTACACTGATGGTAGTAAGATACAGGGGAGGGTGGGTGCAGCGCTCACATGGTGGACGGAGAGCAGTAAAACCAAGCCCTCGAAGTTCCGCCTGGAGCCTTACTGTACGGTCTTCCAGTCAGAGATGCACGCGCTTCGCAGGGCCGTAGAGCAGGTCCAAAAGATCAAGGAGCCATTCGTCAATATACTGAGCGACTCCAAATCATCGCTGGACCTGCTCCGAAGCCAATATGGGATGCAACATTCGCTGGCGCACGGCATTGCGAGGTGCGTACATCAGATCCGCGGGGAGGGCCGTGACGTGAGACTGTTTTGGCCGAGGGCGCACGCTGGTACACCTGGCAACGATCGGGCGAACGTACTGGCAAAGGACGCCACCCTCCACAAAAAATCGTCGGCGGATAATGATGCCATACCGATCTCCTATATAAAGAGGACCATACGTAAGGAGACTGTCCGTACCAGGCAGAGAAGGTACGAGTCTTCCAGTACAGGGGCGGTGACTGAGATCTTCCTCCCACATATAGCTACGGCGCACAACGTCCTCAGGAAGACCAAACTGACACATCCCCTGGTACAAGCCCTAACAGGGCACGAGGGACTCGCCTCGTACCTGCACAGGTTCAAAGTGAAGGACAGTGCATCTTGCGTATGCGATCCTGACGTGGAGAAGAGGGTATGGCACGTAATGTTCGATTACCCGAGATTCGGTCGGTGGAGGGTGCACCTGGAAGTCAAAATGGACACAAGATTTAAGAACACAAGTGGGTACGAGGAAAACTAAGAACCACAACCCTAATAGAATTAGGAACCACAACCCAAAACCGAATCTGATCCGAATACGACTCAATAAGATTTAAGTTCTAAAAATGTCATCAAAATCGGGTCCAGTACTTTTGATTCTAAAAGTGATGTCATTGTGATGTGCAAAAAAACTAATAATTTACTGTATTTGCCTACTGTACTAGTATTTGTCCCACGGATTTGCCCATGTGGAACTATACCTACACTGTACAAAATCTTGGTCAGGATGTCATATACCTATTTTGTAAACGACTCCTTCGTATGAATGCAGTATATTATCGATCATGAGCGAGTTCATACTCCGACTCGCACTTGGCTGATTTTTGGGTAGCTGTGACCACAACAACCTTGTTTGAGAGCTGGCTCCGCGCCTGTGAATTTCTTCATTACCTATTTACCTATGTTAGGTACAGCCATTATAGTGATTTCCATTCTTTTTAAGACCCTTCTCAGTCCTGACCATAAAAATAACAAAAATTGAAAACCATCGTCACTTTCAAGGTCAGGACCACAGATATCACTTTTCGAGGCTCTGGGGTCAGGACTGAGAAGGTCAAGAATTCGGCCAGTGCTCACCTTTAATCTACGAATGGATCTAGTTTAAAGTTAAGTACCTATAGAGTTTCACATCACTAATCTGTGTAGTGCTCTAGATCAGTGTTTTTCAAACTGCGGCGGACCCTCAGGTCGTGGCCGCCAGCCAGGTAAAGTAAAATGCAAGATTTGTAGTGTTGTTAGTGGAAAAATTGGCAAATTCGCCAATTTGGCCGTGGTAGAATAAAACAAACGGTTAGGGACGGTCGCATTTGGGGGACTTCTTTTATTTTCGAGAGCGCTTAGTTTTCTATTCTATTCTTGTTTTGTATGGCACTTGTACTGTGAGTGACTAAGACATCGAAATGGTAATGTCAATCCAAAGTCAAATGCCAAAATGTCAGTCTATTAAACTTTCGGTACCATCATGACCATTTCTATGTTTTTACCGAACTAATGAATTTCCCACCGTCAGTTTATAAAACTTTCAAGACAATTTTTGGGAGTATAAGTTCTTACGAAAATTCTAACGTCAATTTAATACATTTTTGGGCGTCATCATAAGGCTGAGGCTTATTTTTGAGGGCGCTGATCTTTTACAGAACTGAATGAAATTAGCACCATCAATTTAGTATATATTCGGCCGCGCTAACAGGTGCCTATAAGAAAAATATTTCTGGTACAAGATGCGATCGGAAACCACTTTACGGGAAGAGTTTATCGCGTTTCTTGATTATTGGTACAACAGCCAAACGAATGTTGTGAAATGGACGGGAGCAGTTTCTGACGAGTATAGGTTGAAATGTGGTGTGAGACAGGGAGAGTTAACCTCTCCACGTCTTTTTAACGTACTTAAACGGCCTGGTGGAGGAACTCAGTAGCGCCGGAGTTGGCTGTTCCATAGAAGACAAATATATGAACAACATTAGCTACGCCGACGATATGGTGCTGCTGGCTCCCTCCATAAGCGCGTTAAGAAGACTGGTAAGCGTATGTGAGACATACGCCGACGCCCATGGTCTCAGGTACAATGTAAAGAAGAGTGAAGTCTTAGTTTTCCAAACACGCGGTCGAAAGATCACCTACTGTACCACCTGTGTACCTAGATGGAGCTGAGCTGAAGAGAGAGTCTCGGATGACGTCACTGATAGTGAGGATATTGAGAGAGAGCGCAGGGCTCTGGCTGTCAGAAGCAATATGTTGGGTCGTAGATTTGCGCGATGTATAGTAGCCGTTAAGATCACGCTGTTTAAGGCTTTCTGTCAGACTTTTTACACGTGCGGTCCATGGATCAACTATTCGCAGAAAGCGATCTGCGCCCTGTGCGTTCAGTACAATAATGCGCTCAGGATGTTGTTGGGGCTGCCGAGGTACTGCAGCGCGTCATCTATGTTTGCTGAGGCCCGCATAGACGGCTTTTATGCAATTATGCGGAAAAGAGCTGCCTCGTTACTCAGCCGGATCCGAGGCAGCACTAACAGCATCCTGAGAGTTATAGCTGGCAGACATGACTGCCCAGTCATGTCGCACATGGAACAATGGCACCTTCATTTAATTGGATTTAATTTGGTTTGATTTGATTTAATTTCATTTCGTTTGCTTTAATTTGATTTAATTTGATAAAAAATGATTTAATTAGATTTGATTTGATATGATTTAATTTGACTTAATTTAATTTGATTTAATTCAGTTTAATTTGTTATGATTTGGTTTGAATCGATTCGATTTGATTTAATTTGATTTAATGTGTACATATGAATATTATTACTAACGTAGCATAAGTCATGATTGTTACTAATACTATATGGGCATTGCCTGAAGTAAATGAATACAATACAATACAAGGCGCTGAGTTTTTATAAAAATGCCAACGTAAATTTAGTAAACTCTGGCTAGCCTACAATACAGATCTATTGTGTTTGAAGGCACTGAGTTTTTATAGTACCAAATGAAAAAGCCATTGTAGTAATTGGTCGCATAAACCCGCGCCTGTACACCGCTGCAGATTTTTTATTTTGGAATGCTCTGAATTTTCACTGAACTAAATCAAAATGCCATTGATAATTTAGTAAATTTTTGGCCGCACTGACATGCAAAGTGCTTTGAACTTCGAGGCATTTCATGTTGCTGCCCAGAATTCAAGTCCCAATATTTGGTAAAAAGGATATGACAAAACTTACTTGTAGGTTCTTTCTAACTAGGTACATCATCTTTGAAATTACTGACATGCTCTTGGGGCCTTGGGGCCTGGGGGGTCGCTAGAAATTTTTACCTCTAAAGGGGGTCGCGTCTTCAAAAAGATTGAAAAACACTGTTCTAGATCATAGATAAAAATTTCTGTTGGATTATTACAGGATTTTTATTTTTTGACTTGAGAATCTTTTAGGTATTTTATTTCTGATATTTGGATAAACGTTGGATAATTTGGCTATTTCTTGCCTAACACGTGACATTGGCGTCATTGTACTGGATAATCAGTGAGTCCATAAAGCAGAATAGAATTGAATTGAATATCAATAGGCAATAGCAAACCCTTAGATAGAGGTAAACTATTAAAATATGAATCAAAATTGGGAAACGCGGCATTACTACGTGGCGTGCGTAGGGCTGTTGGCGCTGGCGGGCTGCTCGCTGCTGCTGGCGCCTCCTGTGCCGCGCTCTCCGCAGCGCCCCGCGGGCGCCAACCCCGCGCCCCCTGGCGGCGCGCCGCCGCTCGACGAGCTGCGACGCTTCGTGAGCGCCGCCAACCGCGCTGGCGCCGTGCGCCACGTGGAGCGCTTCGGCCCCGTGTTGCCCGACACCACGCTGCTGGTGGTGCGAGCGCGCCGCGACGCCGTCGCGCTGGCGCGCCTGCTGCGCTCGCTGCGCCGAGTGCCCGACATCGGCCGCGCACTGCTCGTGGTGTCGCACGGGCTCTACGACGCGTCGGTGGAACGCGAGCTGCGTGGCGTGGACTTTTGCCGCATTATGCAAGTTTATTTTCCGCACTCGTCGCAGTTGCACCCGGACGAGTTCCCCGGTCCCGAGTCGTGCGCGCCCGCGGCCGACGCTGACTGCACGCGTAAGCCGGCGCGCGTCGAACGCAAGCAGCACTGGTGGTGGACGGCTGATCTAGTGTTCGAGAGGCTCACCTGGTCGCGCTCCTACTTCGGCCACGCCGTGTTTCTAGAAGAGGACGCGCGCGCAGCGCCCGACTTGCTCCACGTACTACGCTTCCTGCAGCGCGCCGCCACCGCGTACTTTCCGCATGTTACCTTGCTGGCGCTGGGCGGCGGCGGGTATTGCGGTGCAGCCGACACGCTGCTGCTTCAGCCCTGGGAGCCCGCGCTGATGGCGGCGCCGGCGCTCAATCGCGCGGCGTGGCTACGACTATCAAACCTCGCGTCCTTTTACTGCATCTACGACGACGCCAGCTGGAGCCGCTCGTTGCAGCACGCACTCGAGCAGCTGCCGCACAGCGAGACTGAGGTGCTGGCGCCGGCCGCGGCGCGCATTCTGACGCCGGCGGGCGGACGCGAACTGCAGGCGAGCGAACTGTTCCCGGCGCGCATGCGCACGCGGCTGTGGCTGGGCTGGGCGGGCGCGGCGCCGGCGCGCGCTGTCGGCCGCACGCGCAGCCGCGCGCTGCTGCCCGGCCAGTTCGCGGACTTGCGCGACCAAATGATGTGCCTGGACTCGTACATGGCCACGCCGTCCGAGGAAGACGAGCCTGCCACGACAGCGCGCGACGACGCGCACCACATCGAAGTTATCTGAATTTGTTGTGCCGCATATCTAATTTAAAGTTCAAACTATAGCAAAAATATAAAAACCGCCCCTGTTGGTTCCAAAATGCACTTTTATAGTGTTATCGATATCGTCCTAATTTCATTTTTTGTGATCGAATCTGTATAAGATTCGATCACAAAAAAAATTAAATTAGAACTGCAAAAATATTTAGTCACTCCTACGAAACATATTGTAACTTTTGTCTATTGTTCTTTTTTAGGATCCCGCACCCGAAGGGTGCCAAACGGGAAACGTCTGTCTGTCTGTCTGGCTGTCTGTCACCAGGCTGTATCTCATGAATCATGATAGCCAGACAATTGAAATTTTCACAGATGATGTATTTCTATTGCCACTATAACAACAAATACTAAAAACAGAATAAAATGAGTATTTAAGGGGGACTCCTATACAACGAACTTAATTTTTTTGCCTTTTTTTGCTCGATATTAATAACGGCAACAGTTTAACGCTTGAAATGTTCACAGAATGTTTAGTTATATATATTTGCCTCAAAAGTTAATAATTAAATTAAAATAAAATTAATATTTAAGAGGGGCTCCCAAACAACAAACGAGATTTTTTGCCGTTTTGGCGATTGTATAGTCCAGCGCTTAGTAGACGGCACTTTTCCATACACTTATAATTGATATTTTGAGTAAAGTTCAGTAGTTAGTAAGTAAATGAAACACGTGACTTGTTCTCTTGACTGTACGTAGACAATTAACTTTATTAATAAAAACGATGCGCGCGGCCTAAGTATTTTGCCGCGTAAACAAAATAGTATGCATGGTGAAACCGTACATGCTCTGCACCACAAAAGAGAGTAAGTATTCTTAATTAACAAAGTTATTTTTAAGATAATTAAAAAACACAATTCTATGGAAAAATAATAGCTAAGTAAATAAGTAAAATTAAGTAAGTTAAGTTATTCGAAATTAAACGCGATATTGTCCGCAGAAGGGCCGGAGTCCGACTTCCGTGTCCGCTGGTTTCTCCTAGGTATCGCCTTTAACTCGATGTCTTCGAATTGTGCACTAACGTGCACTCGTTTTTTACAGAGGTCTGGACAGCGCCTTTTCAGGATCCATATGCCAAAGGCGGTAAATCCTGCTGCTAGTAGACAGTAACTGATTACATATTGATGGATGTCGTGAGTGGATATTTTTGATGGAAGATGGAGTTCGCTGGTCCTTTGTAAGGCCAATCGTTTATCGACTTCTGACAGGTTCCATTTGTCCGGTTGAGACAACTCTGGCAAACCGTGAATGGTTAAGTTCACAATTCTATTTATAGAATTGTTCAGCAGGGGAGCGTAGAAGGACAGATCTGGTTCCATTTTAACGTTGCTGCTGAACTGATTCTTAGAGTAGATAGTCGTATCTCGGGCTTGCACCATGCAACCTTGTTTCAGTGTTAGTATCCCGGAGTAGTCAGTAGCGTGTAGTGAAACGTCATTGTTACATATCGAACGTAGCGAACACTTATCGCAGCACACATGCAGCCAAGTATTCGGTGAGTGTAATTCGATCCAGTAGTCCTTGCACGATGCGCTTCTCATCTCACAAGGCAAGGCCGTTTGTTGACCGATAAGTTTTGCTTCGCAAGGTGCATTTTTGTAGTGTAAGTTATGCACTGGTAGTATTGCTCTGCAAATAAAGTTATCTTTGCTTCTTTGTGTGCAGCGCTTTAAGTCTTCATGTTGCATACTCATGTATGTGTTTTTTCTGAAGTTAACAGCTATGTATGCGGTTGAAACTTGTATCAATTTGGTTGCATTTTCTTGAGTTTTTATCGGCAAAGGGATGATACGGTAGAGGGTGAAATCTTCGTCACCGATAAGTGGAATATGAATCTCACATAAGAAGTAGGTCTCAGTTACTCTTGCCTTCACATGTAGCAGCTTATAGATATCCTTTATTTCTCCTCTCACGTCGTTCACTGGCAGAGATAAAGTTCTTGGAAGTCTTCCGGCGATCTCGGATAGTTGCTTTATTAAGTTCGCGGGCGTAAATAGATGTACGTCGAGATGTCCTTGATAAATGTTATTTATGGTGTTTAGCAGCATCTCCTGGATTCTTTCCAGATTAGTCAAGATAAGGTATGCGGTAAATGACGAAGTGGCGAAGTAGTTGGCCGTTGTCACAGTCTCTATTACATTCTCGATCTTCCCCAGGCTCATGTTTGTTTGAGTGAGTACAGTATTGATGTAGGTAAACTGACGCCTGAGGTTATCTTCATTTTTCTTCAACACATCGTTTTCCACTTGAACGATAGATGTTTGGTTTTTTACCAGTTCAAGTAAGTAGTGCTCATTTCCTTGAATGGCCTCGATATCCTGTTGATATTTTTTGGCGAAGCGTTGATCCAAAATCCCGAAAAGTCCATTCGCGACGTAGCCCACGCCGTCAATTAGCCCCCGCTTCCTTCGAGTAGGTATTTCTTTGTGAGGTGCCAGAAGTACAGCGTTGTAGTGGTTCAGTAAGTCCATTTCGTGGTAAAGTTGTTCAAGTGTGCTCTTGCAGAATCTTTGGTCCATCTTGGCGCAGAGATCTTTCAAGGTCCCCAGGTAGTTAAGTAAGTTCCGAGTTCCGTCCCAGTAAGTAGTTAAGTTGTAGTACATTAATAAGTTCCATTCATTATGTACGAGTTGTATCCCTCCAACTGTATCGTAGTAGATCGGGCGTTCTGGTTCGAAACTAGTATAGGTAATGTGAGTATCAGTATTTAGCGGCGCAGCTTGTGACCCAGATATCAGCAGCATAAAAATTGTCGTTACCGCCGCGAGCATGAGAGGGTTGTTTTTTCTTGCTCCTCTTTTCGGCGATGGTGGTGGTGTTGTCGGAGACCTCTCAGCATCTTGGTCTTGTTTACGGCTGATCTCTTGCTCGCAGTTGATGGGTAATGGCGACAGTTTTACAATTGGGCGCTTCATCGTAGTGGTCTGAGTTTTGACAGTAGTGACTCTGACGAGTCCGTCGCGACCGGGGTGGAGTTTTATCACGCGCGCCATCGCCCACTTGCCGGGTGGCAGGTTATCTTCTTTCACCAATACTATGTCACCTTCTTTAATGTTTTTTGTGGCCTCTTGCCATTTAGTTCGAGCTTGCAGTTGGTTGAGGTACTCACTAGACCACGTCCGCCAAAATCGTTGTAACATATGCTCAGTGAGTTGCCAACGACGGCGTATGTCGACATCTCTGACGTCAGTGTAATCGGATATAGGTAGCGACATCGTGGGGCCGCCAGTTAGGAAATGACCCGGAGTTAGATAGTTATAAAATTCGTCCGGATCTTCAGTTAGAGGGCACAAAGGTCGTGAGTTCATGCAGGCCTCGATTCTGGTCAGCAAAGTGGTGAACTCTTCGTAAGTGAGTTTTTGATCTCCTAGTACCCGTCTGAGGTGATACTTCATGGCTTTAACTGCGGCCTCCCATAAGCCGCCTGCGGTGGGCCAGGCGGGTGCGTTGAAATGCCACTCCACTTCGAGTTTTCCTATTTCATCAAAGAATTCCGGCGTCAAGGCTTGCTTGAATTCTTGAAACTCATTGCGTAGTACCTTTGACGCGCCGATGAAGTTAGTTCCGCAGTCTGAGTACATATGTTTGGGGGTGCCGCGCCTGGCACACATCCTTTGAAATGCGGCAAGAAATGTCTCTGTGGTCATGTCTGACACGAGTTCTATGTGTACAGCCTTTGTCGCCATGCACACAAAGATCGCAATGTAACCTTTTGAGGTTTTCACACCTCGTCCCTTGTTAAGTTTGACCTCTACGTGGCCGGTGAAGTCGACACCGGTATGAGTAAATGGTCGGGACGGGCTGATTCTCTGTCGAGGCAAGTCGCCCATCAGTTGAGTGTTTTTGGCAGGTTTATGGCGGTGGCACTGTACACAGTGACGTAGTTGAGTTTTCACGGCTCTGTTGCCACTGACGATCCAGTATCGCTGTCTGATGTAGGACAGGGTCAATCGGGCCCCTCCATGAAGTGTTGACAAGTGTGCATGTTGGATCAGAAGTTGAGTTAGCCTGCCATTGCGAGACAAAATTATGGGATTTTTCATCTCGGGGGGCAGTGTGGAGTTATTCAGGCGCCCGCCGACGCGTATGATTCCATTGGAATCCATGTATGGGTTCAGTTTGTAAACACTGCTCGAGCTAGGTACAGAGTCGTTCTTCTGTAGTAGTTTGTATTCAAATGCAAAGTCGCTTTTCTGCGCGCATTTTATTATTTCATTATTGGCGGCTAACAACTCGCTCGTCGTTAGGTATGTGGTCTCCGGTTTCGTCTTCACGCGTACATTGTTGATAAAGCGGAGTATCCATGCAATGATTCTTTTTGCACGGGTGTATGAGCTATGTTTGTGTAGCAGCTCGCTAATAATAGACTCGCACGGCTTGTTTGTTTGTCCTCTCAGCTGAGTATGGTTGGCGCTCTCCAAGTTTGTACTGAAAAGGCACGCGGCTTCCTGCTTGTCGCTGCATTGAGTTTCATCAGTTTTCAGGAAATCAGGCCCTTCCCACCACAAACTGTAGTTAACGAGCTTCGACGGGTACAATCCTCTAGATGCGCAGTCTGCGGGGTTTTCTTCTGACCTTACATAGTGCCATTGCTCGGCCGGGATTTGTTTCTTTATTTTGGCGGTCCGGTTAACCACGTAGGTCTCCCATCGTGAGGCTTCTCCTTGCAGCCAGGCCAAGACCACTTGTGAATCGGACCATGCTCGTACGGTTATAGTATACCCAGATAAGGCTTGTTTCGTTTTCTCGATGAGTTGAGACAGTAGTAACGCGCCGCAGAGTTCGAGTCTCGGTAGAGTAGTTTTCTGCGCGAGTGGTGAGACTCTAGTTTTGGCAACGAGGAGGGTGATAACCGGCATTCCCTCTTCGTTTATCACGCGACTGTAGATAACGCAGGAGTAAGCCTTTTCGCTGGCGTCGCAAAATCCAAGTAGTTCTAAGTTGTTTTGCGTTCCGCCGAGCCATCTGTTAAGCTTTACAGTTTTGAGTTGAGTCATCTCAGCTTTCAATTTAAGCCACTCTTGTTGAATGGGTTTTGGTAGATTGTCATCCCATCCAAGTTTGCTCATCCAAACTTGCTGGAAAAGTAGTTTGGCCTTGATAGTTATTGGGGAAAACCAACCCAGTGGATCATAAAGTTTTGATATTTCCGAGAGTAGGTATCTCTTAGTAATCTGAGATTCGGTACCAAGTTCAAGGCTCCAGTTCATGACAAATATGTCGTCGTGCGGATTCCAGCCAAGTCCGAGTGTTTTTGTAGTATCTTCGGTTTTGAAATCGAAGATGTTTTTTGTTGACAGTTGATCACTAGTAAGATCTTCTAGTAAAGCTGGGTGGTTACTCGACCACTTTCGCAAGTTCATTCCGCCGCCCCTTAATAAGTTTATGAGTTCATGTTGAAGTTTTTTGGCTTCGTCTAGTGAGTTATGACCGCTTATGAGGTCGTCGACGAAGACCTCCTTCTGCAGTATTTCGGCTGCGGCGGGGTATTTCTGCTTGTCATCCAAGGCCAACTGTAACAAAGTTCTCATTGCTAGCCAAGGCGCGCTTTTCGTGCCGTACGTGACGGTGCACAGCTGTAGTTCTTGTAATTTTTCACGCGGTGAGTCACGCCAGATAATTTTTTGAAGGGCTTGTTGTTCTTCGGCGACCCAGATAGCGCGAAACATTTTTTCTATGTCTGCGGTGTATGCGTATTTGTAGACTCGCCACTTTATAATTAAGGCTTGGATGTCCTTTTGCAGGTTTGCTCCTTTTTCTTGAAGATTGTTAAGGCTGAATCCTGAAGTGGTTTTTTGAGAGGCGTTGAATACAACTCTGAGTTTAGTTGTAGTAGAGTGTTCCTTCAGGACCCCATGGTGTGGTAGGTAGCATTCAGACTTTGATTGCTGAAGCGACGGCTTAAGGTGTCCCATGTCGGCGTACTCTTTTATAAAATCTCTGTACATCAATGCAAGTTTTTTGTTTCTCTCAAGACGCCTTTCTAGTTGCAGAAATTGCGAGATGGCAATCGATTTTGAGTTTCCCAGGTTTTCCTCGAAGTTGGGGACCATGGGCATTTTCACGGTGTATTTCCCGTCGGGACCTCGTTGCACCGTTTCTGCGTAGTGCTTTTCGCATTGATCGTCCTTAGATGAGTCATCGTTGCCTTGAGTTATGTCTTCACATTCCCAGAATTTTGTGAGTTCATTCACGTCGATCAAGGTTGCGTGACAGTTGAATGTTTGCAATTTCCCACACAAAATCCATCCAAGATGTGTTTGTTGCGCAATGGGGGCTTGTTGACCTCCGCGTAGCACCCCATCCAGTATAATTTTTGAGTATACGTCTGCTCCTAGTAATACGTCTACCGACCGTGAGACATTGTAGTCAGGATCGGCAAGTTTCAGGTTCTCCAAGTGTGGCCAGTTAGCCTTGTTGAATGAAGAATTTGGTAGATTGTTAGTGAGTTTTTTCATGATTAATGCCTCAAAGTCGAAGCTGAAGTCATTGTGAATTGACTTCGAAGTCAGTTGTAGTTTTCCCTTGCAGTCACCAGATACTGACCCAATTCCAGTAATTGTGGCAGTCAGTTTTCGCCTGTGTAGTTTGAGTAGTTGTGCAGCATTTTCCGAGATGAGATTCACCTGGGAACCTTGATCTAAGAGCGCTCTAAGTGGCACATACGTTCCGTCGATCGTCTTTACTTTCAGTTGCACAGTTGTCAGCAATATTTCTGTATCGGTGTTGGACAAGTGATTTGAAGCTTGTTGTTGCTGGGGGGAATTGTGTGTTCGCTGTGGCGGTTGGTTTTTTCCAATGTAATTCGGTGTAGAGTTACTTCCGGCGGCGGCAGTCACGTAATGTAATAATGTGTGGTGTTTCATATTACATTCCTTGCAAGTTTTAGTTGACTTGCACTCCAAGTGACCGTGGCTGTACAAGCAGTTTTTGCATACTTGCAGTTTCGCAACAATGCTTTTTCGTTCTCTAGGTTCCGCGCTGACAAACTTCGGGCATTGCATTAGGACATGCTTTCCGTCGCAAAGTAGGCACTGTCCATATACAGTATGATACGATTTCGGCGTAAGTTTTTTATATTCGTAATAGTTAAGTTTCTTCAGGGGATATTGCTTGTTGAAAGTTTTGCTGGAGTGTTGATTCGACGAGTTGGCGGTTTCTTTCTTAGTAGTTCCCATAGTTTCAAAGGCCATGAACTTGCCTTCAAGGAACGAAAGAAACTCGTTCAAGTTAGGTATCTCCCTGTGATCGTGTAGTTCCTTTACGTACTCGCCGTACAAAGATGTTTCCATCAGTTTTTGCGACATTAAATGTACTATCATCGGGTCCCACGTAGCTGTATCTATCCCCATGTTTGATAGTCCATTTAAACATTCAGTTATGACGTCATGCATTCGCTTTAGTTTTTGGGCATCGGGGTGTTGGATGGTTGGCAAGTTTAGCATGGTATTCATGAACGAAGTAAACTTTACTGCAGTCGTCGATTCTCGAAGCGGTGGTTTAAGATCTCCCAGCAGCTTTCATAGTTTTCAGCGCTGATAGCTAAGTGCTGCACCAGCTTTTCAGCTTCGCCTCGTAGTTTAGTTTTGAGGTGCTGCATTTTTTGCGCTTTATTTATGGTTGGATTTGAGTGAATGGTTTCTATGAAAATATCCTTAAAAGAATTCCACTGACTGTAGCTTCCGGAAAACTCAGGAATCTCGATTCTCGGCGCAGATTGTTGGTAGTGTACAGTCGACCATATTTTACGGTTGAGATCTTTCTTCATTTCGTCGTATTTGTCCTCAACGCTGACGAACAAGCGATAATAGTTTTCGTTTGACCCGTTGAGTAAGTTCTCCAGCTCCCAATGCAGTTTGTCGATGGCCTCCCACTTTGATTTTAGAAGGCCGAGGCTGTCCTCCAGTTCCCACTTCTCGTTAATCGATTGAATGTCGATTTTAGACATGACGCGGTCGATGGCTTTGAAGTTGCACTCTTGCTTATTTAGTAGACGAGAAAGAGTTTCGTCAGTTGCATCTTCCAACAGTCCTGATAAGTCAAAGTTGACAGGCTTTGTTTCGGCTGCCTGCAACTGTTTTAGTAAGTGCATCATGTTAGTCTTGGTTGAGTCGGCAATTATCTTGAGTTTTTCAAAAACAGTTTCACTGAAGTAAGGGATGTTTTTGTCTGATATTTCTATCAAAAGTGCTCCATGTCTCTCCTCAAAGTCTTTCCACTGGCTTTCGAGAGAAGTTAGTTTGTTTTCAAGATAATCCTTAGTTTTTCGTGACGCACTATCTTTTTTGTAGTTTTCACATAGTTTCTTTATAGCTTCAAAACACGTACACTGTTGTTGTAGTTTATCCATGTTGCAAGTATTTATCTTCTCATTAGTGAAGAAGAGTCTCTCAGTTCAGCTGCTCCAGCTCAGTAGTTCGGCACGTAGTAGACGGTGCGCGTTGAGCACGGCGTAAGTTCAGTAGCTCCAGCCCAGTAGTCCAGCACGTAGTTGACGGCGCAGGATGAGCACGGCGTTGGTTCAGTTGTGGGCACAGGTCTTTAGCTGGTACCTAGCGCAGGTGCACTCCGGTTACGGTATTATGCGCCTTCTCAATTTACTTGGTGATTCCCGCTTGTGAGAGGCCAAGTAAACCGATTCGCTACCGTAACACAGAGAAACAAAGCACTAAATACCTGGTTGTGGCTAAAGGACCTCGCTGTTCCTCGAAGGACCATAAAATGTATAGTCCAGCGCTTAGTAGACGGCACTTTTCCATACACTTATAATTGATATTTTGAGTAAAGTTCAGTAGTTAGTAAGTAAATGAAACACGTGACTTGTTCTCTTGACTGTACGTAGACAATTAACTTTATTAATAAAAACGATGCGCGCGGCCTAAGTATTTTGCCGCGTAAACAAAATAGTATGCATGGTGAAACCGTACAGCGATCTTTGTGTCTAATGTTGTACAAGTATAGATAATGGTAAAGAACCATTTGTGCGCGAGTCCGACTTCCACTTGGCCGGTTTTTGTTTTTACTTACTTGAGATAATTCACTAATTTGTCCCTAGTGGGTAGAACATTGGACTCGAAAGCGGGAGACCCAGGTTCGATTCCCAGTGCGGGCAAGTACCTATGACTTTTCTTTCTAAGTTGTGTACATTTGTGAAGTTATAGTAGCAATACCACTCGCTAACGGTGAAGGAAAACATCGTGAGGAAACCTGGGTGTCTGAGCTATTCACATACCTCAGCGCTTGAAATCGCCAATCCGCGGTGGGCACGCGTGGTGATTACGCCCATACTCTCTCTCTGAGAGAAGGCCTGTGGCTGTGCCCTACAGTGGGACGTGTATAGGCTGCTTATGATGTCTTTCTTTTTTTCTTTCACTTGTAGAATAAATGCTTGCACTGAATGTCGAGAATGCATATAATAGCATACACTAGAATAATACCTACAACATGTAATAGATTAAGAAATAATTGTACGATATACTGTTTGTATTTCTTAATAAATAAAAAAAAAAGTTAATCTTACATAATAATATAAAAATTTATTGCTGTTCGTTAGTCTTGCTAAAACTCGAGAACGCCTGGGCCGATTTGGCTATTTTTTCTTATTTTCTTACTTTTTTCTTATTCTTATTATTTGTAGAAGTCTAGGGAAGGTTTAAACCGTGAGAACAAAAAAAAAGATTGATACAGGTGATACGAAGTTCACGGGCTCATTGGTAAAAAATAATAATCGTCTTAGGGTCGTAGCACACATATCAACTCTGAAACGAATCGTAACCATGTCGCCTTTCACCACGTCGCCAGCCAGGCCTTAACCTGGTTGGTACGTGAGCACGTAACCAGCCGTCAACTCGCCTACGGCTAGGCGACGCCGAGCTTACGGCTAGGCGCCGCACGGTCAGCTAAAATCAGATTTTTCAGACATAGGGCAAATAACCTCAGGAATGTGTTCTATTCTACTACATTTTAAGCCTATTATGTTCTTTGGTATATTTTCGTAAATGCAATATTTACGAAGTTATAGAAATTTGCATTTTTTTTCGGAAATTCATATTCATATTATTTATTGCTAAATCACGTACAGAGTTATAATTACAGGTGGTATTGGTTTTTGTAGGTAAGTACATGATACCCTGTGGGGTACTGCAATACAGTTAGTCTTGTGACACAGCGTTAAATTAAATTATTATAATGACATAGTTATCGCTTTCTAATAGTAGCAATATCGAAAAGCAAAAGTTTCTCTTTCGTTTTCTTTTTCCTGCTCATCCAAAATCATCAAGTTTTACTGATGGGAATTTATGTTTTCTAGGGAACTTTGGTCTCAGTGTGGAAATATTATGGATCTGAAGAAATTAACAAATTACTTATGTAAGATATCCCTATTTGTTGCTTTCCTTAGATTCTTTAGTTTATTTCATAAACTAAAAGAATAATGGACGACAAAAATAATTTTGCAGATTTATTTTCCCATAATATTTGCTCCCCGCAAATTAGACTGCCCATAAATAGGTATGCTGTAGTCATCTGAGTTTTCATCGCTTTTCTCTTTATAAATTAGATCGATTTTATGCACCATCAAACCCCCGTCTACTAATCAACTACCTACAAATTTTGTTGACCTTCTATAAGTATCTCCCTTTTCGTAGCTATTTTTGTTAAAATCTAACCTAACTATTCAATCAAACGCGCGTGGAACGTGACTGGAACCTACCTTGTGAATGACAGCCAATGACAGCACGTTCAGCAACGCAGGCCGCGGGCGGGGCGTGGACGAAGAAACGTAAGCTAGGGTACGGTACGGAGAGAAGTAAGCGTGGGAACTGCAATGCAAGTCGACCACGCACCGCACCGCAGTTCGTGAGCTTGTCCAGAGGCGAGGCGATTACGTTAGGATTCCGATTAGTGTGCGTTGCAGTATTGTTCTGTGGTTGCAGTAGGGAGTTTCATACGAATGATACTGAACGGCTCGAGTTGATACGGTGACGATCCTTTTCCGAGTTGGTATGTGTGCTACGTACGACCTGGCTGGCAATACTAGTTGAGTGAGTAAAGTGAAGATCTGGAATTAAAGCCAGTTCAATGCACAGCATGAGTTCTAGGTTTTAGAATAATTATGTAAACTCTGTTAATTAAGGACGATGATTAAAAGGATGATTAAGTTTGGAGTTTTTTGTCCATTTTTTCTCGAAAATGATCTAGATTTTGAAATGGACACAAGTTTAACTTGTAAAGTTCATTAAGTCGCAGTTTCTGTGCTACTTGGAATAAAACACTTTTGAATTTGAATTTTGATTCCTGTGAACATTCGGAAATATACTATTTCAACACACCTGCTCGTAAAGTAGGTCTTATTACAGCGTATTTACACTGATAATGCAGAATATTACCCATGCCGTGCCTTTTACATTACATTATCGCACTAGTGCCTTTTCATTACATATCTTTTTAAATATTAGCAAGAAGTATTAATGTTTCGAAAACAGCTAAGTAGTTATTTGCGTAAATATAAAATTCAATTCAAAATGTGATAAATAATTAAAGAATTTCATGAAACTGCTTGTTAGCTTGTTGGTATTTATATTTTGACGGTGTATTTTTACCTATAAATAACCAATTTCAAAATTTATAAATAAGTATGTGGCTGATTAGCTACTTTGCCGGTGCCCATATCTCAGACTTGCGCGCGCATGCAGCGCTGAGCGCGCGAAAAAATAAAATTACGGCCGCCATCTTTTAAATGGGTTTCTGTTTGTTAAGTTTAAATAAATGTGAACTTTTATTTACTTTTCCTCGCAAGTGTGTTGAAAAACGTCATATGAAACACGTGAGCATTGGTCATTACACTTCTCGTCTCCATTAAGCCTTCGCCTTCGGCTCAGGCTTAAAAACCGACTCGAGTGTAATGAATGACCAACATACCACACTTGTATCATAATGTACTATTGTCGAATTGTAAACCAGTAGCTACGCCTATGGCTTTGAATTGTAAATTAACTGTACCTACCTAACAATGGGAGTGTCACATTCAAGATAAGACCTATAACTACAGGCAACTTTGGTAGTCTTATGTACTTATCTGTATGTACAAGACCTGACATGACATTTGCATGTGGTCAGTTGAGCGAGTTTAATAACAGCTTTGACAAGTCCCACTGGTTTGCAGCGAAACGAATTCTTAGGTATTTAGCTGGTAGGTACAATTAATTTAATTACTGCTTCTGTTGTATAAAAAGTGTTAATTGGCAATTGAACGCATATACTGATGTCGACTGGGGTAGTGATGAATCTGACCGTAAATCATTTACTGGTTTTGTGATAAAGCTGGGTAATAAGTTGATATGATAAGATGATAACACAATAAACTGGGAATCACGTAAGCAGCGATGTGTTGCACTTTCAAGTACAGAAGCAGAATACCTAGCTATGCTATAGGTGATGTATGTGAAGACATTTATTTTGTTAACCGACTTCAAAAAAGGAGGAGGTTATCAATTCGGCGCGTATATTTTTTTTTTATTTTTTTATTTGGCTATGTTCCTCCATAACTCCGTCAAATCTTAACCGATTTCGACAATTCTTTTTTTGTTCGAACAGGTGTAACGTCCCATTGGTCCCATTTTAATTTGGTGAAGATCTGATGGAGACTTTCAGAGATGGAGAACGGAACTCTTCAATGGACAGCAGTAAATAAGCCCTATTGAAGCCCATCCCTTAGTAATATCCGTAAGTTTCATAAAATAGCGTAAAAGTAGTCCCAAGTTAATTTGGTGATGTTCTGGTGCAGACTTTCGGAGATGGAAATTTAGAACATCAAATTTTAAAGCAACGAATTAAGTAGTTAGGGTAAATTATGGTTATAAGGGACTTATTTATTTTTCTCCCGCTCCCCCACTAAAAATTAAAAATAAAAATTTTTAAATAAAAAATAAAAACCGACTTCGAAACACTACAGCACTAAAAAGTTAGAAATAATTTAAATAATTAGTAGCAGAAGTATTTATACATGTCGGTGCCCAGTTTCAAGACCAGCACATATATTTTGGGCACCGGCTCCAAATTATACTTCTACATTTATTATGCTATATTTTAATACTGACAACACTTGTTAGTGTTACCATACTATTATATTTCTCCTCTCTCATCCCTTTCCGGCCACTATAATGACTATTAATGACCGGCTGTGTGACAAATTCTTAAGTCTTTATAGTCCGTTTTAATTGATTTTTTAGATGAATTGCGTGAAGCTACCTTTAAAACACTAGTCAGTACTTCAATAAACTTTAGTCACTGGCGGCGGGCCTGTATACGCTTACTACAATGTGCTTAGCCAATTCGACACATGATAGTTCTACAAATTTTTCAACAGAAAGTCTTCAGATTGGTTTCCGTTATTATTTTAAACTACTATTTACTATTATTAAGGATCCCCCGTACAATGCAGACTTTATATTGAAGCACCACTGGCTATTTCATAATTATGTGCAGCAAAATTCATTTGGGACTCTTACTAGAGTAAGATACTGCTAGTGCTCAGTGACACAAAATACATCCACTCTATGTTGTTCTAAGAACAACTCTAATTCTAGTAACTTACCAGAAAAGCCACCCTGTACATTTTTAAGTTTTTTTAAGGGAGCTTTTTTATTGTCTGCGTTGACAGTTTAAATCAGCAGTCAAAATTAACCTACTTATGCTAGGTTTTGTACAGCCTCAAAATACAGAGGTTTATGTTACTCTTCACCACAGGTTTTCACCAAGAAAACATCCTTGGTTTTCACTCAATCAGGACAAGAAAGAAAAGAAAATATAAATGTTTGTAGACAAAAGAGTTTAAATGTTTTGTAGTGAATTTATGTATTTTAATTTGATATGACGCAGCTTGGTCAGACCGCCTCTCCGAGAAGTGCGGCGAGGCGCAGCAGGCGCGCTTGCAGCGCGAGCCGCAGCCGCGTCGCGCAGCCCACGCTGTCCCAGCGCCAGCAGCGCGCCGTCGCCGCCTCGCCGTAACGCGCTCCGCCGCCCGCCGCCGCCGCCGCCACGCGCGCCACGCTCTGCCACTCCTCTGAAACATACACACACAATGCTTCAGCCAGCTGTAGCCAGGCCACTGCACCGTACCGTAGACGGCAAACGCGCACGAGAGTACGGACCGCACAACTCGGGCCAGGGCAGCAGCGGCAGGCGCGCGCAGGTGCGGTGGCGAACGCGAAGCTCGTGCTCGCCGGCCCCGTACTCCAGTGCCTCCAGCCAGACACGCGCCACGCAGCGCGCGCCGCACTGCACGCGCACCGTGTAGCGCCAGGCCGCCGCCCCGCCGCTCTCCTCCTCCACGCGCCACTCGCCCGCCCCAGCGCCCGCACTGCAACACAACACGTCACACTGTAGCCGCGCCGCCAGCTACACGCGTGCCTCGCGGCGGCGCGGCGGCGCCGTGGTGGCACGCACCCCTCCGGCAGCAGGGCGCGCTGCATGCGCCAGTCGGCCAGCAGGTGCGCCAGCGCGCGTGGCTCGGCCCGGAACACGTGTTCCACGCGCGCGCTCATATCGCATCGCGCGCTCAGGGCCAGTAGTACGGCGAGCGCCGCGCCGCACAGCAGCACGTGCCGCGCCACGCCTGCGCTGCGCCACCGGCGCAGGCCACTCCACATGCTGATATTGCCGCCGCGGATAACTGTTTCCTGACAGCCGAAGCGCGGGATGTCGCGCTCGCATCACACTACACTCCTAGAAAGAAACGCGAGGGGAGGGGCGCGAGCGGCAGGATGCGCGATAACCGCCCCCGCGCCCGCCGCCCACGAACGACTCCCGCGAGGCAACTGCCGAACTTTTGTAATTAGCACCGTACATTGAGCCCCTCGATGGCGGCTGCCGAGATACTGTAGGTATCGTTATCTTTCTTCTTACTTCTAAATGAGGGTCTTCTTACTTCAATGTGCGCTACAACATATTTTGTAAGTTCCAGTACCGCATCTGCTGTAGATCTGCCCGTTCTTAAGCTAAATTGATTGTTTGACAGAACATTTTTGTTTTCAAGGTACGATATTATCTCTTGTTCAAAATTATTTCTACTATTTTAGACCGAGCTGGTAATACAGATATGGGGCGATAATTACTGAAACAGTTTCTATGTCCCGCTTTGTAAAGTGCATGGATGACTGATATCTTGAATAGGTACTTCAGGAAATACACGAGTTTGGGATACGGGTCATAACAGGAACTACCTATTATTGTTTTTAGCATTTTCAGAAGCTTTGTAGGGATATCACCCCATCCTGTGGCACTGTTCGAATTTAGGTTCATTAGGATCGCTTCAACTTCGTCTTCGGAGGTTTCTAGCATGGCCATCGAATTTACTGGATTATGGGTACGTTCAGGATCATCAGTGTTGTGCAATTTTTGGGCTATAATTTTTTCAGCTAGTTCTTTACCAATACTACTGAAATAGGAATTGGCTTTATTGAGAGCGTTTTGCTGTATAAGTAGTTTCCGCTCTGAGGAGGTCTATGGGAGATTCTTTTTTGTTATTTCTGTTAGTTATGCTGTCTATTATTTTCCATTTTAGTTTAGGATTTTTAACGTTTGCTTAATTGGCTTTTTTCATAATTTCTTTATAGCTATAAACTTGAATTGTTGATCTTATAATCGTTTTAAAATTTCTTACTTTCTTTGTTATCTCGGTAATAAAATGTAAAATAAATATTTCATTGTTGTTAACTTTTGGCAATTGCAAATTATCCACAAATTTTGGAAAAGAAAAAACTACTTCTAGTCAAATTTCTGCTTTCAGGGAGATCAGTTGATATTCATCCTTAATCTCGATGTGGGATGAGTCAGGAGTCTTACGGAGAAACACCTTCTCGTTGCTGGTCCAGCAGAACTTGTAGTTATGGCAGGAAGAAGAGTCTGCGTCCTTTACCAGTAAGGCCTTCAGAGACGTAGATTGGTGTCGATGGGCTTTTAAAACCGAAAGCGGCGGAGTTAAGTCGTTGTGCAGGGTGCTGTTCATGCTGGTCTTACACGCATTTATCACATCGTTTTTTGTTATCACTGATGTAAATTCGGCAATAATGGTTCCCTTGCCAGCTCTCCCATTTAGACGAAACACATCTCTGATGGCGACTTTATCGACGCTCACTTGAAGAGCTTTGCCGGTGTTTTGTACAATTTCACAAAGTTCGGGTTTGCTTTCCGGTTTTTCCGGCAAGAGTATATTCCGTATTTCAATACTGGATGCTTTTGAGGATCGTTGCATGTCGTCTAGTTTCATTTCCAGCTGAGCTATCTGGAGCCGATTTTGCTTGCGTTCCGCCTCGAGACCTTCCACCTTCTTCTTCATATCCTCGTATAGTCCATTGATCATTATCATGGATTTCTCAATTTCTTCGTTAGAGCGTTTGATACCTTTGTTCTGTTCTTTGATCTCTATAACCTCGGCAATCAGTTTTGATAGCTTGGTATCCTGGGATTTTTGCCACTCCTAAAAGATACTCTTCAACTCATCTCTAAAGGAGAGAAGTCCATCGTCATCACTTGATTGGCGGCATCTTTTGTTTCGTTGGGACACAAAAGTTGGAGTGGTGACGTTAGAGGCTATTTTAGATCCGTTAGAATTAGAAGATGTATGCTGCAGGTTGCTTGCAGGTGGAGTACGAAGAATGTTGGAGATTTTCCAAGTTCGACGTTTAAGCGGTCGTTTATAGTGTAAACTCGTTACCAGTTACCTCGATCTCTCGTCGCACCGGATTTGGTTGAGGCGAACGTCCAACTGTATTGGTTGTTTGTTTAATGTTGTCACTGTCTCACAATCGAGAGACCGCCCCTTTAACCTCTGTGCGCCTGGTACTTGTTCCGAATTTCGATCAACTTTTTGGAATATTTTGTTAGAAATTATTTAAATTAAAGACACGTCTATTCGCTTTCGCGGTCCGGGGGGAAGGGAACTCGGGTACAAATAGTACTCGGGAACCGGGCTCGGCGCAACGACTAATGAAATGTTGGGGAAGCGAAAGTGATGTGTCAGGATCGTGGCAAGTGGCAGTTCCTGGTCTCTGTCTACCCCTCTGGGATACTGGCGTGTGTTTATGTATGTTTTAATGTGTGGAACAAGTAAATAAAGTCTTGCAAGATACGTTAGGGTTTCATGCTCCTTATTCTACGGATGCGCGTCGGTGTGCTCAGTTTAAGAGGGGAAGAACATCCACTAATGACGACTTGCGCTCAGGGCGCCCTACGCCTGCAGTAAGTAACGGAAGAAAAAATAAAAAATGCTGAGTCAGTTGCCATTTGCCAGCAGAGACACACCGCGACAATTTCTGAAAAGTGTTCCTATTGTTTTTTACTGTCCAAATTTTGTTTTAAGTTTTAATTTATGTGTGTTGTTTGTTGCTGCAATAAATATTTCTCTCCCTTTCTCTCTCTCTCTCTCTCTCTCAAAAAATTGTTTTGGCGGATCGCCGTACTACTGTTCGTTTTGTTCTGTGGTTCGTTTCGTTTTGAAGAACGAAAGATTTCAATAGGGAGTGTTCATAATACATGACCATTTGGGAATTTCTCAGCGCATTGGATGCCTACGGCCCTACGGCCGAACGAAAACCGAACCAGGCTGAGAATTATTTCACAAAGCTGTTTGGAACTGTTACAAGATCCTAACCGGTTTTTGGCTCGATTTCTAACTATGGATGAAACATGGCCCCACCATTACGACCCTGAAACAAAAAAAAAACAATCCATGACTTGGAAGAGACCATCATCACATGTGTTCTGTGATCATCACCGACCCCTAAGAAATTCAAGGCCGTTCCATCCGCCGGCAAGATCATGGGTTTTCTTTTTTGGGACAGCCAAGGGGTGGTGATGATTGAATACCTCAGTCATGGAGCCACTATTATGGGGAATAGGTATGTACGCAGAACAAATCAAAACGTTGCGTGACAAAATACGCAAAAAACGGCGTGGCAAGTGGCGAACTCGCTAAAGTTGTTTTGTTTGATAAAGCCCCCCAGGCGCACAAGTCCAAAGTTGCGATTCGCTTCGAATCGGTGGAACATTCTCCATATTCTCCAGAACTTACTCCTAGTGACTTTTATCTATTTCCGAGATTGAAAGAATATCTAAGAAGCCAGAAATTCGATAATGATGACGCAGAGATCGCCGCAGTACCTACCTACATAAAGCCGTGGCATGGATTGCGTATCTGGCTGGCATTGTGCGTGCAAATGTGGTGCAATGCAAATCGACTACCGCTCTGGGACCATCAAGTATAAATTTTTCATTGGTTTTGGACTTTATTTGAAAGTTAATTTATGGTGGTAAATGGTTAAGACGGAGTTTACACGTTCAGTCTGGCGTCAATTCAGTCCGTGACCTTGATCAAGCTCGGATTTACGCCAGTAGGCGAGGTATCAGTCCGAACGAAAACACCAATACGAGTTACGACAGCACCAAGCACAGATCTTTGTCTATGATTATGGAGTTAAAAAAAAGCCTGCGTTGCAATAATAATAGCTACGGCAATAAACAATGGTTGTTAAAAAGATAATCCTCCTCCATGCTGCCTCAAGATTATAATAAATGCTGCCTGAAGTAGGTACTTGACTGATGTGATGCGAGACTGGTAACACATTCAGACGATCAGTCTGCCGTCAGTCTAACCGTGACTGATGAAAATTATCAAAATATTCAAATATCCGTCAGTCTGGTCCATCAGTCCATCAATCCATTGAATAGAAAATCAGTCTGCCGTCAGTCTAACCAGACTGATGGAATCTGTGTTGGCAAACAAGTGTATACCAACATTACAGCATATGAACGTTTTGTTAAAACGGACTACTCGAAAATAGATTAGCTAATGTTAACAGCATTTACCGAAAATTAATCATACTTCAGACATTAGCGAAGGCTCGAAAATAATCTGAACATTGGCCGGCCAAACTTAATTTTATGTTCACACTTTAAAAAAGAATTGTTCGTTTAAGGGCAACTTTGGCCGGCCAAGTCTTAGTAACACTGTTTATGATGAGCAGTCCGAGATTTAAAAAAAAGAACTTCCTTCATCAAAGTCTGACAGGTAACATTGGTAAGTTTGGCATCTATTCCTTGAAAAAATCTGTTTTAATCGCCACATTACTGCTCATTTTCCATTAATTTATGTAGTCTAAAAGTCCTGTGTTTATTTGTGGTTCAAATCATAGTAATATTTTTAGTGAAATTTCGTTTGTTTTCATTCCAGTATACGTGAGACTTCGATTACAGACATGGTGAGAACCTGCAGTATTTACCTATACATAAGTATCTTAAAAGCGTGTAGTGGTGGAAAGTGACTTGATGTGCATCGTTTGGTCGCCGGGCCAGGACTGATCTGATGCCTGGCCGCTGCTTACTCGTGTGTTTGTGTTTCAGCCGCGAGAAATCAAAGACATCAAGGACTTCCTCCTAAAGGCGCGCAGGAAAGATGCCAAATGTGAGTATGTCTTCTGTAACCTAGTGTTAGCGGAGTCTGCCACCAGTAGCTGTCTAACTTGAAATAATAATATCTTGCCACTTAACATCATCAACAGCCATTTGTCGCCCACTGCAGGCCATAGGCCTCCTTCGTGGTTTTCATAACCATGAGGGGTTTTGCCATAATCGCCACGCTTGGCAGGCGGTTTGGCGATCGCAGTATGCAGTTGGAATCTCAAGAAGATGCTGCTGCCCATCTTGTGGTAGTTTATTTCCCCCTCCGGCCGTTTTCGTAACTGGCTGAGAAACAAATGTTTATTCCTTGTTTGCAACCAGTTGCGAATCAAGAAAACTTTCCTTAGCCGCAACTTGGTTGCGAACGAAGTAGGTATACGATCTTCCCAAACTTATAGAGTTGCGATGGGAGAAATTAATTTCCTTATTCGCAACCAAAGGCTAACATAATAATTCAAATGGAAAGGAAATTAAATTTTAAGAAATTTTAATTATGTACTTAACATAATATATTTTGTAATGCAACAAAGTAGTCTTATGTAGTATATAAAATAAACTAAAATTTTTTTGAAGGCCTTCTCCACCCTTCTTCAGGTTTCCGATTGCATATGGATAAATAATTTCTATGCAGTGTCCCACGCTAATTTTTCCGGATTTGGATTTTACTTTTTGTCCAAATATTGTTTGTTTATGCTTAAGGCTTTTGTTTCCCAACGAGTGGGCCTTAAAATGAACATGGATAAAACGTGTGACCGACCAAGAGACGTGCAGCAGCGTCTTCCTGAGATTCCAACCGCATACTCCGATCGCCAAGCGTGCCGATTATGGAAAAACCCCTTAAGGTTATGAAAACCATGAGGGATGCCATGTCCTGCCGTGGGCGTCAATTGGCTGATGATGATGACCACTCGCTAACTGTGAAGGAAAAAATCGTGAGGAAACCTGAGTGTCTGAGCTATTCACATACCTCAGCGCTTGAAATCGGCAATCCGCGGTGGGCACGCGTGATTAAGCCTTTACTCTCTCCCTGAGAGAAGGCCTGTGCCCTACAGTGGGACGTATATAGGCTGCTTATGATATGATATAAATATTCTTAAACAAACATTATATTCTTTTTGTTGCACTGACCCGTGCTGAGGACATAATTGTCAAATAATAATCATCATCATCAGCCATTTGACGCCCACTGCAGGACATAGGCCTCCTTTGTGGTTTTCATAACTATGAGGGGTTTTTCCATAATCGCCACGCTTGGCAGGCGGGTTGGCGATCTCAGTATGCAGTTGGAATCTCAGGAAAAAGCTGCTGCCCGTCTCATGGTGATTGATTTCCTTAGTCGCCTTCTACGACATCCAAGGAAGGAAATGGAAATCCATTTCCTAAATAATCTTTAATGTTAAATCTTTAGCCCTTTTGGCATAGTGTGCTTTAAACATTTTTTGAACTGCGTTGCTGACAAGCTTATCATATCCTCAGGGATCTTATTGTAGAAATGTATTCAGTGCCTTATAAAGGATATCTTAACCTTTGCAAGCCCAAATTTTGGGAACATTGTGTTGGCTACCTACCGTTTTAAAGTTACTGATATTTTTCCTAACATACATAATATTTTCATAGATATACTGACTAGAGTTAGTTTCTTTAAAGAAATCTCTAACGAATCTCTAGTGCCTAGCTAAAAATTATAATTTAGCTTAAAATTATAATTTAGGTTTAATATGTCACAATTTTAATGTTAATCTAAGTGAGATAAATATTGTAGTGCCCTTACAGGGTGTCATGTACCTCAGCAAATTACATTTAAAAGCGGTAACATTGTCATTGACATTGTCTCTCTAATTGTGAAGGAAAACATTGTGAGGAAACCTGAGTGTCTGAGGTACTTGAAATTGCCAATCTGCAAACATGAGAGAATACCTGTGCTCTGCAGAGGGATTTAAGATAAGAATATTCTTCACTGTACACCAGGAAAAGCACAAACTTAAAATATTTACAAAGTTAGAGTACAATTGGTTGACATAATATAGGAAAAATAAACATTAAACTTTCGTAAGCACTGCACATTTTTTATATTGGTTTAACGGTTTCACTTACTTTTATTAACGTCGGGATAGCCGACTAGTTTCGACCTCGTCCGGAAGCCCGACGTTAATAAAAGTAAGTGAAACTGTTAAACCAATACATAAATAAAACATTGTCATGACTTAACAATATACGATTGATATCTGTGTATCAAATTGTGATTATCTAATATATAAAAATCTCATGTCACAGAGTTTGTTATTGAACTCCTCCGAAACGGCTTCATCGATTTTTATGAATTTCTTTGTGTATATGTTACAGTCAGAAGTCTTAAACGGTCAAAACTAGTTTTGACTTAAATTTAGTCAAAACTAGTTTTGACTGCAGAGATTTGTAAAATAAGTTTTGACTGAAAATTATTAGTCAATAGTACTTATGACTGATGTTTTTCAGTCAGAACTAGTGTTAATGTAATATTAGCATATTTCTTTGTTGTTTCAACCTTGTGTCTATCGCGGCCACCATGCCTAATAGAGATATCATAAATCTCTTCAGCCGACAAAAAATACGTAATAGGCTCTGCGTTTGTAACTAACTTTTTCATACCGCAGACTTCAATTATAGCAAATCTTTTCAATCGTGCATATTATTCTGGCTTTTTTCTCTTCAAATGTAGCATCCTCCACTTTCATAACAAACTTATAAAATTTTTCTTTCGTCATCACATTAAAATGACTGTCTTTCATGTCGTCTATTGCTAATATTCTTTGCAAGAAGCGTTCCTTCTTTTCCTGGTCACTCATTGCATTGAAAATTTCCACAATTCTTTATTAATTTTATGATTATAAAGAATATATAGCATTTTCTATCTAATTTAACTTGACCTTATTAACTTTTTAAGAGTTTTGACTGAAATATCAGTCAAAACTACTTTTGACCGATGCGATCGGTTAAAAGTAGTTTTGACTAGCTTCATTGGTCTAAACTAGTCTTGACTGAAATATCAGTCAAAACCACTACTGACCAGAAGCTTTGGACAAAAGTACTTTTTTAGCAGTCAAAACTAGTTTTGACCGTTAAAGAGTTTTGACTGTGACATATACATATTTGATAGGTCTGAGCATAGGTCTTATCAATATGGCAAAACCATGTTTGCCGAGTCAGCTAGTATGATATAATATGATCACTAGATCGCTAATACAGGAATGAAGTCACAGTAATAGCATCTTATGAAGCTGTTTTACCAACTGGTATAGTTATCCATGTTGAGGCTTGATGTTTGTATTGCAGCTGTGAAGATAAAGAAAAATGCTGAGAACGTGAAGTTCAAGGTGCGCTGCTCGCGCTTCCTCTACACGCTGGTCATCACCGACAAGGAGAAGGCTGAGAAGCTGAAACAGAGCTTACCGCCTGGTCAGTATTGCATCTTAGAGCCTATGCACATCATGTATCTATCTGCTTAAATACTGTGTGCAGTCCTGTTAAGGCACTTATAAGTCGGCTGTAGGTAGCTAGAAACTCCTGCAGCTCCAGGATGTAATGTAGTGGTGATTACGAGGGTGAGGGTGACTGTTTAGCGGTCAACTCTTTCATTTCCTGAAAATATTTTAATTCAAAATACAATCTTATTTTATTAACAATGAGCACTGCACTAGGACACCCTGCATTGCAGGGGCTCGGGTACGCTGCACAGTCTTACGTTCATTAGTTGATACACAGCTGCTTTTCAAATTAAGTGACAAAATTATAATCTACTGTATAGTAAGCATGCAAATTAAAAGACATGAAACAAAATATAATCGTAATACAACAAAAAACAACAGCGACAAAGACCTGAATCGAGACAGCATTGTTACTGCAAGTGGGGCTCGGCCATAAACAAACTTCACCCCGCGAACCTGCAGTCAGGTTGTATGAGGTAGCTTGCGAAATCACGCTCCCGAACACCATATTAGTAACTTTTATAAGCCGTGTGCAATAAAGTACAATTAAATAAACCAAATTCGTTCGCTGTATTTGTCATAATGACAACACAGCTTATTAATTTGAGGATTCAATTCAGCAGCTCGATATTCTACAGTCCCTCCCATTGATTGCAATCCAATCGCAAACTAATAACTTGTAAGCTTTGTAACACGGTGTAGGCTTTATTACTGCAGCTGGTGTGTCCTCTTCGGTATTTATTGATTCCCGTGTTTTGTCTGTTGTTTTTATTTCACCAGCAATTAGCACGCTCACCAATCCGGACTTTGCCCCCGTGGTGGAGTATGGCCTATACCTTCCTCAGGGAAGAGACCCGTGCCCCGCGGTGGGGACATAATGGGTTGATGATGATGATAGCACGCTCAAAATATGTCTATCTGTGAAAACTTGTTCGCACAAATCTTTTTGGCGGTAACGTGAACATAGTCACAGATCGTTTGCACATCGCTTACCGTCTTTAGACTACTTTAGTAATTGACTAACAGTAATTTACTACGCATCACACTACCTCAATTACTTACACATACACTGTAAAGGCAGTGAGCGATGTGCAAACGATCTGTGACTATGTTCACGTTACCGCCAAGAAGATCTGTGCGGACTATACCTGTGTTCATTGTGTGAGTTAATTTTACTTGTTATTGATAAGTTAGTTAGTTATCCTAATAGAATAAATAAATAACGTAATAAGGTCCTTAGTTGTTAAGTAGTGTCAAGATCACTGCCATTCGCTAAATGTGCAATGTTTGCCTTATAAGGGTTCTCATCTCTTAATAGTAAGGGAAAAAATACAGGACAGCATATCTTCCACCAATGATTAGCAGGGGTTAGGTAAACCTTATTGTTAGTGTATTGCATTCTACTTGTCATGCCCTTAAGAGTCTTCTTTTGTTGCAGGTCTTCAGGTGAAGGAGGTTAAGTAAAAGACTATGTGATAATAAACTACAAACTAAAAGCCCCTACATGTGTTTTAATAAGTAGTTTACCTTCCCGAGATAGCTCCCACATACAAGGAAAAACAGGTGGTCATTGGAATTGAAACGCAGCGTTTTACCTGTGTGGTTTTACTTTGACGTTCTCAGTTTACAGTCAAAATGCGCGATTTAACGCGTCATTTATTTTGTAGGTTGTTTTTCTGCTTGGAGTGGTGTTACATAGATAATTGATGATGATTAATTTCATCATCATCATTCAGCCACAAGAATTCCACAGCTGGATAGGGCTCCTCCATGGATTTCCAAAAAGACCGGTTGGAAGCGGCCTGCATCCAGGGTCTTCCTGTCACTTGCATGAGGTCATCTGTCCATCTTGTGGCTGGTCGTCCTACGCTGCGCTTGCCGATATATTAATTTACTTTAGTCAAAGTAAAGTTTTAAAGCCCCCGACACTAAAAACTAACAAATATGTAATACTTTAAGCTATTATTATCGTCACATATACATACCTATTAAGTATGTAATATTTTCTGAGGTTATCACGACCACTAGAAATAAACTGAATTTTAACGGATATTTACACGTTTCATCAGCCATTTGACGTCCACTGCAGGACATAAGCCTCGCTCATGGTTTTCTAACCATAAAAGGTTTTGCCATAAGTACTCGTTTACTTTTCCATTTTTCCGACGTTTCGGTACTTTTGCAAGTGTCGTGGTCTCGGTAGACTGAGGTGACAGGAATCTATTTGAAAGCATTAACTGTTAGTTTACTACTCTCGGCACACTTAAGCACTGGTTCCCATGCTGTAGCTATGTTCCAACCACGATCTCTATTGTGGGTGCCGCCGCCAAGTCGAGCTACGCAGAGGCACCTCGTACCATACTTTTCTCGAAGCAACTCGCGGCACTTTTAACCCCCTGTACTTCGTTGTGAGTAAAGCTAGGACGGTTACTAAGAGTTCTCACGGAACCTACCTCGACCTCCAAATTACAAGTTTTTTTTTTTACTGATGGCTTTCCTAAGGCTTCTGCCAACGTCCGAGTTACGAAAAAGTACTACCTCTGTGAATGATAATGCAAGCTTCTTTATATATATATATATATACACATTCATATATAGTGTAACTACTTATATTTAATAATGAAATATCTCGAGTCAAAGTTCGGTCAAAACGTGGGTGACATACTCATCACCATCATGATTTTTAAAGAGGTACCTACTTCTAGTAGGCCTCCATAGTCCATAGTTGAAATTTTGCATGCGGTTATTATTAAGTGAATTATGCACTATGAACATATTCTCGATTAGTAAATTATAATATAAACAAAAGTAAAAAATAATAATTTATGCAGTCTATGCAACAAGTAGCGCCGTCTAGAGTTATGTAATGACATATATTTTCCAAATCACAATATTATATTTTCATATCAGATTTCACTAAAGATTAAAAATACAACTGTGAGCTAAAACTTATAACTATCGGAAATTTATTAATGAACATACTACCTACTATACCCATACAAAGACAATGACAAAAAATATTCCTACTTCATGGCGCTACTACTTGAACATTTTGGCTGCTGTCATTATTAAGTATTTAATTAATGCTGTAAAAATGTTCATGAGGATTTCCGATTGGTAAATAATAAAATTATAGGTACCTACTGCCATACAAAATTTATAAAAATATATTAATATTGCTTTTTACCGCTAGATGGCGCTACAAGTTGTAAATTTAGCATGCTGTTATAGTGTTTAATTTAATGCAATAAAAAATGTACCTACAGCACCCTCGACCCTTGACGCAATATTTTCAATATGGCGCAATTTATAAAATTCAATATTATTAACGAATTAAGACGCATTTTATATTTTTATTGTTCAAAATTGCCTAAACCTTTGAATGAATAAACATAAAATCGAACGAAGTATATAAAATCGAAGCATGACTGTGCGAATAGAAATATCACCCGAGAAGAAAAAACGTAGGACTACGTACAAAAAGAAGTGAGATCCCATCAAAAACATAAATGTACAAAAATCCAAGTCTCGCTTCCACCGTAAAAAGTTGTGAGATGTCAATGTAAAGCCAAGTCAATTATTTTACTCAGTATTGAAACACGTATTCGTTTCAGTGAGTGTGAAAACACCTGTTCAACAACTTTGTCATACATTGTTTCCTAATTAGTTACCTACGAACATTTAATGACTGTATCAATATTAAACATATTTATTTCTAAAATATAAATAGTGACTTGGCAACAGCACAAATCTGTGATAGTTATAATTTGGTAGATGAATGAATTATTATTATACTTATTGCCGTGCTATTGCCCACACACTATTTACATTTTCAGAAATAAATATGTAATATTGATACAGTCCAACATTTTTAACAGACTTCAAAAAAGGAGGAGGTTATCAATTCGACGCGTATATATATATGTTCCTCCATAACTCCGTCGTGTTAACCGATTTCCACAATTCTTTTTTGTTCGAACAGGTAGGTATAACGTCCCATTGGTCCCATTTTAATTTGGTGAAAATCAGATGGAGAACGGAACTCTTCAATGGACAGCAGTAAATAAGCCCTTATGGGGCCCATAATAATATCCGTATGTTTCATAAAATAGCGTAAAAGTAGTCCCAAGTTAATTTGGTGATGTTCCTTTGAAGACTTTCGGAGATGGAAAGGAGAATGATCAATTTACTATAGGAGTTAGTCTATTTTTGCGTCTTCTTGCGCATTGATGAAACCAACGTTAATCTATAAGAAATTAGCTCTGGATTATGCAGGAAAAATATTATGAAAATATTAGATGGTAGTTTCGAGAAATCTTAATTTTAAGCCCATGTTTTGAGGTTATGACAACTTTGGTGGTTTGGTGTTATTTTGGGTTGGCATTGGCACCTAGTCAGTTTGAATTATAAACATACCTAGGTCATTATTCGGTTATTTAGTGCTAAGTAATAATTCTGTGTAAAATACAAAATATCCGTAGGTTTCATGCAATAAGTAATAGGGTTTGTCTAATATTATCGCATATCTGTACGACAGTTTGCAATATTATATCTTTAAAATAAAAGTCATAGGCATGTCTAAGAAGGAAAAAGGAAGCATAATTACTTACATGATCAGGCCTGATCTACGAACTCAACACATTCAACAACATAGACTGTTTTTGATCATTCTCCTTTAGAACATCAAATTTTAAAGCAACGAATTAAGTAGAGTAAATTATGGTTATAAGGGACTTATTTGGGTGATTCTATTCTTGATGGAATTTTCAACGGCTCTTCGTATTTCGTTTATATTTTTTTAATTTTATCACTTTAATTCGCAACCAAGCCTGAACACTTAACTTTTTCTATTATGGCACTGAAAATAAGCTCGATTCTAAAACACATTATACAAAAAAATATACTTTGAAGAGCCAACTTCTCAGTCTCCTGACATGTCTCTTGTACAAAACAAAAGCTTTCATGCTTAATATTAACCCAGTTTTAGAAATAAAATAGATTTTATGCACTGAAATAGAAATCCTTAATAAATGAACTTTTAACGTATTTGTGTAATTTTGTTACCACATTAGTAATTTAATTAAAAATAATGCATTATATTTTGTCTCTTTGCTTTTACATCAGTCTCCTGCTACATCAGAACTTTATAAAATTTTGACAGTGTGCGTAATCTAGTTCGTTGGTGTTCTGTTGAAATGAACGTTCGAAGTGAAGTTATCTCATGGTCGTTTGCCTAAGTCTCGCTCGCGAATCGTGCAGTCGCTGCGGCGAGTTGTTTGAGTGAGGTTGGGTCGCGGTCGGTCAGCTCCCCAGTATCCTGCACGTAAGTATGACAAAGACAGTAATTACTAGCTATTTCCTACTAGTTAAATCTAGTAACACATTGAAGTACTTGTATAGATTTGCTTTGATTTAACATTGAAATGGTGTGTAGACTTTGTTATTAGCCAATAACTAAAATATTCTCAGTCTCCTGTCCTCAGTCTTCTGCCAATTTGATGGGCAGGAGACTGAGATTGAACCAGGATACTGAGACTTAGTGTTAATTTTGGAAATGGTTATCTATATAATACATAGATTGCCTTACTCGTTTTATACTAAATTATTAAGCAATAGTTTTAAATAGCAATTAACCCGGCGTTCATCGCTAGGCAAATACTAACACTACTGGGTGAAAAATATTTTGAGTTCTCTATTTAATTAAAAGGTTAATCTATGTAGGATATTAAAACTATTTTCAACAATAAATAAGGTATTTATTCGTACTTAAGGCACACACATTAATGAGATCATTAGTGACAGCTGCGCGGGAGCGCGTCTGTACAAATCTTTGCGAAAAGCTACCTAAAGTGGTCAATTTACAAATTACGCATTGTTAGTAGCAACGAACGCCTAGTTAATTAAAATACAAACCACGTTTATAGCATAACTTATTCTTTACAGAAAAATGGCAAAACCTTCAAAAAAACTAAGTAGGGAAGAAAGACTTGAGAAAAAAAGAGTAGCAGAAAGGTTACGATATGAGAAGATGATAAAAGACCCCACAAAATTAGCGGCTCAAAAAGAAAGAATTCGGCAAAAATACTTAAATAGGAAACAGAAAGGACAAAGAAAATTTATATCAGAAATGTCGGATCGTGAAAAAAGACAAGCCCGGAAGAAATGGCGAATAGATTCTAAAACATATTATGATAAAAAGAAATCCATTAAATCTGCCACAAAAGAATTCGTAAGAGAAAACACTCCACATAGTATGTGTGATGAAGATGCAAATATGCAGCAGCAACTACAGCCTGATGTACGACACTTAACACCTAGACTGGCAGTAGCACGAAAAAGAGCAATTATTCAGCGTAAAAAACGTAACAAAGAACTTAAAATAAAAGATGACAATATTCGTAAACTAAAAGCTGTAATTCAGCAATCCAACAAGTATAAGAAAAGATACCACAGACTGAAAAGAGATCAGAAAGAACAGCCACAGGAACTTACGCTTTGTACAAAGATGACAAAACTAGCTGAAGATCCAGGAACGCGAAAGGAGGTAGTAAAAAAAGCTTTGTTTGGTGACGTTCTAGATAAACAACTCTCAAAAAACATTTCCAATTTAAATATTGTTGCGGAGAAGCGAGTTGCTAATAAAATTCTATTGGGACCTATTGCCGAGAAGAATAAAATTTGGAAAATAAAGAATAGAATTATTACATACAAAAAAATTTGGAACTTTAAAAAACAAAAACAATTAAACCAAAAAAACAAGAAAAACTCTCAAAGAAAACGTGAGAAAATTTATGGAAGATGATAAATACAGCAGATTATGTTCTGGAAAAAAAGAGTTTATTACAAGAACCAAAATTAAGAAGCAGAAACGCTATCTCCTCGATACCCTTCGCAATATACATAAAGAATTTTTGAAGGCTGGAAATACGATCAGCTATTCAATGTTTTCTCGGCTAAGACCTTTTTGGATATTGCGTCCAAAAGTAACAGATCGCGACACTTGTATGTGTACAACACACTGCAACATACAGCTACTTATCAGTGCACTGAACACTGCAAAAATTTTAAAAGTGACAAATTACCAAGATTTATTGACTTCTTTGTGCTGCGACAGATATAATGAGCGATGTTTGGAGAGAACTTGCGATACATGCTGTAATAGAGATATTCCATTTTTTGAAGACTTCGGTGACACAAAACAAGTTTTGTATAAACGATGGATTTCCTCGAAAGAGGTTTTTATAGATCCCAAGACAAATAAACAAAGAACAGTAAAGAAACAAAAGAAACAAACAATCGAATCGATTGCTAAAGAACTAAAAATAAAACTGGAACAGGACTTAGTAACACTGCTTAAACATGAGATGAATATTGTTCATCAATATCAGACTATAAAAAGATTAAAAGAATCCTTAACTGAAAAGGACGTGCTCGTTCACATGGATTTTTCAGAAAATTATAATACGAAATATGGCCAAGAAATCCAGTCTTTCCATTTTGGAGGCTCCCGCACACAACTGTCACTGCACACAGTAATTGTGTATTTACAAGGATCAACAAGATCATATTGCACTGTGTCGACCAATCTATCACATAACGTTTATGCTATATGGGCCCATCTAAAGCCAATTCTGGATGAATTGCCAACAAACGTTGAAAATTTGCATTGCCTAAGTGACGGGCCAGTTACACAATATAGAAATTTGCTTATGTTCTATGTTTTGGCTTGCAAAATTTCAGACCTATGCCCCCAAATCATTAACTGGACGTGGAACTACTCAGAAGCCGGCCATGGAAAAGGCGCGCCAGATGGGATTGGAGCTGTTTGCAAGAGAACTGCTGACAATATCGTGTCCTGCGGAGGTGATATATCAAATATCTATGAGTTTTGTGGAGCTATTCAAAGCAGATGTCCTAATATAACTGTTTATGTCGTAACGGATAGCGACATTAATGAAATCACGCGGCTATTAACCGAAAATCAACCAGATTTGATTACTTTTAATGGCACTTTGAAAGTCCATCAAGTCCAAGGAACTGCTTTCTTACCAAGATTGCTCATAATGCAATCTCTTAGTTGTTTTTGCGATAGTCCTGGATGTGAACACTACAAGTTAGGAACACTAAAATATAGTTCAGCGTCAAGCCCTTGTGTTGATGATATTTACGAAAATTCTGTCTCCAACCGATCAGAAACATTATGCATTATGGAAAATCAACTCCCAACTGATTGTATCTTCAATTTGGTGCATTTCAAAAGTTCAGAAATCGATGACCGATCTGATGTGACTTTCTCGTCAAATAATACCTTGCTCAATCTTGAAATTCCAGAAGAATCTGACGTACCGGACATAGATATAGACCCCAGTATTTTCTTTCCAAATGACAGTGTTACTGGCAGCCCAACCATATATCAGACTTCTAAGAAACCTATTTATAATTTAGATGATTCGACGATGAATATTCGTAAAAGGAAACATACTATAAAAAAATCGTCAGATCTTGTTAAGTAAAAGAAAACGAAGACATGTGCTATGAAAGAAAATTGTAAAGGCATCAAATTAAAAGCAAGCCAAATTAAAACATCAACTACAAAAAAGAGTACGAAAAAGGCTACAAAAACTGGTAAAGGAAAGAGAACTACAAGAGAAAAGACAGAAAAGGAATCAGATGATTGTTTTTGCCTGATCTGTGGTGCATCATATAGTGAAGACACCACAGGAAAAGATTGGATCCAATGTATTCTCTGTAGTCAGTGGGCACAAACAGGTTGTATCAAAAGTAGCCTCATGTCCTTTACATGTCCGGAGTGCTTAAAAGACTGCGACTACAAATAAATATACACATGAAAACTGAAATTTAACTAGCATTTAAGTTATTAATTTTTATGAAAAGATTTTTTATTTGTCTTTGAATATAGTATAGGTATTTTCTACAGACTATTCACAAAAAGAATAGTTCTTGGTCTGAGAATTTTAAGATTGTATTTTGACTGATTATGATTAACGTACAGTGAGATTAATGATTAAGTGAAGTAAATGATTAAATCAGAAAAATATTATAGAAGACTGAATAATAATACCTCTGCCTATTAATACTCAATAATAATTAATAATATTACTTAAAAAGCTGTGAAAATGTTATGAAGAGTTTTAAGTTTTATGTTTCTGTTTTTTTTTTGTTTTATGTTCTAATCTATTTCCAATGATTGTTCATTACGTGAAAATTTTAATTTTTTAGTACCTAAGTAATTTGATTACAATAAACATTAGTTTACTATGACTTATTATTTGAAATCTCAGTACCCTGTTCCCAGCCTCAGTCTCCTGGACAATAATATTTTTTAAAAGGCAATAATAGTCACATAGTTTGTTTTTTTGACTGGCCCCTTTTAGATCAATATAGAAACAATCTAGGCTTTAGTTCAAACTACTTATTTTGCCTAAAATGCAAATAAAAGTCCGTGCCGCAATTAACATGGTTTTCGTCCTTCTTAAATAGAACCACCCATTTATGTTTCTCCCGCTCTCCCACTAAAAATTGAAAAATAAAAAATAAAAACCGACTTTGAAACACTACTATAAAGTTAGAAAAAATTTAAATAATTAGAAGTATTTATACATGTAGGTAATGTAGAAGTATAATTTGTAGTCGGTGCCCAGTTTCTATACCGGCACCGGCTCCAAATTATAATTGAAAAAAAAAAAATTCCATTACCGTCAAGTTGGGTAACATTGAATTTCCTTGCAACTTTGAATAAATATTGTCTTTGGAAAATTGCACACATAAAAACTTCTAAGGTAATAGAAAGACTAACGGTAACTAAACTGGACTTGGCCGGTTTTTACCGTTAGTCTTTCTATTACCTTAGAAGTTTTTATGTGTGCAATTTTCCAAAAACAATATTTATTCAAAGTTGCAAGGAAATTCAATGTTACCCAACTTGACTGTACGCGGCGCAGCGGCCTACGAAGTATTATAATACGATTTCTCCACTAAACGTTTCATTTAATTTTGGACATTAGAAGGCAATATTTTACATACAATTTGTTGTTTTATATTCCCGCTTAATTTTAATTGCCTATCATCGCGATATACAGGGTGGTAATTTAAGAAGGGACTGTAAGGGGAACTACCTGAACCATTGTAGCTACTGGGAAATATTATTGGGATTCTATCTCTAATTTCTGAGCAACTATAAACGGCATTCAACGATTTTTGAAATAATACTACGGTCAGCAAAAAAAGGCAACATATTTTTTGTTATTTTTATGATTATCACCCAAATTCTTTTTACTGCTTATAAGGTTTAAAAGTCTCTCTTCGAACAAGTAAAATCAAAATTACACTGAACCTAAAAACTTAAGAACAAAGCTAACCAGATATCGAACAGGTTTTAACCAATTATAGATCAAGTGATAACTTCAAGCAATATATTTTAAAGTATACGGAACCTAAATGATCCAAGGGCAAAGCTTACTATACATGTACTCGATTTTAGCATGTTTTAAGGAAAAGCTAAACAGACACAACGAGTCCGCAAAAGAAAAAAACATTACAGAAGTCACTTTGAATCAACATTTTTATAGGCTGTCTTCTCTGGGTTTCATGTGGTTATGTATGGTATCAGCCTATTAAAGTATCTACCAGATCAATTAAGACCAAAATTACGCTAGGCTCATAAGACCCAAGATTAAACGTGGCCAAACATCGACCCGGTTTTAGCGAATTTATAGATTAAGTGAAATCAATTCTACACACCGGCTGAATGATGATGATGATACCTACTCGATTTTAGTCAGTTTTCGATCAAGTGGCATTAAACCAAACTGAATCCAAAAGGCAAAGCTGGCCAGACACAAAGATTTTAGCCTCTACGAGAAAAAATAAATAAAAACGAAGAATGATCTAAGTGAATGGCATAAACAAACAAAAGAGCAAAGCTGACCAGACATCGATCGTGAAATCAGAAATCAATAATTTATTTCAACGTAAAGAATTTACATTCTGTTTGCTGAATGTCAATGTACTATGTTAGCCGCTGCCTTCGGGCCGTATTTGTAGGTCAAGTAAAATAAAACTTACACTAAACTCAAAATACCGAAGGGCGAACTGACCAGACACCTACACGTATCATATCAAGTAAAATTAAAGCTATATTGAACCCAAAGATCAGCTCTTCGTTTTGAACGTCTACGGTATACGTTATGAAGAGTGTGCTCATAACTATAATCGTCTCGAGTAACCGTTACTATTTCCGGCTACCCAGCTCTAACCAAACTTGTAATTCAAATAATAATGTAATTAAAGACTCGTCCAACTGCTGTTAACCAAATTTCTCCGTAAGGAGTCACCTAGCTCCTAAGAGGAAGATAAATATATTTATCACTAAGATACATCCACTCACTGCTGGATAAAGCCTTTAAGAAAGGGTGGTATAATCAACTTATCTACGAACCGCTCAATAAGCGTCCGATGCCTTGGACGACTATGAAAAGGTTCGTTAATCTTAAATTAGTGCGCCGTGTAAGCGCTCTACAAAAGTTACAATTGAAAGTTAAGAATTACTTGGACATGGACACCTAAGAGAACCAACTTATCTATCATCAAGTCCGTATAAAAAAATATCATCAGCTTATTTGGCCACACAACGCGTAATCCCATATTTCGAAGAAATAATTGCAAAATAATTGCTGGCCAACTAGTTAAAAAACACGCGACCCCATGTGGTTTACATCTCGAAAATTCGACAAAGATATGAGTCTCCTGACAAAAGGAAGGGCAACTGTGCCTCACAAAGTCTTGCTTGAAAGGTTACTGGAAAAGCTTTTGTTTGGTGTGGTAGAATACCGGGTACCTAATTCCTGAGAGTGCAGTTGAGCGGATGACTTATTAAATTATAACAGAGCTATACTGAATAGCGGAGTTGAGTAACAGTAAAACCTGACGGTCTCATGGAGCCATTGAAAGTTCAACCCGGAATTCGTCATGGAATTCGACAATATGTTTCGATTCATAGATTTAGCAAGATTTAAACTAGTTCTTGAATGTCACAATCTAACAACTTAAATTCTTTATCTAGCAACTACAGGATAAGCTGAAATTGAGACAGTTAATGCCAGGAGAATACATGAAGAAGAAATTTACAGAATGTACTTCTTCCAAACAATGAATCTGTCGACGTATCCAGCTTGAATGAGCTTTATTCAAAAAGTTTTCCGATGGGAGTCTTTCCGATATACCTTAATCGAAAACATTACAACAAATGGGCTCTATGACACATTGATGCATGAAACGGGCCTGGAATTTCACCACATTAAAACGTTTACTAATTTCAGATAACCTATGAAACAGTCGCCACTGTGAGATGAAGATGAATTTAATTCAAACGAAATTAAACTAAATTAATATAGGCACAAAGAAGCGTATATCGACTATTATCTACGCTATCCAGGACGTGGTGTGATGACATCGCCAAGGCGACCTGTAGTTATAACAGGAAGTGACTGACACCATACTTAACCACATAAAATCTCGAAAAGTCAGCCTATATAAAACGTTGATACGTAGTCGTTGTGTGGAGATTTTCCTTCTAGTCTTAAAGATTCAGTGTTGGTTTGATTCCACTTGATCTAAAACAGACTAAAATCGAGTATATTAATAGTAAACTTTGCTCTGGGATCTTTTAGATTCAGTGTAGTTTGATTTACTTCGATCGATAGTTGGTTAAAACCTGTTCGATATCTGGTTAGCTTTGTTCTTAAGTTTTTAGGTTCAGTGTAATTTTGATTTTACTTGTTCGAAGAGAGACTTTTAAACCTTATAAGCAGTAAAAAGAATTTGGGTGATAATCATAAAAATAACAAAAAATATGTTGCCTTTTTTTTGCTGACCGTAGTATTATTTCAAAAATCGTTGAATGCCGTTTATAGTTGCTCAGAAATTAGAGATAGAATCCCAATAACATTTCCCAGTAGCTACAATGGTTCAGGTAGTTCCCCTTACAGTCCCTTCTTAAATTACCACTCTGTATATCGCGTGAATAGGCAATAAAGACAATGTTATGTCTTTTAAAATTAGGCGGGAATATAAAACAACAAATTGTATCTATAAAACAACAATAAAATTTTGCCATAATATCTCCACTATAAGGTTTACTCGAGAAATCGTATTATAACACTGCGTAGGCCTCTGCGCCGCGCAGTGGAATTTTTTTTTCATCCCATTTTAATATAAAATACCTATTTCTATAATCTACAATGGCTTTCCGAATATATGTTTTTTTTATTTTGACAATTATTTTGTAAAATAATAAACGAGGCTTATTTGCAAAAATATACTTCGAGATTTTTGGTTTTTCATCAAATATTTTGGTTTTTTATTATGAAATTGGTACTTTTTTGTTTCAGAAATGAATTCCTCGTCCTTTGTTTACCTAAAAATTATACCAAACTTGCCCTAGTAGCTTTAAGTAGGGAGGTAGAGAGCTTCATAAGGTGCGCGGCGGAAGCAAACTTCCCCTCCCCCCCCCCCCACCTACCAGCAAGGTGGTTCCGGATGGCTCCCGGTCTAAATCGACTCAGAATCACTCAAAGAACAACTGTGCCAAGCGGCTTCCTTTAATCAAAAAATGCAGGGTTCTGCCACTATTTTCTGGACTATTAAATAAATAAATAAATTAGCGGAGCCCCGACGCGACGGCGCTTGGAAAATAAAAATATTTGAACTTACATAATAATTTATGTGACGATAATAATAAATATTATAAACTTTAAATATGTCCTGCAGTGGGCGTCAAATGGCTGATGATGATGGGAGCCCCCCTTAAATATTTATTTTATTCTGTTTTTAGTATAGCGGCAACAAAAATACATGTGTGAAAATTTCAACTCCCTTGCTATCACGGTTCATGAGATACAGCCTGGTGACAGACAGACAGACAGACAGACAGACAGACAGACAGACAGACAGACAGACGTATCGTGAAGTCTTAGTAATAGGGTCGCCGTCCCGGCCGGCACCCTTTGGGTACGGCATCCTAAAATGATTCCGACGAATTGACAACCTCCTCCTTTTTTAAATTCGGTTAAATAAACTAATGACCTTCACGACATAGAGGCAAATGACAGTTAATTGTCGTGCTAATCAATTATTTTCTCTGTGGTGCTAATATCATTCCATTGAACAACAATGTGTTTATTAGTATCTAGGCCCAGTTCTTATTTGTGCATGGGTTACACCATTAATTTTTAGGTGATCTGAGAGCCATAGCAAAAATACTAAATGAATGAATGTGGCTCAGTCACCCCGTGGTTGCAACAGCAATATTATTTTAACGTTAGTTCGAAGAGGTGTAGCGGACGACACATGGCAGGTGCATCGATTATTTCACCTTATTTGTTGCCTCCCGAAATTAGAATATCGAATTCACTTCATCACATTTTATCACTAGCTACGGATTATACTCTAAAACGAAGGGGAAGACCTTCAACCCCTTGTACTCGTAAGTGAGAACTGCATAGAAATCAATCCACATGAATATTGAACACGGTAAGGATTGTTGACAAATATTATATTACCTATATTTTTTACAATCGTTCCAATTATTACATGTCATTCATTAATTGATTCATGGATAGCTTTATTTAAATCAGTCTGCCGAGTGTATTCGACGAGCACACAGAAATGCGTACTCGCCGGACACGTGTCGAGTCGGCCACGGCGGCACACACAACCTCATATTTATTTAACTACTTATAGTAAATCGCTCAAAGTTGTATCGTACAAAAATAAATTAATTACTATACCTATTCACCTATACTTATAGTAAAGTTAATCTAGAACTGGAATTACGTATACAGGCTCATAGTTAAACGCATCCAGAGATCCTATTCGCTGAAGACATTAATAACAGTGGTTATGTAACTAATGTCGATCTTCGAGATGGATGTCAGCACTCGGACTCTTAAAGTGAGACCACCATAATTAATAATGTCACTGTCAAATTGAGGCGCAGATGAGTGAGGTAGCGGCGGCGACGGAAAGCGGCAGCGGACTAGCGGCGGCGGCGCGCCTTGCGGTAGCCCTTGCCGAACCAACCGGGCGCCTCCGGGGGCGCGGGCGCGGGCGCGGGTACGGGTACGGGCGCGGGTACGGGCTCGGGCGCGGGCGCGGGCTCGCCGTCGCCGCAGCAGGTGCACAGGTAGCGGCGGCGCCCCACGCGGCGCCACACGCGCGCGCGCCCGCTCCACACCGGGTACCACAGGCAGCGGCGCGAGCCGTGCCGCGCCCAGCACCACGCGCAGCCGGGCTGAGGCGCGGGGGCGGGGGCGGGGGCGGGGGCCGGCGCGGGGGCGGGGGCGGGCGCGGGCGGCGCGGCGGGCGGCGGCTCGGGCGCCAGGATAGTGTGCAGGCCGGGGTAGAGCTTCGCGCGGCACAGCAGCACGGCGCGCGCCATGATGCGCCGCGCCGCGCCCGCGCACGCCTCCGCCTCCGCCTCGCTGCCGCTGCCCGCGCCCTCGCCCGCCGCCCGCCCCTCCCACTGCAGCAAACGCTTCAACTTGCACTGCGACTCCGCTTTTAGAGCGCCGTTGAGTTCCTCTTTAATTATACGTATCGGTACATCCCCCGCGACCACACTGGGCTCGGTCCTTAACATACTAATATATTCGCTTTTGTCGCCGTTCATTTCGTCCCTCACGACACCGTTGATTCCGTCCTTCGAATCACTATGAGGTTCGTCCTTCACGTCACTATAATATTCGCCTACGAAGGTGCCGTTGTGCCGAGGTGTAGCGCTCGCGTGCGGCGCGCGTCCGTTGCGCTCGCAGTGCGCGTGCGCCGCTCGTTCGTCGGGCGGCACGTGCCGCCGGGGAGGCGGGGGCGGCGGCTCGGCGCGGCGCAGCTTGCGGAACTTGCGTAGCTCGCTGAGCGGCTTGCGGTCGGCGGGGGGCGTGGAGGGCGGCGCGGGGGGCGCGGGAGGGGCGTGCTCGGCGCGCAGCAGGACGGTGGCGGCGCCGCTCGCCAGGCTCACCTGCACACACAGCGCTCGCTACAGGCTCGCCCCGGCAAAAACTCACGACTGACAAAAACTCGCTACACTCGACCTCACCGCGACACACACGACACTACATACGGGCTCGGACGCTCTACACACCTGGAAGGCGGTGAGCGCGCGGCGCGCCAGCAGGTGCAGCGGGCGCTCCTCCTCCGAGTCCGAGGCCGAAGGCGAGGAGGGGGCGGAGGGCGGGCGCGCGGGGGAGGGCGGCGCGGCGGGCGGCGGCGGGGGCAGCGCGGGCCGGCGCGCCGTGTGCGCCTCGGCCGGCAGCAGCGGCGTGGCGTGCGCCGGCAGCGGGTCGCGGCGCGCGCTGTACCGCGGCACGCGCACGCGCAGGCGCCGGCACACCTGCGGGCACGGCACGGTCACTGCCGGCGCTCGGGCTCTCCGGCCGGGGGCGCGGGGCGCGGGGCGCCGGGCGGCCGACTCACCTCGGCCATTACGTCGTCGCAGCGCGCGTTGATCTTGAGCGCGGCCACCGAGTCCTTGGGCGTCCACTGCAGGTTGACGATGTAGAGGCGCGGGCGCAGGCGCGGCGGGCGCGCCATGCTCCAGAGGCGCGGGTAGCGGCGCAGCACCTTGAGGCTGGAGCCCAGGCACAGGATGACGTCGGCGGCGGCGGCGTGGCGCAGCGCGCCGGCCCAGTTGAGCGGCCAGGCGGCGCGGCCGCGCTCGCCGAAGTGCACGATGGTGTCGCGCAGCGGCGCGCCGCACGCGGGGCACAGGCGGCGCGTGCCGTGCGCGTGTCGCGCCGTGCGCTCCGTCGTGTCGAAGTCGCGCAGCAGCACGCGCCGGCAGGCGGCGCAGCGCTCGCAGTACATGTTGCCGTGCAGCTCGGCCAGCGCGCGGCGCGGCAGCCCGGCGCGCACGTGCAGCCCGTCGCAGTTCTGCGAGGCCACGAACCTCAGCCGCCCGCGCGCCCACAGCGCCGCCAGCGCCATGTGCGTCAGCGTGGGCCGCGCGCCGCTCACCTCCACGCGCCTGCAACCGACACACACACACTGTGAGGGGTCGCTCGCCCCCCCCCCCCCCGCCCAGCCGCAGTAGGGTACTCACGGCACGGACTCGCCGCGCCGCAGCCGCGTCCACACGCCGCGCGGCCCGCGGTAGTCCGGGATGTCTGCGGCCGTGCTGATGCCGGCTCCCGTGTACACCTGTAGACACAAACAGTACTGTGACATAACCGGCTTCGGAGGTATAGGGGGTTCGAAATGCGCTCGAATGGCCGGCCGAGAACTTGGCCTGGCGCATTCCGTGCGCCCTTGAATTGAATTACAAAGTGCAATCACAAATTTTGGAAGCTGTTGTTAAGTTAACGCGTTCATATTAGTTTCTGCAACACCAATTATGCAAAGAATACTTTTGTCCGACGCTTTACGCAAACTTACAACTCGATCTTCGGACATCGAAATTATTAGTTAAGCTCACAGGTTAAGCTCTAGTAATTCAAAAAAACCGGCCAAGTGCGTGTCGGTCCACGCGCAACGTAAGGTCCCGTGGAAAGAAGGTTTTTTTATCTGCTCTACAGAACTAACAACTTCATCGAAGTAATTTTCAATGGATTTTGTACAAAATATTTCTAAAGTTGGTGGCCCATTACTCGTTAACAAGTGAAGCGTGATACTTTACCTTTTAAGTTCATTATAATATGTGCTACTACCTTGAATTTTTTCACGTGTCTACAATCAACCGTTTAGACAAAAATTTGCGCTTTAAAGCTCAATATTTCGCAACCGGAACCCTAAATCAGAAAATGGTCTTCTTACAACCACAGAATTTCAAACACAAATCAATAATTTATTTCAAAACGTAAAGAATTTACATTCTGTTTGCTGAATGTCAATGTACTATGTTACTATGTTAGCCGCTGCCTTCGGGCCGTATAAATTTGTAGTGGAGAAAAAGGCAGCGGGAAAAAAAACTCCACTCTGACCATCTTTTCTTAAATCATCTTAAACTTATACATCAAAGCCTATAATGATATGATTCCGTGATAGCCACCAATAACTTTAAAAGCTAAAATAACACTTCTTACACCTCTTCTCAATGGAATTGCCTCCGAATTCTGCTCCTGTACTCGGACCGACATGGTGGCGCGTGGCGTGGATGTGGTCTATGGTACTAAATCCCTTTCGGAAACCGGCTTGTTCGGGAGGCTGGAAGTCATCAAACCTGCGTTCGATACGATTCGTGAGGACCCTCGAAAACAGCTTATAAACATGGCTCAGAAGCAATATGGGTCGGTAGTTCTTCAATAGAGAGTTATCCCCTTTCTTGAAGAACAGCGTCACCACGCTTCTGGCGTTTTTCCTTCGAGCATGACGGAATTGAAAAGCTTCTGAAAGACTTTAAGTACTGGTGTTCCACCCGCTTTCAGGAGCTCTGATGTGATTCCGTCCTCTCCTGGTTATTCTTGAGCTGTTTCAGGGCCATCCTAATCTCATACAGGCTGATGTCCGGGATATCTTCGGTATAATGTCAGTTCAGTTTGGCTCTCGGATCTTTGTTCAAACTGCTAACAGGTTTTGCGACTGAGGTGTATAGCTGTCTGTAGAAACTCTCAATTTCCCTCAGCACCTCTGATTTGGTCGACGTTATACTGCCGTTCGTGCCCTAAAACCCTTCGTGCTGTTATGACGTAGACTTATATGGCTGTATTGCTGATCTAAGCAACCTACTTAATTATTTTATTTTAATTTTTTCTAAATGCAAACCTTGCATCTGCTTCGAATCTGAACCTTGCACTCAATGTTGCATCAGCCGAGGCTTCATTAAAAATTATCGCTTTACAAAAAGTTAAGTTCCATTACAACTTTGATCGGTTTAACATCGAAATCCGTGCGGAGTCAGAGTCCAAATTCGGGAGTTGTGTTTAAGGTGAAATAAAGTGTTGTGTAGATAAATTTGTGTTTTTTAAAAAGACTCCACTACGAGACACCCTAACATTGGTGTCAGAAGTGGGATGCTGGATGAGCAATCAACGTGATTCCCAGCATTTCGAATCCGGGGGTCCTGTGAGGGTCCTAGAGGTCGACGGTCAGTCTCCGCCGCCGCGCAGAGCACGCATCTCGGCACAACTACACCACTTCTCCAGCTTCTTCGAGGTCGACGGTTAGTCTCGACGGTGATCGAGCCCGCACCAGGAGCTGCAATCTTCACTCTGGGTCGACAGTAAGCCTCAGCGCCGCCTGAGCTTGCACCTAGACATCTCCATCGTGATCGACGATAAGACTCCGCTTCTGCAGCGTGAGCCCGCGTTACACGCGTCACCAGTCACTTGCATACAACGTGACTCCTGCATCGACGCCGCAACTCCCCGTCTCCTACGGTTTGCCGTTTCCAGGAACTCAACCACGTTTTGGATTTTACCAGCTATGCTGTTCTTCGTGATCCTGTAAGTGATCTTAATGCTATGCTTTTCCAAAAATCTCAGTGAAAGTGAATAATTTGAAGGATAACATCCAGTGATTTTTACGAACTTTAATTTCAATCTCAAATTTTTATTTTACCTTTGACTTTTTACAATTTTAAAGTAATTTTTGATTTTATTCGTTTTTGTCAACTTTTGAAGTAATTTTGAAATTTTTCGTTTTGTCAATTTTTCAAGTTTATATTCAATTTTATTTTAATTTTTGGCATTTTACGCTTTGTTTAATTATTTTTTATTTTATCTGAAGATCTGCTCTGACTAACTATAAATGGTTGCCCCTAAAAAGAAGGAACCTGAAAATCAGCCCTCTGAAGCTTCTTCTTCTTCTGAGTCTGAGTCTGTCCCAAAGCCAGACAAGAAAATGGCTGTTCCATTGACAGTCTTGACCAAATTCATCCGGCCCTACAATGGGGACCGCGAAACTTTGCCAGCATTTTTAACTAATTGCGAGAACGCAATTTCTTTAGCCAACGCAGATCAACAGAATGTGTTGTGCAAGTATATTACATCACAACTTGAGGGTAAAGCTCAGCTAGCATGCTGCCTCAGGTCTTTTGAGGACTGGGCCGATATTAAAAAGTTTTTGAAGGCCACATTCGGAGAGAAAAAACATTCAACCCATTTATTGGTCGATCTCCAAAATTGCAGACAAAAAATTGATGAAGATGTGATGCAATATTCTTTGCGTATTGAAGCATGCCTTACTCGACTTCAATCTGATATACATCATAATTGTGAAAATGACAAGGAGCTTGTGGGCAGGCTTGCCGCGATGGAAGACCTCGCCCTTAATTCATTCATGTTAGGCATGAATCCGAAATTTTCGCATATTGTTAGGTGTCGCAACCCTAAATCGCTTTCTGACGCGATTACACATGCCATCGATGAAGAGAAATTGTTTAATCTGACTAAACTATCTCAACGAGCAATTCAGCAATGCTCTTTTTGTCACAAAAATGGGCACTCCGCTTCCGAGTGTTTCGTGAAGAAGAAACAAGCCCAAGGTCATGTCCATGCTATAAATTCTCCTCCAAACAACTCTCAGCCTTCAGGCAGTAATAATAAAACCTGCGCTTATTGCAAAAAGCCAGGTCATTTGATCAACGAGTGTTTTAAACTTAAACGCAAACGCGAAAGCGAGGGAGCCTCGTCATCAAATTCCCCAGCTCGAGCCGGCGTTCATACTTTTGCTAATTCTGACGAAAATATTAACGTTGATTTTTCCAATGAGTTAAACGAGTAAGGGTTTCGGGACAGTGCCGACCGAAATCCCCTGTCGAACATGGCACTAAAACTTATGCTGAAGTTACAAAAAATTCCCTACCTCAACCTTGCACTGACAAGTTGAGTCTTAAAAATTCTAATCTATCTCAAGGTCCGCCCTTGAGTCTACAACCTTATTCCCAAAACAATGGGATGAGTCTCAATCAAACTCTGGGTCCGTCCCAGAGGTCTTTTCAAACTCGAGGTCCGTCCTTGAGGTCTAATCAAACTCGGGGTCCGTCCCAGAGGTCTTTTCGAACTCAAGGTCCGTCCTTGAGGTCTAATCAAACTCAGGGTCCATCCCTGAGGTCTTTAAAAAACGAAGGTTCGCCCTCTCATAATTCTCAACCCCCGAGTCCGCCTCGGAGTCCTCTACCTCAGACTTGCGACGATAAGCTGAGTTCTGAAAATAAATCTGAAATTCCAATTTTTGAAACAAAAATCTTTTCAAGCAAAGTGTCACTTCCTCATGTTTTTATCACGACACCACATTCATCCAGACCTCTTTGTTTCCTTGTTGATACAGGAGCCAGTATAAGCATTATCAAAAGAACAAGCTTGTTAGACAAACCAAAACTCTCAAGTGAAAAAATTAAAATCAGAGGTATTAATGATACCAATGAATCTTTTTGCGAAACCTTAGGGTCGCTTCAATTTAAATTCAATTTATCAAAAAAATGTCTTTCTTACAAATTTCATGCTATTTCTGACAAGGTCAGTTTAAAAGAATATGACGGAATAATTGGCACAGATTTTTTCCAACATTTTAAATCCAACATTGATTATGACACTAATACTATTAGCATCCAAGGTCTAAATTTGCAAATTCATTTTAATCAACCGATATACGTCATTCCGGCTCGCTCCGAAGCCGTTATCGAGTGCTCTGTCTCAGATTTCACGTTGAGCGAACTTGGAAAAAATAAGGAAGCGCTCATACTAGACCAATCAGTTTGTGACGGAGTGTACCTAGCAAACTGCATTGTTTTTGTTAAACCTAATAAAAAGGTCAATGTTTCTATTTTAAACACTACTGAATCCCAAGTGGAAATTAAAAATTTTCAAGTCAACTTAACTCCTTTGGATTATTCAGAATTAAAGCCTTTGCCAGATTCCAACGAGGTCATAAATAACATTTCCTCTTCACCTACAGACCGCATCAAATCGGTCCTTGATCTTATTCGACATTCTCATTTAAACTCGGAAGAGAGAACAGCTCTCTTAGACTGTTGCGCACAATACGCAGACATTTTTTATTTAGAGGGAGAGCCCCTTACATGCACAAATGCTATCGAACATTCTATCAATACGGGCAATGCCCCGCCTATTCATGCCAAATCCTATCGTTTCCCTGAAATTCATAAACAGGAGGTCGAAAATCAACTACAAAAAATGCTCGATCAAAATATTATCCGTCCTTCCGTCTCTCCGTGGAGCGCCCCAGTGTGGGTTGTCCCTAAGAAATTAGACGCCTCCGGCAAAAAGAAATGGAGAGTCGTCATAGACTATCGTAAATTAAACGATGTTACAGTTAACGAAGTTTACCCAATTCCAATTATTACTGACATACTCGACCAATTGGGTCATTCTAAATATTTCACGACGCTTGATCTCGTTTCAGGATTTCATCAACTCAAAATTAACAAAAATGATGCTGAAAAAACTGGATTTACAGTAATTAACTCTAATGGTACTTCCGGACACTTTGAATTTACCCGGATGCCGTTTGGGTTGAAAAACGCCCCTTCTACCTTCCAGCGGTTGATGAATACCGTTCTTTCAGGTCTCCAAGGTCTTCATTGCTATATTTATCTCGATGATTGCATAATTTATAGTTTTGATCTGCCGTCTCATATCGAAAAACTCAAACAAGTCTTTGACCGTTTCCGACAATTTAATCTAAAATTACAACCCGATAAATGTGAATTTTTACGTCACGAAGTCACCTATCTTGGCCACACAATCACCGACAAAGGTGTTTCGCCAAACCCTGATAAAGTTAAGGCCGTTTCAGACTTCCCTACCCCTAAAAATCCGAAGGAAATAAAATCCTTCCTTGGCCTCACAGGCTATTACAGGCGTTTCATTGAAAATTATTCCAAAATCACAAAACCTCTTACACCCCTTTTAAAAAAGGATATCGAATTTTGCTGGTCTCATGAGCAAGACCAAGCGTTCAAAATCTTAAAAGAAAAATTAACTACTTCGCCGCTTCTTCAGTACCCAGATTTTACTCAACCCTTCATAGTCACGACAGACGCAAGCAACTATGCAGTTGGCGCTGTCCTTTCACAAGGTCCTATCGGCAAAGATAAGCCGATCGCCTACGCTTCTCGCACATTAAATGGTGCCGAAGGCAATTACTCTACGACTGAAAAGGAGCTTCTAGCTATCCTTTTCGCCGTCAAAACTTTCCGTCCTTACATTTATGGTACTCGATTTAAAATCGTTACCGATCACAGGCCATTAGTATGGCTATTCAACGTCAAAGACCCCGGAAGTAAACTTATCCGGTGGCGCCTTAAATTAGAAGAATACGACTACGAGATAGTCTACAAACAAGGCACATTAAATTCAAATGCCGACGCTCTTTCCCGCATGCCTGTTTGCTTACTCAATAAAAATAATCTAAACACAGATTCTTATGAAAGTTACTTCAAAAGGAAGTTTACAAACTCGGACCTTCAATGTGACACACAAATCGAAGAACATTCTCAAAGCCTTCACCTTTCCAAATTCAAGTCCATTGCTTGCCCGATGTCCTTGGATTTTGATGAGTCCATGCCTAATTGCGAAGAAATCTTATCTCAACTAGATAACGTTACAGAACTTAAAGAATCTGAACGTGAACCCTTCAAGATACAGTCAGTTCAAAAGGATAATAAATCCTTCTACTTCCTGTTTACAAAAGTCCATCATTACGACGAATTTAATTTTGCTACAATCTACAATTTATTAATCAAACTCAGAGATCAAATTATTCAAGAAAATCCTGAGGAAACAGACCTCGCCATATCGGACTTTTCCGATCCTTTCAATAAGTTATCTTATACAAAAATATACAACATGATTGCTTTTATCTTTCATAATACTAATCTCAAGATTCATATTTACAAAAATCAAATGATTTATCCAACACCTGCCGAAGTCCCTAAAATTCTTAAAGAAAATCATGACTCTACAATCGCAGGTCATCCAGGCATCAAAAGAATGCTTAATCGTATTAAAGCTTCGTATTATTGGAAGAGCATGCGCTCCGACATTGAGTCATATGTTAGAAACTGCAAACTCTGTCAAGTGAATAAGCCGCTACGGGCTTCTAATAAAGCTCCTATGGAGATCACATCAACAAGTACAAAACCCTTCGAGAGATTGGCTCTCGATATTGTGGGTCCCTTACCAGAAGCTGCTTTTCAAAGATTTAAATTTATCTTAACTCTACAAGACGATCTAACTAAGTTTTCTAATGCTTACCCTATGATCACTTCCACAAGCGAGGAAGTTGCACGAAATCTCGTTCATTTCATGTCATTGTTTGGCATTCCTAAAATGATACTTACCGATCAAGGTACATGTTTCACATCCGAACTCTTTAAACAAATTTCTCAAATATTTAAAATTAAATCACTCTTTTCATCTCCATACCATCCTCAAACAAATGGCGCGCTCGAGAGGAGCCACGCCACTCTCAAGGAGTACCTAAAATCTTTCGTCAATGACAATCAAAGTGATTGGCATTCTTTCCTAGCTACGGCTATACTTACATATAATACTACTCCTCATTGTACAACCTTGTACCCGCCTTACGAACTACTATACGGAAATAAACCTTACATACCTAACTCTTTATATGATACTTACGACAATCTTACTTACCCAGAATACATACGCGCTCTGAAATTCAGAATGAAAGTTAGTAGAGAAAAAGCTTTAGAACACATAATTAAAAGTAAAGAAACTTCTAAGGAATATTACGATAAATCATCTCGTCAAATCAAATACAAAGTCGGCGACATGGTGTATTTAAAACAACACCATCGCCTTAGAAAGGCACTTTCCCCAGTATGGAAAGGCCCATACAAAGTCGTAAAAGTGCATGATAAGCACAATGTTACTCTATCTGTTAATCGCAGATTTATTAAATATCATACTAATGAAATTAAGCCAGCCAACTCATAAAATTTCTTCTTTTCAATTTAATGATCAGCGGCGGTAATGCAGCCGAACCCGAAATATCCCAGATTGTACATAGTCCAGGGATTTATTTCGACCCTACTACTTCTATTAATTTTTACAATGATTATTGGAAAATTATAACGCATATCGATATTGTATCTATGAAACCTTATCTTAAAAGTATTCACGAAATTTTGCATAAGACTACTGATCTTTGCCTTAAAATTCAACCTAATGATATTATTTCTTGTAAAGATATTTTAAGCCCTATTGGCATTTTATTACAGTCTAATAATGTTAAATACGAATCCTTATCTCACCTTACTTCTGAAATCGAATCCGATCCGGAAAGAGTCAAAAGATCTTTGGAATTCGGAGGAGAAATACTTAAGTTCTTTTTCGGCACTTTAGATGCTGATGATGCAAGAAAGTACGACTCTGCAATCGAGTCTTGTCAGAAAAGCGAGACCGAATTGTTCAATTTAATGAGAGAAAATATTCACGTAGTTAAATCTACTATAAATACTTTTAACAACACTATTTTCAAACTTAACAAAAATGAGATCAAACTTAATAAACAAATTACAACAATGAATGACATAATTTCTCAAATGACTAAGACTAACGATCAGCTGATCCATATAAGCAGAATAAATAATATGCTTAATATTATAGAGAGTTCATTGCTCACTATATCGAATTTCTTAGATACTATCCTTAACGCAATTCTATTTGCTAAAAGCAATATTTTGCATCCTAGCGTTTTAAGTCCTCGTAGTATTTTAGGTGAACTTTCTAAACACAATAATTTAGTTAATAAAAGGCTAGACTTTCCAGTCTCTTTAGATTTAGAAAATATACATACTTTAATTGATATTTCTACGTTAATGTCTTATTTTTATAAAAACAAAATCGTTTTTATAGTAATGATTCCTCTCATCACTCCGGCTAAGTTCAATGTTTATAAAAGTATCGCGTTACCAACGCCGCATGATTCAAGTAATCCTCAGTCATTTGCATTAATTCAACCTTCAAAATCATATGTTGCCCTATCCGAAGATAGGCTTAGTTATACTCTAATGGATAATTTAGATAAGTGTAAAATTATAAATGATTATTTTTCTATTTGCCCTTTGGTGTCTATCTTCTCGACGTTAAGCTATCCTTCTTGCGAATCTAAATTGTTAACTGAAGTTTCTATGTCCATACCTTTAGAATGTAATTACAAATTAATTTTTGGACAAATTGATATTTGGCAAATTCTTAATAATAATAAATGGATTTTTGTGCAAAGTAAATCATCTAAATTGACAATTAAATGTGATAATGATGTAAAGGATTATCTTATCTCTGGAACAGGCACTTTAAAGCTGCCAAAAAATTGTATTGGTTATTTTAAAGCTTTACAGTTATATCCTTCAACATCTCATGATGTAGTAATACTGAATGAACTTAATGTCAATTTTAATATTTTGAAAGATGATTGTTGTAATCGCGAAAAATTTAATAAGTCCCTACCTTTGCTTACTCCGATTTCTCTCAGCAACGTTGATCTTGAATCTTTAAAGTTTACTCAACATAACTTGAATAATTTAGAAGATGAGCTTAATATCGCTCAACAACAATCACATTTCATAAAATACGGAATTTATTATTCAACCTTTACTTATATCCTTATAGCATTTGTTTTCTTGTACTTATTTTGTAAAGTCTATTCATGTTTTAAAAATAGAAATTCGTCTAGCTTTTGCATTCGAATCTACAACCAATGTCCTAATAAAAAACGTGTTAATCATGAATCTAAAATAAGAAATTCTATTGAACTTACTGATGTTTCATCTGAAGAAAATATTAATCGTAAATCTGTTGAATCTCTTCCTGAGATAAATTCTTATAATCCTAAACCTAGAAAGGTCGAATTTTCATCAAATAGAAATATAAGTAACTTTTAAGAATTCTTTAATTAATTTTTCATATTATTTTTTCATTTTATTATTTTTGTCAATTTTATATTTTATTTTTTTGTAATTGGACTTTTAATCCGCTTCATCTTAAGGGATAAAGCTCCGTTTTAACGGGGGGGTTGTTATGACGTAGACTTATATGGCTGTATTGCTGATCTAAGCAACCTACTTAATTATTTTATTTTAATTTTTTCTAAATGCAAACCTTGCATCTGCTTCGAATCTGAACCTTGCACTCAATGTTGCATCAGCCGAGGCTTCATTAAAAATTATCGCTTTACAAAAAGTTAAGTTCCATTACAACTTTGATCGGTTTAACATCGAAATCCGTGCGGAGTCAGAGTCCAAATTCGGGAGTTGTGTTTAAGGTGAAATAAAGTGTTGTGTAGATAAATTTGTGTTTTTTAAAAAGACTCCACTACGAGACACCCTAACAGTGCGCGAGTCCGACTTTTCTTTAAACGTTTTGTATCATATAGTTCGTAACCTATAATTCGCTTTTAAGCTTGTCTATTTCAAGAAGTAAGTTAATTTGTAAAGCTGGATGGTTTCCTGAATAAACAAAATTAAAATTAACGCGTAACAAAATGCAATATTCATAAAGGTAACTTGACGAGGGGTCTAGATATCGTGGCCCAATGTGGACCAAACCTCCAAAAAATACGAAATTGCTCGTATTTGGAAAGGAAAATAGTCATCACTATATGTAGTAGAAAAAATTGACTAAGTAGTATCCTCGAGAAAAAAATACAAAATACCTAAATTACTACAATTCTGTAGATGGTACGTTTCTATTTGCACGTCAAAATGTAGTTTTGTATGTATTTGAGGAACACAAATAAATTTTCCATCTAACATGCAAAATTTTGACCGAGAAATATTTTTTTCTGTTTTACGGGAACATAAAGTCCGATTTTTAAGTACTCATACCTCCCTAACAAAACATATTTGGTACGGGTGTTCTCGTCCACTATTTGAAGACAGTATTTCTGTTTATGCAATTTATGCCCATTTGGGCATGTACGAAAATCGGGTCTCAGAAAACACTGGCGCCGGCCAACTGACCGACCTGTCGGATCCTACGACGTCACAATAGGAATCGTGACCCGCCGGGCGTCTTTTGAAACAGCCTTAGTTTAAACTTCTCTAACTTTGTCATTTCTTGATGGATTTGAGTAATTAAAAAAATAGTATGCTTAAATTTTTGTGCTCCATCCGCCCTAGTAGTTGGAAGTCAAATATTTCGATGTTTGAATGATCCCCATTGCGGCCTTTCTTTGAAAAAATAGTCTTGCTTTATAGTCTCTGAGAACCCTTTACTACCTACTGAAAAAGGGCGCAAATAACAATAAGTTTAGCTAGAAAAGCCCTAATTATGAAGTTACACCTATTCAGCTTAGGAATTTACCACTTTTATCATTTTTTTTTTTACTAAAAAGAAAGGGTAATCTGCCAATAATTAATAACGAATATGGATATATTCTATGGCACAACAAATTATGTGATTTTTTCTTATAATTTTCAAATAAACATCACTGATGAAAAAGTTATTCAGAAATACTCAGATATGCTTCAAGTGTCACCTTTCACTAAACCTTAATTTACTCGACAGTAAGTTTGAGGCAGTTATGGACTTTCTTCTTATGATGGCTAAATAACACTAAAGCACTCTTAAAATGGAGTTAAAGCTGGCTTATAACAGGAATTCCTTCCATAAACTGGCTTTAACTCCATCGTAAGAGTGTTTTAGTGGACTGTTACGGTCTTATTTATAAAAACAAGATTCCTTAAAACAATCCTCAGTCAGTTTATATTGTCTGTGGTAAAGAGAAAGATATAACAACAGAATATTAAAACTGCCTCTAAGGAGCGTTTTAGCGGAATGTTGTCTTACACGATTCGTCTAAAGCACTCCTCAGAGGCAGTTTATTTAATCTGTGGTTACGCCTTTTCCTTGTGAAATCTCCACCATAGACTATTTACTCGGCTTTCATCGAGTGTTTTAAGGAATTGTGTCTATGTAAAGATAATTTTTAACCGACTTCAAAAAAGGAGGAGGTTATCAATTCAACGTATGTTTTTTTGTCTATGTTCTCGCATAACTCTATTCTATTCTTGTTTCGTATGGCACTTGTACTGTGCGTGACTAGCACAGTAAATTCCGCCAATATCATGTGTTGAAATAGGAAACAGTAGAGCAAGTTAAAATGTACGGTGGTATTTATGACTCTACATTCAAAATAATCGCGTACCTTGGCTTGATGAAGTTTTTAACACATACTAATATTACATTTATTATAGTTATAGTTTTATTATGTTAGTTTTAATAAATCTACTTAGAATATTTACAAGGGGAGTATTTACATGGGTTAGGAGGAAGTTAGTATTAACCGGACGAGGAAAGGAAGGGGGCAACATGTCGTATAAGGAGAGCTGATGATTGGGACATTGGAGTAAGATATGGTCAGCAGAACCCTCATCGAGTCCACATTCACATAGGGAGTTATCTCGAACCCGGATCTTGGCTAAGTGTACTGGGGTGCACGCATGTCCTAGTCGTAGACGGCAAATTATAGAAATTACGCGTTTTTCCAGATGCTTTGCTTTGAAAAACCAAGGTTTTAGTGGAATATTGGGCTGGATGCTGGCAAAATGTTTTCCCTTAATTTGCTTAGAGGTGTCCCATGTCGTTTTCCAGGCTTTCTCTAACTTTGGTTTGGCGAGAGTAGCAAGGTCGTGAGAATAATTATGGTACCGTGTAAGAGAGCCGGACTGAACTGCTTCTCGAGCGCAAGAATCTGCAGCCTCGTTACCAAGAATACCACTATGGCCGGGGATCCAAGCAATTACAACTTCGAAATTTTGTACGTGACAGCGGTTAAGGGCCTCTCTGATTTTAAGAATAATTGGGAATTTTGACTTGCTGCGGAATGGGCAAGAAAGAATTGCATGTATACAACTGGAGGAATCCGATAGGATTAAAGATTTTCGAAGCTTGTGGGACTCAATGTAGAGGACAGCCTCTAAAATGGCCGTAGCTTCGCCTGTGAATACAGACGTTTCTGGGGGACACTTATAATTGAGAATTATATTGTATTTGGGAATCCAGACGGCCACCCCAACATCACCGTTTTCTGATAATTTAGAAGCATCAGTGAAGATAGTTAACCACGAATTCCAATGATTATGGATGATATTATTGAACGTGTTGTTAGCAGTTTTCGACAACCATGGGGCGAAATATTAGTGCATCATATAGGGATGCAAAAATTGGATTGAGGTCGAACATTATGGTTGGGTTATTTAGTTTTGAATAACTAATAAGACTTTTAAGGAGACAAGGAAGATTTGGTGAGGATTCGGATTGGTCCACTTGTGCAGATACTGAAAGACGTTTAAGAGTGTTAAGTTTGTAAATTAAAGGATGACTGTTGTACTGAATGAATCTATTAAAATATCTATCACAGAGGTACTGTCTACGTAAAGAAAGAGGTGGGTCTACACATTCCACCTGAAGAGCATTGGTAGGGGTGGATTTCATTGCACCTAATATGATGCGGAGGCATTTATATTGAATTTTATCGAGTCTTGCCATAGCTGCCCTGTTACATGGGTCTAAAATAAAACAGGCATAATCAAAGTGACTCCGTACGATGGCATTATATAAAAGCTTTTGCGTATATGGGTGAGAACCCCACCATACGCCAGATAATGATCTTAAAATGTTTACACTTTTTTCACATTTTTGGGCAATATAATTAAGGTGTGGGATACCAGTCAGTCGCGTGTCTAGGATTACTCCCAGGAATTTAACCTTATTATGGACTGGGATCTGATCCTCTCCAATAACTATGTCAATGTCCGGGATTGACCTTTTCTTAGTAAAAACTACAGTTGAGGACTTGGAGACTGATAGAGATAGGCCATGTTCTGATAGCCAGTCCACTAAGTACCTTAGAGCAAGGTTTAATCGCTCTGTAGATTCCGAGATGGAATCGCTGGAGTAATAAAGGGCTAAATCGTCAGCATACTGGAGAATCTCACAGAAACAATCAACAGATTTTTCCAGTTCACAAGTATAGATACTGTAGAGGAGGGGGCTTAATACCGATCCTGAGGAAGTCCTTTCCATATGGTTTTGGGGGTAATATTAGAGGAGTTAGGGCATTTAATAATGATAGCTCTTTCCAAAACGTGTCAGCTTCGGCGGAATGCTCAGCTGGTGCATTTTCTGCCTGAGTATCGGAAGAAGAACGTTATCATATGCGGATGCTACATCCAGGAAAACACCGACTAAATATTCTGTTCTTTTAAATGCAATTTGAATGTCTGTTACGAGGATAGATAGGCTATCCAGAGTACTCATGCCTTTTCGGAAGCCAAATTGAGATTTGGCTAAGACTCCTCTCGACTCGACGATCCACTCTAACCTGTTTTTCATCATTTGTTCCATAACTTTACACAATGCTGACGATAAGGCGATTGGGCGGCGAGAATTGGGGTCAGTAGGGTCCTTACCGGTCTTTAATAAAGGGATAATTATCTGTTTATTCCAAGATCCGGGACTGAGCCGAATTCAAAGAAGAAATTTACAAGTTCCAGGTAGTAGCGCTTGATCTTGGAGCTAGACTTTGAGAGAAGAGAATAGGGTATACCGTCAATGCCCGGGGAGGAATCGGAGAGACCAGTTAAAGCTGAGTCGAGTTCATCGTATGAAAAAGGAGAATCCATACTGTTTGAGGATAGAAGAAGAGTGGGAGTGGACGGCAGGGAATCGAAATTAGGGACAAAGGGAGGGGCTAATCTGTTACTGAACCCTTCAAGCCATAAAGAGGGGTCATTGGAATACGTCGTGAGTGGTAAGGGACCCTCGGAATCTTTTGATGTTTCTCCATATCAAAGAGTTAGGGGTCATAGGAGATAGATTTTCACAGAACATAATCCAGCCCTGCTTCTTTTTTTTGGAAAGCAACCTTTTGGCAAAAGCTGCTTTTCGTTTGTAATTAATAAAATTTTCCATGGTCATTGATGAAATATACCCATTTTCAGCTTCATTTCTTTGGTTCACAGCATCTGTACAATCAGAGTCCCACCACTCGCATAACTCTGTCAAATCTTAACCGATTTTGACAATTCTTTTTTTGTTCGAATAGATATAACATCCCATTGGTCCCATTTTAATTTGGTGAACATCTGATAAAGACTTTCAGAGATGGAGAACGTAACTCTTCAATGCACAGCAGTAAATAAGGCCTAATGGGGCCCATCCTTTAGTAATATCCATATGTTTTATAAAATACCGTAAAAGTAGTCCCAAGGTTATTTGGTGATGTTCTGGTGAAGACATTTGGAGATGGAAATTGAGAACTTCAACAACTAATTAAGTATGGTAAATTATGGTTATAAGAGACTTGTTTATTTTCCTCCCGCTCCCCCTCTAAAAATTTACATTTTTAAATGAAAAATAAACACAAACTATCAATACCTATATAACTGAAAGTTAGCATATTAATTAGTTACCCACACTATTGGTGAAAAGACCGTCCAGTTGGTAAGTAAAACAGAACTTTATTCACCAACCGGATAGCTATGTGGTATAAGGCCAACGTTTTAGTCAGCGGTGTTATACGTGCCATAATTATGGTACATGTACCATAATTCAGCTGTTTGTACCATGTACCATAATACATCCATTATGTTATGCAAAAGTACCATAATTTTGGCAATTACCGTGACAGCCTTCTGTGTCTCTTTTTCTTTTCAACTACCCGTCATTGTTAGAATCCTACTCATGCCACAATCTACAACTTAAGTTAATGCTTTTGTTTAAAGTTAAACGCTAAATTGGTTGAAATTTTTGGTGAAAATCATTTCAGAAATCAGAAATCAATAATTTATTTCAACGTAAAGAATTTACATTCTGTTTGCTGAATGTCAATGTACTATGTTACTATGTTAGCCGCTGCCTTCGGGCAGTATTTAAATTCTATAACACACGCAAAAATCTTGTCTACGAGAAAAAAACTTTCATTTATGAAAAAAAAGAAGTTATTTGGTGCCTTTGAACTAATATTGTTTTGTACCATATTTTTGCCTAAAGTAACAAAATTTTGTGTAACCGGTGCCATAATTCTAGATTTGGCATATAACATCCCTGGTTTTAGTAGGTATATGAGATGAAGTGCGAGGGTTGCGCTCATGCTTACCACCAGGTGCTTGGCGTTGCGGATAGCGCGCGCGAGCCGCCGGCACTTGTCGCGCAGCACCCGCGGTGAGTCCTCCACCTCGGCCGCACGCGCCGCGGCCCGCTCGCGCCGTGCCGCCGCCGCGGCCGCCTGCTGCCCGCGCGAGCGCCCGCCGCCCGCCGCGCCGCTGCCCGCCGCGCCCGCCGGGGGCGCCGCCGCGCGCCGCGTGCATCGCCCCTGCATCGCTACCCGCCTGCCGCCACTGCGCCCGACGTTCCCCCATCGACAACAAACATTATCAATCAAATAAATAGGTACACAAAGTCCCCCTATTTGCACACACGCGCTGTCAATATGAAACAAATATCTTATTAGTCTGTGCTACACAGGGCTGCCAGAGGAAAAAATGTATCAATCGTACAACAGCTTAAAAAAATCGTATGCCCAAAGGAATTTGAAATATAAAAGTCGTACATTATTATTTACCCTTTATTTACTGTTTTTGTAGAGATTTGTCGTAATAATTTTTAACATATGATCTGTCGGCTTAAAGTCAGTGCAGTCTCCGGTGGTTCTGATTTTCACTTTCGCCGCTCATATTTACAAAATTAACTACAGCTGCAAATCACTTCTCTTACTTTTTACGTTTCTCTTACTTTTTTACCACCTCTCAAGTCACCACTTATCTAAGATCGGGCGTGAACGCAATATACGTACCACAAATATAAACTCGGATAGGGATTTCCCAACCATGGACTAAGTCCAGAAAAATGAATATTTCCGTTTCAAATAATTGTTGGCAAAAAATCGCCAAATATCATCGTAAGTAATAGATAATTGATATTGAAAAAAGTCTAAATGAATATATTGTAAAACATCGTTAGTTTTCCGTCCGATTTCGATGTTTCGATCGTATTCGCGTCGATTCAGCAAAAAATCGTACAAATACGATTTAAATCGTACAAATGGCAGCCCTGGTGCTGCAACAGTTTAATGAATACTACTAGCGATCACAGACGATATAGGCATGCTAGCGATGAGACGTGCCAGTACTGTTCTGTGTCCCGTACGAACACCGTAGGTACCGGGCTCGGTTCCGTTTAAAGTCGCATGGTACCTAATGCCGATTTGCGAACGATTTGAAAGCGATGCGATTCCACAGTGACCTCTGGTAGGATTCATTATTATCAAGTAATCGACTGGGAGAGAGCGACCATATTATACATTCCCTATTATACATTCTTATCCATGAGAGCGACTACTATGTTTTGATTTTTTTAAATCTTCTTATTCTGCTAATAAGTAACTCTGCATCCATTTTTTTGTGCTTTAATGGCAACCAATAATTATGCCAATGTCAGGGTTGCATAAAGTTACTGCTCAGGGAATGGTCATTGTATCCATTTTATAAACGACGATTAAACTTCTAAACGATGCTGCATCCTCTATCTTTGATATGACATGGCTGAAGTGGGGCTGTTCTGTGGGTGGGACGGGCTGTCGAACGCGATTGTACAAAAATATACGCGTCGAATTGATAACCTCCTCCTTTTTTGAAGTCGGTTAAAAATGGCGTCGAGGGCACTTGAGGGTAGTAAACGCGGCGACATCGCCACGACGACAGCATCATCGCGGCGTCGTCGCGGCGTACTCGTGTCGGCTATAATTACCACAAAAGAGGTGATAAAGAAACACGGAGACTATATCCTTTAAACCAAGTAAAGACACGATTACAAAGATGTTATCAAAATCTATGTATACGGAAAATGAAAATTTTGAGGCCAATGTAGATACAGTTTACTTATTGTACTGTAATTGTCAATACAGATGTATATCTCCTCTCAGATAATCTGATGATGCCACAAATGACATCTAGATAGGCTATTAATTGGCATACCTGCTTTCAAACTGTTGTTGAGGGTTTCGCTCTATTCCGTTTTCAGCATAAATTTAGATGCGGGGTTGACTCTACACCACATTCACATTCAATGTTCGACCTGTGAACACCTTGCGTAGCTGGCAGGCTATACATATTTGAGTAACCAGGGAAGTAAAAAATTTAGATTGTAAATTGTTTTTTCCCGGCCTGTCTGTGAAAATGTGTGATTGTGATAGGTAGGTAGGTACTGATCTAATTAGTTTATTAATTTTCAAGCAGGTTCTGTAGTTTTCAGTTCCATTAATTACTTCAATTAGTCAGTGACAACTTTAGGTATTTATTGTAAATTTTTTGATTAAAGGATGTTGATTAAAGAATTTTCATAATGTATTTAATTTTTTTTCGTTTCCTTGAAGGCGTCATGTTTGGCAGATTTTTGGCCCAGTGTGTGGCAGATTCTTCACTTTTGAGATGGTCACACTGAATATTTTGGCACTGACTGACAGCTATAAATTCTTCAATAATATGTTGTTGTAGTAGGTAGGTACCTACTAATAAAGTTCTGTGTGTGTGTGGTACTTACTACCTCTATCTATCTATGATGATGATATGTTTTTGCATTTAGACTTGGGCACTGAAATTATAAAAACTGAAACAGAGTAGGTAAATAATCAAGTCATGCACTGGATAAAATTTAGATCTTTCTATGTTTTTAATTTTAAAGCTACACAGTAATCGATAACCGGAGAGCGTCATAGCGTAGAATTGTCAAGCCAACGACGAAAGATGGGCTCCCGGGACAAAGACACCAAGTCTCTGCAAGATAAACTCAAGCTTTACTTCAAGAAGGGCTCGTCCGGTGAGTGTCGTCGGCTGGGCGCGGGAGTGTCGGTGGTCGCCGCCGCCGCCTTGCCGCCGCTGACCGGCGGCTGTGTCGTATTGTTGCAGCGCCGCCGCCGCCGCGCGACGAGCTGCCGCTGTCGGCGGAGCTGGAGCGCGCGCTGGGCCCGGCCGCGCCGCCGCCTCGCCGCCTGCGCGCGCTCCGCGACACCGCCGAGCGGCTGCTCACCACGCGCCTGCAACAGGTCACACTCTTTCACATATACCTACATTCAAGAATCATTCAAACAGACTGTTACCATTTTATTTTCCACTACAGAACTGATTGTGAAGGTGGTTGACAGCCATAAAAAGAGTTCATTTAACCCCTGAACTGCCCTTGGGGAATGGATGTTTAGGTGGCCCATACTAATTTGGACACAGATCCGTGTAGCGGCAGATGAGTATTTAATAGGTTCTAAAATTAAATACCCTGTTGTGAAGACCATTTCAATGTTTAATCTAGATGAGTAAATCACAAAAATAGGGCAATCATCTAGGCTAGATTGGCGCGGATACCATATGGCATAAAGTTGTTGGCTACAAACTGTCGTACCTTGGTGGCCCTTGGCGATTTTTGCATTTCTTGTTCATATCTCCTGCCCCCGACTACCCCGGCGGGTAAGCACCTTCTCGTCTGCGGGTAGGGACCGGAATTTTGGCTAATTATTATCACTTCTTTATAATAAATACAATATGAATACAGTCTTTCAACTTTCGCGGATGCACAAAACTGCAAATGAAATTAGGAGCTAACGTGTGTCGATTGACATTCGCCAACAAATACAAATTATAATATATTTGAGTACAAAATCGCAGTTCAAGATTATCCATGGGAACTAATCCCAGAAAATAAACGGGTTTGCAGATTTCACTTGGCTGCAATCACCGCAGGGATACAACATGGCACTGTGTGACATATTCATCAAACAATTTGGAATATTTCCAAAACAACACTTCAATCCACAGTTTTTGTCGTAAATAAACTAATAAAAGTGTGATGCAGTGAATATTATTATAATAGGGTCAGCGTTTGACCGATTTTCAAAAGACAACTTTCAATATGGCAGATTAAAGTATTTTTTAGTAATAAGTTTATCCTTCTTCTTCTCTACTTATCTTTGCCACATTTGAACTACTTGTCTACTTTTGATTGTTTAAATAAGTATGTTGTCAGCTACCTAGTAAATAGCCCTGACGAAATAATAGGGGTTAAAGTATGAAATTGCCGTTTTATTGCACTAGGTTCTTTGAATTGACATAGAATCTTCATGGTTTGAGGTTTTCGAATGAAACTTTTTTCAAAGGGTTTCTATGATGTTCTTTTTTTAAAAAATGTGAAACATTTGAATATCGATTTTCAATTGTTTTTGTTATTCAAGTTAGACAAGAAAGATGGATACTGCGAAAATTCGAGTGATTATGACTTATGAGGCACCCATTTTTCGTATTTTTTTATTTTATTGATTTCACGCAAGTGAGTCAATATTGTGGGTAAGGTAACGTTAAACCATGCCGCTAATTCCTGGGTAGTTTGACTAGGGTCGGCTTCCACTATCTCTCTTAATTCATCGTTATTCACCTGTGTGGGCGGTCTTCCTCGTGGCTCGTTCTTTAAGTCGAAATTTCCATCACGAAAGCGTTTAAACCAAAATCGCACGGTGCGTTCATTAGTAGACCCCTCTCCAGACGCAGCATTGATATTGCGGGCTGTTTCTGCCGCGTTAGTTCCGCGTCGGAACTCTTATTCAAAAATCACTCGAATTTTCGCAGTATCCATCTTTCTTGTCTAAATTTAATAACAAAAACAATTGAAAGTCGATATTCAAATGTTTCACATTTTTTAAAAAAGAACATCATAGAAACCATTTGAAAAAAGTTTCATTCGAAAACCTCAAACCATGAAGATTCTATGTCAATTCAAAGAACCTATTGCAATAAAACGGCAATTTCATACTTTAACCCCTATTATTAGGCTAAGTCTGTGAAGATAGGTATAAGTGGGAATAAAATAAAATAAATATTTGCAAAAAGTGTCAGCAGCAGTGCTTGTGTTAAATGCACTACGAGTATGTTAGTCTTTTCATTGTACAAGTTGCTCTTCTTGTTTGGGGTATTGATTTGGGTATTGACGCGCGACGGTCGGACTGAGCATTCATTTGCTTGTAGGTTTCTCATTTCTTCTCTGCAGGGCAAACAAAAACAAATAAAGATAAAGATAAGATAAAATTTATTCATAAAATCGCCTATAAAGTGTACATAAGAATTAAATTTAACATAGGTAAGAGTAAAAACGTAGCCTATAAACCTAGGCTTCGTATGTAAGAATAAACCTAGGCTTTGTATGTAAGAATAATTTTATTTATTTATTTATTTTTATTTTATTTTATTAGGAAAACTAACAGCTTATCACTAACACAATAAATTACACACATAGATACAGGAAGCCAACAAAAAGTTTTCACAGCTAGCAATATTTTGAGCAATTAGCACAGGTGAAAGAAAAACGATACACGAAACACCAGACACGGTAACTATATCCAATAATAGAAGAAGGAAGATGGCACACCATTATAGTGGGTTATATCGGTAATGAGGCCTCAACCGAGTCACAAAACTTAGAGGTTAATACTTTACGGATAACGGAAATACTACTAGCGAACAAATCAATGTCTTCGTTTTCAATACAAAGGTCGTTGAAAGATCGTATAGCTCTGATAAAGTAAGAATTTTGTCTAAAGTTTGTGCGAGCCCAAGGAACAAACAATGACAGTCTTCGGCGAGACTGAGAACGTGAGGGGACGAGGAGATGAAGCTTAGCTAACAAGGCGGGACAGTCGACAAGGCTCTGGGCTATTTTCATCAGATAGGTGATGTAAACCTAGGCTTTGTATGTAAGAATAAACTTAGGCTTTGTATGTAAGAATAAACCTAGGCTTTGTATGTAAGAGCTTAAATTATTATAACGACACAATTATGTAACAATTATTTAGGAAATAAATGGTATGAATCAATATAATCTGTAAGAGCTCCTACGAGTCACGCTATGATCATTGATCAGGTACGGCTCTTACGGTGCGTTACGAGATTAGCTATTGTCTTGTAACCGGTAAGCTAACTGGGGTAGCTAGCTGGGGTGCTATCTACTAGAAATGAAAGCACTCGATTGCTGATATTCTGTCACTATATTAAACTGCTACTTAATAACGATAGAAATGATTTGATGAAAATGCTAATGAGTACGCGCGGCGCGGCTGATTGGTAGCTGCGAACTAAAATCTGTTTCCGCGCTGATTAGGTGAATTGATGGAAATGCTGACTGTGCAAAAGACACCGTACAGAATCAGTAAGGAACCAAAGTACCTTAGAATTAAACATAGGTTACTTAAAACTACTTAACTCACAGCATTCAGGAGGATTTCTGTCTCATCGTACGTCAGTCCTTGCTAGAAATTTTGCAGCGTAATTTAGCAAAGTGGTGCGTTTAATGGGCAATTTTAAGTTGAGCCTGTTGTAGACAAAAGGGCCGAGAAAGACGAAACATATTTGCGCAAACGAATGCTTCACCAGCCACGAACTACTTTTGTTAGTATAGTCAGTGCTGAAGCTTAAGTGCTGTTTTTAAGTACTGCGCTCATTACGAATATTTGCCGACCGGTAAGTGCCTTGCAGGATTGGTAAAGAATAGGAAATAGAATAAGAATTGGTAGGAAATAGGTAATGAATTATAATTTTCAAGGATTTCATTAAAAACAAAAATAGTGCTTACCTACGAAAGTTTTAGTTAAATAAATAAAAAATAAAAACCGACTTCGAAACACTACAGCACTAAAAAGTTAGAAATAATTTAAATAATTAGAAGTATTTGTACAAGTAGGTATTGTAGAAGTATAATTTGGAGCCGGTGCCCAAAATATATGTGCTGGTCTTGAAACTGGGCACCGACTACAAATTATACTTCTACAATAACTATAAGTATCTATAAATACTTTTAATTATTTAAATTATTTCTAACTTTTTAGTGCTGTTGTGTTTCGAAGTCTGTTTTAATTTTTTATTTAAAAATTTTTATTTTAAATTTTTAGTGGAGGAGCGGGAGAAAAATAAATAAGTCCCTTATAACCATAATTTACCCTACTTAATTCGTTGATTTAAAATTTGATGGTATACATTTCCATTTCCGAAAGTCTTTACCAGAACATCACCAAATTAACTTGGGACTACTTTTACGCTATTTTATGAAACATATGAATATTACTAAAGGATGGGCCCCATTAGGGCTTATTTACTGCTGTCCATTGAAGAGTTCCGTTTTCCATCTCTGAAAGTCTCCATCAGATCTTCACCAAATTAAAATGGGACCAATGGGACAAAAAAAGAATTGTCGAAATCGGTTAAGATTTGACGGAGTTATGGAGGAACATAGCCCTCCTTTTTTGAAGTCGGTTAAAAAAGAATGCTTTCGGATGTCGGTCCATACATACATCATTTACGGCAGTAGTATTTTGTATGGACCGCTACCGCGTTTGTGTGTTTAATCCTTTATGCATGTGTTAAATGAGCACCCTGTAAAATGAGTTATGGTTTTTGATGGCGAGCGGCGGTACGCAGGGCGGCGCGGAGCGGCTCTGGAGCTGCGTGCGGGACCTGCTGGCGCCGGGCGCGGGGGGGGAGGGGCGCGCCGCCGCGCTCGCGCTGCTGGCGGCCGCGGCGGGCGCGCCGCACGAGCCCGCGCCGCTGCTGCGCGCCGTGCTGCTGCGCTGGCTGCACGAGCAGCTGGCCGCGCCGCCGCCCGCCGCCGCGCCGCCCGCCGGCGCGCCGCCCGCCACCGAGCCGGCCGATGAGCAGCAACGCTTCCAGCTGCTGCACCGCCTCACCAATGGCGGCAAAGACATCACCTATCTAGAAGACCAGGTCTCTATTATGTACACGTATTTCATTATTGCCCGTCTGCCTGTATGTCGTAGGTTGTATACAATAAAATGTTGAGGTTAATGATTAATTATTTTATTAAAGTTTTTAAATTAATGGTTTCAGATGGGTCCATTCCTATTGGAGTGGATGCCCCTGATCCAATTGGACTCGGCGCTTTTGGTGGATTTTTTGCAACTCGTGACCAACGTGGTTAAATTTAATGCGACGTATCTCGATGAAGAAATCGTGCACGGCGTCGTCAAGTATGTTCATTATTTTCCCTCAGTTTTAGAATTGATAATTTAATTTGAGCGAAAGTAAGAGAGCGGTGGTGATGTGTCGGGCAGCTGGGCGTGCCACGTGAGCTCGTGGGCGGGCGGCGCGGGCGCGGTGGGCGCGGCGCTGGCGCTGCTGGAGGCCGTGCTGGGCTACTCGCTGCTGCCGCGCGTCGCGTTGCCGCAGCTGGCCGTCGCGCTGTGCCGCACCGTCAACGTGGAGCAGCACTGCCAGCCCAGCTGGAAGGTGATGCGCGCCGCCGCCGGCTCCGACCTGGGTTACGCCGCGCTGCAGGAGCTGGTGGCGCTGCTGCGCCGCGAGGGCGCCGCGCCGCGCCCCGACGCCGGCCTGCTGCGCGGCGCCGTCTTCTTCGTGAACGCCGCGCTGTGGGGCGCGCGCCGCGTGCCCAACCTGCACGTGTCGCACCTGTGCGTGCTGTGTGCGCTGCTGCACGCGCTGCGCCCCGCGCTGCCCGCCGTCAGCTACGAGGTGCTGCAGGCCGTGCAGGGCCTGCTGGCGCGCCAGGCGCACGAGCTGCACGAGCCCGCCTGGGACGCGCTGCTGGAGGTGCTGGGGCGGGCGCTGGCGCAGGCGGGCGACGCGGGCGCGCTGCACGAGCTGACGCTGCAGGCGCTCGACCGGCTGGAGCGGCTGGCCGACGCCGGCCACTACGGCGGCGACCCGGCCGCGCTGCTGGCGCTGCTGGACGCGGCCGCGCCCGCGCGCCCCGAGCCCGCCGCGCTGCGGCTCGTGACGCAGCTGGCCGCCGCGCTGGAGCCCGCGCAGCCCGACTGGCTGGCGCGCGCCGCCGCGCTGGCCGACAAGTACGTGCGCCGCGAGCCGCGCCCCGCCGTGCGCGCGCACGCGCTGGCGCAGCTGCACGCGCTGGCGCGCCGCACGCGCGCGCTGCACGAGGACGAGGTGCTGGAGCGCGCGCTGCTGCCGGCCCTGGCCGCGGCCGCGGCCGACGCCGAGCCGGCCGTGCGCGCCGCCGCCGCGCGCGTGGCCGCCGACCTGGCGCTGCACGCGGCCGGCGACGCCGCGCTGGAGGCGCTCGACGCGCTCGAGAGGATCCTGGAGCGGCCCTTCGAGGTGTACGCGACCGAGTCGAGCGCGCGCGTGGCGGCCGACGCCGACCCGGCCGACGTGCGGCTGGCGCTGGCCGGCCTGCTGGACGCCTTCCACGGCAAGCTGCTGCGCGCGCCCGCCGCGCACGCCGCGCGCGCCTTCCTGGCGCTGCTGGAGCACGCGGAGCGGCAGTACCGGCAGGCGGCGCGGCCGCACCACGCCGACGTGCGGCTGGCGGCGCTGGGCCCGGCGCTGGCGCTGCGGGCGGGCCCGGCGGGCGGCGCGGCGGCGGGCGCGGGCGCCGCGTCGCCGCACCTGCTGGTGTCGCCGCCCGCGCCGGCCGGGCCCGCCGCGCTGCCGCTGCCGCGCGTGCTGCGCGTGCTGACGGCGTGCGTGGCGCGCGAGCGCGAGTGGCGCGTGCTGGAGGCGGTGCTGGCGCGGCTGCCGGCGCTGTTCCGGGCGCGCGGCGCGGCGCGGCGGCCCGACCCCGAGCTGGACGCGCTGGCGGCGGCGCTGTGCGCGCTGGTGGCCGACCGCGCGCTGCCGGACGGGCTGCGGCTGGCGCCGGGCCAGAAGCTGTCGCAGTCCGAGTTCCACGGCGCCGTGCTGCCCGCGCTGGCGGCGCTGGCGCCGGCGCACGCGCAGCTGGAGCCGCACACGCAGCAGCGCGCCGTGCGCGCACTGCTCAAGTACGGCATCGGTGAGTGTCCTCCCGCTCGCCGCCCACCACCCCGCGCCCCCCGCCCCCCGCCCCCCGCACTCACCGCCGCTCCGCTCCGCCCCGCAGTGCTGCGCCAGCCGTCCAGCCAGCAGTGCATCTCGGCGCTGACGCTGTTCACGCTGGAGGCGCGCGACACGATGGTGAAAATGCTGCCCGAGGTGCTGTTGGACCTGTCCAAGATCTCGGACACGAAGGCCATCGCCTGCCCCATGCTGGAGTTCCTGTCCAGTGAGTAGCGCCGCCGGCCGCCGCCACTCCCCGCTCGCCGCCATTCCCCGCTCGCCGCCACTCCCCGCTCGCCGCCACTCCCCGCTCGCCGCCACTCCCCGCTCGCCTCGTGTTGCAGCGCTGACGCGGCTGCCGCGAGTGTTCGCGTCGTTCGTGGAGGACCAGTACATGTCGGTGTTCGCCATCCTGCTGCCATACACGAACCCGGCGCGCTACTGCCACTACGTGGTGAGCCTGGCGCACCACGTGGTTGCGGCCTGGTTCCTCAAGTGCCGGCGCCCCTACCGCCGCAACTTCGTGCCCTTCATCATCCACGTGAGTGCCCGTGCCCGCCCGCGCCCCCTCGCGCGATCCACTACGCTTTACGTTACTGCCCAGCCCAAAGAGTATGTAATCACTACGTTATAAGAGTCGGCACTTGCTAACAACACGTTTTCAAAATTATGAACGTAGTTTGTACCAACCAAACAAAAAATAGTATAATACCAACATGAGAATGAAATTGCAAAACATTAGTGATGGACTGCTTATCGATATCGATAAAAAAAAATTCGAGACGTCTCTCCTGCCTCATTTTCATGCTTTGAAAATTAAAGTAGGCGATAAATCTCAACACAGTAGGTCAACTCAATTATTTCGAGTATGACATGGTGTGAATGGATTATCGCTTACTTTCATAATGAAAAAGGTATTTTTTTAAATCAAATCATTTATTTAGCATCAAGTGTAGAAAACTTAATGTCACCAATGCGTCACGTCGCTATCAAAACTTTGCACTTTGGTCGAATTTCAGATCTTTGGAGTCTGCAACAAACAAAACAATAAGTCAATAAATATATTATCTATACCGCAAAATTGAGCAAAATAAAACAACATAAATCATTTCCGTTCTTGCTGTGTGGTGTTCGACGTTTAAAATTAAGTAGTTGTGATCAATTTTAGACAGCATGTAGAAATATCTGGCAGAAATCAATCGTCCAAAATATCGATAAAAAAAAGTACCACATGGGTACCGCACTACAACCGGCGTTAATTTAAATTTGTCAAAATCGTGAATTGTTCTAAATACATAATTCAGTTGTTTTATCCAAGCGCATTAAATAAATATCAAAATTTGCGTACATTTATTATGATAAACTTGCTAATTTTACCCGTTTGGCTCCAGTGGATATCTGGTTAAGAATATGCCAGACGTACATTAATTTCTGACTCTTCTAATGCCACAAATTTCACATTTCCTCAATGCTTTTCCTCCCATATTTCTTGTTTAATCACTTTTCACGCACTACACCTATTGCTAAAGTTAAAATAAATAAAATAATGCCACACAAAAACGACAAACGAACAAAATTACCGGCCATTTGCAAAATACGTAATACCAACATTAACAACATTAGATTTCACATATAACCCGACTTAATTTTAAATCATGATACATCTACGTGATTCACTGCGGAGTTAATGCCTTTTGTTTTAGCAGGATTATATTTTTTGTTTCATTGTTGGCACAAAGTACGTTCATAATATTTTTTGTATGGAGTGACGAGGGCCTGGCCCAGCCAACAAGAGCAGTGTCATAGTTTTACAATCCACCATAACTTCTGAACGTTGAACAGATGTACAACTAACGTTGATCGTTATCCTATCACTTTAATCGAGCAATGGAGAAGATATTAACATTATTATGCCACCGAACATTATTATCGTGAGAGGAAGTAACGCTCGCTTAAAAATGGCTTATTTTATTTAAAAAAAAACCAATGACTTTATATTAGAGCACAGATTAAACTTTAAAAACCTATTTAGAAGCTTAAAATCCACCCATGCCGGGACTTAAACCCGCGACCTCTGGCTCACCGTGTCAGCGCTCTCCCAACTGAGCTAATGGGCAAGTGCGAGCATCGATGAAATTTCGAGCCTCTTTACAAACTTCTCTGTATTACATACAGGCATGACCGAAGCGATTTACATCACTTGCAACCCCGAGTAACCCACTTTGCAGTTAGGTTTTTAACATCGGAATGATATCGCTGTACGTACATGATTATATTAGCACGGGTTAGTGCAACAAAAAGAATATAACAGATTAAACTGTCGAACAGAAACGTTGTTCTCAATTAAACTTTTTATAAATCAGAAAGTTATACAAATAATACTTGTAAGTATGTTCGTGCCACCTCACCGCTCATGGCCCGGTCTAACCTGGGGAAATATTATGCGAACCCAGAGCTCGGACGTGCAACATTCGAACCCATAGACGCTGGATCAAACCCAGACTGGTGGCCTTCCTGATCCCCACTCGGTCAAATCGGCCTAGCTTGGTTGCCATGTAATGTAATGTAACATTCACATTATAGGGGGACCATCCAACGGCGTTTGGACAAGTAGCCCCTATGATTTTACACCCGTAGTTCGCGTCGCGTTTCCGTTAACCACGGATGCCATACTTGGTAGGGGAATGGGAAAATAATATGTTTAATGTTAATATAAGAAAAACTGTTATATTCTAATAAAAAATGTTATAAATTTTGGGACATGTTAGGGAGATGTGAGCGCGCAATCGCAACTTCTTTTTCCATCGCATACGTAAAGCGCGCAGGCGACGTCATTTATTTCGAAATGTTGTAAATGGGTTACACGAGTTGCTTGATTGCAAATTCCATCTGTGCCTTTGTACAGGTTTAAATGTTCTTAAATATTTTATGTTATCATAGTATAAATGTGTGTTTGAATTTGAAAGTTAACAATGTACGGTAATTGTACACACATATTTAATGTTCTATTAAAACACGTATCGCTAGAGAGACGTAATTTGTTGTCCTGCGTGGAAAGAGCGCATTTCAGAGTCATAATCATGTACGGGTGATGTGTGAGGTGTGACGCAGTACGTTCGGTCGGTGTCGGCAGGGGCTGCACAACTACATCATCATGCCGTTCGAGGAGCAGCTGGTCCGCCCGCCCGCCCCGGCCCCCGCCGCCCCCGCCGCCCTCGCCGCCCCCGCCGGCAACGAGGACTCCTCCAACCGCAAGCGCAGCTCCAGTCTGGTGAGCTCTCACGACTCTCGGAAAATTGGAGATAAAAAAGATCCATAACGTCGTCGTGTCCTAATTTGATAAATCTCTGTGTTACCATAGTTTTTTGGGCCATCGTGCAGCGAGGGCATCGGCGACTTAAAACTGACGTCGATATTTATATTTATTTAGATACTGTGACAGTCGTGCACTTCGACTCGAGCACCTGTACTTTATATTTATTTAGATACTGTGACAGTCGTGCACTTCGACTCGAGCACCTGTACTTTATATTTATTTAGATACTGTGACAGTCGTGCACTTCGACTCGAGCACCTGTACTTTATATTTATTTAGATACTGTGACAGTCGTGCACTTCGACTCGAGCACCTGTACTTTATATTTATTTAGATACTGTGACAGTCGTGCACTTCGACTCGAGCACCTGTACTTTATATTTATTTAGATACTGTGACAGTCGTGCACTTCGACTCGAGCACCTGTACTTTATATTTATTTAGATACTGTGACAGTCGTGCACTTCGACTCGAGCACCTGTACTTTATATTTATTTAGATACTGTGACAGTCGTGCACTTCGACTCGAGCACCTGTACTTTATATTTATTTAGATACTGTGACAGTCGTGCACTTCGACTCGAGCACCTGTACTTTATATTTATTTGGATACTGTGACAGTCGTGCACTTCGACTCGAGCACCTGTACTTTATATTTATTTGGATACTGTGACAGTCGTGCACTTCGACTCGAGCACCTGTACTCATCGGAGCGTGTGCGCGTGCAGGGGTCGCGCGGCGCGGGCGCCGGGGGCGGGGGCGGGGGCGGGGCGCGCGCGGCGCTGGGCGGGCGCGGGGCGGGCGGCGGCGGCGCGGGCGGCGCGGGGGGCGCGGCCGCCGCCAGCGCCTCGGCCGCCTTCCACCTCGAGCTGACCGAGACCTGCGTCGACCTGCTGGCGCGGTACGCGCACGCGGGCGCGGGCGGCGCGGGGGACGCGGGCGGGGCGGGCGGGGCGGGCGGCGCGGGGGACGCGCTGCTGGCGGGCGGGCCCACGGCCACGTGGCTGGTGGGCCACAAGCTGATCAGCATCACTACGTCGGGCTGCCAGCGGCTGCCGCTGCGCAACGGCATCTGCGAACGGTGAGTGCCCGTTCGAGGTCGCGCGCTTCTTTCTTAAAGTTAGTCGGTTCGTGTAATGATACGTGTGCGTGCGTGTGCAGGTGCGCGGCGGTGTGCCGCCAGCACGCGCAGCGCGCCGCCGCGCCGCTCCCGCCGCTGCCGCCGCTCCGCCCGGTGAGTGCGCTCGCGCCGGTCGCGCTGCCGCCTTACGCTACCGCTAGACTCGACGACTTTAAATCGAATGACGTTCTGATATCCGCAGGAGGCGGTCGCCGGCGCCGGCGCCGCGGTCAGTCGGTGAGTGTGACGCTTCACGTGTGAGGGACGAGGACGCGCGGCGCCGGCGCCGCACGACGTAGTGACTCTGTTCGTCGTGTCCGCAGGCAAAACTCGTCGGAGGCGCGCGGCGAGGGCGCGGGCGAGCTCTCGGGCCGCGACTTCGTGAGTGCAGATCGTCCCACTCGCGCGAACGTTCGGACGCTCGGAAGAGATCGTGAGTATATAGTGCGGCGGTTTCGTGCGGCAGGAGGAGGAGGCGGGGGGCTGGTCGCGCGTGGGCGCGCTGCTGGCGGCGCGCGGCTGCGGCTGCGTGTGCGCGGGCTGGGCGCGCGTGCGCGTGCGCTCGCCGACGGGCGACGCGGCGTGGCTGCTGCGGCTGGCCGGCGCCGGCGCCGCGCCCGAGCCGCACCACGCGCTGGCGCTGCTGGCGGCAGAGACCCTGCCCGCCGAGTTGCGACGCTCGCTGGTGAGTCGCACACGCTCACTTCTGCAGTGCAGTGTCGAGACATCGCCTCGGTGCCCCGTCTGTAACTCGCACGTTGCACGCCCGTTGCGCAGGCGCCGGAGTGGGAGCCGCGCTCGCGCAGCGACTCGGCCGCCAACCCCGCCCCGCCCCCCGCCGCCCCGGCCGCCCCGGCCGCGCCCCGAGCGCTCGCCCAGAACGCCCCGAACGCCCCGAACGCCCCGAACGCCCCGAACGCCCCGCTGGACCTGCACAAGTCCAGGTAAAGAGTGGGCCATAAAATTTTGCACTTTTGTTTAAAGCTTAAATTCAAATAACACTAAATATAACTATATTCTTTTCGTTGCACTAACCCGTGCTGAGGACAATTTTAAAAACCTATTTAGAGGCTCTGAGCTCAGTTGGCAGAGCGCTGGCACGGATGGCCAGAGGTCGTGGGTTCAAGCCCCAGCATGGGTGGAATTTTTAGCCTCTAAATAGGTTACTAAATATAATTTTTTTAAGAATTTGTTTTCTGTAATAATCATCGTGCGTGGGGTCATGTTTATTTCTTTGCGGATGTTTTGCTTAAATTGGGAAGACGTCGTGGCTATTTTGTTTGTGTACCTAATATTCATTGTGATATAAAACTTCTCAACCCGACCCTAATTAAATGCACACTTGGACATTAAACCTATAGTAGTTGTTTTTTTCTTGAGCTTAGAGTGAGATTAAAAAAGATAATAGGTACTTGTACTGATAATACCTTTACCTCAGTTATATGCATATTCATTATTTACATGGCCGTATGTTATGGCATTTGATTCGGAAGGGAGATGTGTGATTACGGTTCGCATCATGGATTCATGGAAAATTATGATTTCTTTCGTGATACCTATGAGCCACTAGCTACGGCGCGCGTCGTACAGCCATCGTCCTCATGCAACTACGTTGGCAGCTCGGACACGCTGGTGCCGGGGGCGGCGGCTGGGGCGGCGGGGGCGGCAGGGGCGGCGGGGGCGGCAGGGGCGGCGGGCGGCGGGCGCGGGCCGACGTCGCCCATCGACATCCCCGGCTCGCCGCAGCGGCAGAGCTCGTCGTCCACCACTGACGACGACGACGCCGCGTTGCTGCTGGCCGACGTCAGTACCCTCCTTGCACAATGTTTTCTGCCTCGTCCAGTTCATTTTTTTACATGGATGTTGGATAACCTCTCTAGATTTTTTGATTTGACTCGACTAGCTTCTCAGATGAACTCCTGCATTCATTCATACATTTTACTTCTGTTCTGTATCATATTAATAATAATAAGTTGTCGATATTTATCAGACTTCGCTCGACGTAATAATTATCAAATGTGTGATCACAGTACTACTTTTGAAATCTCGCTAAGAGAAGCAGGTTTCCGATGTGACATGTGACGGGCGGTCGGCAGGGCAAGGCGCGGCTGCCCGTGCGGCGCTCCAACTCGTCGCCCGAGATGTCGTCGGCGTGGAAGCTGCCCTTCCAGCCCGACGAGCCCGCCCCGCGCGCGCCCGACCCGCCGTCAGTACGCCGCCCTAACGCTTCCGCTTTCGCGCTGAGTACAATCCCCATCTCGATTCACTATTTGATCCCCGACGACGGCCGTTTCCTACGGTCGATCCGTAGGTAGGTAGGTAGGTCCGACGCCTCGCTAGATCGACGCTAGACCCGGTGAATTACGGGTAGGGGCCGAACGAGGACGGCCGACGACAGAAAGAAGCGGCGTGCGTCGAGAGAGGTCAGATCGCAACGGTCGGTAGCTTCTCTATCGATCAAAAATATATTAGCATCTTACGACAGCTCGGCATTTAACGTACGGTAGTTAGAGCGTTCGTTGTGGGCGAGCAGGAGCGCGTCGATGTCGCTGCACGCCAGCAAGAAGGCGGCCAAGAAGAGCGACATGCGCGTGTCGTGCGAGGCCATCCCCGAGGAGATGAGCGGCACCTCGCCGCTCGCGCCGCCCGCCGCCGCCGCGCCCGCCCCGGCGCCCGCCCCGGCGCCCGCCCCGGCACCCGCCCCCGCCCCCGCGCCGCACGAGGAGAGGCTGCATCACGCGCTGCAAAAGGTATAACATCATCATCAGCCATTTCACTGCAGGACATAGGCCTCCCTCATAGTTTTCCAAGTTTCCCGGTGTTGTGCCGCCCGCATCCAGCTACTCCCCGCCACCGTAACCGGGTCTTCAGACTGTCTGGTGGAGGGCCTGCCCACGCTGCGTCGTCCGGTAGGCGGTCGCCAGGTCAGAACTTTTCCGCCCCAACGGCCATCAGTTCTCCGAGCTATGTGCCCCGCCCACTGCCACTTCAACTGAGCAATTCTTCGAGCTATATCAATAACTCGGGTTCTTCTGCGGATCTCCTCATTCCTGATTCGATCACGCAGTGAAACTCCTAACATAGCTCTCTCTATTACCCGTTGGGCGACCTTAGGCCTTCTTAGGTATGAGGCCCATAGTCAGCGACCAGGTGTCACAAGTCACATCCCTAAGTCATCACTGGCAACACACATTTATTATGCACCTTTTTCTTAAGACACTGAGGTATTTTGGACGCGACAATGTGTTTTAGTTTCCCAAACGCTGCCCATCCGAGTTGGATTCGACGAGTGACCTCTTTCTCGAAATTGGACTTACCTTACTGGACTGTTTGTCCCAGGCATACATAAGCGTGGCGATTATGGCAAAACCCCTAATGGTTATGAAAACCACGAGGGAGGCCTGTGCCCTGCAGTGGGCGTCAAGTGGCTGATGATGATGATGATGATGATGATACAATAACAACTTGGAGGTCAAAGCCGCAACTTTGACAGGAGTGGGTGCTACATGTGAGTTAGACATTATCTTTGTCTTGTCCATGTTCATTTTAGAGCCACTCTGTTAGAAGCTCTGTTCATGTCATTGAGAATTGAATTAAAATCTTTCAGGGTCTCAGCCATAATCACTGTGTTATCGGCGAATCGAGGGTGAGTGATGTACTCGGCATTTATGTTGATGCCAGATCCTTCCCAGTTCAGAAGTTTGAATACGTCTTCAAGTGCAGCTTTAAACAGTTTCGGAGATATTACATCTTCCTGTGTCACTCCGCGCTGCAAATGAATGAGATTCGTATTCTGATCCAGCAGTTGGACTGACATTGTGACGTTTTTGTACAAACACTTTATCGTAGCGATAGTATAGTTCAGAGCCGGTGCCGAGTTACATTGACGCAGCACATAGATTTTGGGCACCGATTTCAAAATTTATTTCTATAAGACCTAGATCGAATTTCAAAGTCATATTCGTTTAAATTATTTCTGTGTTTTAGTGCTGTAGTGTTGTGACGACTGTTTTTATTTAATGATTTTTATTTTACGATTTTTTGTGAATAATCACTACGACTCCGCCAAATTGTGTTTTCAGAAAGCAAAAGCACAAGTCAATAAAATCACCTAAATCGCTTCCGTGCTTTTGGAAGATTTGAAGAGTTCCCTCTATTTCTCTCGGATCCCATCATCAGATCATGACTTGATGACTATGGGACCACCTGTGAAGTCTGTCTTTACAAACAAAAAAAGAATGATCCAAATCGGTCCACGTCTTTTTGAGTAATCGGGGAAAATACATAAAAGAAAATAAATATCCGAGAACCTCTCCTCCTTTCTTGAAGTAACGTACTTTACTCTATACCTACCTCGTGTACAGGCATCACATAGAATTCGGTCACGTCATCATCACCCTCGTCGCAAAGGTGCTCGGTTTTGTTTAAATGTCATCACCTAGTTAACTAAATAGGTGTGCGATTCGCGTGCAGGTGTCGAGTGAAGGCGGCGTCCCGCGGGGCGGGGCCGGGGGCGGGGCGGCGGGCGCGGGGGAGGAGCTGCCGCCGCTGGCGCGCTCCAAGCGCTCCAACACGATCAGCGTCATGTCTCCGACGCGGCGGCGGCGCGAGGCCGCCCCCCCGCGCGCGCCCGCCGCGCCCGCGCCGCCCGCCGCCGCCGGCGCCGGCCTGGCGCCCGCCTTCCTGCTGCTGCAGCTCTACCACAACATGCCCAGCGCGCAGCCCGGCCCGCCGCCCGGCGCAGGTAACCTCGCGTGGTCCGCCGCCCGGCGCAGGTAACCTCGCGTGGTCCGCCGCCCGGCGCAGGTAACCTCGCGTGGTCCGCCGCCCGGCGCAGGTAACCTCGCGTGGTCCGCCGCCCGGCGCAGGTAACCTCGCGTGGTCCGCCGCCCGGCGCAGGTAACCTCGCGTGGTCCGCCGCCCGGCGCAGGTAACCTCGCGTGGTCCGCCGCCCGGCGCAGGTAACCTCGCGTGGCCCGCCGCCCACGATGCTATAGATGGCGTTGTTCTCAAATTTGATCTTTGTCTAATGTTGTATAGATAATGGTACGGAGCCATTCGTGCGCGAGTTCGACTCGCACTTGGCCGGTTTTCATTTTATTTATTAAGACACACCAACAGCACAAACACATAAAGGTTAACTTACAGTAAATAACATAGGGCTGGCGTTTGTGCCAATTACAGGAGCGTACCAGCACTCACAGTTTTGCTTATTCTAATAAATTTAGATTTAAAAAACCCGTCTATCATAAAATATATCCGATCATATTCTTTCCAACATCCATTATTTATGTTTGCGACATTCTATATATGGGAGTTCTTGTTTCCATATTAGCTTTACAGAGTGGTAAAAAGAAAGTGTCCTTATTCAATAATCTAGAATTTGGCCTCGGTACTCGAAGAGATATACTTTCTAATAGGTCCTCGCATAGCGCTCGGGCACTGACTATCATATACAAAAGAGTAAGATCATGCATTCGTCTGCGCTTCCAAAGATGCACTATTTTAAAGTGAGATTTGTCTGTGACTTACCCGTACTGTACTGTGTGGGTGACGGCCGCTAGCGCTACCCGCTAACCGTGTGGCTGTCGCAGCGCTGCGGCCGCTGCGCGTGGCCGGCGTGCAGCACGAGCGCACCGTCAAGAGCCTGGACCTCGTGCCGCCCATCGAGACGTACAAGGTGCGCACTCACTGCGAGGGTCTCTTCGCTCGACCGACCGCACCCTGTATAAGCTGCGTATCGACTTCGCGCCGCCGGGCCGCCCCGCGAGCGTCGTCCGACCGCGGTAAACCTATGTCGCGAGCCATTGTTGGCGCACGAGTCGTCGGCGGCGAGTGGCGAGGCGCCGCGCGCCGGCATCAGTCGGTCCATCGACCGAGTGTTCGTGTAGTGCGCGGGGACCGTGGACGTCGTACATCGCAGCCGCCGCTTTTATCATTATATTTATTATTCTATTTTATTTGGAAAACTAACAGCTTATCACTGACACAATAAGTTGCACACGTAGATACAGAAAGCCAACACAAAGTTTTCACCGATAGCCATATCGTTTCATTCACGAGAGACCGAAGCGATAAGTTCGTCAGTGGAGGAGAAAAATACATACGAATAGAATGTAATTAATTAAAGTACGACACTGTCGTTGTCCATGTTTTTGCCGCGCGCATCGACTAAAAATACAGAGATCATTCAGAGACATTCCATTGCCGCGCCGCGCCGTCAAAAGCCGACATGAACTGGTTCGTCGCGCGGCACGTTCGAGCGCGCCGACGGACGTCCGAGTTGCCCGACTGCCGCGCGAGACAATGTTCGACGGTTTGCCGCGCGAAGCCGATACGCAGACGTGTGCGCGTGCGCGTGCCGTTGCCCTTGCGGCCGCACCCTGTATAGTATAACGTGTGCGCGTGCGCAGGTGGGCGTGCTGTACGTGGCGCCGGGGCAGCACGACAACGAGGTGCTGATCCTGCGCAACCAGTACGGCAGCGCCAGGTATGTCACTGCATTGCACTTTATATGCCGAGAAGCGTAGCATAGCGCCACTTTTCTATCTTGTACTTTATCGTCCCGCCGCCGCTCATCTCTTCCGGTCCCTCGCCATCCCATTCGCGGACCTTCCGCCTCACCCGCACCACCCGGACCTCACTGTACTCACAGCTTTATTTAGACACCGAACGTGAGTGTGAGCCGTACTTTGATAGCGGCGTGTATCAGGCTTTTCTTTCTATAATAAAATCTACCACGGGTCTGGACACCGATCAGGCCCTAGACGCTGTCGATGCAATAGTGTATGAAACCAACGAGCCGTTGACTTTGACAGATATTTGCATTCCAAAGTCGGCTTCCGAGTTCTTACGGAAGTGTCGAGCCTTTGAATTAAGAACATATTTTAAGCCGACTTAATCATTCGATATACATATGGCTTATAAAATAAATAGGATTAAAAAAAACCAGTGGGTTTCCACTGTTTTTGGGATTTAGGGCCCATTCAGGAGAAGTTGTAGTTAATTAGTTACAGTAGCCGTTGTCTGGCGTTCAAGTTAAAGATGAATGACGTAGTTATTTGTTTATTAACACTTTCACAATGATACGTGTTGGCTACTCTAAGGCTATTTCGTCACTGAGTGAATACAGGTAAAATACGTATGTTAATGTGTAAAGCGCTAGCGCAGCAAAATACAATGTGTGCGGTGTTAGACCGTAGGTACATTGAGTGTTAACGAAATAAGCCAGCAGTGAGATGAGTTCCCGGTGCGGGGCGGGTGCGACAGGTACGCGCAGTTCCTGGCGGGGCTGGGCACGCTGGTGGAGCTGGCCGACGCCGCGCCCGAGCTGTTCCTGGACCAGGAGGCCGGCGCCGGCGACGGCACCTACACCTACGTCTGGCGCGACGACGTCATGCAGGTGCGTCGTCCGCCCTCCGCCCTCCGCCCTCCGCCCTCCGACCGTCACCGTCACCCTCAGTGCGTCACACTATTCATACAAATATTTAAAATACGGAAAGTTATTATAATATATAATATTGTGTTTTCTATTGTTCACTAATTTAATAACGTAATCCTAATAATATGAACCAGTCGTACAAACTTGACTTTGGTGTGTGTGTATTAAAAAATATATTTTCACCTACGGAAAAGGCAAACGGATATATACGAAAATAGGATACGAGTAGCGCTATGACGTTCAATTCAAACTACCAGTCTAATAGTGAGCGCCGCGCGACGCAATACCTCTCTTTGATTTAAGTCGAAGGTGATCCTAGACGAGCGCCGCGCTCGCTCGTCCATCTCATTCCCACATTATGTTGCGCATGGCGTCCGTAGTGAATGGCTACTGACACGTCGACACTGTGCAGGTGCAGTTCCACGTGGCGACGGCCATGCCCGCCAACCCCAAGGACCCCAACTGCAACGAGAAGCGCAAGTACATCGGCAACGATCACGTCTCCGTAGTGTACAACGACTCCGGCCAGGACTTCAGCATCCACACCATCAAGGTACCGGCCGCCCCGCCCCGCCCCGCCCCGCCCCGCGCCGACTGACCGCCCCTCCCCCCTCCGCAGGGGCAGCTGAACCTGTGCATCGTGGTGGTGGAGCCGCTGGCGCACGGCATCAGCCGCGTGTCGGTGCGCAGCAAGGACGAGCGCGTGCGCACGGCCTTCCTGCCGCACCTGGAGCCGCAGCACGCGTCCGACGCGGCGGCCGCGCCGCTGGCGCGCCAGGTGGCGCTGCACTGCGCGGTGGGTACCTAGCCCGCGGCCCGGCGGCGCCCGGCGCCCGGCGCCCGGCCGAGCGACTGACCGGCTGACGGCTCGCGTTGTGTCGGTTGCAGCTGGCGTCACACATCTCGCAGTCGCTGAACATGTCGGGCGGCGGCGCGCTGCCGTACGCGTCGAACGCGCTAGAGCGGCTGCGCGTGCTGAAGCGCCTGCGCGCGCGCCTGGAGGACGAGCGCGAGGAGGCGGCGCGGGCGGCGCCCTACGCCCCGCGCGGGGACGTCGCGCGCCGCGTGCTCATGGACGACTTCACCGAGTACACCTAGAGGCGTTCGCTGTCACCTTGTTGCTTTGCTTTTTGTTACAGGTAGGTAGGAAACTAAGTATAAACTACAGCAAAACTAAGTTTGCAGGTAAAATTTTATTATCAACTGGCAAACAATAAAGTTGATGTATCCCATTGTAACATTATTTTTTTCTCCCGACGCTGACGGCTCGGTTCTATTGTCTGAGTTTAATTACGATCGATTAAAATTCATGAATTATTGAATGTTTCTCACAACTGTTTGTAGTATGAGCTAACAGAGGCGAAAATAATGTGTAATCCAATAAAATATCTCTGTGAAAGTGACTCAGGGTTTCACTCAATATTCCCACTCCTTTTCCCTTATATTTTCTTTAACGCAAAAAAAAATATCAGTGCCCCATACTGACGTTATCACTTGCGAAATAACTATATAAATGTATGGAATATCATCTGATACTCTTTTCGCAATTTAAAAGTTTCCTCTGTAGTAAATTCGTTCGTATTGACGAGACCCCTCATCCGGATTTATATGGGAATTTTGTTAAACCCTGTAAAGTGAGGAATAATAGTACATTACTTCAGAGGGAAGAAAGTGACAGTTCCATACCGAGATTATGGCATTTGCGCCACGAGCTTGCGAGGGGCGCAAACCATTTGAGGTATGAAACTGTACTTTATCCTGAGGTATGTATAGTGCGAGGAAAATTATAGACATAAATGCATAGAAATGTTTATATTTAGTTAAAAGTATATTCGCCCGTTTCTGGAGTAGGCTAAGATCATAAGGTCATGCAGCCACTTCTTCCGTGATTGAGCGCGGTTTATATACAAAAATAATTTTGTTTTTAATTTTCTGTATGCACCAAGGAGGTTGGTAACTGGTAAAAAAAAACTGTATGTGGCCAGTAACAATTTACTTGAAATTTAATTAGTAGACAGTTAAAGTCTCTTTGCAGTATGACTGCTGACAAATTAAAAAAAAAAACGGGTATGTAATGGAATTTCATACGTCATACTTCCCACCCTTGGGTCGGAAGGATTTTCATACAAACTTCCATACCTTGGGATGAAAGGATTTGAAGGGCGGGATAAAGGCGTTTCTTCCCTCTAATTGGTATAAATAGTATGTATTTTCAGAGCAGGTGTGATAAAATAGTACATTACTTCAGAGGGAAGAAAGTGACAGTTCCATACCGAGATTATGGCATTTGCGCCACGAGCTTGCGAGGGGCGCAAACCATTTGAGGTATGGAACTGTACTTTATCCTGAGGTATGTATAGTGCTTTTTATTACACCTACGAGGAAAATTATAGACATAAATGCATAGAAATGTTTATATTTAGTTAAAAGTACAATTATTAAAAGTGCAGCTATTATAAGATGTTACATTTTGTTGCGAAAATGCGCGGGCTTTTCCTTTTTTTATTCGCCCGTTTCTGGAGTCGGCTAAGATCATAAGGTCATGCAGCCACTTCTTCCGTGATTCCGCGCGTTTTATATACAAAAATAATTTCGTTTTTAATTTTCTGTATGCACCGAGGAGGTTGGTAACTGGTAAAAAAAAAACTGTATGTGGCCAGTAACAATTTACTTGAAATTTAATTAGTAGACAGTTAAAGTCTCTTTGCAGTATGTATGACTGCTGACAAATTTAAAAAAAAAACGGGTATGTAATGGAATTTCTTACATACTTCCCACCCTTGGGTCGGAAGGATTTTCATACAAACTTCCATACCTTGGGATGAAAGGATTTGAAGGGCGGGATAAAGGCGTTTCTTCCCTCTAATTGGTATAATTAGTATGTATTTTCAGAGCAGGTGTGATAAAAAAATAATTAAGCATTTGCAACTTGTGCTGGTTTCCAATACAACGAAGGAAATAAATTGTGCTCAAGTACATGGCCAACTTAATGCTTAAAGCATTATCTTCCAGTTAACCTTGGTGTTGTGGACATTTCACTCAGATATAAACAAATTTTTAAAATACGGAATGCAAACATGTCTGGCGGAGAGGTCTTTCTGAACAATTGACTACCATGTTTATGAGTGGCATTTTTTCACATCAAAGAAGATTACTTATTGCGTTTATGGCCACACTACCGTTTGTCCAGTGTGCAACATGAGCTTAATGTCGACGCACGTATCGACCGACATGGAGTGGTCAAATGAAAAAGCGCTCGAATTTTTAGAATTATTCCAATCCGAACCGTCTCTTTGGGATACCCCATAAAAATCGTAGTGTACAAAATGATGCTTGGCGTCGGATCAAACAAAATTTATCATTTCCAAGTACAATAGATGATTTGAAGAAGAAAAAAGAATCCTTGATGAATTATCACCGAAACCATCTAAATAAACTTATTTAAATTTAAATGATTCATGTAAAAATAATTGGCACTCATAAAATACAACACAGCTGCAGCTTCAACCTCCATCTTGAAAAATGATATTTTTACCGCCTAATTTATCGACATATCTAGGTAAACTCTATTGTAACCATACCACTTCACGCAGTAATTAAATGCTATAATTATTGCGGTAACAACCCGGTAGAACGGTAAGGTAGTGTAGCCGTAACATTAGAAAAGCGAGATGGTATGCTAAATTTCTGTAGGTGGCATATCATGGCCGTAACATTAGAAAGATAAACTAGACCGTAAAGGCAGATAAGGGGCCTAATTACGCGCACCAAATCCTGAGCGATTCCAATCGTCTAACTGCCAAATTCCATACTAATTTGACAGACGATTGGAATCGCTCAGGATTTGGTGCGCGTAATATAGGGGAAGAGCCGAGTTCACCCCTGTCATGCTTGCCCGTCTGGTGTACAGTCGACAGCAAATACGTGCATTTTGTTCAGTCACCTTAGGCGTGACCTTGCGACAGAAATGTAAAGGCTGATCCGCCGTCGAAGGCACCTACAATAAAAATTAATAAAATTAAACCTAAGTTTCTAATCTTTATAATATAGCACTTGTAATGCTATTCTTGTGAATTCACTCAGAGCACCGTGAAAAATATCCATTCGCTCCGCGATAATGTTTAGGGTCCGGATAGCGCGCGTGCGCGGCACCAGCAGCAGCGGCGGCCGCCGCCGGCGCCTCACATATTCATTCGGTACACACAGCGCCACTGGATTATATATCCTTCCAGTGAACACTTTGTAGATATATGACACTAAGGCGAGATCACGTCTTACCCTCACCTCGTTGCACCCCACCATTCCTAGTATAAAAAAGGGGGTACATCAAGGGCTAAAAAGGATAGGTACACCCCGTAATATTATGCCTCACTGTTTTTTATTTATAAAGAATACGTGTAGAAAATCGCGGCGGAGACTGAAAAACAGCATTAATGCTGAGGCTCCGACCATTTCAAAAGTGTGTTAAAAAAATTACTCTTATGTTAAGAAGCAAATTTGTTACTTTTGAATAAAGTTCTTTTTATTTATTATTTATTTAATACCGCATATACAAAAAACGTACGAATTTATTTTGTATTCTTTCTACCATGGCACTGTATTTAGCTTCATGTGGAGCCCTTTCTGATCCAAATTCTAATTGGCTTCTCACTAGACTATTATACAAAATAACAATAGCATTAACGTTTGTGAAATTACGCGCGGCACGTAATACGAACCCCAAATTCCGGTAAGCCTTTTTACAGATATTAATTATGTGGTCACTATATTTTAGATCAGATTTTAAGACTACTCCTAAATCTTTTATTTCGTTTACTCTTTCTATGTTACTATCTCCTATTTTATAATTAAAAGCTATTGACGTGTGTTTTCGGGTAAAAGAAATTGCAGCACATTTTGATACATTAAATTCTAGCTGGTTATTTGTACTCCATTCTCTACTACTCTATTAATGTCTTTCTGTAATTTCTCACAATCCTTATAATCGTTTATTGTGAGGCTCAACTTAAGGTCATCTGCAAATAACAAACAATTTGCATCCTGTACAACATTTGGTAGATAGTTTACCATTATTATAAATTCCAACGGCCCCAGATTACTTCCCTGACTCACTCCTGATCTGGTGAAGTATGGTTCTGATAAGTTCCCATTGTAATCTACGTTGACGTCGGTCTTGCATGTAGGTAGTTGGCAAAAAACCTCAGCAAGTGCGGTGTACATCCAATGCCAGCTAATTTCTTTAGTAATATGTCATTATCTACTAAATCAAACACTTTCCTATAGCCAAAATAAGCCGTATCTGCTTGACCCCCACTGTCTACTACCAGAACCACGTTAGACATGTAGTTTACTACTGGTGCTACGGGCTGGCCGAAAACCATGTTGAGCGTCTGACAATTGCACTTGAATCTGACTGAGGACTTCTTTTTGGACAGCTGACTCCAACACTTTATCAGGGGTCGAGAGCACCCCTACAGGTCTGTATCCATCTACCTGCACACTAGCCCTTCCCTTGGGAACTGGTACTACCTGTGTTACTTTCCACCTACTTGGAAATACAGCGGCTTTTAAACATTGGTTAAATATATATAACAATGGTTCTTCTAGCACAAAACGATATTTCTTAGGTTCAATTTTAATTACTGTACAAATCTGTGATCACAGGAACCGCATCATTATTGAAACGTCAAGAATTAAGGTAATTAAAATTGAACCTGATAATAACAAGTAGAACCGATTAACATATAACTACGTATGAGCATTGAGTCATTGAAAAATAGTACAGATAGAAGTTCAACCTATGACACCAATATGTATGATTAATTATTGTTGGGCAGAATTCAGCCTACCTGGCCAGTGATGTGAAGGGAACAAATCATATAGAAAACAAAAAGTAATGGGTTTTATCTATATTTTAATTAAATAATATAACCTAACTATAGTACATGAATAACAAAAAGTTGAGGAGGTTTACGCGGGCGGTTGTTCGAGCTTGCGTCGCCACACGCGCTGCTTACCGCGCAGCGCCCGCAGGCGCGCCATCTCCTCTTTAAAGTCCTGGTGCTCGTCGCGGAAGAGGCCCAGCTCTCGCAGTCGCAGCACGAGCGCGTGCGTCTCCACGTGCCGCGGGTAGTAGTGCAGCACGTTCTCGTCACTGTGCAGCGGCCGCGCCGAGAACATCTTCGTCACCTTCATAGACTTGTCGTTGGTCGGGATGGCCACCTCGCCGAAGATGCGGTTGGATAGCCGCTGCATGCGCCGCGCGTAGTTAGTGCCCGCCTTCACCAGCCCCGCGTATGTCGTGTACTTCGTGGCCATCCTGCACCTGATCAGGCGAAATCTTGCACAAGAGAAGTGCTATTGCCACTTGAATCTTCCCTTATTTACAGACTGTACCTAGTTGTTATTGCTACTTGAATCTTCTCTAATTTACAGACTGTACCTAGTTGTTATAATTTATTAAACTAATACCTAATAGTTATAAAAGAGACCAAAATCTCATTTTGATGTTTTGACGATCAAAATTCAAAAATTATCACCACAGATTATGTAATTAAAAGACAAATTATCGAGCAGTGTTGCCAGAAGGTCCATTAAACTTCCCCCTGATCTGAGAAAAATCTCTCCAAAATAGCCATTTCCAAAAAAAACCCCACAAAGTATTTTTTTTAATTTTTGAAAATAAAAATTGAAAATTCGTTTAGAAGGTATGTTTTATTAAAATAAAACACAAACTTTATTCAAGAAAAAATTATATTTCCATCACGAAATTTTTTTCGGAATTAAAGTTTTTAAGCATTTGTGGAGACTGAATAAAATGCACGCACCCTTTGTTGAGTGTGGCGCCGGATTACGAATAGCGTCACCCCATTACCTTCCGTGGATGTCGTAGAAGGCGACTAAGGAAATTAATTACGAGGAGACGGGCAGCAGCGTCTTCCTGAGATTCCAACCGCATACTGCGATCGCCAACCCGCCTGCCAAGCGTGGCGATTATGGCAAAACCCCTCATAGTTATGAAAACTACGAAGGAGGCCTATGTCCTGCAGTGGGCGTCGAATGGCGTCAAATGATGATGACCCTTATGGCATACAATAACGTACTCTCAGAATTCCTTCTGCAGTTCCAATAAATAACCTATTGCGCAATTTATCTTTGATTGTGCGTAATTGGGGTGACCATCAAAATTATATGAAAAGTCCATATGAGATTAATTGTATGTGAACTTTATCATTCAACGGTGTACTTCCTGATTTTGAAGATAAAAGATAAGACCTTCGAAATTCCCCAACCTCCCTTTTTCCTTCCAAAATTCCCCAAAAATGAAGTCACTGCTTGGGTTCGAGGAGGATAAAATATTAAAATCCGGATAATCTTTAACAATTTATTGGTCACTACGACCGCTTCAGACAAAATTCACAATAGAATGAATGCGTTTCACAGGTTAGACCAAGTATTTATACAGATTGAATAGTTACGGGTTTTGAATACAGCTCAAGGTGTTTAATATTATGAGTGTATTAATTATTTTAAATCGTGAATATAATTTTAACCAAGGTTTGTACTTTAACTTAAATAGTTTTACAATTCTCAATAGATCACTTAATTAATAGTATCCGTTCAAAACCAATACTTTGGAAATAAAATATAAATAGTAAAAGTATAATTAATTAACTGTAACCATGGCAATACTTATTGGATAACACTACAGTTAATATTAGTTAAATGTCAAAATGTGCTTACAAAAAGGACTTCTCCCTCCAAAACTCCCCTATGCAAAAAAAGCCTTCAAATTTTGGCAATTTTCGGCACTCCCTGACTCACTCACTGATGCACCATCAAAAGCCTGGTGTTGAGGAATGGACTCTATAATGAAAGAAAACTGGTGAAAACGAAAAAAATCAAAACGAAGTATAATAGGAAAACAGCAAAATAAATGGGCAATGAGATGGTGACAGCAAGAATATTACAAAAATGACTGATATATATATCTCTCATATATGAGAGAGAAAAGTCAATTAAAATATGGAATCCGCGTTTTGGCAGGCTCTGCTACCGCATCGCATTTTCAATCTCCCCATCTGGCAACACTGTATGTCTACTCTCTCTTGCTGGGTCGAGTTGTTTGTTTATTTTATTTGTTTTCTTCTGAGATTTTCTTTGTAAAAACAGAACTGGATTTAAAATTTTTACTAACAATAACAGTCTAAAATCTTAACTGAACGGAGTAGTTTCAATGTCAGAGAGCTGCGTGCTTCTTGTAAGTCGCTTTGCCTTTTTTATTATTCTACTCGCGCTCACGCATTGAACTTTTGTTATGTTAAATTGGTACAACTAATGTTTTCAGGAAAGCAAAGTGAAGGCCGAGAGCCTTTTCTCAGTGGCGGCATGGTCGTCCGGCAGGATGCGCGCGCTGGTGTTGCTGCTGGCGGCCAGCCTGTACGTGTGTGCGCTGCTGCACGCGCGCGCCGAGCTGGACCGCGGCGCGCGCCTAGACCGCATCGAACGCGCGGTATCTACACCACTACGCTACACACTTGCTCCCAACCTTTCCATCTAGCCCATGAATAGAGCCCACTGCTGGGCATCGGCCGTGCCATCCCCATCGGCTTTTGCTATTTCATCGATCCATATTGTTGTTGGTTGTGTTATGAAGTTTGAACCTAGTGAATTGCTAAGTGTAGGTGTGATTGTTTTGGCAGGTGCACCAGTCGGAGCAGCTATTGGCGCGTGTGGAGCGCGCGGGGCGCTCGCTTCGGCTCGGTGTTGAGAAGGTGGAGGATCAGTTGTCTGCCACACACCAGCGGTCCCAGCCGCTGCCAATACCTGCCGCCCTGCATCACTAAGCTCGTGGCAACCCAGGTGCCGACTCATTCTTTGTACTTGTAGCATTGTCTCGAAAACATTAAAATTAATGTCAACAATATTCAATCAATGACATGCTTACAAGCTATGCAACTAAAAGGTTAAATGTGTTAGATTAAGATTAAAAACAGTAGCTAAGAAACCTTAAATGAAGCTGTGTAATTAGTGCTCTTTCACAGAGCCTCTGAGCACATGTACTACTTACATGAAACAAAAAGGTATGTGACTTATGTTTGTTGCTCAGTATGTGCACATTTCAGCAGTTTAAAAACCTTTAGACATCAACATTCTGAATCTCATGCCACCTTCTCAGGATTTCTGCATTCCAAGCCATAAAGATATTATAGAATGCTGTTTTCCCTTAAACTAAAACTCACTAAATTATTTATGGCTCATTCCATGTTAATCTATAATACCACAATATTTTTACAATATTTATTTTTAGTTAAATTTGATTATATTATACATACTAATTAAGAGTGAATACTAAGTATTTTCCGTGTCTCGCCGGATTAAGAATAGCGTCACGCCATTGCCTTTCGGGGATGTCTTAGAAGGCGACTAAGGAAATCAATTACCAGGAGATGGGCAGCACCGTCTTCCTAAGATTCCAACCGCATACTACGATCGCCGAACCGCCTGCCAAGCGTGGCGATTATGGCAAAACCCCACATGATTATGAAAATCATGAGGGAGGCCTATGTCCTGCAGTGGGCGTCGAATAGCTGGTGATGATGCACACTAAAATAAATTTTTGATGTGAAATTTATAATATCAACTATATATTAATAAGAATCATGGTGATGCAGGCAACTTTCGTTCACTAACTGGTAAATTATTCCGATAAATAAATATATATTTTAAAAACCCCACTAAAAATTCCACCCATGCCGGAACTTGAACCCGCGACATCTGGCTAACCGTGCCAGCCAGCGCTCTCCAACTGAGCTAATGGGCAAGTGCATGCATCAGTGAAATTTCGAGCGTCTTACAAACTTTCTCTGTATTACGTACAGGCAGCGACCTGACCGAAGCAGCCCCAAGTAACCCACTTTGCAGTTACGTTTTTACGTTAATTGTCCTCAGCACACGGGTTAGTGCAACAAAAAAAGAATATATATATTACTAATATATATAGCTACAATCCGGTATACTCACTGACTGACTGACTGACTGACTGACTGACAGATCATCTATAGGTTTCCTCAGAAACGGTAAGAGTTACGTGAAAATTTTGTATGAGAAAGTTGTAGGGAATGTATGATATACAGCCATCCTATGAAGCCGATTTTTGAATTTCGAACGCGTTCTCCCATACAAATGGGCTAACTTTTTTGTTTACTGGCCGATTTGGATGAAATTTGGAACGGGTGTTTGATTTGTGATCTAATTTAAATTAATAATTCAGGCCGAGGCCGAAGGCCGAGACTATACATTTTCGGCGAACAAGCAACAACGCAAAAGCCAGATGGGACAAACTTGCGAGGCCGGAGGCCGAGCTCTGCGAAGCGGGCATGAAGAACCCCGCCGCGGCGAGGCCGAAGGCCGAGCTTCGTCCAGGCCGAGGCCGAAGGCCGAGACCATACATGTTCCCACTCAAACAATCCCAACGTCAAGTGTCTAGCGAGGCCCTAGGCCGAGCGCCGCGGAGAGCGAAGCTCGGAGCGGCTGGGGGTTGGCGCGCGAAGCGCGCAGGGGGTTCACCCCCTAGTATATATATATATATATATAATAAAAAATCATACAATTAGTCCGTTGAAAGATAATTTGGTGGCTGTAAAAGATTTTCCGGTTCCGAAAACATAAAAACATGTGCAGTTTTCTTAGGAAAAATAAATTTTTATAAAAAAAAAAACTGTTCACAATCTATATTGACAATTTTTGACCCTCAATCGCCAATTAATATATATACAGACGCTAGTTTACAAGGCGTACGCGCAGTTTTAAAACAACCATAAGAGAACGGAGAAGAAAAACCATGTGCATATTTTTCACGCAAATTAAATGAATATCTAAAGAAGAAAAAAGCTATATATCTTGAATGTTTAGCAATAAAAGAAGCGATAAAATATTGGCAAATTTGGTTGATGGAAAAAAAGTTCACTGTTTACACGGATCATAAGCCGGTAGAAAAAATGAACATTAAAGCAAGAACTGATGAGGAACTGGGTGATCTCGCATATTATCTATCACAGTTTGTTTTCGATGTTTTATATCCAGGAATATACAATTTAGAGGCGGATAGTTCAAGTAGTAACCCGGTATTGACGCCAAACGAAAGTGAAGACGACAGCTTAAAAGTCCTGAAAATTCAATTAGAATATATAAAAAAAGATCAAGAGAGGAATTGTGACATTGAACAGAATAAAGATAAATTGACGTTAAGAGATAAAATATATTATAAGAAAATTAATAAAAAGGAAAAGATTATTCTCACAGAAGAATTCAGTAAAAAACTCATAAATTATATACACTATCACTTTTGTCATTAATGAAAAAGAAAATTATACCATTTTATACAGCAAAAAATTTATCAAAAATATAGTTCATATATGTGATCATTGTGAAATTTGTCTAAAAAACAAGTCGAGAGGAAAATATAAATATGGACAACTGTCCCACCTAGGTCCTCCCACTTTTCCTTATGAAATTATGTCTATAGATACAGTTGGTGGATTTGGCGGCTCCCGTTCGACAAAAACCTATTTGTATCTTTTGGTAGATCACTTCACTCGATTTGCTTATATTTTGACGTCAAAATTTCAAAATGCAGATGATTTTATAAAGTTTGTTCAAAAGGTGTCACAGGAAAATAAAATTGATATGATTTTGTCTGATCAGGGATTAATTAAAAAGTTTTTTAAACAACCAAAGTATACATTTGAAAGGTTGAATCAAACGCTTGTAAATAAAATTAGATGTAAAATAAATAAAAAAAAAAAAACGTAAAATATGCTTGGACAACAATAGGTCATGAATGTACAAAAATGTATAATGAAACCAAACACAGTGTGACAGGATTTTCCCCCAACTATTTATTGGATTATTTAACAGATGAATTAAAACACAACGACCTAATGATAGGTCGCTTTGAAAAACAGTTTGCAATCACACAATTATAATAAATATCAATTTGATAAAAACAGGATGAAATATTATGTTTGTGGGTTTTCTTGGGGGGGAGATGTAAATAAAGAGGTTTTCAGAGCAATACATTACAGTTTTATTTCAATAATATAATAATAGGCATATTGTACATATCGCACGCCCAGATCAACACTGCACTAAGTCAAAATAGCACTTATTTGAGAATCGACTAAAAACTGTTTTCTCATGGTATTATGAAAAGTCATTGCTAACATCTTTAGGTATTATGTGATTAATTTAAATAAAGTTAATCACTATTATAATATTTACATAAAGCGTAAATACTGAATTTTCAAGTTAATTCAGTGTTGTAAAATTATTGCACTAATAAAGAGAAAATTATTTCGAATTACTCGGTTTTAACTGATTGATTCTGAAATAATTCAGTGTTATCCTGTCGTATAATGGTTCATTATAAATATTCAACAAAGACTCATCTGTATAAATTTCAAGAACGTATGTATAAAATGGTAAATAAAAGAACTAAGTTAACGAAAATCACTATGTACTTTTATTATTCGCTGCTATTGTGTCATCAGCTAGGTTATGAACAAAAACAGTATTACATGTCCGAGTCGTTTGTGACCCATAAATAAAAAAACACAATCTATAAAAAAAAACAAAATTTTCAAAGTAGTTATAAAAGGATGCACAAAGTATAACTTCCTACTTTACTTATTTCAAGTGGTAGGTACTTTGTTAATACTCGTAAACATGGCTGCAATTTTGGTTTACCTAACCACCTAAAGGAATGAAATAAAATCAGTAAGAACTTTTATTATGCGCTGCAGGATCACCTAGGTTTTGAACAAAAACAATGTTACATGTTTGTAGTCATTTGGGACCTATAGATAAAAACACAATCTATATTTAAAAAATAAAATAAGGTATTACAGATGGTCGAGATTGTTGTCTTTTAGGCACAGTGTAAGTAGTATCGGCATCCGAATCATCTATAAAATCACTTTCATTACTCTGATTAGATACCGCGAGAGCTGATGCTGCTACAGGTGATGCCGCTGCAGGTAATGCCGCAGTAGCTTATGGCGCAATAGGTGTTACCTCAGAACACAAAAAGAAGTGTTACGGTGAGAGTTGATGCTTTAACAGGTGATACTGCATTACCTATCTCAAAAAACATATTAGATCTTTTTGTAAAAAAATAAAAAGACAAATAATAAAAACTCTTCTTTTAGTTAAGAGTATAAGTAGGTAATGAGTCTGAGTATAAAAAAATTGTATACTGCGATATTTGCGAAATTAGAACATTATTCAGATCTACCATCAACAGTGCATAAGTTAACTTTTTTTCACCTATATCAAACAACACTGTACTATTTTGGAATAATAAAAAAATATATATCATGCCTTCGTCAACAATAGAGAATTATTTCGAAATAGTATCAAAACTGCAGAAACAGGAAAGTCACCAACACTGTATTAAAACTAAATAATTCGGAGTAATTTTCTAGTCACACTCAACAATACTGCATTATTACGAAATAAGCCGCTGTTGGGCAACATGGTTACGTACCGCTCCCACAGACGGACATGTTGTCGCAACTGGAATTAGATTCATAATCGTGGTACGACCCGGCAGTCATTCATTCACTAAAAGAGATTTAGTGCGATTTAGGTTGTTTCTGGGAATACGAATATGACTGTGTTTGTGGTACACGCGGAAAAAAATTGCCTATTGAACAAAATAAATAAGTCGATTTTGGAATGTTTTGACTTAATTCAGTGTTGTTCTGGGAGTGCGATATATAATTCGTAATTAGCAATAAGACATTTTCGAAATTAATAGATATGAATTAAAGTTCAAAATGTAAGCTAAAATATCACACCTGCCACCATGGAATGAGCCATAATGTTATTTAAAGTAAATACCTACTTCAATTGTTAATTCTTTAAACACATGAATAAAAATATGTGAAAAAAAGTAATACAAGTTGTTTTGTGTATCTCTGTGTCTCTACGTAGCGTAGTAGTGCAGTATGCACAGCAAGGGAGTATTAAGGCCAATTATTGTGTTATTTATACTGATGTTAGGTACAACTCCAATAAAATGTTATTGCATTTGAAACTTGATTTCTCTTTATTGACTTACGCTATCAATTTACACTTAGGTACAGAGTATTTTTTATGAGATTCAATTAGTTGAATTTAAATTCAGATCTAAGAAGAATTAGCGGCATAGGGGCAAGCAAAGCTATTCGTATTCGAAGCCGTTGTCGAGGCTGCGGCAGCGCTCCGCGCCGGGCGGCCCCACCAGCACGCCGGCGGGGGCGCAGCGCCACGGGTCGCGCGTGCCGCGTTGCCAGCGCCGCAGCCGCGCGCGCAGCATCAGCTCGGTGTCCGCCAGCGCCGGCTTGCCTGCACATGCACATTCGACAGACTTCTTGAAAATCTTTATTGCTTATATTCTCTGTTGCACTAATCCGTGCTGAGGACGATTCTAAAACCTATTTAGAGGCTGAAAATTCCACCCATACCGAGACTTGAACCCGCGACCTCTAGTTAACCCTGCCAGCGCTCTCCAAACTGAACTAATGGGCGAATGCAGGCGTCGGCCATATTTCGAACCTCTTTACAAACTTATCTGTATTACGTACAGGCAGTGACATCTGGCTGAAGTAATTTACATCACTTGCAGCCCCGAGCACCCACTTTGCAGTTAGGTTTTTTCATCGCTGAGCGCTGGCACGGTTAGCCAGAGGTCGCGGGTTCAAGTCCCGGCAGGAGTGGAATTTTTAGCGTCTAAATAGGTTTTTAAAATCTTTACTGCACTTAAGACTAATTAAAACTTTAGTTTGTTTTAGTGGTTTAAGATTAGTGTAGACTTTTAGCGGGTATAGAGGTACATTGACTCACCGTGAAGGTTGCGCGTTTCGGCGGGGTCGACGCGCAAGTCGAAGAGCTCCCACTCCGGCCGGTAATAGTACTGCTGCAGCGTTTTGTACCACGGCAGCGGCTGCGCGGTGCGCGTGCGGTTCAGGATGTCCTGCGGGTCGGACGTCGGTGATATAGGTAGCGCGTGGGGGTGGGCGGCGACTTTTTGGAAGGAGAGCGTTACTGACCTGGAAGGTGGGCGACACGTAGAGGTCCTGATCGATGGGGAAGGGCGCGGCGGCTTGCAGGTTGTGGATGAGCTTGTAGCGGCGCGTCCGCACGGCGCGCATCGGGTAGTACATGGTGACCTCGTGCAGCGTCTGGGACGCGAACACTGCGTCCGCGTCCGACGGCTTCGGCTCTGCAACACCGCCATCTTTAAATATCTGCCCTCTAACTAGCTAGGTCGTTAGTAGACACCTCTAGTAAGTTCACACGGTAACAACAGCACGAGAACCTTTCTCCAAAATAGGTAGCAGGCTTTTCGGCGCGTCGTCGCCCCGGACGTCGTTAGTGTCGTGCGGGATGCCGAACCAGTCCAGCACCGTGGGGAACAGGTCCAACTGGCTCACGAGCGCGCCCGACGCCTGCAACACACACACACACGGCATACTAAGATTCCGGTTCTATTCTAACCTCAGAACACAAACTCTAGCTTCTGATTAGTTTCGACTGAGTATTCAAATGGTTGAAAGTGAAATGGAAGGGTCGTCGGTTAGTCAGTCGTTAAATTGATTTTAGCGAGTGACACTATAAGCGGTCCTTGCATTGCATATCCGTCCGCTATCATGGGCGAGTTTGTGTCGTGTAGTTGCAGTAGGTACACATTGTCTCGTGTGGTCGTCGGACGTTGCGTAACAAGAAGTGTGACCTGATTGGTGCGCGCGGCGGGGCGCGGCGACGCCAGCAGCAGCGGCGCGCGCAGGCCGGCGTCGTAGAGGTTGGTGCGCGCGGCGGGGAACGGCACGCCGTTGTCGGACGTGTAGACCAGCAGCGTGCGCGCCGCCGCGCCCGCCGCCGCCACCTCGCGCCGCACCAGCCCCACGCCTGCCGACACCACGTTGCCTCCGTTAACGTTAACCGACATCCACTCTCTCCTTCGCCATTGTCATGTTACACTGCCAGTGTCACATCACATACCTTGGTCGAGTCTCGACATAGTGGTGTACTGTGCTGCGATGTCCCTACGCGCAGCTTCCGTGTCCTAAAAGGTAGGTACAATTTAGTATTTAAAAAGGTCACTTTTGGAACGATGCCCGAGGTAGTAAACGAATCAGTATGAAATATGTAGCACCTGTACGTAGTAAGGCACCTCGACCTCGTCCCACTGGTAGTACCAGGGCGTCCAGTCGGCGATGCGGCCCATGCCCTGCTCGCCGGAGCCGAAGCGCTCGCAGAAGGGCCCGTACTGCGGGTGCGTGTGACCGCAGCGGTGCGGGTCGTGGAACCCCACATACAAGAAGAAGGGTCTGCGGGGAACGAGGTCTGGCTAGGTACTTCGGAAGGCAGACTAAACAGTAGTGGAATGGTGGACGTTCGCAAAAATGAATAGGTAGCAATTTTACCATTGAAACTGAACCAAAACACAGTTAAGTAGTGACAGAGTCCAGAGCTCCGAAAGTTCGAACCGAATTAAGTGTTCGAAGAAATAAGGTTAAAATTAAAATGCGTGTCTGATTTTAGTTACTCAGTTACTCTGCGTCCGCCTGTCTGTCCATCTGTAGGTATCCAGTTGAAATTTTCACAGAATATGTGTTTTTACTGCGGATTAGTAGGTACCTATCTAATAAATAATAACATACAACAAACGTGCTTTTTTTGCTCTATCGTAAAACGGGAAATAAGTACCTACATACAGGCATCAAACTTGGCGTGATTGTGGGACTTATTATACATTTTAACGAAAAATAATAAAAACCGGCCAAGTGCGAGTCGGATTCGCGCACGAAGGGTTTCGTACCATTATCTATACCTACAATATTAGACAGATTGAGAAAAAACGGCAAAAAATCACGTTTGTTGTATGGGAGCCCCCCTTAAATAATTATTTTATGAAACAGGACTGTACCTTGTTCCAAGCCTAGTAAAAAACATGAGAGTAGCATCATCCGTTTCCTGTCTGAACTTAGGTGCACATCCGCCCGCGTCCTAGCTTCCGGCTATGTTCATAGCGGTTCCCCACCACCGGCAGTTGAGTTTGCGAACTCAAATTTCATGTCATTGGCGTCTTGTTTCCCGGTAGTGACGGTCGGTTCAGCTTTTTTTCACGAGCGCTCGGCCGCCATTTGTCTGTTACGTCCGTGTGCACTAGTATCCATTTTTTAAATTTATCATCTGAAATTTATTAGTTGGTTTTTATTACCAAGTATAAAACCAGGTGAGTATTAATTCTCTGCACTTAACTTCGTGTTCTACGTGGATTAGTTCGAAAGACCACAGAAAACTTTAAAAATAACGGCTTTCGTTAAATTTACTTTAGTTGCTTTGAAGACCTTTTTGAAATAAATGTAGGTATCTTGAAGCAGATTCGTGTTAGAATTACATGGTTTTCACAACTACAACCACGATATTTTTTTTAATTTGGAAAATACAAGCATTAATAATTTTAAATTAACGGTGTTACCGTTCGGTTGCAGTTTATTTGATTGAATATGAGCGATAATCCGCCCACACTGGTGAATGACGGAGGCAGCAAGGAAAAGAAGAGGAGAAAGAGGAAAAGACGAGCGCCGTCAACGAGTTTGGAATCCGGGAGCACTACCCCGTCTTCCAGTTCTTCGAGCTCATCCTCGGATGACCAGCGAAAAAATTACGTGGCAACCATTCCAATCATTCCCCAGAATTCTGATCAAAACGTAGACGTGCTAAACTTGGATGTCACTCACGAAGAGAGAGAATCTCTCGGGATCGAAGTTCATGATGATCCTTGTCCACATCGTGAAGCAGAACTAAACGTATCGGTTGCTACTGTGACTAAAGAACCAGCTGTGCCTCGTGCCTCAGTAGAAATGCTCCAAAAACCATCAGAGCTCCAACGTTTTGATAGTGAAGACTGGAATAATGTATGTTATGCAGAGATCCAAAAATCGTATCTCCGTACCCCTGGTTTTACCTGTCTCGAAGCGAATGATGAGGTCAGACGGTACGACAATTCTAAAACTACCTGCAATACCGAAAAAGCTTTTGCAGGGATAACCTATGCATTACAAAATCAGCAGGACGTGCTTCAAAATGAAATGCGGAGCTTTTTGCTGTGGGCTAGCCAAGCTAATAATTTATCGTATGACGATATTTATACGAAGATTTCAGATATTTTCTCAACTGGTGCTTATGGGCAAGCGTCCAGCGACACATTTCAGCTGGTTTGTGGACACAGAGCGGAAATGGTACAACACAATGAGAACCTCCAAGGGCACCGCCCTACATTCTCAAGCTCACAAAAAGTTCTCACATTCCCTTCGGGAGGAACGAGTTCCCCAGTTCCAAGGGCACGCTAAGAATCAGTTTAAAAAATACCCACTTTCATCGGATGAATACCCACCGGGTACGACAGTTGTTACTAACTCCAACCAAACTCTAACAGGCCTACTTTCATCTGGCACTCTCGCCCAGTCATCGCCAATTTATCGCCCCATGAAAAACCTGCCTCGATGTTTAAAGAGAACCATTTCACTGCCGTGCTCTGCAAGCGCGAGCAAAACCACTCTTGCGCACCAAAAGAGCCTCACTACTGCCGCTGAGTGCGCTGAACAAGCTTCGATAGCGCGATTCACGCAAACAAAACCTACCGAAGTGACATGTGATACACCAAGTGACAAAGGCTGCTCCTCAAGCCGAACTGTCTACGTCCCGCACGACCCAGATAGTGGATACTTAATGCAAACTCATCAAAACGTACCCACAGGCGAAATGCTACGACGCGCTGAGGAGAGCGTAGAAACATCCCATGGCTTGAATGTGTCCACCTTCCTCTCTGATACCAAAGGCACTAGCACAGCTAAACAAGGTTCCATGGATTTACCTGCACTTAGTACCAAGGAAACAAGTTTACGAGAGATCAGATTAGAAGGTCAAAGTCCTAGTACCATATTGAATACTCAAAGATCTCCCGTGCATCCTAGTAGACGTGATGACATGTCATCTACCGCTCACGGGCTCAAAGATGACGATGGATTGATGTGGGGATGGAATAGGCACTTACGTGACTGGACCCCTGAGCAAAACAGCCTGTTGTCTTCAAGCTAGCGCAAGTCTACACTGAACACGTATAAACCGGCTTGGAATAGGTGGAAAACTTGGGCCGAGATTAATAACGGTGGTGTATACAACCCGAATGGTTCCCAACTGGCGAGGTTCTTAGCTGATATCCATCAAAAAGAAGGGTTATCCCTGAGCACCATTCTGGTACACAGGTCTGTGGTGTCAACCTTCAGTGATCCTAATTCCAATCAAAAGTTGAGTTCACATATGTACCCTCGTCAAACAAGTTCTTAAGTCCATAGGTCTCGCTAAGTCTAAATCCAAAATAAAGTCACCAACTTGGGATATCGATGTCGTTGCTGAGCACAATATGAGCAAAAATAATCCCAATACCTCAAGCTTTTACAGAGCGTCCCAACATACTGCTCTGTTCGGGTCGACGCGTGCACGACCTTACGTTGTTGAAAATGTCACCCAAACACTGTACCATTGCCGACGACAGCATCACCCTTTGGCCGGCATTCGGATCTAAGACAGACACCGCAAGTCTGGTTGGAAACTACTGGTAAACACTAACAAAGCCCTCGATCCTGTTTACTGGATTAATCACTTAATTAAATTGTCCCAGCCAATGAAATGTTGGCCAAATCTGATAGCTTATTCCTGAGTACCATAGGAGAACCCAAATCAGCCTCACGAACAGTTATTGGTGGATGGGTGAAAAGTTTGCTGCGGGAAGCTGGTATTGAAGCCACCCCAGGCAGCTTCAGATCTGCTGTAGCATCAAAGAATTGGGTTGAGAATCTCCCTCTTGATGAGATTCTTGCTAAAGGCAACTGGAAATCTGCTAACACATTCCAGAAATACTACTGTAAGGAAATAGTATCTGGAGCACAAGTCAGGCCCACACTATCTTCTCAATTTGTTCCATGGGCTGAATAGTTACTTTATTAGTTGATTTGTTATTTTTATTATGTCAACGTCAATAATCAAGAAATCATAACTATTGCCGTGATCATACTATAATTATTTTCTTTATTATCACTTGCATAATTAAAAAGCCTAAATTGTAATGAACATTACGCGAAGGTGATTACACGAAGTCTGTCCTAGCTTACATTATTTGAGGAGTCTTATACCGTTTGATTTACATTTATACTCTTATTTATACCTAGAACATAATAATTTCTGATACTCTTTTATATTTCAATACCTATCACATTGGCGTCGGGTACTAACATAATATGTTATTAGTACTTAGTACTTTTTTCCTCTGTGGTAGTACCTACATTACAGTACCACCACCACCAGGCGATAACAAACACGTCTCTCATGTTTTTTATTAGGCTTCGAACAAGGTAAGTATGTTTAATAAACGTTTTAATTTCAGGTAAAACGTCGCTATTTTTAGTATTTGTTGTGATAGCGACAACAGAAATACATAATCTGTGAAAATTTCAACTCTCTAGCTATCACGGTTCTTGAGATACAGCCTGGTGACAGACAGACAGACGGACGGACGGACAGACAGCGAAGTCTTAGTAATAGGGTCCCGTTTTTACCCTTTGGGTACGGAACCCTAAAAACGGCCAAGCGCAAGTGCGGAACCCTCGGTGCGCGAGTGCTGACAGTGAATAAATTACTTTTTTTAAAATCTTTATTTAAGGGTTTGGTACACAAGAATAAATTACTTGTATCCCTCGGAATGATGTTTTTATTTAGCTTCTTCTCAGCGTATCGACGGCCATCGAGGGATCGGCAAGTCAGCCGTATAGTTGACACATCGTCATCATCCTCAGACATTTGACGTGACGCCCACTGCAGGACATAGGCTTCCCTCATGGTTTTCCAAACTTCGCGGTGTTGTGCCGCCCGCATCCAGCGACTCCCCGCCCCACCGTAACCAGCGGGGGGAGCACAAGACCTTGTGCTCTCTCCGCAGGGTGTCCGGTCCGCGGTCGCCAGGTCAGAACTTTTCCGCCCCAACGGCCATCAGTTCTCCGAGCTATGTGCCCTGCCCACTGCCACTTCAACTGAGCAATTCTTCGAGCTATCAGTAACTCGGGTTGTTCTGCGGATCTCCTCATTCCTGATTTGCCGATGACTTGACACAGATTTTTTTAATTTTTTTTTATTAGGAACAACAACGGCGTAAACGGATTATTGATGATTGCATACGTGTTGGTGCAGAGCTTCGAACGTACTTGTCGGCGGCCTGCGCGCGCTGCAGGAAGTCGCGCACGAGCAGCTTGATGTAGGTGATGTTGCGGCCCACCTGCAGCGCGGGGTTGTTCTCCTCGGTCTGCTCGTAGTCGAAGCGGTACACGGCGCGCGGGCCCACGTGCTTCTTGCCGATTATACCTACAGTTCACACACACCTCGTTAGCTTTTACACGTAAAAATTACGCTTTGTTATGTCATGCAAACGAACCGTTGATGGAAATCGTTAAAATATGGGAAACAATCATATCTATCAAGTTATGACCAACTTTGGAACAACTACCTACAACAGAAAAATCTGTTTTGTAGGAACAACCATGCAAGAGATAGTGGGTTATATTCCCGCTCGGCGCGCGCGTAGATGCTTTAATTTCCAGAAGTGGGTGTTTTTTTTTCTTGCGGGTGTAAAGTAGGTATTTCGATTGTCTGTGGTGTCGGATTTTTAATTAAACTCATGACCGTCAACGCCTCATCCAGTTAATTTAGGAGTAGTAGCGAGTGTGTGTCACCGGTGTAGACTCCGTTTGCGCTGAGCAGAGCCGGCAGCGAAGTGGCGTTGTCGAAGGAGTTGAAGTGGTGCTCGCCGTGGTGCAGCCCGTACATGCCCGTGCGGTGGCTGGGGGCGCCCGATAGCAGCGCCGCGCGGCTGCCGCAACAGGGACTATTGTTAGATCTTACCGTTCGAATATTTTTCGTCCCACATACAAGCCTGAACACATTTTTATTAAATTTGGCATAGGTAATGCGTCTTTTTATCCAAGAGTTTTTGAGCTGTAATTCTCGATTTCAAAAACGCGGTTCAAAAAACGTGTTAGCACACTGTGCCAAAAGGGATACTATAACAAATAGGTAACATTAAAGATTATTTTAGATGACAATGATGTGTGGAATTAAAATTTAAGAGTGTTTTTGTCTATTTTTAATGTAGATTTTGAAATGGACATCTAGTTTAACTTGTAACGTTCATTAAGTCGCAGTTTCTGTGCTACTTTGAATAAAAAAAAATATTTGATTTGATTTCGAATATTCTCCAGTACCTTGGCGAGCAACTGCTGACGCTGTTGAAAGCGTAGTTAAAGAGCACAGCGTCGCGCGCGAGTGCGTCGATGTTGGGCGTCTGCACAATCTTGTTGCGGTACGCGCCCAACTCGAAGCCTCCGTCGTCCGCTGAAACATTATGAACGCGTCGGTAAACTTGGGGGGTTTTTATTAATGAACGTGTCGCTATCCCCGTTCCTTGTTACTTCAGGTATTTCACACCATGTTATCAACTTTGACAGCTGTCTTTCGTTAATGCGTATAAAAGACTTGTCTTTTTTTTTCTTTTTAATCTGTGGTGTATAAAACGGAACGTTTGACTAGATAGATTTTGCGAGCGAGACTTTCGCTGCCTATTTGGTTCCAAATGAAATATTTTAATAGTAGCCTTACCTAATAGTATAACTACATTCTGGTGCTCGCCCGAAAACACACTCTTGGTGAGACACACGTATAATAGAAGCGCGAAGAGGAGGCCCGGCACACTCGTCATGATGACAGTGTTGTGACGTGGGTAGTGTTGTGTTGGCACTGTCCGTGCGAACAGCGACCCGTCGCCGACCCGACCCGCCCCGCCTCCAACCGCCCGCGGATCGGCTCGCTTGCCTCCAAAATTCAAATTTATAGAGCGCCGAAGTGGAGATATGGCAGGAAAAAAGTCGGTGTTATACTTGTTTGATGTGGACGGCACGCTCACACGGCCGCGGCAGAGCATGTCCGAGGAGCTCCGCGAGTTCCTGCTGCAGCAGGTGCAGCCGCGCGGTGCCGTCGCACTCGTGTCGGGCTCTGACCACGCCAAGATCGCGGAGCAGGTGGGCGACGAGGCCGCGCTGGCGCAGCTGGACTACGTGTTCTGCGAGAACGGCCTGGTGCAGTACCGGCGCGGCGAGCTGCTCAGCCGCGAAAGCATCCTGCAGCACATGGGCGAGGCTCGCCTGCAGCGCCTCATCAACTTCGCGCTGCACTATCTTTCCAGCATCGAGCTGCCGGCCAAGCGGGGCAACTTCATTGAGTTCCGCTCTAGCATGATCAACATCTCCCCAGTGGGCCGCTCCTGCAGCCAGGCAGAACGCGAACAATTTGCAGATTACGACTCTAAACACAAGATCAGGGAAAAGTTTGTGGAAGTTCTGAAGAAAGAATTTGCTGATGCTAACTTGACATTTGCTCTGGGTGGTCAAATCAGCATTGATGTGTTCCCAACGGGCTGGGACAAAACTTACTGCTTGCACCATCTGGCTGGTGAGGAGTTCACCGAAATACATTTTTTTGGTGACAAGACAGAGCTGGGAGGCAATGACTATGAGATATTCAGCCATCCAAAGACTATCGGGCACAGGGTCACTTCCCCAGAAGATACTAAACAACAACTAACCAAGCTTCTTAACATTTCCTAGTCCTACTTAGGCGCCTTTAACTATAAAGTTTTTTGCTATTTTAGTAGGACAGCTAGAACTTAAGTAACCTATGTGAAAATATTATAATTATTATCTTTGTAATCAATAATGATTGTAAGTACATACAGTATATAAAAATGGTAAGAAAGATATTTTCTTATGGTGCTGTGATATATTACGCTATGCAAAACAATTGTGTAAAGGAAAAACAAATAAAGCCTGAGCAGAGATTTGAAGTCTTATCTATGCACATATAATATAAAATAAAACAAAGTTGGGTTAGTTACACAATTTATAACTCAAGAATGGTTCAACCAATTTTTATGATCTTTGATTTGTTGGATTTGTCTCCACCCCGAATAGAAGAGTAACTTACTATTAAAACATGGGAAAAATTCACGAGTAAAAATTATGACGAAAAAAAACTTTTTATAAGTATTGGTTCTGAGGCGATACAAAGGTCGCCGTGTCAGGTAGTTTATTATAAAATAATGGAATTGTAGAAACAAATTAATGTAGAAGATAAATTGTAAATATGTAAAAGTAATATAAAAATACATTATGTGGTTGATCCCAATAATTAGGTGAAAAGGAGTTTGTTCAGTGGCCTTCATAGACTGGCTTCCTTTTCTCCATGAAGGAGATGAGTCCCTCCTGGCGGTCCTTGGTGGGCACGATGACCTCGTACCACTTCTGTTCCACCTCATAGCCGTCCTTGAGCGTGAGCTGCGTGCCCTCGTTGATGGCTTGTTTGGCGCAGCGCACCGCCACCGGTGCGTTGGGCAGGATCTCGCGCGCCAACTCTAGCGCCTTCTCGAACGCTGCTGTCTTACTGCTGTTCTGTGGTACGCAATGGTTCACGATACCTGCGAGTAGGACACAAAATATGTAGGCGAGTTCGAGACACGCTTAGCTAAAGAAGATTTATAACTGCGGTCGATTACCCATTTCCTTGGCCTCATTTCCCGAGATGACCCTGGAGGTGAAGATGAGCTCCTTGGCGATGTTGGGGTGCACCAGGCGCGGCAGGCGCTGCGTGCCGCCGGCGCCGGGGATGAGGCCACGACCAGTTTCCACTAGGCCAAGCCGCGCCGAAGCGGCGGCCACGCGTAGGTCGGCCGCCAGCGCCAGCTCCAACCCACCGCCTAGAGCCGCGCCCTCGACCGCCGCAATGGTCGGCACTGGCAGGTCCTCCACCTGCGTCAACGTCTCCCTTAGTCCGCGCACGAACGCCAACACCTCGCTGTCGTTCATCGAAAAGCGCTCCTTCAGATTGGCTCCTGTGGACGCATGCGAGGAGATGAGTCTGGGAGCCCGAGGGGACAAAAGTAGCACGGCAGTGCGTGATTGTATGGGCGACTCACCGGCGCAGAAGACGCCGGGTACGGTGCTGTGCAGAATGACGACGGAGAGGCGGCGATCCTCGCAGATGAGGCGATTGACTTCGCGCATAGCGGCCACAAGGTCGTGGCCAAGCGCGTTGCGGCTGGCGGGCGCGTTGAGGCCGTAGAGAGCTATGCCGCGGTCGGCGCCCGTCAGCCGCTGGTACAGCACGGGGCCCTCGCCCGCCGCTGCCGTGCTGCTGGCGGCACGCGCCCCGCCCGCCGCCGCCGCCGCGCGCAGCGCTCCGTGTGTCCGTACCAGAGTTACCAACATGTTTGTTGGCTCGTTTCGTAGCCGAAAGGGGGCTATTTGTTTATTACGTAAGACGTTTCAAGAGGATGTGGTTCTTGATTCTGCTACGAGTGACTTTACAAAAAAAAATGTAAAGGTCGAGCTATCTGTCGACTGAACCTATGTATATCAGAATTATTTATAGAATACGCACAAAGGGAGAAGGTATCTTGTTGCTACCTTCTCCCTTTGTGCGATTTTGTGTAGGTATCTATGTAGGTACGGTCCGTGTGGCGCCGGATTAAGAATGCTCCGTGTGGCGCCGGATTAAGAATAGAGTCACTCCATTTCCTTCCGTGGATGTAGAAGACGACTAAGGAAATCAATTACCAGGAGACGGGTTGCAGCGTCTTCCTGAGATTCCAACCGCATACTGCGATCGCCAACCTGCTTGCCAAGCGTGGCGATTATGGCAAAACCCCTCATGGTTATGAAAACCACGAAGGAGGCTGATGATGATGTAGGTACCTGGTCAGCTATCTCAGTACTTAGTTACTAGGAGTTCGTCCTCGATCTTCTTACTGCATTAACGTGGAATGTAGTACCTACCTACTTTAATTTATCTGTGCCAAATGCAATCCAAATCCGTTTAGTCCTCTTAATGACAAACATACATACAATAATAATTTTATTAGTGGGATATTCTTGGCAGCGCAAAATCCTGCAAGGCATGTAGGTAGGTAACCACTTTACTCACCAACATTCTAATTGCAGTTGCTTTGTACAATACGCCTAAGCTTTGTAGGCTAGGTTTTAAACCGTGTGAGTCGTGTCACACACATGTGAATGTGAACGTAACAAAAGTTGTGGGGAACTAGTGGGAAGGGGTTTTGTAGGTATGTACTCAAATAAAGTTTTGAACTGTTCACGGTTTGAAATTTGGGAGGGAATAGAGTTGAAAACTGTCTTACGTAATTAGTGAATAGCCCTCTTAAGAGCATTAAGATTTTTTGGTGCTTCGTTTCGGTGTGGTCTTCTTTACTATAATTCCCTTGTAATCTTATCGCACTTGCACAGTTCTTTGCTTCTCACGCACGATGACCTTGTACAACTTTTTAGACTGGGTTGCCAGATGCCAGATTTTTTCCCATGCCAGGCCAGTTCAGTACCTAGGAGGCTAGGTTCTTCACAAAAAGGGTTCTTCATCTCATAAATAAAAGTTTAGTCTAGTAAAAGAAAGGTTTGCTTACAATGTTTAAAAACCGTGTCACGTCACCTACTTTCGTTGCAAATTGCAACACATTTTTAGTTACTTTTGAGGTGGGGTAGATGAAGATTCGCGGTCGCTACTAAGATTAAAAACTTATCAACTTAGGTATGCAATAATACTTATCTATCAACAGGTTTAGTGTTCTCTATACATCGCAGGCAGTAAATTACAGATTATTAAGTACCTAATATTACTAATATTATACTATTAAAAACTTAACTTGTAAAAAACCGAGTCGCAAGTTAATTCTTCTACCGTAAATATTTGTGAGATCCATGTAATACCAAGTTCCTACTTAAGGGTCCTTCTGTCTTAAGCTTCTTTTTGTGTTCTGAGGTCTTAAGTTATTACCTACGTAATTAGCTAACCTAACAACATCTTACAGTGTCCATATTAATATTTAAAAAAACATGTTTAAATAAATATATTGACTTGGCCGTGTGTCCATTTTTGGTCTATTTGTTTAGTAAGATACAATTTATATTAGTATTTAAATGACTGTTTGTTTCTAAAATAAATAAATTTCTTTCCGTGGAAGTCGCAGAAGGCGACTAAGGAAATACATAACCAGGAGACGGGCAGCAGCGTTTTCCTGAGATTCCCACCGCATACTGCGATAGCCAATCTGCCTGCCAAGCGTGGCGATTATGGCAAACTCCTCATGGTTAGGAAAACCATGAGGGAGGCCTATGTCCTGTAGTGGGCATCTGAATCTCAGGAACGGCTCCGACGATTTTAATGAAATTTAGTATGCAGTGCAGAGGGTTTCGGGGGCGATAAAGAAATCTAGCTAGGTTTTTAGAAAACAAGTAATAAAAAAATCTACTAAATACAATACAAAGGTAAATTTCGCCACCGTTTACAAGGTTGTAATAGCTCACGTGGGAAATCAGATGGGCGGCCCGAAACCAGACGACCCCGGTTCGAGCCTGTCTTTAGCAGATTATTTTTGTTTTTTCCTTTTTTTTCATCGTACCTATCTAAATATAATTGAAAAAAAAACACGATTAACAAAAAAAATTAAGGTACTATTAAATTAGATTGGTTAGTGCGATTGCCAAGTAGATTGACTTAAATTATAACATAAAAGATTTATCTATTATTCCATTATGTTATAAATATATAGGTAGGTACACTGATTCATTCACTGCAAATGTAACTTTGGAATCCTAGATATTTATATGGAATTACAAAGTTATTTAATGCAGTTGGTGTATCTAGAAAACTGGACCGAAATATTGTTTTTCCTTGATATAGGTACCTACACTAAACACTAATTATAAATAAATTTGAAGCTTCTATGTGTGCTAGAAGTGCCTTAGAGTTTTGATGATGGTTCAGTCAGTCAGTGAGTGACAAAATTAAGAAACTGACTAGTTATTCTTAAACTACTTGAATGAATGAAATTTGAAGTATACTGTGTTTATACAATGCCTGCTTGGTTACTGAAAATTCAGGCTTCTAGTTTTATCCAAAACGAAGCTATAGGGGGTCGGAAATGACCTGTGGCCCAATTACGCGCACCAAATCCTGAGCGATTCCAATGAGGATTCCAATCGTCTAACTGTCAAACAGTTAGACGATTGGAATCGCTCAGGATTTGATGAGCGTACCTAATATAGGGGCTGAACTGCTTAGAGAAAAGGATGGTACGGCCGTGCGTGCCGCTTTTTTGCTCGTCTTGGCGGGGGCACGGACAGAATATGTCAGTCAATCTTGTACAAGTTTTTATTCACAGATTATATTATAAATATAATATCATTATTTTTCTTATATCTCGTACTGTTGCTTGTCTCGTAACCGCAACGCTGTTTTTTTTCTTTAGGCAAGAGAACTTTACAAATTAGCGCTGTTTGGGATGAAGGCAAGAAATTCTATAGGCACATAATTAAGAGGGAATAAATTACCTATTAAAAGATAAGAGTTTTACAACTTAAACTTTCGTAAGCACTGTACATAAAAGTAAGTGAAACCGTTACGCCAATATTATATAAGACAGTTTGTTTTTATATATGTATGTTGGAGTTTTTACTAACTCTGAAATAGCCAGCTGTATTTTTAACCGAGATTCTGTTATTTATACATAGGTCAAATATTTGAGTGTGTGCCTATCCTAAAAAGAAAACTGTCATCTGTCAGAAACATATGATCATTCGGATTATTTTCTGTGGTGTTTTGTTTTTGCTCAGTGATTTTGTTCTGTAGTTTCAGAAAAGGTTTTTTGTTATTCAAGCACTTCGAGTGTCGGTGGTGCGTTAGGCTAGAGCGATGGCGGAGTGTTACTCGTGCGCGCTGGACGCTGCGGCGGGCGCGGGCGCGCGGCTGCACGTGTACCTGTACCGCGGCGTGCGCAACGCGGGCGAGATGCGCGCCGGCGTGGCGGCGGGCTGGCGCTGCGCCGCCGTGCGCGCGCGGCTCGTTCTGGCGCCGCAGCAGCTGGCCGCCGCCGCCAACCGTGCCGCGCTGGCCGCCGCCCGCGGCGCGCTCGTCACGCGCTCTGTCTACTCCGAGCTGCTCTACAACCTGTCTATCTCTAAGAAGATCACACAAAGTCTCGCCCAGTTCGGAATAGACGACACTGAAGATGTGCTGCTGTGCTTCCTGACGACGGAGAGCGAGGACCCGCGCGAAGAAGTGCTGCCACTGCTAACGGGCGAACCACGCCCGCTCTCTGAACTTGCAGACCTCACAGACCTGGACCGACTCAAAGAGGCCTACAAACTCAATAAACTTGATATAAGGTCACATGATGACCTGTTAGATATTATTATAAGTAGAATGGCAACAAAGAACTTTGTATCACATTAAAATAAAACTGCATCTTCATTACATTTTTTTATTGTAACAACAACAGTTATATTATGTATAATGTACATAATTTGTAAAAGCGATTCATTTGATACAGAAATGCATTGGTACAATACAACATATGAACAATCAGTATTGTTACATTTTAGTTTTGAAATGCATGTTACACAATTTTACTACTGGTTCCTTACACAATACCTACCTAAATTCGCGCTTACAACTAATTTTATAATTATATATTATGTATGGCAACAGTCAAATCAAATCAACTATCATTTTGGTACAAGTATTTTTTATCATGAAAGTTTCACTTCACCTAATCATTTCAATAAAATCTACCATTGAAATGGATTACGCCAGAATCAAATTGGGCATTCATTGCCTTTTGCACGTTGACGATGAAGTACCATACAATAAAACGAAATAAATGAGATAGGAGGTATTGGTACTTCATCATCAATATCCTGAAATATATTGCATAATGTTCAATTTAGTTTTCAGATAAACGTTAAAATCTAACTGTGTTAATATAGTATTTACAATTGAAGGATGAAAAGCTTATAAAAGACATAACAAAATATCTGGGATGAACATGTTTACAAACAATATTAGTATAAGGTAAAAAAAGGCATTTATTAACTAGGTTTTAGGAACTCTACTCTGTTAAATTACTAATTACAACTGAAAGAACTTTGTTAAAAAACAAATTATAGTATCTAATGAACACACTGTTGCTGCATAGTTACATCTGGAGGTTTCACTAATTTGTTACTACTGCTTTGTAGACCAACAAATTAGTGTGCTGAATAAGAATTAACCCATTTGGTGGGTATTGCCAGTTACATAATAATTTGGTTTTAACATTGTAAAAAAAATAACACATTATGTTTTAAAAATAACAGAGAATTTGTTGATGGAAAGGCAACATTAAAGATACTTCATTCCTACATAAGGAAAGTCATACAGAGTCAAGTAAATTTTGTTTGTGCAAGCACTACATAATTTTATACCTTTTGTTTCGTTCTCTTATTCAAATTCTTCATAGAAAAAAAAAATCATTATCATACTAATCATCATTCTAAAAATCCATTTTCCCTACAAATTTATTTATTATTATTATTTTATTTCATCAGTTTTAACCCATTTTTTTCTAAAATATAAGAATTTTCGGGAATTGTCTCAAATACACGATGGCATTTATACGGAGTTAGCGTAGGTTCAGCGAACTATTTGTCATGCAGACAAGGATGCAGCCAAACTGACAAGTGCAAAAAACATTGGGTGAATCTTCTAAGCTGAGCATCACATGTGTGTAATAAACAATTATAGGTATAGATGCCATAGTGTCATTTCAGTTCCAGGCCGCCAACATCTCTCAGGTTAGCTTCCTTCCATTAAATGCAATATTCTATGTACACTGCATCGCGCAAATACTACGCGAAGCTTTCGCACAAAGTAGCACCAAATGTCCGTAAAAGCTAAACGATAAGTATCCAGAGTGCATCTCGACCGACGCGTACACTAACGAAAACACTACCCTAGGGAGATTTGTACAATAATATTGCAGCAGCCGCGCAGTTTGTGAACAGCTGCCGCGCCCGCCGATGCCCTCGTCACTAGGTGGACTGTTTAACCTGTAATTTAAAAAAACCTTGTAGCACACAATCCGGGGCGCTACTACGTAGGTCCTCCTCTGTATGGAGATGTCCTACTCTGAACTGTCAAATACCTACATACATATTTTGATACTTTGGAATCTTCAAAACGGTTAACCCAATAGAGCGGACAGTAAGTGATAGAAGGGCTGAAGGAGACACGCGAGTGAGGGGTGAGGGCGGGTACCTGCGCCTAGCGCGGGCGAGTGGAAGGGCAGCGGCAGGCTGTAGAGCGAGGGTCACCGGCGCGGCTCCGACACGTACACCGACACCGTCGAGTCCTTGGCGCCCACTGCCATCGCGCACCTGCCACATACCACACCTTTACTACACCTACATTTCACTTTTGAAACGCCTAACTTGAGTGAGGACTAGAACCACTTTCAAGGCAAATGTAACTCGATCTCGGGACTTCCGAGCAGAATATAAGCAGAGATATATTTTATTCAGCTTTTGTCTACGTTTAAGCAAACCATCGATAGAAAACTTTACAATAGGCAAAAGTAGATTAGGTTACAAAACTATTTGATTATGGGTATTAGGTACTAACAAGCATAAAATAACATATTGTCTATTTTGGTACCTAATAGTAGTTTATCCAACTGTCATATGAGTCTTAGAACACGTGCGTGTGTGGGTTTATAATACGAGGGGAAGCCGAGTATGATAATAGTATCACACGAGTATTCTAATACCATTTTATATGCCGTTGCATGCACTACTTCATCTTCACTCATTTATTAATGAAACTAAAGTAAACAAGAAAGGCAATCGTCTACGCGCAACGCGTGACAACACTAAAATATATTGCCATCACTAGCGCAAGGCGCTATCTTGTTCTTGCTATTGAAACAAAACCACACAGGCTGCCACGAGGCGCAAAACGATTATCTATCTACTACCTATTTTACCTATCTACCTATTGTAAAACCTCAGAATAAATCTATTCAGACAATTATTGTGGATTTAAACTCAATCCCCGACAGCAATCCATGTTTTTTAGCCGAACAGAAAAAATTGTAAACTAATTAATAATGGCGGCAAAACAAATCCAAACTGCGCAAGTGCGCAGGTCCGCCGCTTTCTTTTTGTTTATTAATTCCATGTGGGATAGGCAAAGGAGTCATACCTACATACAGCCATGTGCTCAGTATGAGTGAATCAAACCGAAAATTCACAGAAAAGTTTACAGTCAAGTTGGGTAACATTGAATTTCCTTGCAACTTTGAATAAATATTGTCTTTGGAAAATTGCACACATAAAAACTTCTAAGGTACATAATAGAAAGACTAACGGTAAAAACTGGCACTTGGCCGGTTTTTATGTGTGCAATTTTCCAAAGACAATATTTATTCAAAGTTGCAAGGAAATTCAATGTTACCCAATGTACTGCAAGAATTATTTTTATCTACACTAATGTTGTAACATTCTACTTATGTTTTCAATACTTGACTTATAATTACTACTGTTATAGCGCAGACAACAAAACACTCAATTTAAGCAATTTCACCTGATGTTATAATATTCACATCGATATCGTAAAATCTCATTATAACATCAATAAAACGCGACCAACTAGATTGCAGGGCCAATCAGGTTGGTCGCGTTTTATTGAAACTGCGCTCTCATTGGTTAAATTTTAATGGCGGCAAAATCACTGTGATTATACACGTACGCGTGAATTTAATTTAATAAATTTGTTGTTTGATTAATTGCATTAGTGAAGATAAAGTAGTGTATGCAACTGCATATAACACGGGTATTAAAACACTCGTTACTATTATGAAACTCGCTGCGCTCGTTTCATAAACTCACACTCGTGTTTTAATACCCTTCATTATATGACAGTTGCATAAACTACTATTATATTACACTTTTTTTTTTATTTTCTTTAAAGTTATGTATTGTTTAAAGCCTGTCAATATGTGTTTACCTTTGAATTCTTAATTTGAAGATTATGATATGAGTGTAGATAAAGTTATTTTACTATACAGGTTGGCAGAAATTGTCATACAAAGAGCCACGAAGATTAGTGGCATAGTCTCAGTGGCGCCCTCTATATTTTTTTCAATGTCGTGGAGCACGATGAAACCTAGCTAGATCGATAGAGGACAAAAAAGTAAACAAGAAATTATTAAAGTCACCATGTCCTAAAGTGGCACGTTTAGGAGTTATTGAGCTTTGAAGTTTGTATGGAATTTCCACTAACTGAGTTTCATCACTGAATTTGTTACTTGATATGAGTTTTCTCGGGGATTCAAACCTACTTTGATGTTTTTTAAAGTCTGGGTAGCTATGTCTAGCAGGTACCTACCTACTTATATACATATATACATGAAATTATAGTATTATTCATGCATCCAATTCGTTCAATTCGTTTAAAATTCAAAACATGTCAATATAAAACCTACAGTTTAATTATTATAGATAGGTTTAGGTGGTAGGTAGGTACCTATAAATAATGTAGATAGGTACGTATCGCTAGAAACTTAAACCGCTGCTGTGTGTAAAACCATGTTCAACCATGTTTTTAACATAAATACCATTTCCTGACGTAGCGTAGTAGGTAGGCAATATTCAATAATTAGGTAGGTACCTTCATCTTCAGGCTTCCCTTACCTGGTGTAATAGACTGTACTTGGACTTGGGGAATGAGGATATATGTATAAAAATGACTTCTGTCAGCCAATAATTACCTACATTGAAGTGACATTATGTTTACTATGAAACCATATTAAACATAGAAACAGGGATTAATCATATTTTCAGGTCTAACTACCTAATTATTGTTTAACTGCTAATATTTAATCAGATAATGCTTATAACTAAACACAGCCACCATAAAACTTAATTTAAGTACAAATGTTTCTTCCGGTACCTACTTCTCCGATCAATAACTCGCTCACTGTTCGGTAGAATGATTTAATGATAAGTAATGCCTAATTGTATATTGTAATTAGTCTAGCAGCTAAGTGTAATTTGTAATTAAAATAAAGAAATATCTTGTGAATTTTCCTTTAAATACACTATTTTATTTATTTACCTGATAGGATTGATGAAAAGCAGATTTATAACTCTGGTAAAAGCTTCCGTAATACCCTCGCATTGTAAGCATCCTCGCTACGCTCGGGTGCCTTAATATACGGTATCTATAATAAACTGGGTGTTTTTTCTACGACTTATTTAGCAATTTAGTCAAGAATCGGCAACGAGTCACAGGTGCCAAGCATATAGTCCAGTATTTAGTGAAAAATTATTCAAAAGTTAAGTTTTATAAAAATCTCATACAAACTTCAAAGCTCAATAACTCCTAAACGTGCCACTTTAGGACATGGTGACCATAATAATTTCTTGTTTACTTTTTTGTCCTCTATCGATCTAGCTAGGTTTCATCATGCTCCACGATATTGAAAAAAATATAGAGGGCGCCACTATGAACTATGCCAGGCCCCATACAAAAATCTTCGTAGCTCTTTGTATCGTAATTGATTATTTATTTTTACAGTTGTATGCGAAATAACACTAAGCTATGTACCTATCAACTTTTAAGATCATAATTCGAATCTGTGTTCTGAGGTGTAGATAAATGTATTTTCGTTCTCTCTAGTTCCATAAGTATACGAATTTTATTATATTATGTAACTAGAGATGGGTCGTGGAGAATGTACTCCGAGAATGCCCTCGTGTCAAGACCTTGAGAGAGAGAGAAATTGAAAATGATGAGTATCATTTAGACATCGTATATTAGACTTCCATGTACTAGGGCGGATGGAGCACGCACATTTTAGCATACTACCTACTTTTTGAATGACTCAAATCCATCTAGAAATGACCAACTTCGAGAAGTTTAAACCTAGGCTGTTTCAAGTTTCAGAACGCGCCCGGCGGGTCTTGATTCCTTTTGTGACGTCATAAGATCCGACCGGCCGCGGTCAGTTCGCCAACGTCGGTCTTCTGAGACCCGACTTTCGTATGTACCCATTTTTATAGCACGACTAACGACATTGAAAGACTACCTTTTCGTTAGTCGTTAGGGAAGTATGAGTACTTAAAAATCGGGCATTTTTGTTCCCGTCAGAAAAAATATTTCTTTGTTCAAATAAAAATCTTGCAAGTTGGAAAATTTATTGGTGTTCATGAAGTACATAAACCATCTCCAGAATTTCAGTTATTTAGGTTTTTAATTTTAATTTTTCCTTCGAAGATTCTGCCTAGTCGGATGCTAGTCAAATATCAAAATATTGTCAATATTTTTTTCTGTCGTGATGATTATTTTCCTTTCCAAATACAAGCAATTTCGTATTTTTAACAGACTTCGAAAAAGGAGGAGGATTATGTTCTCGCATAACTCCGTCAAATCTTAACCGATTTCGACAATTCTTTTTTTGTTCGAATAGATATAACGTCCCGTTGGTCCCGTTTTAATTTGGTGAACATCTGATGAAGACTTTCAGAGATGGAGAACGGAACTCTTCAATGGACAGAAGTAAATAAGCCCTAATGGGGCCCATCCTTTAATAATAATATCGGTATGTTTCATAAAATAGCGTAAAAGTAGTCCCAAGGTAATTTGACGATGTTCTGGTGAAGACTTTCGGAGATGGAAATTGAGAACTTCAAATTTTAAAGCAACGAATTAATTAGGGCAAATTATGATTAGAAGGGACTTGTTTATTTTTCTCCCGCTCCACCACAAAAAATTGAAAAATATATTTTTTTAAATTAAAACCGACTTCTAAACACTACAGCACTAAAAAGTTTGAAATAATTTAAAAGAATGCCTTTAAAGACATGTAGGTATTGTAGAAGTATAATTATTTGTAGTCGGTGCCCAGTTTCATGACCAGGATATATATTTTGGGCACCGTCGGTTTTTATTATTTATTTCAAAACTTTTATAGGAATTATGGGACGGTTTGAAGTTTCTATTTGCATGTAAAAAGGAAGCTATGTATGTGTGTACTACACTAACTAAAATGCCGTAAGGCAGAAAAAATATATTCTTTTATAAAGGAATATTGCCTGTTTCACGGAAACAAAATGTCCGATTTTCGAGTAATGATATCTTCTTGACTTATTTAAACGTTAAGCATTTCTTTCCAACTTTTTCGCCGTGTGTAACCCGAATAAAATGGTTGTAACGCAGTTACAGTCGTATTATAGCATTTTGGCACATGACAATATTTGTATCATTCATTACAATATTTACAATATTATATCAGATTATTACCTACATAACGTTAAAAACAACACGCGCACGCATCACTGCATCAATTCACTGAGACAGACCGTTCTCGTTCGTCGTTCGTCGGAACCTGTGACGTATCAAGCGTATGGCGTCAGCTCGCACCCGTTTTTCAAATTTGTGCACCAAAATCGCTGTAACTTTGTAATTTTTTATCAGGTTTCGATAATTTTTAAATACTTGGTTCAAAACGGGAATGATCTTCATTATCTTCGTACAATTAATTCCGCTCAGTCATTCTCTGTAATCAGGTATTTGTACTGAGTATATTGTGAATTATAGCCATATAGATAAAATTCACTTTTTCTAATTTTAAGTTCTTCGAGAGCATTCTCCCCTGCCCATGATACTAATTTAAACAAAATGAAGCAATAAAATGTTTTTGCGCCGACCTGAGCGGATGGAAGGCGAGGCAGGAGACGGGCCCGATGCGCGCGCCCATGAACCCCTCGTGGAACTTGATGGTGTGCAGCGCTCCGCCGCGCAGGTCCCACAGGCTGATGGCTTGGTTCACCGACCCGCTGCCGACACAACGGGAGTACGGGACACTTCGCATCGGCCGGCGGCCAGGCGACACAGAGGGGTGGCCGAAGGTTGGCCGTCCTAGGCCACCCTACTGTTACTAGGCTCTACTCAATTGAATCTCATTGGATTGATGATTTATCCTTTCGGGAATTCAGTGTTCTTAAAGCAGATTTGTGGTGTGTGATGAAGTTCGACAGTAACGGTGTTATTTATTAAAATTAGATTCATAGACACTTGTTCTTCAGCCAGTGACATAGATTAGTGTCTGCTGCCAAAATAGGACCTAATCTTTTTGAGCTGTAGGTACCTATCTACCACAAATAATTTTTTATTACTAACACCTTTAATTGAAGTAAATAATTTAATTTATTAATAAACGTAATATTTAAGAAAATTCGGCCTCAGTTGTCAAAAAAAGAATTGAATAATAATTAACTGCAGTTAATACGGCCTTAGACTTTAAATTTAAACTGCATTTGAGGAGTGTGTTTACGGAATCGTGTTTTATAAATAACGATAAAGCGATAATATTTGCTATATGATTGTGAACATCGTCAATGATACAACGAGTGTGTGTTACCAGGCGATGAGGTCGGCCAGCGGGTGCAGCTCGGCGGCGGCGAGCGGGCCGGGAGCGCGCAGCTCGTGCAGCGGCGCGGCGGCGCGGTCGTCGTAGATACGCACGTAGCCGTCCGCGCTGCGGGGGACAATCCGAGTGTCAATGGTGAATACGTAACAGTATACAGTTAACAAAAATTTTATTCTTTAATTTGTGTCAAAATTGTCTAATTGTAAATGTCAAAATTAACGGAGAATTGTATTTAACGACGTGATACTCGATTTCGCAACGGCAAAAGACTCGTTATAACACTGACGAGTTGTGTGTGCGCTGCGACACTGGCTCGAAGCCGGCCGATCGCACGCGGCTGTCGCGTATTGAACTATTCTATGGTTTAGATCTGAGCTATTTTCATCAGGTAGGTACGACCTATCTTGTTATCTTCCCTGAATTGCTAGCTAACCATAATCTACTCGTCCTCTCACGTTCTTAGTCTCGCCGAAAACAGTCAATATTTTTTCGTTGGGCTCGCATAAACTTCTTAAATTCTTACTTCATTAGAGCTATTTAATTTTTCAACGACTTGCATGAAAAATGAAAACATATTTGTCCCCTGGTTGCATTTTGGGTATTTGCAAACTATAGTATCTTTTAATTTCTGTGACTCGGTGTAGACTTACGGATGCAACCTATTGCAACGGCGTGACTCTTTCCTTTTTTAATTTTTTGATGTAGAATTATTTCCTTTGCACTTTAATAAAAAAACGTTAGAATCCGATCAATAAAAAGAACAAAAAATAAGTGCAGCGGACACACAGTGGCCTTAGTACATAATAGGGTTTCGTTGACACCCTTCGGTAACAGAGTTCCAAAAAACCGGCCAAATGCGTGTCGGGCCACGCGTAGGGTTCCGTAGCAGGAGGGGGTTTTTTAACTGCTTTACAGAACTAACAACTTTATCAAAGTAATTTTCAATGGATTTTGTACGAAATTTTTAAAGCCTTCTTAGCTTTCATAGTTTTCCTTTTAAGTTAATTATATGTGCTACTGTCCTGAATTTTTTCACGTTTCTACGATCAACCTTTAGTCAGGAGGAGAGGGAATTCTCAGCACGGGTCGGTGCAACAAAAAGAATGATAATAATGACCAGGCCGTGACGAGCGCGTGCTCGTCGGGGCGGGCGGCGGCCAGCAGCAGCGCGGCGGCGTGGTGCCGCGCGCGGCGGGCGGCGGCGGCGGCGGGTGCTCGCTCGTCCCACGCGCGCAGCTCGCCGTCCGCGAACCCGCACAGCAGCCGCTGCGAGCGCGCGCAGCCGCGCCACAGGGCCGTCACGGCCGCGCCCGAGCCCGTGTCCAGCGAGCGCTGCAGCAGCTCCGCGTGCGCGTCCCACACGCGCACGGCCGCCGCGGGGCCGGCCGCGGCCAGCGAGCGCCGCACGCCGCACCACGCCAGCAGCGCGCGCGGCGGCGGCGCGGCGTACGGCTGCGGCGGCGCGCCGGCGGCCGGCGGGCGCGGCTCGGGCGCGGCGCGCGGCACGAGCGCGCGCCACGCCGCCAGCGGCTGCGCCTGCCCCCCGTGCGGCGCGGCGGGCCGGCCGTCGCCGGCCACGCGGTACAGCGCCACGTGGCCGGCGTGCGAGGCCACGGCCAGCAGCGCGGCGTCGTGCGCGTTCACGTGCGCGAGCGCCGTGATGCGGCCGCAGGCGCGCCGCCAGCCGCCCGCCACCAGCCGGGCGCCCGTGCCCCAGTCCCACACGCTGCAACACACGCTCGCCGATCTCACTCACCTCCATCGTGGTTAACATGTCTATGAATATAGACAAAAAATATCAAACGCAGTTTTCAGATAAACGCCTACCGATACCTCTACTTAAAATGTCATGCAAGCAGTATACTTACTGCACACTATCAATAGTAGATTGTACAACAAGTGCATAAAACGCACCATTTTACTCGAGACGTTTATCCATCCGAGCGAGCTTGCGAGCGAGGATAGATATAAAGTCGAGTGTAAAATGGGTTTTATGGACGAGTTGTACACTCTACTTTTCACTTCGATTGCGAGGAAATGAAACAGCAACATGTAAATATAGAAGTCCACACTCTTTTACGGCTTAGCAACTTAAATTGAATATAACTTTTAAATTCGTATTTGCAATTCGCGCCTTTTTTTCTTTTTTTTGTTGGTGTTTCGCGCGGTCACAGGACACAGTATTTCAGAAAAAAAAGAAAAAAAAGAGGTGAGTTTCGAACAACAATTCGAATTTCGAATTGCAATGCGGGGCTTCTCCATAATAAAATAAAGAGGTTGTTGTATGAAATTAAAGATGTTCGTGTGGCTGTTGCAGCGATTGCCTTGGTCTTCGACGAAGATTTTACTTTATGCTCTAGAGCATAAAAAGCGACTTTATGTCGCCTACGCACGACATAAAGACGAACTTTTAGAGCATGAGAAGTGAAAACACTATTTTCACTTCTCATGCTCGTAAGCTTCGACTTGAAATCGTGCTTAGTCGATATAAAAACGCTTTTTAAGCTCTTGTGCATAAAGTAATTTTTTATTCTAAAACTAAGATAATGAGGCTCAACAAAGTCACAATATTAATTGCACAATTTAATTAAGCAGTAAAATTTCGTAGAATACTGAAAGTTGTTGTTTTCTTTTATTCTTGCTGTAATTATTTGAATTATTTGAGTTTTCTATCATTAAATTAATGAACTCAGATAAAATAGCAGTTGATTATTGTTTATAAATGCGCCGAAATGTTTTTATGTCTTGGCTGAAAACAAGTATCTAAGTGTACATGCACACGGTGAAAATAGAAAAAAAACTTTAAACGATTTTATTGTCCGAAAGTTTCCTCGCAAACGAAGTGAAAAACAGAGTCAGCTCTAAGTATCCATTTTTATCCGCGAATATATTGGTGCTTCGAACCGCTAATGGTTATGTTCCAACCTAACATTTAGGCACCTATTACAAATTGATTAATAAATAAATTTTAGAAATTGCAAAAATCCTCAATTATGCTTTCTTACGTAAGTAAGGAGCGCATAAACAACAGCACAACTCACGCGTAAACTATCAGAAGCTACCGCCTCGCCTGCTCATTAAATAATAATTTATGGTAAATATTTTCTTGTCAATTACCCAACCCACTCACTTCATTCACAAAGCGAACAAGATTTAATCTGCCGCACAACCTACATTCATTTCAGTACTAAAAAAAATGTCGGTAAGGGGTGGTCGCCGTACGATTTGTACGAAGGGCCTCAGTGTGGGTGCTAGTCCATATTTGTAACGTCCTCGCCCGGTCGCCATGACATAGGGCGTCCTATCTGAACGCTTGCGCCGAGGATCTCGGTAAGAGAAATAAATACATACATATTCAGGGATAATAGCTAATTAACTAATTCGTCGATAAATATGTCTGCAAACGTCATGGTGCAAGACGATTTTAGACCTATAGACTCATTGGATAAACAGGTAAGAACTAAGTAATGATGAGAGAGGAGGCGGGGCGGGGGAGCGCTACGCACCCGAAGTTGTCCTTGCTGGCGACGGCGAGGTGCTGGTCGTAGGGGTGGAAAAGCACGGCCACGGGCGGCAGCGCGCAGCGCGAGTGGAACGCCTGCGCCTCCAGCCGCGGCGAGCGCGCCCCGTGCAGCGCCGCTGCAAGCGACGGCCCTTGCCTTGTCACCTCGCACACGGCTAAATGCCCGACCGTTCAACGCCAACTCAGACGGTTCACTTTTTGTTCGTTCCGCATTTAGCACTATTAACCAGCTAAATACAGAATAAACGTACCAAATTAGGTCAATCGATCGTTAGTATGACAAAAGCATTTCGTTGATACGATACTTTTCACGCCATCGTGACGACTACTGAATATATTCCCAGCGCTCTCCCAACTGAGCTGACGAGTCTCCTTACTTATTTTTCGCTGCCTGTACGTAATACAGAGAAGTGTGTAAGGACGCTCGAAATTTCGCCGATGCTTGCACTTGCCCATTAGCTCAGTTGGGAGAGCGTTGACACGGTTAGCCAGGGGTCGCGGGTTCAAGGCCCGGCATGGGTGGAATTTATTTTATTATTAATTTTTAGGGTTCCGTACCTCAAAAGGAAAAAACGGAACCCTTATAGGATCACTTTGTTGTCCGTCTGTCCGTCCGTCCGTCCGTCTGTCAAGACCCTTTTTCTCAGGAACGCGTGGAGGTATGAAGCTGAAATTTATATCAATTACTCAGGTCTACTGTCCCTTGAAGCTGTGAAAAAATCAAACTTCTAAGCCAACGCAATCAAAAGATACAGCCGTTTATGCCGCAAATTTTCGACACTTGCAAGGGAATCAAAACCTACAGGGTGCTTCCCGTGAACTCAGAATCTTGAAATTTGGTACGAAGCAACGTCTTATAGCATAGATAAAGGAAAAATTACGAAAACCATAAATTTTTAGTTACATCACATAATATATTTTTTTTTTAATAATTTTAAACTTACTACCCATTTCCTCATAAACGCGTAGAGGTATTAAATTGAAATTCATACCAAATACTCAGGTCTATAATACCTTTAAGCTGTAACAAAATCTAACTTCTATGTCAACGCAATCAAAAGAAACAGCAATTTAAGCTGCATATTTTGAAACTCGCAAGTACTCGCAAGGGAATCAAAACCTAAAGGGTACTTCCAGTCGACCTAGAAACTTGAAATTTGGCATGAAGCAACGTTTTATAGCACACATAAAGGAAAAATTCCGAAAACCTTAAATTTTTAGTTACATTACAAAATATATATTTTTTAATAAATATAAACTTATTACTTTTTTCCTCATGAACGCGTAGAGCTATCAAGTTGAAATTCATATCAAATACTTAGATCTAATTGCCTTTAACCCGTGAAAAAATGTTGTTGACATTGCAGGTTTGTACGGAACCCTCGGTGCGCGAGTCCGACTCGCACTTGGCCGGTTTTTTTATACCTACATGTAGATATTGTAGAAGTATAATTTGTAATCGATGCCCAGTTTCATGACCAGGACATATATTTTGGGCACCGACTACAAGTTATACTTCTATAATACCTACATGTATACATACTTCTAATTTAAAGGTATTCTTAGAAGTCTTTTCGTCTAATATACCTCAATCGTTAAAGAAAAAATTATACAACCAGTGTGTGTTACCAGTGATGACTTATGGCTCTGAAACGTGGTCTCTCATTATGGGCCTCATAAGAAAGCTCAAGGTCACGCAACGTGCTATGGAAAGGGCTATGCTCGGAATTTCTGAAGAGAAAGGGACATCTTCCATTTTGATTTTATTTGACAGTTACGACCCCCATTGGTACAGAAGTTACGAAGGAATATAGAACCGGACGGACACACATACATACGAGTCAAACACACTATCCTCCTTTTGGGCTCCGCCGCAGTCGGGTAATTAACAATCATGTGAGTGAGTGGCGGTTCACTTAGAAAGGTTGAAGGAGGTTCGTGCAGTGAAGAGGGTCCCGGGGCTACCGAGCGGCCAAAGACCGGTCGGCCGCCCTAAGTACCACTGGAAAGACGAAGTCGCCGAGGAGTCGTGTGAGCTCGCGATGGGACACCACGCGGAAAGCATACAAGCGACGATTTATTTATGTCGTCGGAGGCTTCGGGTCGCTGAGCCGGCGCAGTGAGCAGTGAGCAGTGAGCAGTGAGCAGCGGAGTGAGCTGCAAGTAAGCAGTGCAGCGGGCACTCACCGTGCGCCTGGCGTCGCAGCGCGGCGTTGCGCTGGTAGCGCCATACGCGCTCCAGGTGCGCGCGGCTCTCGGGGTCGTCCGCGTCCGCGTCCGCGTCCACGTCCGCGTCCGCACCCGCCTCCCCGCGCGCGAACACGCTCTCCGACCACGCCACGAACTGCGTCGACACGATCGCCTTCTTTATCGTCTCGCCTGCGACACACACGCACATTTTCAGTTATTCTCGTTTGCTATCATACCGCGAGACCGCATTTTGTGGATCTCGTTCGGCGGGATCGGCCGTTCCCGCTGTCGCCCCTATGTGGACACCGACGTGAAATGTTTATAACGAAATGAAATTGTTAGTCGAAGCTTTCAGAATTAGTGAAATTTATATCATGTTATTGCCAACAATTCGACGGTCCCTACGTATAAGCTCGTATCTTAAAAACACGAATTTTACAGGAGAGCCGTTTAAAGTTTTTTTTCGCACTAAAAATAAAATTAAAATAAATTACATTTTTTGCCAGAAAATAGTTATTAAAATAGTTATGTTTACACAGTGACTACCACACAAGGTCGAGCCTGCATCGTGGTAGTCGGGGAGACAGTTGCTAAATTGATTTTCATTGTACTGATGTCATAGGAGCAGGTCAGAGCAGAGCAGCAAAATGCTCATAACTCCGTCAATTTTAGGCACACAATAATACATTTTTGTGTATTATAACATTTGGGGTCCTTTTAGACACCATAAACATATTTTGTAAATATTGCCTTGTTTATTAGATGTAGGAATTTGGAGAAATCTGAAAAAAGTAATTGCCATTTACGATGTTTGACTCGGGAATCTCCATAGTAAAAGAGTATATCCATGTTATCTGTATAAAATATCTATTTTTGACTTATTATATTTAGTGTATTTAGTTAAAATTAAATTGTTAAGGTGAAAACTGAGACTCTTAGGATCATAATTCAAATGTTACGACACGAGTATAGATAAAGAGTTTTATATCACACACCCACGAAGAAAGTGTCTTATTGTTCGTTCCTAAACGGGTTACAAAGTTCTTAATTTTTCCCTTATAAATGTGCGGCGGGAAAATTATATGGAATTTCATTCCTGCGTTCTTTTTTTTTAGCAGTGAACATAAAAAATACAAACGTCATATTACAGAAAGGTTTTATATCAAATAATTAGAAAAAAAGAGGGTTTTTTTTGTGATCGATTTTCAATGTAAGGAAGCTTGCAACCTTTTCTGCACTATGAAAAAAAAAAACAAACGCGGATATTTGTGTTGTTTTAGTTATTGTAAATAATTTTATTGTCGTCGTAGGTACAGTATAAAGCACTATGGGAGAAAGTTGTATTTCTGTTCTCGAGTTTCCTTTAGGTATACCTACTCTGGAACAGAAATAGATCGTTTCCTACCCTCGGTGCATCAGAACACTGACCGCTAGCGGAGGAGCCGGAGTCGCGCAGGTCGCGGTCGCGCTGCGGCGAGCCGCCCCCGCCGCCCCCACCGCCCCCGCCGCCGCCCCCGCCGCCCGCCTGAGCGCGCCCGCGCCGCCCGCCTGCGCCTGCGCACACGATCCCACACGGGTTAGCACATCCGAGGCCGAGGCCTATTCGACTATTCATTCTCCAGCGAGTGAGTAGCTAGGCGTACGCATAATTAAGAAATTAATCTTTAGTATTTACATTGGTTTTGTACGTGCACGTCGAACGATCGGTGTTAAAGTTTAGTGAGAGATCGACGAGAGTAGTATAGGGGCGTTAAAGTAGCGATCTGACCGAGCGAGGGCGGCGCGGGCGCGGCGGACGAGCCGGGCGAGGCGGGCAGCGAGGCCGAGCCGCCGCTGCCCGTACTGCGCACCATCTCGAAGTCGCGCCCCACGTTGTCCAGCTGCAACACACACACACACACCGTTCACACCCACAGGCCACCGAGCGAGGTCGACGTTCTGTCCACCGAGTTAAAATTACTCGCGCCTGCGTTTATTTACAACGCGCATAGGCAGAACGGCGAGGGCCGACCGTGCGGTCGTGCATTACCGCAACGTTCGCTATCGCAGAGCCGCAAAGGGCATGCACAGAGATTTTAATTGATCTCTATGGAAGAGCCCGTGCCCTGTGATGGGCGGTATATAGGTAGCAAATGCATTAAAACATAAAACCGGCCATGTGCGAGTCGGAATCGCGCACCGAGGGTTCCGTACTCGCGTTTGGCCCCTTTTTATTATTTGTCGTTTGAATATTACAATAAGCCCCACAATAACGCAAAGTTTGATGCCTGTATTATATTACCGTTTTTACGACGAAAAACACGTTTGGTATATGAAGACCAAAGATAGAACCCTTTACATGTCGGACGGACGGACGGATAGATAGACTGACAGACGGACAGTCAGCGGAGAATAATAGGGTCCCGTTTGGTACCCTTCGGATACGGAATCCTAAATAGTACAATTTAGTGCGTGAAGAAGTGCCTTGCAGCGAGAAGTATAAAAAGTGGCAACGCAGCTCGACTACCTCGTCGGTCAGCGGTATCACGTCGGTACACTCGTACGGGCCTCGGTCTGGGTGTATTTGCACATTTTTGGTGTCCTCGCTCGGTTACCGTAGCACAGCGTATTCTAGTGTCGTGCGGACGTCACTTATGTAGTACAGGTCCACAGGAGCAGTAGAGGGAGCGGGGAGCGGCTCGAGGCTGACCTGGCTGGCGACGTGCGCGACGATGTCGCTGGCCATGGCGGCGGCGGCGGGCTGCGGGTCGCGGGCCAGCTCGCACAGGATGCCCCACACCTTCATGTACACCGACCCGAACCCTGCCCACACACACACACACACACACACACGTCAGCCGCCCGCACATACACACACAATCCTGAGCGATTCTAATCGTCTGCCAATTTAGTATGCAATTTGACAATTAGACGATTGGAATCGCTCAGCATTTGGTGCGCATAATTAGGCCCGAGGTCAAGGTTGGGTCAGTAAATATAATGCTACAATTATAAATTATTAACACTCACTGATTTTTTTTTGTATTTTTAGTAAAAAGTGTGTGATTAATTTGATATTTTAACGTTCGTTTCAAACTTGATTTCACACGTGAATAAATAATAATTTTTAATAAAAAAAATTTTATTCAAAATTATAAAAAAAAAAAAAAAAAAGATTTTGGTATTTCGTAAAATAACAAATATAAATTATTTTTACGAGTCCTTTTAGTTTTTTTTATTGTAAGAGTTATGGTATAACTACAAACTAACAGGTTGTAGCATCTCATTTAATTGCGTAATTTTGGTTTCGCACTGTGGTTCTATTTTTTTGTCTTAAAAATTAAGGCAGTCCAAATCAAGATATTTACTTCACACAGTCTTAATTACCTACGTTATGTTCTTATCTTATGTTCTAGAAAAAAAAAAAACTATAAAAACAAAACTTAATTGTTTAGGATAATCCCCATCGACACATATAGAGAACACTTTATCGCACCGGTCCGGGCGGGCCGACGACATTGTGAAAGCGGCTGAGAAACATTTAAAGAGACTAGCGAAAAACCGGATGGGTCGGCGTGAAAGGGAAAAGACCTATGTCAGAGAGTGGGTTCTGATTATGAGCTGACTTCATAAATGATTATTTAGAAAAAAAAAATGAATGAAGTTCGCCGTTCCCTCCCGTGTAGGCATCGTCCCAGGGGGCAGTCTCTGCCTCCAGCGTGCGACCCGCTGCAGTGCAGGAGCCGGCAGCGAGGGACACTGACCGATGGTGGGCAGCGGGCGCGCGGCGATGCCGGCGTGTGCCGCCGCCTTGCGCGCCCCGCGCTCGCCGGCCAGCGCCTCCTGCCCCGCCTCCACCGCCGCCCCCGCGGCCCCGCCGGCCCCGCCCGCCCCGCCGGCCCCGCCCGCCCCGCCCGCGCCTCTGCAACATGTCCCCGCGCCTCGTATCACTGTTATATGTGACTCGCGTTACACTGAATAAACTGTTCACGTGTAGGTTTTGTAGTGTTCTAGTTCTAATTAGACCTGAAATTTTCGCACTAAGCCTCACAGTTGGGCCGTCGCACGGAGCGAGCGCTAAGGTATGTAAATACCTTGGACGCTAGGGCTTCCTCACGATGTTTTCCTTTACGGTAAGCGAGTGGTTTCGTCACTGCGACTTCACAAATGTACGTATCTTAGAAAACAAAATCATCGGTACATGTCAGGATTCGAACCCACGACCTCCCGAATGAGAAGCTGGCGTTCTACCGCTCCGGTGCCAGTATGTAAAACTACTTAGCATCTACTGCCGTGCACAGGTTCCTCATCTGTGTCGCGGCAGACAGCGTTTGCCTTAAAAAAATTAATAAACGTAATTTACTAGACATAGACACCAGAAGTGTAGCACGTTTATTTGTTTGCGGTATGATATAAAGACACAAATTGTTTTGTTACAAATTTCGTTAATGTAAAAGTATAAGAAATCATTTCACAGAATTAATGTTATTTTATTACTACTCAAATACATACGTAAAAAGTGCATATTGAAGCAGTATATTTAACGAAATGTGTGTGTGTGTGTGTGCGTGTGTGTGTGTACGCACCGGTCGCTGCGGCGCGCGCGCTCCTGCGCAGCGACGGCGACGAAGTGCTGCTCGGAGCCCAGCACCAGCCACTGCAGCGCTGTAACACACGGCGGACGTCAGCAGGCGGCTGCTCATGTTCTTACTGTGTGACGACTAACTTATTGCACTTTAGCTAATTGTAATGCACGACAGTATGTACGGACTCGAAACGCCGAATCGACAATTAAGCGACCGAGTAAAGGCAGAGGTGAGCGTATGCAGCCCTCGCTCTCCTCTCGAGGATGGTGAAAGAAGAAAACTATTCGGGGTCGTTCATTCAGTTTACAAAATAGCATAGTCAAAGTTTAGCGTATACGTTGCGAATAGGTCGAGCCGAGTGACGGGCGGTAACGCACGCACCTGCGAGTATCTCCTGCCGCACGAGCGGCGCGGCGTCGAGCGGCGCGCGCGTGGCCAGCTGCAGCGCCACCTGCTGGTCGAGCGCGGCGCCGTGCTCGGTGCGCGCGCGGCCGACGCCCGCCGACATGAACGTGCCCAGCGCGAACGCGCACGCCGCGCGCACCTGCGCGTCGACACAACTGTACAACTGTACAACTGTACAACTGTACAACTGTACGCGCATCGCTCGAATATAAGTGAGTCGATCCGGAATTAAGTTAACAGTATGTAGCGCTTACGACACTTTTACTTTAAGAATTTCTATCTATTTATCAAATAGGCCTGTAAACGAAGCCCACCGTTGAAGGTAGGCCTCTTCTCTTTCACGGCTTTTCCGCCTATGATTAAGGGTGCGATTCGTCAAAATACGTTTTTAGTCGAACTTGTGGTTTGTCACAGACGCGGTTCGGTATAGTCGTAATTTGACCAAAGGCACCTATGACAAAAAGGAAACTTGACGAATCGTAATTTTGACAAACGTAATTTGACCGAAGGCATCTTCCACCGACGGGGTATTTTGAAGAATCGCACCCTCCACCGTAGGCGGAAAACCCTCTTCTGCGCCGACCCGTCAGGTCCCGTACCGGCCTCGTCCGACGTTTCCCAGCCGTCATTTCAAATAATCGGCCGGGTCGCCGGCCGGATAGCCCGATGCCCATCGGGAAGTAGGCTCGGCGCGAGTACGTCGGGCACGGCGTGCAGCGGCAGTACCTCGGGCACGGCGTGCAGCAGCAGCGGCAGTACCTCGGGCACGGCGTGCAGCAGCAGCGGCAGTACCTCGGGCACGGCGTGCAGCAGCAGCGGCAGTACCTCGGGCACGGCGTGCAGCAGCAGCGGCGCCAGCTTCTCGTGCGCCAAGTCCCTCGCGGCAGCCCAGCGCGCGTCGTGGTGACCGCGCCACAGCCGGCCGAGCGCGATGCACGTCCAGCGCAGCAGCGGCGGCGGCGCGTGCACGCTCTGCAGCTGCTCCAGGCAGATGGAGATCATCGAGCCCTGCGCGTACGCGTCCCGCGTTAAAGCTTCACGCGCACGATAGCTACTCGCGCCCCGCGTTAATTGTGCGTCGCAGAAGCGTATCGACAAATATTGCCGTCGCTCAGAGGTGCCAGAAGTAAAAAAAATATGTTGCGAATGGATATATACAATGTATCGTTCGCAACAATTTTTTTTAGTGATTTATTTAAAGTGTATCTCACCCCCCGGCTACCCTCGTATACTAACGATCTGCTCGGTTATTGTTAACGGCTGTCGTGTCGATTGTTAACTGAGAACTTTAACTGCACGTTCATAGATTTGTGGCGATTGAGAGCGCACGTTTTGCAATGTCAGTAGTTTTATTTAGTGCAGCCGGTCGCGCCCCGTCGCTCCCGGAGTATATCTGCCTACAACAAAAAACCTATAATTTGTGTATTATTCTATCTTATTTTCAGTGCCCGAGTCTCCTTCATTTATCTCTATAGACTCAAACAGACCTAGCGAGCGTAGAATCTAAAATTTTAGGAAATACGTATTTGTGTGAGCGAGTAAATGTGGTGAGGAGCGAATGTGGTGGCGAGCGAATGTGGTGGCGAGCGAGTGTGGTGGCGAGCGAGTGTGGTGGCGAGCGAGTGTGGTGGCGAGCGAGTGTGGTGGCGAGCGAGTGTGGTGGCGAGCGAGTGTGGTGGCGAGCGAGTGTGGTGGCGAGCGAGTGTGGTGGCGAGCGAGTGTGGTGGCGAGCGAGTGTGGTGGCGAGCGAGTGTGGTGGCGAGCGAGTGTGGTGGCGAGCGAGTGTGGTGGCGAGCGAGTGTGGTGGCGAGCGAGTGTGGTGGCGAGCGAGTGTGGTGGCGAGCGAGTGTGGTGGCGAGCGAGTGTGGTGGCGAGCGAGTGTGGTGGCGAGCGAATGTGGTGGCGAGCGAGTGTGGTGGCGTCACCTGCAGCGCGGCGTCCTGCCCGGCGGGGTAGTCGCGCACGACGCCGGCCAGCACGAAGGCCGCCATCGTGCGGTGCGCCGCCTGCAAACATACACGAAACACTATCTAAAATTCTTGGAAGAATAATAGCTATAACGACACTACAGTACATCAAAAAAATTTGGACACTAAGCTAAAAGAGTAAGATAAAAATATACTTTATTGTACCAGAAAAAACATAAATTAATATTTTCAGATCGCTTATCAAGGAGTCCCCGTTGGTGACGATTTCCAGCATAGGGATAGGTGGATAAATCAATTTGAAAAATAAAGAGATTTTCTAACGGGAAAAAAAACTTTGACTTTTTAGCTACGTAATAAGATGATTTATACAGCGTCCAGTGACGCGTCCGCTCACACTAGACGGGTGAAGAGATCAGTCGGGCGTGCAGTGCCTGAGACATTATTTTCGTGGACAACATTTTGTCAAAATTAATGTGACAAACTAAGTGCAACTTGCACAACGGGCTTAAATAGCATTAACTTTAAGATCAACCGAATTTTCAATTTAAATCATTGTTTCGCCTTGCGCCATAAAACATCAGTGCTTAAGTAACTTTTAACAACTTTAACAAACAGCAAAATAAAACTTTGAATTCTGTCACATAGTCGATCACGTTTCAACTCACGCAGACTCTTGTCATGAATTCATAGACAAACTAAACTTGTTTTGTTGAAAAGCTTCCGCCAGTTTTTATCATCGAGAGACAACGTATAACGAAACTTCTGTGCTGTTTTACCGACAAATTTAGTAAAATATAATTTAAAAAGCTTCGTGCAAGAAACCTCTAATCATATTTAAGCTAAACATGTTTAGTGAGACAATCATGTTTAGTTAAATGTATTAGTAAGCTGTTTAAAGGGAACGTGGTGCAAGTCACCCTAAGTCTTTATGCTTATAAAACAGTAACGTAACTGACTGACTGACACACAGACAACGCACAAAGGAATTCAATAAGGATTTTATTTATTTTATTTGTAAGGGACACAAACTGTATAAAGTACATCGCATTCTTAAAGACTTTATTTTAGTTTTACATACATTTTTTTAAAATAATACTACAAAAGAGTAAAATGGGTGATAAGTTGTATATAAAGATCACAATTTAAGCTTACGAAATCCCGAGAAAAACTTTTAAAATAATAATTACTTTTCTTAACAATAGCGAAGTCAAATAATAATGAAGAATACATAATGACGATGTGGCGAGCACATGTCAACTCTGCACGCGCACTATAAACTCCGACATTCCTGCATCGCGCAAGCAAAATGTTTGACATATAACGTCCGACGAGCAGCAGTCGGACCGGCCATACGATCCGCCTGGCGGGAAATTTCCCTTTATAGCGGAAGAGCACGATCACCCGCTCTTCCCTACAACATTGTATTTTATGTGCGAAGTTTTCAGTGACAGCGCTAGTTCATACTTACATCGACGGTGGGATCCCCCAGCACCGCCAGGAAGTACTTGTGACCCTTAGCATTGACTAAATCCTCTTGGCAACTCTGCAACAATATCATCGTATTTTACAAAATATTAGAACCTCAGATTGTCGGTCTGGTGAGATGAGGGGCGTCCTACGCAGCGTTGATATTTGTTTAAGTTCTATTTTGTGGCTTCGGTGATACTGATTTGTTTTAAGAACATTACAATCATTGCAAGAATTAGGTTGTTTTAGTGGACCGGTAAAGTACTTTATATAAAAATACGTCAAGAAAGTGGCGGGCAACTACTTAATATGCCCCTATACACCATGAATTTTGGGTGGTTTGAAAGCCAAGCAAAATGGGCGTGCCTTAACAATAGCTATCGAACACGTTAGTTTGATTTTCACAAAAAAGCCCTTTCCAAATATATCTCGACACAAACTCGAATCTATTAGAGTCATTAGTAGCCAGCCAGAGCGAAGCGTGCGCGCCGCAGGTCCGCGGGTGTTTGTTCCGATAGACGGAGAGGCAGTACTAATTGTTGGCACATTTTTGGGGTTTCATATCTCAAAAGGAAATATGGGACCCTTATAGGATCACCATGTTGTCCAGCCGTCCGTCCGTCTGTATGTCAAGACCCTTCATCTCAGGAACGCGTGGAGGTATCCAGTTAAAATTAAAACCATATACTCAGGTTTACAGCCCCTTAAAGCTGTGGAAAAATCAAACTTCTAAATTAACGTAAAAAAGTTACAGCCTTTTATGCGGCAAAAAACGTATATACTTTCCGTTGACCTAGAACTATGAAGTTTGGTAATTAAAATACAGGGAAAATTTTTAGAACTATTTGTAACAAAATCATAAAAAAAACAGACTTTAAAGTTCGGGAAAGGTCGGAAAAAACTGCGATATTCGATTCCTGAACTATTTGTAATATGTAAGTGCGTACCTACAAATTTGTACGCAACCCTCGGTGTGTGAGTTCGACTCGTGGTTGGCCAGTTTTTTTGAACAACATTTCTCAAATCAGTTTTTGTTTTAATGTATGTCAATGTACTTAAAAGTAATAGTATAAATATTTTTTTTTATCATTAATCACATAACTGAGAGAAAGAAGGAAAGAAAGAAAGAAAAAACATTTATTATAAAAACAGTGCACACGCCACAATAACAAAACAAAAAAAAACCCAGAAAATATTTCAACAGAAAAGTTATAAAAAAGAAAGGAAAACGAAAGGTCATGGCGTGTCACTGCTGCTATAAGTGGCAACTGACTCAGCAGTATGCTGAGGGTCAGCCTTCAGCGCTGATTTTCAATCAGTGCCCGGAGTTACCCCTCGAGCGTCACACACCGCGGTGTGGTACAACCGTGAGCAATACTATATATAGTAGAATACTATGTAATACAGAATAAAAATTATATACAATAGGATACGTATTATGTATACAGTATGAAACATATACTTAAATTGTTTTTATTTAGTCACTGAATAAACTATTTTATATACTCAAATAAATCATACATAAATGAATAAAGGTATATAGCCAGCTTAAAGTATGTTTAAAAATTATGAATATAATTAAATGTATGTGTACATAAATATATAGGTATACTTAATTAAAGAAAAATAAATAAAAATATTTAGATATATATACAATATTGCCTGGCCCTACCATGCGATTACAGGCTCGAGTCTGTTTTTGCGGCGAGAGGTTGGAAGGGAAGGGAGTGGCGGTTTCTGATGCTCCAGCAAATATGCTCTGAGCTTGCGCCCAAAAGCACATCCACTGGACACTACGGCTTTTAAACCACTCAGATTTCAGCGTGTATTATGCGCACCAAATCCTGTCGGTTTTCTGACGTTTTACTCGAATACTCGAGGGTTTGGCGCATAAAATTAGGTCAACGCAGACACGCGAAGGAGGCGTATGTCGAGATCGGCTCTGCTCACCGGGTCCTGCGCGATGATCTTGTGCCAGATGTAGACCATGTTGGGGCGCAGGTCGGCGGCGGAGGCCTGCAGCAGCTTGAGCATGTAAGGGAAGATGCCGACGCGCAGCAGCTGCCGCACGGCGCGCCCGCCCAGCGCCAGGAACCGCGCCAGCAGCCGCAGCGCGCGCACGCGGTGCTGCGTCGACAGCAGCACCTGCAGCACCGTCGGCAGCTGCGCCGGCGGCGAGCGAGCACACGACCCTGGCACACACACACACACACGCGGGTACAGCAGCGCGGTGCTGCGTCGACAGCAGCACCTGCAGCACCGTCGGCAGCTGCGCCGGCGGCGAGCCTGACACACACACACACACACACACGCGCGTGTATATTGCTAGGTTGGAGCCGTGCCGTTGCGGTGTCGGTATAACGTGCTACGACCTTTAAAAGCTGAACACATTTGACACGATAACGGCTGGGCCGGGAACTGCGATAGTACACATACACGGTAAAGACGTCTTTTAAGGCTGGGTTCTCCGACATTACCCCTAAATCAGCTGTTTTAAAATACATTTTAGTCTCTAAAGCTTAGTATTTAAAATATGAAAAAAATACATATTACATTCGTATCTAGGGCCATCGGTCATTATTTTTATGATTTGTTAAACTTTATAGCATCAAAAAAATCGCGAGCAAGAGTCTAAATTATCACTAGATATGGTTTTGTTTGAGCTGTAGTGAGTTTTGATGGTGAAAATATACCAAAATGACATCGGTCGTAGAAATTCTATTAACAGAATTTGTATTTCTTTAATTTCAAAAATGCCCACTTTTCCCCCAACTTTTCGCTCGCGCAGTGCAATAAGTCCAATAAAAATCAGTGCGCTCGGAGAACCCAGCCTTAAGGCGGCTGTCAGCTGCTGCGGCGATCCGCGTGGGATGTTCACATTCAGACAATGGAAAGGAATATAAACCTAACAGGCCACTTCATTAATAGACCTTAACGCACCGAGAGGCTCGAACCTGACGGGGAAAATTTCTGTTCGATCAAAAGTTCAACATGTTGGACCAGAAACTTTGCTAGGAGACGATTGGTCAAAAGAACTCGTCACATGACTGTCGATCGTCGGGACGGCACACGCTGACTCGAGTTTAACATACTCGTAAAACCAAATCGATTATCGTGCCTGCTCTTTCTGTCCTGAGCCACCGCGGATCGGTGTGACTGTGGCGTATATGACACGGACGACAAGGCGCAGCGGGCGTACCTCGGTCCAGCCAGACCTGGAAGGCGGTGAGCTGGTCGCGGAAGAAGGGCGAGTGCTGGTAGGGCGCCCGCAGCCGCAGCAGGCGCGGCAGCTGCGCCAGCGCCAAGTCCAGCGCCAGGTCCCACGCCGCCCACAGCGGGTGCGCCGCCAGCGACGGCAGCGCCGGCATCGACACCGGCGTGCAGTTGTACGACCTGGCGCCCGAAACACACCACACGACTTACTTACGTCCGCGTCCGCCGAACGTGTCTGCGGCGTCTCATGTGCCTTCTCGTTCGAACGTTCCATCTTTATAATGGGGAACATGCACCAAACTTATTATGCGAAATTATGTCAACAATTCAATAATTATAGGGATAAAAAGTGCATTACTGAAGGATTTATTCAAATTTATTATTACTCGTAATGGAACGTAATTTGAAAAACTAATCAGCGCAAAGTGCCGTCACTCTCTAAAATTTTTGACATTTCGTCAAGTACGGTCGGGAAACTTAAATTTACTGAATTCATTTCAGTAAAAAAAATATCGACAAATTGTTTGTCAGTACTGTCAGGAACTATTACGTCCACAGAGTAATTTTAAAGAGTGACGTCACGAGCTTCCTAAGAGCGTCGTTGCGCGAACTTTTAAAATTGAACTATTGATTTAGACTTGATTGATATAGATTTATTTAAGTAAGCCTTATACGAGTATCTGTACATAAGCTAAAAAAAATGAGCTATGAATGTTCCCATTATTGTTAAAAAATTTGGATACTTTTATTAAATGTGGCTGTATATATTTGCTGTATTTTAGCTAGTTCTTGGGCACGAACTTCCTTCAGAAAGAAAGTATGGACTTAATTGCCACGCGTGCCCACCGCGAATTGTCAATTTTGGAAAATATTTTACCGAAAACTAAGCATGAAATGACCGTCAAAAATGTGGCCTGAGGTTTTTCTAGGCAATAAAATATATTTATTACCTACCAAAACCTCGGACCACACTTATCAAAAGTAGGTAAGTAAGTATACAACTTTTTCACGATAAGCAAAAAAGTTAGATTGTGCGAGTGAGATAGAATGCCAGACGTAACACCAGCCTTAAACAATTATTACGACATGTCAAAATGTTGGGGTCCTGCTGTTTGACCAAAAGTCATTTGTCAAAATTACACTTGACAAACAATGTTTGCCAAAAAATGCTTTCGCCAATTGATCATTTTACTACTAATCATTTTACAAATGACTCACTTATCCAAATGATCAACACTTAAATTTACATTTTACAAATAATTATTTTACTTAATGAACATTTAACAACTGAGTTATCAGACAAAACTACTATTGGTCTAAAAACGTTTGATAAAATGTATTATTTGATAAAATGTATTATTTGACAAATGTTTCGTTTATTAAAAAATAGGTAAATTTGGTTAGGTTAGGTTAGAACAGTGACCACAAAACGCGCGAGCCGAGCGAGCGAAGCGAGCGTGCCGCGGCAGCGGCCGGCGAAGCGCCAGAAAATACTACTGTGGATTTATGTACGGCCAATTTTTGTAGACGAATAAAGAAATTGAGGAAAATAAATAAATAATTTTTTTTTTTTTAATTTTATTCTCTCTTTCTTCTTCCGATTAACTAAGAAATTGGAATTTAGCTTAGCTTTAATCTAGCTTAGTTTTTATTTGTATTTTTAATATTTATTCAGACACTGTCTACCACAGAGGAACCTTTTAATAATAGTAATCCACAAACGGGAGCCCACGATACAGGATTTGCCTAGTGTGGGGCCCACCAGAAATTACATCTGCCAATGGTTATTACAAATAAATAAAAATTTTACTTTTTTTACCTTTAAATAAAAAAAAGTAAAATAGTTTAAGTATTAGTTGATATATTTTATCTAGACAGAATGGAAAAAACATAGGTACCAAAAAACTTAGACAAATTTTGGTTAGGTTAGGTTAGAACAGTGACCACAAAACGCGCGAGCCGAGCGAGCGAAGCGAGCGTGCCGCGGCAGCGGCCGGCGAAGCGCCAGAAAATACTACTGTTGATTTATGTATGGCCAATATTTTTAGATTATTAATGATGAACATTCATTTAAATTCATGATGATGACGATTCAATTAAAAATTTATTGAATGCCTAAGTATCTAATCTTGTAGCTTACCTGTAAATATAAAATGATACCAAATAATGCATTTATCCTCAAATGTCAGTGCAACAAATTCATGCTCACGGCGATACGCGGGTAGCGGAATAATTTACCCAACAGACTAAATCGTAATGTTGAAAAAAGAAGTGCAATTTTATAAAATAACATTTTGTTAAATGACATTTGGACAAATGCTTCATTTGCGAAACATATTATTTGGTGAAATTAAAAAAGGTCAATTGACATTTTAATATTCAAAACATTTAACAAATACAGTGTTTGCTAATGGATCATTTGCTAAGTGAGTTTTTGTAAGATGATACTTTTGTCAAATGTCTCGTTTGCCAAATGAACATTTGGTTAAACGTTGTTTGTCGAATGACCATTTGTCAATAATTTTTTGGTCAACCATTAGTAATCCCAAAATGTTATTATGTATTATTAAACAAACCAACAAATTACAATCACAAACTAAAATTAACAAGTTTTAAGAAAAAGAGCGGGTAGATGTGAAACTGAGATCCCCACACTAGGTAATGATAATAGTAGGAGCGGTGTGGGAACTCAGAAAGCCACGTATTTCAATACGCAATATACATTATGTTGTCTCGACTTTATTTTACGGTATCGACACAGATACTGTACGAGATCCCACCGCACGACGTCGTGCGGTTTAAATATTTCAGTGCAGTGTGGGGAATTACAGCACAATGCAGGTGTTTTGACGGGAGTCACCTCATGATGCGGTCGGCGAGCAGGAAGTTGCGGCAGAGGCTGGCCGTGAGCAGGTCGGCGCGGAACAGCTGCTGGAAGAGGTCGGGCGGCAGCGAGTTCCACGCGATAGAGTCCGTGATGGCCGTGAAGATCCAGTTGAGCTCGCCCAGCATCGTGCGCCGGTCCGTCACCTGCCCCGGCACTCTGCCCGCGCACAACACTACATTATTTATTTACCAAAAAGCGTATACGGAGCTGGAAGCCCGAAATAACATACCAGTAGTGGTTACGAAAGTTTTAGTTCGCAAATCCTGACAGTTTTTACTGGTACAATAAAGAATTTAATAATAATAAAAATCCTTCCTCGTGTCTGAGGATCGCGATTATGAGTACATTTCCAGAAAGATTTTGAACTATATTATTTAACCGTTTAGTGATTGTTATGAGGCAGAGACCAGGGACTGCCACTTGCCACGATCCTGACAGATCACTTTCGTTGCATTTTATGCATGTCTGTGCCAAATTTCAGCCTTCTAAGTACTAAGCGCGTTTCTGCGCTAAGCCGCGAACCGACAGACGGAACCCTTAAAAAGAAGAGCATAGGCGGCACTGACTTGTCGATGAGGTCGGCGATCTCGGGCGCCAGGCGCGCCTTCTCCTGCAGCACGAACCACTTCATGGCCATCTTGACGGGCGTGGTGAGGCAGGCCGTGAACAGGTCGGCGGGCAGCGCCGGGTGCATCGGCAGCGTCTGCCCCGCCGCGCACGCGCCCAGCTGCAGGCAGTGCCGGTAGCTCACGCCCGCCGCCCCCGCCGCCCCCGCGCCGCCCTCCGCCACCTGCTTCTGTGGACCGGACGCGAGCCGAACACGGCGAGCTATGTAGCGCAATTCACGAGACACCCCAATTAGAGTTCATGTTTGGCAACTACTTTTGTTCTACGAGTTTTTTTCCGATTTTCATCATCATCATCATCGGCACCCATATAACTTTATTTAATTCTCGCTTTACGCGCTCTCCCAATGGCGCCACCCGCAAATAATCATTGTCCTCCATAGAATTGTATATAAAACATATGATTTTAATTTATCAAACACCAACAAAACCGAAAAAAGTTAAAAAAGTTTTTTAGAAAAATCGAAATATAAACACAAAAATTATAAAACTCGTAAAAAAATCGCTGACAAACCCTAACCAGCCCTGTTTCAGGAATTGCGAATTTTAGAAATAGGTCTATCGACGAATCAAACGCCTAGGAACGTACCCGGCGGGCGCCACAACATAAATCTAAAATAAAACTTAAACATACAAATATAGATCAAAACAGGCTCTACTTTTTCGATCCTAGCGAAATGTTGCCATTAATATCATACGTAATGCTACCCATCGACGGCTTTTAAGTATTTTAAAAATTACCGTGTTTTTGTAATTAAATAATTAATTAATAATTTTTTTTTCTACACGAATTTATTCTAATTTAAAATCATAAAATCAGGCAATGCAGGGTGTCTACGAAAATTCTATATACCGTACGACAAAACACTAACTGCTCCATAGAACGGCGCATCATTAACAGGAAAATGCGGAAGTTTGACCTTGATTCCACTCGTGTATTGTGATCCAATAACAACTGAATGAAACTGGTCAATAACAGATACAAATTCCATTGAAGCTCAAATTCCATTGACGTCTTACATACAAAACAAACGAATGTGTAAGTACACAACAAACAAGTCGCCATGTTGTAAAACCACATCTGCTCGTGTTTTTCATGAAAAACTTTAAAAAAAAAACCGTTGTCAATGTATGTATCACTTTATTTCGGATAAAACAATCCATAGGTTGTTAGTAAAATTACATTAAATAATAATAATACAAGTAAATATGTTAGTGAGATCAAAATGCGCCAAATATTGGTTTTATTTTGCTTGCCTTAGCAACGAAACTGTTTTGCGCATGGAAATGGGATTGTTTTAATTTATTTATTGCTTTTCAGAATATTTGCAGCCCTTTTTTACCCAGTTTTATTAGAAAAAAATAAAAGGCTAAAGGCTATTTACAAATCTTCACTGCTTGTTATTGCTACACCTAAGTTTCTTCAATTTCTAGCTTATTTTAGATTAGTTTCGGACATACTCGTAGTTACAAATATTTACAAGGTTAGAAAACAACAATAATTTTATGTAATTTGTAAGCAGTTGACTGTCGAGGAGGGGCACACGTTTAGGCATACAAACACGAACCTCGTACTCCCGTTCGTGCTGCTCGGCGAAGATCTTGAAACTGTCGACGATGAGGCCGGCGCTGCAGCAGTCGTACACGTACAGCGAGGGCGCGCCCATCCAGCTCTGTAGGTCGTACAGCGACAGCGGGATGTACTGCGTGAACGCCTGCGACACACTGACACATGAGCATCCAGCTCTGCAGGTCGTACAGCGACAGCGGGATGTACTGCGTGAACGCCTGCGACACACTGACACATGAGCATCCAGGTCTGCAGGTCGTACAGCGACAGCGGGATGTACTGCGTGAACGCCTGCGACACACTGACACATGAGCATCCAGCTCTGCAGGTCGTACAGCGACAGCGGGATGTACTGCGTGAACGCCTGCGACACACTGACACATGAGCATCCAGCTCTGCAGGTCGTACAGCGACAGCGGGATGTACTGCGTGAACGCCTGCGACACACTGACACATGAGCATCCAGCTCTGCAGGTCGTACAGCGACAGCGGGATGTACTGCGTGAACGCCTGCGACACACTGACACATGAGCATCCAGCTCTGCAGGTCGTACAGCGACAGCGGGATGTACTGCGTGAACGCCTGCGACACACTGACACATGAGCATCCAGCTCTGCAGGTCGTACAGCGACAGCGGGATGTACTGCGTGAACGCCTGCGACACACTGACACATGAGCATCCAGCTCTGCAGGTGGACAGCGACAGCGGATCTACTGCTTAAAACCACGTAGGCGGCAGGCGGGCTGGTGGGACGGTGGGCGACTCACCCGGTTGAAGACCCAGATCTCGCCCTGCGTGGTGGGGCGAGGGACACCATGGCCGTTATAGTGGAACAGCACGCGCTCGTCCTTGGCGTTGCGCCGCAGCGAGCAGCACAGCTTCTTCACCTGCACACAAGCAACGCCACATACATTACACTCAGCGTCTTTGTTTTATTTATTTTATTTTGTTACTGGCCCTCAGAGTGCATCTCCACGCAAATGAAGTGCCTATTAGATTTAGGTCTTTATTCTACACAAAAAAATCACCTTAACACATAGGATAAATTTTAAAAACCTATTTAGAGGTTACTTTGTACTTGTACCTAAACTATTGTATGTCATCATCTTTTATGTACTTATTGCATTGTGTGTCTCTAAGCACAAATAAATGATTTATCTATCTATCTAAAAATTTCACCCATGGCGGGACTTGAACCCGCAACCTCTGGCTAACCGTGCCAGCGCTCTCCCAACTGAGCTAATGGGCAAGTGCAAGAATCGGCGAAATTTTGAGCCTCTTTACAAACTTCTCTGTATTACGTACAGGTAGCGACATCTGGTCGAAGCAATTTAAATCACTTGCAGCCCCGAGTAACCCACTTTACAATTAGGGTTTATGTTTTACGCAATAATAAGATAGTTCTCATTTTAAATTCGCTATATGTGCTATTGCTCTGATTTTTTTCTCTTTTCTCCAAGCTATCGTTTTTCTATAGTTTAGCCGGGAGAGAGGGGGGACACGCTCCACTGTAACAAAAATTTGCGCTCTAAAGCCTAATATTTCGCGAACGGATCCCTGAATCGAAAATAGTTTCACTACACCCACAATATTTTTTTTTGTCTAGAAAAGATCGCTTTTAGCGATAAGACCGCCAGTAGTATACTATGTAACTTAGATATTTAAGATTTTTCAGCATTTTTAAACGACTAATTGCACTATACCCTACACTATGAGGTATAAGAGAAAAAATAATCCCTAAATGGGAAGTTTTTGTAATAGTCGAATTATTTTTTTTTATATTTTTTTGAAAAATATGACGTGTGACGTGGACTTGGATGACGTGGACCTCATCCAACTGGCAGGAAGACGCTGGATGCAAGCCGCTTCCAACCGGTCTTTTTGGAAATCCATGGAGGAGGCTTATGTCCAGCAGTGAACTTCTTGTAGCTGAATGATGATGATGATGACGTGTGACGTCATATGCTACCCTTAATGTATAGGCATTTTTTTCGCGCGATTGTCTTTCTCGTGTGAATGGATCAAACTATCTAGTTAATCTATGTAGTTTCGCATACGGATGAGCTATGTTGCGACCGAGGCAAAACATCGACTTTTTAATATTTATGTTTCATATTTTTGGTTTACATCGATGTGCTTGGCAAAAAAGTCTAAAAAACAAAGGTGAGTCGTGCGAAACGAAGTAATTGTTTTACGGACTATTTACTACTCCGATTTAAGCAACATATAATATGATTATTAATGGAATGTCTATAATTTTTTTTTAATTTTTTCGATGGTCATAGAGAGGTGCATTCAATGGCCCGTTTTCAGAAAAAAAAAATTGTTCTACTTTTCTCCACTAGCGCTAAAAACACAATTTCGTTCCTCCCCACAGATTCTCAGATTAGAAAAAGGAAATTTGACATTATCAGTCGTGGTTTCAGCGCCAATGGAGAAAAAAAGAACTATTTCTGAAAACAGGCCTTTTAGCCGAATGGGGCGAATGAATGGTAAGTATGATCTGGTGATATTTTCCTGCGCCTGCTATCTTAATGATTTTTTTCGAGTACAGTTTTTACTTGTCCTAAATGGTTAAGGATCAAATTATGGCACAACTTAGGTTCCAATTAAAAAAAATCTTACCTAGTAAGGACTAATGGACTATAGATTAATTTCCAATGTTAAAACAAAAATATTGGCTTGCACATGGAAAATGCGTTTAATGTAAATCCTTAGACAGTAATGAATCTAGTTAAAAAAAACTTCGATGTTTTCTCTTTGGTACTCAGGCTATCGCAATGTTATCGCAAGACAGTGTCTAACTTGGCAATGTTTAAAAAAGTCAGATCTAATTTTTGTGGTCGATGTTTCGTTGCCGATCATATCATCGATGTTTTTGCAACATCGCCCATCCCTAGCAAATTTGACCACTGTAGACTTGTAGCTACAGGTGTAGTGTTGCTAGAATTGAAATTTACTTATATGAGTAAACTAACATATGACGTCACGTAAAAGTTAGGTGAAGCATTGATGTTTAATTGAAATAAAGCTCATCTTTTGAGATAACTATCTCTAACATTAAAAATACTGTCATTTGGATGCTAGCCTCGAAATGTATTTTTCTTTCTTTCTAAAATATTTTTGGGATCCCCAATTTAGGTGTAGGGAAGGTACCACAAAGAACCCATAGCAGTTTTCTGGTCTAGATGCGTGCATTCACTCGAGTACCTACGCATAGTCAAGTGGACAGCATCTAGACTAGACTAGCCTAGACTAGCATCGCATTGGCGTGTGGAGCGACAATAATACCGTCTGCAAAAGAAATGCGAATTGTGTACACAAATACAAGCAAACATTTAGATAATGTTTTACTTAGCAACAATATTCAATATACAACAATAACTAGAAGTTTATTACGGTTAAGCATGAAAAAAAAATAATACTCATTAGAACCGAAGGAGATTGTGGTCTACAGGTAAGTTTCAGAAGTTCCACTCGTCCGCGCGCTAGTCTCACGTGTACTAACAATAGTACAGATCTTATATATCCAGCCTTGAATTGACTCCATTTGCTGCCAGTATTTGAGTGTCCGTTCATGAATTTATAATCCAATCTGTCTATCCGTTGGTTTTTCAGGCGCGCGTGTCCAAGGTAGGAGCGGCTCGTTAATTAGGTAGATTATGCCGTGGGCCGTGAACCGCGCGACAGTCTAAACACATTAATACTTAATTATTACAGACGTCCCAGGCGGAGATAATACGACCAAATGACGGACGTATTAGCGAATGGATAGATGAAAACTGGCGTGCTAATAAATGATCTAATGAATGATGATGAAGCGAAAAAGGTTTCTCAGTTTGGGTTAAGCCTTCATTCAGAAATCAGAAATCAATAATTTATTTCAACGTAAAGAATTTACATTCTGCTTGTTGAATGTCAATGTACTATGTTATATGCTATGCTATTCGATAATACTATTGTAGCGACGAGAGCTATGGCATTTCACTTTTATTTATTCATTTATTGGGTGCGTCGACAAAGGCCGAGTCTACATCAGTGATGTAACCTGTAGGAGTGAAGGGGAGTCGCAAGTGCTGCCGAATCATACCGCCTTGGAGAGACAGAGACAAATAAGCTGATTGCCAGCCTTCGCTAGTCGGAGAAGTATCCGAAGAAGTGTAGTATGTCTTATGTTAAGTGTTGGTGCATAGGCAGAACCCGTGCTTCCATGCTTTCAAAGTTATCTACGATTGCGAAATTGTAGGAGCAATATTTGCTAACGGTTTACCGTTCCTTTAGGAAAACATCATTAGGACACCCAAGATACTAAGATGAACATATCTCAGTTCTTGAAAACACCTATCTGAGGTCGGCATGCAAGGTGATTAAGCCAATACTCTCCTTCTGAGAGTAGTCCTGTGCCCTGCAGTGGGATGTATAATAGGCTGCTTAAGTAAGTACGGACATCATCGCTGGTGGGGTCGAGCGACTGCTTGTAGCGCGCACGCGGCTGCCAGCGCTCGTACTGCGACTGCAGCGCGTGCCCGATGCTCTCCAGCGCTTTGATCGGCGACATCGAGTCCGGATCTGCAACACAATGTTTACTGAATGTACTTACTGCACTAATAACATCACCCTGTCATTGAACAAAAGCTTTCGTAGACACTTCTCAAGGAACTGCGCGTCTATTCTCCACTGGGTTGGATGATGTGATGAAGTTAAGCTCCTCCGGCTCCAGTCAAATACATATTTTGCACATTTTGTCACTTCGGAAATGTTAAGATGGATAACCCAACACAGTGGATACTTACATAATAGAGGCGCTGGTTATATTGTCCCAATAAAATCACAAGTGAATCTGGACTAAGTTAACAATACTTCCTGTTGCTTTGTTTTAATAACTTGCTTTATTTGTGAAGTAGTTCAAAAAGCACTCTGAAATAAAACAACAGATATTGTACTAGCTGTGTGGTACATACTTTCATAGAGTTTCTTGGATGATTTGCCTCGATTGCAGAACCAAAATGATTTAAAATGGAGGTTGGGAATTGTCCAATAACTGAATGTAAAATGCGACTTCTTAAATCAATACTTTAAAAAGGTCCAATGATTCACTGACTGACACGCAACGAACAGCCTAAGCTTGTGGAATATACATATTATAATAGTTTTGCAAATATTCCTTGTGTACCCTAGTAGAGTTGGAGTATGCTTAAGTGTCCTTAAGGACACTTTCTCTAGTTTGAAATTCCACCCGTAAAGGTCATAAAAGGTTCGAAAACTTGTATGATTGCATACAAATAAAATGCATACAACTAAAACTAAGTTGGAAAGTGAGTGCAAGGCATTATCGGTAAGGTGTAAAATGCTCGCAGAGTGCAAAGTATTATCGGTAAGGTGTAACATGCTCGCACGCAGTTTTGCACGATGTTCAAAAGAAGTAAAAATCGCTTTAATCAAAACCTACTGCCAAGCTCTATACACATGTAACCGGTGGAGCAGCTACACCAAAAAAGCCTATAATGCCCTGCATATCCAGTACAACAACGCCTTCAGGGGGACGCTGAGGATGCCGCGTCACTGTAGCGCATCGGGGATGTTCGCCGTTTCGAGCAGATGGCTTCCATGCAGTTGTGCGTAAGCGAGTGGCGTCCCTGATGTCCAGAGTACGCGTCAGTGCCAGTACTCTTCTCGGGGTGATGAGGGACAGGGTGGCTAGCCCAATTATCAAGCATTGGGTATCCATTCATGTCTACCGTAACAATAAATTTAAGATGACTACGGTTTAGGTTTTAAATTTACTAAAACTATGAATTAAAAATTTTTTCAATTTCAATTTTTAAAAGTAAGTTCAAGACAATGTGCCATACTAAAGATGTGTTGAGCACTGCAGATTAATTATTCATAACAATAAATAGCTGCCGAATTATGAGTTTTCCAATAAGTATATCTTATAGGGAACTTATTGGATTGTAGAACTGCAAATGAGTTATGAATATTATAATACAAGAGTGACGTCACAGTTGGATGTTACATTGGCAAATGGGGCAGAGGCGCAGCGAGCCTGACGCAAACTGTATCAGGCAATGACTCACATCACACCTAAACTGGGACTGTTCCCCTCAGCTTATATGCTAATGTGTTCTGTTCATGTCTAGCCTACCTGTCATAGTTAGTGCTTACATAAGCATGACTATGGAAACTTATCAATTAACTACCTACATAAATAAACTCATGCTTGTATCCTGGTGGGGTATGCAGAGACCAGGGATGCAGGTTAACTACTTTTGTGGTTTAATAATCAAAGCAGCTAAAGAAACATTGCGTTGAAAGTCACCTAGCGAGTAAAACTCATGCGTCAGAAAAATGCTCAAAAACAACAAGTAACACCTTCTATCTAGATTTAATAATATTTTTGATATCATGCAATATTCCGTTTAATAAAATTAACGACCCACAGTTCAGAACATTCATGTTATAAAATGAATGGACTATGTTCACTTGTTCCTGGTTTTTCGGAATAAACCGGTTTCTTTATTTATTGAAGATCCATTTAAATATGCATTCATTTATTTATCGATAGTCGATAAAACACTTTGGTCATTCCCTCTGACAGTTTGATTTTTGCTATGAAGAATTCCAGTCCTTGGTTATAAAACTTAAAGCTTGTCTTTCTATCTTAATTGAACTATTATTAAACATATTCATAATCCCAGTTTGTATTACAAGTATGCAACCACAGAAGTCTAAATTCCTACATTATATGAGAAAGCCAATACTGAATCATGCAGAGGAAACTAAAGTGTAGACTGATGTACTGACCGATCCAGCATTCTTGTCGGGCGCATGGCTGGGTCTTCACGATGTCGGGAGGGTCCACTCCAATGTTCAAACACAGCACTAGTGCCACACAGTGTGTCTTGTACTGAAATATACATTTTACAGTACATAAGTCTTTATTTTGATAAAATTAGTTTCCAAACAATTGAGTTGAAATTAAGACAGAAAGTAAAGTATGGTGTTCTGGAGGATTTCAATTATTCGAACTATAATTCTGTGTAAATTGATCATTAGCAATCTTCTATAGTTCGATAAATAAAAAATAGAGATTGATAAAATCAATGAACCTAATCTTATCAAACACTTTAGTAGCATTTTCAATTACATAAGTAGTCAGAAAAACGAGTGTCCGTTCGGCTACGTCGCATTACTACGCGAGTAGCGTATGTATAATTGTTGTGTAGTGCGTACAGCGGGCAGGCGCTGCACCATGCGTGTTTGTTTTCATCGCGCTTCTCGACTACGCAGAGCCGCAGCCGCACCGCGCGTGGGTCTGGCACCTCTCAGGTTGAAACCTACCTTCTCCTTGAGCCTCCAAGAATGCTCCACACGCTCTTCGCCCTTTATAGGCTCCGTGTGTCGCAGTTCGTTGTAACTGAGAGGCAGTGTCCAATCGTCGACGTCCGCGGAGGTCTCGTTCTCCACCAACTCGCCTTCCTCCTTCTCCTCGTCATTGGTAGCGAGATAGGGAGGCATCTCTGTCATTTTAATAATCACTCTAGTATCCTCACAATTTATCACAGAAACACGAAAAATGTTGAAAATTTACATTGTCAAACACACGAGATCATGTGCGCGTCCATTTTTCAATCAAACTTTTTCATTCAAATTTTTCTATCACCACAGATTACAGAGGAAAAAGAACGAACAAAATTATTGCGTTTTAAAATCAATTAAAGTCTATCGGTCTTATAAGAATACGATTCCTTAAAACACTCGATAAACGCTGATTAAAACTGGTGGTGATTTTACAAGTAAATGACTAACCCCCAGTTTCTCGTACACTAACACGCTGTTAATCTACTGTTAACAGCTGTCAATTGTGCATACAAATAAAACCACTGACAGCTGTTAACAGCAGAATCAAAATCAAATCAGTTTGTTGCTTCACTAACAGCTTGTTAGTGTACGAGAAACCGGGGGTTAACCACAGATTAAATAGACTGCTTCTGAGGAGTGCTTTAGAGATTTGTTTCGAGTAAAATCCAAAGGGTGGTGTAATACTGTAATTACTGCTGCCGGGCGCCCATCATTAGTGAATATCATAGATAAGAATGTATACAGGGTGAATATTTAGTGCAGTCGTGCGATTCAGCTAGGCGCGCCGCTAATAAACCCAGTTTCATAGAAAATATTATGTATGATGTAGCATATCTGTGATTCGACTGGGTGAAGGTGAAGAGAGGCTATTAGACGCCAGTCTTTACAAGTCTACTATAAATAGAAAGATGATTACAGTTCAAAAAACTTGGGTCTTTACATCTAGAACACTTCAGAACCACTCAACCGCTCTGTAAAGCCTGGGTCTTATTTTTAAATTTAACGCACTATACTATACTCGGAAATTCCTAGTCCATTTAATAAAAGCACTTAGTAAGCACCATAAACATATTTATTTTCATAAACAAATTGCTTTAAGTATACACGATGTATTAAAATCACTTTAATCTTCCCGAAAAGGTGGTTCTACAAGTGTGGAACAGTTAATGAGTATTTTTTAAAGTCTCGCGATGCACATACATAGTTTCAGATTTTACTAGTCATAACTAGCTATATACATCACTTGTTCATTGATTAGCCCTATTTTCGGGAAGATTTTGATACATCTGTATAACTATAATTAACAGCATTACATAAACAATAGGTATACATAGAAATAAGTTAATTTATTTTTACATAAATTTAAGAATATTGTTTTATACAAGAGACCTTGACATAATTATTATTCTTATTGAGCATGTTAGACAGAAGCTTACACAATGTATGTTAGACTACACTTTACATTTTGACAGCATTGCAGACTGCACACTGACTGCCCGGCGCACCTTCGGGCAAGCACTCTATGTGGAAGGAATGCCGGCAGTTGTACACAATCAAGTCTGCCGCATTAGATAAGTCCCTAATGATAATGCGGCCTTGGCACACACTGCACAGAAAGTCATCGGTCACCGAGATCCCTCGCTGCTGGTTGTGGATCAGCTTCTCATGAAGGTCAAAGTAGTTGCGAAGAGTAATGGCCTTGCAGGCTTCCTGCACCGACAGCTGCAAGTGATAGTCGCACATCATTTTGGCTAATGATTCTTTCAAGTCGTCAATTTCGCAACCGGCGGGAATGTTCTCTATGAGCATGCGCGGGTCAACGTAGTTGCCGATGCGCTTGAGCAGGAGCGTGACGTGGCCGGGGTGGCTCACGGTCTGGGCGATGAGGTCGGCCCACAGCTCGCGGTCGTTGTGCTCCTGGCAGAAGGCAATGGCCTGCGCCACGTCGCCCAGCTGCTGCACGATGATGTGCAGCGCCTCGCGCGTGTTGCCGATGCGGCCCAGCAGGAACACCTGCTCCGGGTGGAACTGGCTGCTCTGGCAGATGTCCAGTGCCTCCTGGATCGGATAGTTGTCGCTGCGCTTTAGGAAGGGCAATAGTTTCTTTCTGTCGTATTTCGCGTAAAGTCTAACTAGTTTCCCGTGATACCGTCCGCTGAGCTCAATCTTGCTGTAAGCATCCAAGTACTTGTAAAGAAATATGTCATGTTTCTCCAGTTGCTTCTCCACAATTTCCACAGGAACCCTGGGCTTGTCTAAAAGTATTGATATAGCTTTATCACAGTCTAGAGTCATCAGTTCTAGGATCTTGTTGTGTATGACACCATACATGTTATACTTCTGAATGAGTGTGAACACATCCTTGTGCTGCAGTGTGAGGTAGGTGTTGAGAGCCTTGTCATACTTCTTCTGATAACAGTAAAGCATGGCCAGGGCCTCAAGATACACATTCTTGTCTACTTCAGTGGTTAATAAATGTTCTAGGACTCCTTTGATCACTACACCTGTTTTATACAAAGCTGGGTTCCATTCCTGAACCAATTTCAAGAAACCAGCTGGATGCACCTTAAGATACTCATAGAATATCAACTCGTAAATGTGTGAGCTCAAGGCTTGTTCAGGATTCTTGGGAACATAGGCACTTATGGCTCTGAGCTGATTCACTTCAGCAAACTTAAGTATCTGAGTTTCCCACAGAACCTTATCATTCTTGCAGATGCGCGCGCAGAGTACTGCCGCGTCCTCGAACAGGAGCTCTGCCAATAGGTGGTCCAGGAACTGCACGCCGACTGTCACCACGGAGTGCTTCGCAGTGTGCCCGCCCGCCTCCTCCAGCACCGTGATGGCCTTCTCGTACCGCCCGTGCTCTGTGAGCCAGCTCACCCTGTCATCTATATCATAGGGACTGGCCACAACTATGTCTTTAGGTGACACAATGAAAAATCTGTTTTCATCGATGATCATGTCTAGGTGGTAGTCGTTGCAGGTATACTCCTCATAGCCTCTAATGTTTAGACTGTCTGTCGACACCTCACTGAAGTCACAATTTTTATAGTCCGCTACTAATAGTACTGGCCTCTGTGCTTTGCCACTCTCCGGGTCACACTCCTTAGGCACTGCTAATAATACTAGTTGGTCCTCCAGTGGCCCTAGTCCACTGATGTAGTAGTCCGTTTGAAAAGTGTAAACAGGATCCACGAGATATTCTGTGACATCTCGTGTCTGCAGTTCGATTTGGCTTCGCTTTCTTATGACACATATTCGTATGGTGTCCACCCAGCCTATCATGAGTGTGTTGGGCGCGGACCAGAGCAGGTTACAGCGGTAATCCTCGATGCTGTGGGTGGCACTGCGCTCCCACTGGATGAGTCCGAGCGAGCAGCGCGCGGTGAGGTCATAGACGCGCACGCCCACCTCGCTGGCCCAGGCCGCCCAGCGCTCGTGCCACGCCAGCGCCTGCACACTGCCCTCACACTCACACAGCACCGTTCTGCGCAAGCGATTCAGGAAGCTCTTCTCATACAGGGTCAACTTATTGTCACCTGAAAGTTAGAGGGAAATTTATATTTACAGTGAAGTTGAAACATCTTTTGAGAGTTAGGGAAGTACTAGATTAAAAAACTTATGCTGCCCACTAACCGAGTCCTGCCTGATTCAGGTTTTGAATACCGTCCAGATTTTTATTTTATCGACATCAACCCATAAATTAGTTATTTTTGTCCCAGGCATGAAGATGAACTAATTAGATGTGTTATGCAGTGAGTCAGAGTTCATTTACATTTGCCACACAGACATTGTCACTCTTTTTTCCAATGGAGAACTTGCAAAAAAAATGTTTGAAAATATTCGAAGAAAACTCATTCTAGTCGTGTGGTACAAAAACACGCCATAAAGAACGGACTGAAAATATGACATCACACCTTGCATGCACGCCTTAGAATGTATGTAGTGTTTATCAATATTAGAGTTATCTCGTAAAATAACGTTTTTATGCAGCTACACCTTTATTAAAAAAAGATTAGAATTTAATGAAAAATCTAAATCTAATAACTTTTTGATGAGGTGCTAAGGGAGATTGAGAGTTTCTGGTACGGACAGCTATACACCTCAGTCGCAAAACCTGTTAGCAGTCTGAACAAAGATCCGAGAGCCAAACTGAACCGATATTATACCGAAGATATCCCGAACATCAGCCTGTATGAGATTAGGATGGCCCTGAAACAGCTCAAGAATAACAAGGCACCAGGAGAGGACGGAATCACATCAGAGCTCCTCAAAGCGGGTGGAGCACCAGTACTTAAAGTCCTTCAGAAGCTCTTCAATTGCGTCGTGCTCGAAGGAAAAACGCCAGAAGCATGGAACAGAAGCGTGGTGACGCTGTTCTTCAAGAAAGGGGATAAGACTCTATTGAAGAACTACCGACCGGTCTCGCTTCTGAGCCATGTATAAACCGTTTTCGAGGGTCCTCACGAATCGTCTCGAACGCAGGTTTGATGAGTTCCAGCCTCCCGAACAAGCTGGTTTCCGAAAGGGCTTTAGTACCATAGACCACATCCACACGCTGCGGCAAATTATACAGAAGACTGAGGAGTATAATTTGCCATTCTGCTTAGCGTTTGTGGACTATGAGAAAGCCTTCGATTCGATCGAGACACGGGCAGTGCTCGAGTCTCTCCAGCGTTGCCGTTTTGACTATCGGTATATCGAGGTGCTGAAGTGCTTGTTCAACAGCGCCACCATGTCGGTCCGTGTTCAGGAGCAGAATTCGGAGGCAATTCTATTGAGAAGAGGCGTGAGACAGGGAGACGTTATCTCTCCGAAACTGTTCACAACCGCACTTGAAAATGCCTTCAAGCTTCTGGAATGGCGAGTACATCTCGCACCTTCGATTTGCCGACGATATAGTAGTCATGGCAGAAACGATTGAAGACCTCGGCATAATGCTCGAAGACCTCAGTCGAGTTTCCCAACTTGTGGGCCTTAAAATGAACATGGACAAAACGAAGGTCATGTCGAACGCCCGTGTTGTGCCCACCCTAATAACATTGGGGAACTCGACTCTCGAAGTTGTAGACGAATACGTCGACTTAGGACGAACAGTCCAACTAGGCCGGTTCAACTTCGTGAAAGAGGTCAATCGTCGAATCCAACTCGGCTGGGCAGCATTCGGGAAACTTAGAAAAGTATTTTCGTCTAATATACCTCAATCGCTCAAGACAAAATTAGACAACCAGTGTGTGTTACCAGTGATGACTTATGGCACTCAAATGTGGTCTCTCACTATGGGCCTCATAAGAAGGCTCAAAGTCACGCAGCGAGCTAGGGCTATGCTCGGAATTTCTCTGCGAGATCGAATCAGAAATGATGAGATCCGTAGACGAACGAAAGTCGTCGACATAGCCCAGCGTATTAGTAAGTTGAAGTGGCAATGGGCGCTGGATGCAGGCCGCTTCCAACCGGTCTTTTTGGAAATACATGGAGGAGGCCTATGTCCAGCAGTGGACTTCTTGTGGCTGAATGATGAACTTTTTTATTACTAGAGTAACTTGATTTTTCTCTTTTTTTGGTAACACAAAAACCACCAAAAAATATTTTTCTCGTTTTAGTTTTAAATTTTTCCTCAGTTTTTCTGTTTCTTCTATGGTATAAATACCTTAAGCCATGTCACTACAATTTAAGTTTTACACAAGGTTTCCCAACGGTACATTACCATACCATGTATTGCAAATCTCAGTGCTTTTGCTTTTCATGTTCTATGTTTTTAACATCCTAACAGTTGCTAGTCAGTATATCTATGAAAATATTATGTATGTTAGGAAAAATATCAGTGACTTTAAAACTGTAGGTAGCCAACACAATGTAAATACTAGAAATAGACATAAACTTTCGTTCCCAAAATTTAGGCTGGCAAAGGTTAATACATCCTTTATGGGGCATTGTATACGTTTCTACAATAAGATCCCTGAGGATATAATAAGCTTGCCAGAAACGCGGTTCAAAAAAATGTGTGAAGCGCACTTTGTGCCAAAAAAGCTACTATAACATTAAAGATTATTTAGATGACAATGATGTCTGGAATTAAAGCCAGTTCAATGCATGAGTTTTAGAACATTTATATAAATCCTGTAAATTAAGGACTTGAAAAGACTAAGTTTGGAGTTTTTTTGTCCATTTTTTCTCCAAAATGATCTAGATTTTGAAATGGACACCTAGTTTAACTTGTAACGTTCATTAAGTCGCAGTTTCTGTGCTACTTTGAATAAAAAAATTGATTTTGATTTTTTATCTGCACTGCTACTTGTAATTAGATGTGTTCTGCTTTGTATGTGTGTGTGTCTTATGTAAATGAATGATTTATCTATGGAACTCATTAACTAAGCCACTTTTACTGCCAATATTTCCTACCAGAAATCAAAAATTCATTCAACATAAAGAAGTTACATTCTGTATTGCTGAATGTCAATGTACTATATTAGGGTAGCCTAGTGGGTCGAACGTCGAAGTCGCCAATCCGCCGTGGGCACGCGTGGTGATTAAGCCCATACTCTCTCCCTAAGAGAAGGCCTGTACCCTACAGTGGGTTGTATATAGGCTGCTTATGATGAATGTACTACGTTAGTCGCTGCCTTCGGGCCGGTGAACAAGTCATGTTTCTTTTTACCGCCATCAATCTAAACTTCGACCAAACCATTTTTACTGTCCACATTTTCTAGCCTGTAACCAAGTCAGGTTCAATCTAACTAAAGCAATTTTTTTTTGTGACTGTCTAGTTAAATAAACAAAAATTGCCTATAATATAATATATTATTATTATTATTTGTAGACGGGCAGGCAGTTGGAACAACTGATAATTGCCCACATCCAGTTTCACTTGGTTATTGTTATATATAATATAGGCTAAATTTTCTAGCCAATAACTAGAATCTGAAGAAAAACAGTCTGCAATCTGGTAATCTTTACTGAAGATACAAAAACCTTACAAATCAAGCTGCAGCAATTGCTGAAAAACCAAAGTCAACAACAGAAAATTTTTTTTTCCATGTTTTTCTAGTTAACCTCAGTTGTTGACATAGATTTTTATCCCAATCAGCAGCAGTAAAAAATATAAGCATTTTCTCAAAATCTATGAAGATGTTTGTATTTGCTGCAAAAGTTACAGGTTCATGTAGACGCTGAGTTCAGCAAAAAGCAACCAGTAACCATGACAAATATGGACAAGCTTGAACTGAAGATGCAAAATTTGCACTTATTATCCATAAGCCTTTATGTGGTATTTATTGGAAGTTTCAGCTGAACAACTGATATTGGAAAGCACGTCTGTGAGTTAAAAGGTTTGTGTGGTTAAAAAAGTACCTGTAAGGAACCTCCGACCAGAGCCAGACTTGTAGTAGTTAGGGTCAAGCGCAACGGACTTGACCTGGCGGCCGAGCTCTAGGCAGTGCGTGTTCTCGGCCGCGTACAGGCCGTGCACGAGGACACGCCCATCGTCCGAGCAACTTGCGATGTAGTCGCCGTTCGCGTCCACAGAAATGCGGTTCACGGCCACGGCGTGCGCTTGCAGCTCCTTCTCCTGCCCGGCCGAGCAGCCGATCGGCACTGTGTTCCCTTCGTGGTCCAGCAAGTGGATCACGCCCCACTGGGTGCCGAGGCAAATGAATTTTGTATGGACACAAATACAGCTCACAGCGTCTTTCATTAATATGTTCTGAACGTCGTTCTCCATTCGATCGTACTTCAACTTTGGCTCCTCGTCGGGTGGCAGACTATCACAGCTTTCTAAATTTAAAGCCATTGTTAACGTTGTTGTATCATTAAAGGGAATATCACATTTTTCGTTTCGCAAAATAAAATAAAATTTCTCTTGTTTTGACTGGATGGGATTAACAGAATACATAGACAGACAGACAGATGATGAGTGACACAGAACAGAATACTGAATTTTCTCCACTGTATGGACTCGTCCGGCCTTACGTATTCCGAACTGTCAAATACGTAAATATTTTAATACGTCGGAACTGAGGCCACGCCCATATGGCACTTCTCCTTCTTTTTGTGTTCTGAGGTCGGAAACGTAAAAATTGGTAACCCAATCCAGTGGAAAGTTACGTAGGTAATAGGAGGGCTGCCGGCTGCTTGAAAACCGAATTAATCTGAATCACAGGCTACATGTATCAGACAAACTGACAGTACATTTTGAAACGCACCCATAAAAGTTTGAAAAGCCCGCCACTTTTGAAAACCAAGTGGAATTCGTGAAAAAAAACATCTTGATTTTATTTAAGTATGTACCTACCTAATGTAATGGAAAATAAATATAAGAATCAGTTATCTCCATTTGGGCGTGATGTGATGGACGTGATGATGAGGCAGTGGAGACGAGGTAAGGTTCTGCTCTTTACTAACTTATCTTATGTTATTACCTAGTTATATGTTTTGATAAGTAGGTAAATACCCTATTGTATATAGGTAATTATTATTCTTTATATTACATAGGTAGTAGGTATTCTACTATATATAGTTTTGTTCACTCACCTACTGCTGAGTCAGTTGCCATTTATAGCAGCAGTGAGTGACACGCCGTGACCTTTCGTTTTCCTTTCTTTTTTATAACATTTCTATTGAAATATTTTCTTGGACTTTTTTTGTTATTGTAGCGTGTGCACTGTTTTTATAATAAATGTCTTTTCTTCTTCTTTTAAATTAAATTCATTCTCTTCTATTAAACAGGCCAAGACACAGAAATGAGCAACGGAAGTAAGGCAGAGGCATTACTTATTCCACGCAATATTACAAGAAATCGAAGGATATTAACGTAAGTAACTAGAAATGAAATGAGACAAAAGATTAGGGTCGAGACGGCATTGCAGGGGCATGGCTAGCGCCGGCGTAGGCAGTTTATTTTCGCTAGCTGGAGCCACTGTAAGCCGTATAGATCTGTAACTCACTGTTAGTGGAACGCAAGCTAAAAAAATCGAGCCAATCAAGGGCAATGCTCCTCCAACCCTCTTTGCTGTGGCCCGCAAAGATGTCTACCGCGTAAAATATTGTCTCGCGCAAATAAATATTTTGAATTTTTATATTCCGTAGTTAAGTAACTATTATTGTTTCAGTTTTAATAATTACGTGCAGCCCCACAATTTGTTTACTGATCCTACACTTCTAAGTCGTCATATCGAAAAGCCCTATACAGCGAACGATCCAGGTGCTGAAGACTATAACGATGACTTGCCCTTTGAATTTGAGCCTGACCACTTGGCGGCACTGCCCGCAGTTGCGACCTCGCTGCAGCTGGTCGTGCCCGCCACAGCCAGCTGTCCTCAGTCTGCGCTGCCGCCTGCATGTTCAGGTTACTCCAGAGAAGACTTGAAAACCGCCAACTTGTCTCAAGGACGTCCCAGAAAAGCTATCTTCAACTTGTATAACGAAGGCTCAGAAATCGAACCTGACAATGATTTACAGGTACTCGGAGTACTCAGAAAACTCGATGAGCACAATAGCAATTCCCAATTAGTACATTGTGAGAGACATCTAGATAAGCACATAGAAAAAATAACACCACACGACGTAACCTTTAGTGAGGCTAACATTGGCGAAATAAGACGATATGAAGAATTTGACAATAAAATGAACGGCAACAAACTAATACAATGTGAAGATGAGGAAGTAAATTGGAATAACATGTTTGATACTGAAATACTATCGCAGGCAGATCCGCTCAAAGATATGACATTTGAAAATATAGTAGTGGACCAATGTAAAAATGTTAACGACAAGGAAAATATCATGTTACACAACACATCTAAAGATAATAACTTGAAAGGAATTCAGATAATTAGTAATGACGAAGTCATAAATCCTGAAATGTTAAAGAAAAAATCCGGCAAAAAGCGCAAAGCACAAGCAAACATTACAGGTACGGTGTCAAAGAAGGTGGAGAAAATACCATCTGAGAAAAAGAAGTCAGTGGAAGCCAGTATTAGAAAGCAGAGTTATAAGAAAACTGTTAACAAATGGTTGGAAACTGTGGCGCCTTCCTATGCTGTTAGTGAAGATACAACTCGTAAATATGCGTTAAAGAAACAACCACAAAATAAAGAATCTCTAAAAAATACTGAAATGGGTGGACCTGAAAGCGAACGAGAAATGAATGCAGACACTTCCCCGCCGGGCAATAAGGGCAAGAAAGTAATTCAAGCTCAGTTAGCGAATAAAGGGGGCGTGATGAAATTTAAAAAGCCTAAGAAAGAAGACACAACCTTTACAGATAATACTACAGAGAGTACTAACACCAAGGCAGTAATTGCTACAGAAACTACATCGAAAGACAAGAAACCAAAGTCCAAGTTTCCAGCGTTCAAATCAAATTCACAAATTCCTATTAAAGATATTACGTATGACATTGTAATATTAGATGAAAACAATTTCGTAGAGCATCGAAATAACATCCTATATGACGAAAGCATTGAAGATATTGTTATAGTACTATTATACAGGTAAAACATGAAATTCTTATGTAGACTTTTCCATCCCTATTCTATTGTATGAATTGTATTGTAAAAGTCATACATTCAAATCTTATACATAAACATTTACATACAGGCACATACATTGCTTCTGGCCCCACACTAGGATACCCTATGTCGTGGGAACGAGAAACTGCGACATCACAAACATGTTAACATTCAAGATCTGTTTTTTGTTTGTCCCAGCCGGGATTCGAACCCGGGACCTCTCGCATGGTATGCAGATACACTACCGCTGCGCCACGAGGTCGTCGATTTTATTATATTTTCAGGAACGGCTTCAACCAACTCAATCGTCAACGAACCGATGATTCGTGCGTCCCCGAGGGACTGATGCTCTCAATTGGCGAGAAGTTTTACTATATCAAACACACCGACTTTGCCAATTTAACTAAAATAAAGCAAGTACCAACTTATCACTCGGAGTTCGATGGCAATAATAGCAACAGCGTGCTCTTAACGAATAATAAACTAAAAAAGGTTTGTTGTTTGCAGAGATGTGTTCATTGACATTATGACCACTAAAAATATAATATGCTATGAAGGGAAGAGCATCCTAATCTATCTCGCCACGGAATTTCAGTTGGACCTCACGGAACACGAATTTAAAATTGAAGACCTGCAGGTGAGCGAAAACCAAACAAATGAAAACTAAAAATAACATACTTACATAAGAAACCCCAACCACTTCAGGTACCGGCCTTCTCTCATAGTGTGTGCCCCAACGGTGCCACCCCGGATTGACGATTTCGAGCGCCGAGTTAGCTCGGAAACCGAAAATGCAATAAATGTAAACGTGAATCCCAGATCGGTGGCAGTCTGTTGGAGCCGGACGAGCCGCCGCAGGACTTCAGCGCGCTCGAGGCGATGGTGTCGCCCGCGAGCGAGTCCCGCGCAGAGACGTCGCCGGCGCCGGCGCCGTGCGGCCGGCAGCGCTGTGCGAGCCTGGCGCGCCGGCTGCGCGGCTGCGGACGCCGCCTGCGGCCGGAGCTCGCGCGGCAGGCGCTAGACCGAGTCTTCTGGGACATTGAGATGCGCATTGTACCGATCGTTGCAGGTGACACGAAACTCAAAAGGAAACCGTTGGACTAGTTACGCGCACTAAGTGCAGCGCGACTCTATGCCACTGAAATTGAAATGGCGGAATAGTAATTTAAATTTTTGGTGCCCAGTTAGGTACTTTTTAAAGAGTGCCTGGCGTAGTATAGGCACTGATCTGCAATAGTAACTATCTAGCCTACTAAGTAATTGGAGATTAGTGGGCGTAGAGAATACTAGAAAAGTGACAGACTGCTGGATATAGGAATACGCGTAAACACCATCCTCTACTTTTGGACAGTGTAAGAGCTTAAACATTTGGGCGGTTAATGGACTTAAATGTCAACAATTCCTTTACAATTTTTGAATACCTAGTACTTACCTATGTTGCATGTTTGCTTCTACTCCTATGATCCGACATTTCACGTTTAGTGAAAAGTAGATTTAAGTGACTAGGTAAATGGAAAAACATACTGAAAGGTCTAGAACGTTCCCCAGACATGGAGCTGCGCGGCATCTGCGTGGACCTGGACAAGCTCCGCGGCATGGAGAGTTGCCTACTGGAACGTATGAAGCAGGTGGAGCTGGAGTGCTACCGCGCCGCCGGGAAAACCTTCCAGATCAACTCCGCGCCACAGGTCTCAGAGCACACTATTCATCAGCGCAATTACCATCTTCAGCTCGGCATCCACTGTTGGTTATGGGAGGGTAGCTTTCACTCCGCGAGTCTGCTCCACCACTGCATATCTTTTGCAGCGGAGTGGATAACATCAAATGTTTTGAGTCTGGATACCTAATACACAGATCAATGATCTAGTTTAGGCTCGTCTTTCCACAAATTCTACTAAGCATCTACCATTTGTACCTAAATGAACTGCACTTGATTTGTGGATTGAGAAAATAAACACATTTGTATTTGGATAAACGGAGCGGACTTGTAACCCTGGCCAGCTTTACACGACAAAGAGAGTTCTCAGTCAGAGGATGGCTCTATCGTGTGGACACTGGGCAGGTGCGCGGCATCCTGTTCGACGAGCTGCGGCTGGACGCGCGGCTGCGGCTGGCCGTGCGCGAGACTGCAAACACCGGCGCCAAGTCCACGTCCGAGACCGTGGTGAGTGCCTCTCTCTTGTACCTACTCTTTTTAGCGATAAAACTGTCAGTCTCGTTGGTATTAGTGATAAAACATTCCTGGTAAGACGTTGCGATGCGGGGCAGTTGTATTGTGATTTGCACAAATAGCCTGGGTGTTTATAATCCGTTTGTGATGTGCTGGTAGATGGTAGAAGTAACCAGGCGGTTACTTTATCACAGGTTATGCTAGTTTGAGAACAGTGATAGTTATGTGTAGGTGTTATTATTACCTCTTTCGTGAATATCCTTGGGCCTCTCAAGCTATTTATGTATTCCTCAGACTGGTTCTTAGGCAGTCAAAAAAAAAATCGTGACGAGCTGCCGTGGATATACCTTACCTTGGCAGCCAGTACCTGTTGGGGTTGAATCGTCTCTATATATCACAAAGAAGATCTTTAGAGCCTTTTGTACCTATTTAGGGCGATTTAAAGATGTTTGTCATCCTTTCTGCATCAATGCAAGCTCCTAAAACTATGGGATCTTTTTCCCCGGCTCGGTGTCCACAGCTCCGGCAGCTGGCGGCGGCGGAGCTCCACGCGCTGCCGCGGCTGATCCTGGAGTACCGTCACTTGCACAAGGCGCACGCCACCTTCCTGGTCGGCGTGGCGCAACACGTGGTCCGCGGCGTCGTCAAGCCCACTTGGTGAGACCTGACAGTGCCCAGACGGCCAGCCTTTTATAGAAATAGACCGTGAGACTGATTGACCGGACATAACTGGCGGGCGGGCATGGAGCGACTAAAAATGTTGGCGAAGCGAAATAGGTACCTATGTCAGATTGTGGCAAGTCTTTAGTCACTACCTGTGGAAGACGGGTGCCTGTGTGTTTTCAAAATGGTGCTTCAAAGTAAGTACCTGAAAGAGAATAAAATAATGTATCTTCCTGACGATCGACATTATATTATATGTACCTACGTACAGCTAGTGTAGAGTATAATGACGTCGACTCGGTGGCTTGGAGCTGACTCTTGGCTGCGCTATGCTATGCTGCGCTGCGGTATGTAACCAACTCTCCCTAACTGCATTGAGCGAACTACGCCAATCGTTGATTCTGTGAGCAACATACGAAATAGGTCGAAAAGCCTCGAGTTCCGTGGTGTCTGGTGTCACTGACGGGACGTCCCCCCGCGGCAGGCTGCAGACGGCGGCGGCGACGGGTCGCGTGGCGTGCAGCTCCCCCAACCTGCAGGCCATCCCCAAGGCGCCCTTCAGCCTCGCGCTCTTCCCCGACCCGGGCCTGGCCGGTGAGCGTCTTCACCTTCACCTTATTTCCACATTTTAAATAAAAACTAACCCGGCTGGCTGAAGAGACCCAGGTTCGATTCCCAGTGCGGGCATGTTGATTTTTAAGTTATGTACATTTGTGAAGTTATAGTAAATAACAATACCACTCGCTAACCGTGAAGGAAAACATCGTGAGGATACCTGAGTGTCTGAGCTATTCATATACCTCTGCGCTTGAAATCGCCAATCCGCGGTGGGCACGCGTGGTGAATCCCACACTCTCTCCCTGAGAGAACGCCTGTGCCCTACAGTGGGACGCATATAGGCTGCTTATGTAAATAAAAACTTTAGGTTGCAGCTACACTTATCATCGCCTATCGGTGCAACATCCTCCACGTAAAAACTTAATTTCAGTGATACAGTGAGAACGCCTGAGCCCTACAGAGTTAAATTATGAAACTAATTTAATTGTGGGATCGCAAAGAAGTGCAACTCACTTTGAAAGTGTGGCAATCGACGTGGACGGGCCATCCTCTGTCCTTCGGGCACACTTTCCAACAGAAGACGTCGGTTTTAGAGGCCCCGACGCTGAACTTCCGGTCGGTGTACGTGGCGCGGGAGGGCCGCACGCTGCTGGCGGCCGACTTCCGGCACGTGGAGTGCCGCGTGTTCGCGCACGCCGCCGCCGACGCCGCGCTGCAGCACGCGCTGGCCGCCCGCGCCGACCTCTTCCGCGTGCTGGCCGCCGCCTGGTAACGCTTCCGGCGCGTGCCACGTTCGCACACGCCTGCCCAGATTGATAACTTGCCCCTAGCCTACTGCGCCTCGACGATGGCCGTCATCGTAGTTAGTTTTTAGGGTTCCGTACCCGAAGGGTGCCGAGCGGGACCCTATTACCTACTAAGACTTCACTGTCCGTCTGTCTGTCTGTCACCAGGCTGTATCTCATGAACCGTGATAGCTAGGCAGTTGAAATTTTCACAAATGATAATATGTATTTCTGTTACCTATGTAAGAAAAAATATTAAAAACACAATAAAAATAAATATTTAAGGTGAGCTCCCACACAAGAACCGTAATTTTGTGCCGTTTTTTGCTCAATATTAATACTTACCAGATATACGCTTGAAATATTCACAGACTATTTAGTTCTATATTCGCTTCAAAAAAAATAATTAAATAAAAATTTAAGGTGGCTCCCATACAACAAACGTGTTCTTTTGCCATTTTTTCCCGATCTTTGTGTCTAATGTTGTATAGATAATGGAGCGAAACCCATCGTGTGTGGGTCCGGCTCGCACATGGCCGGTTTTATTTGTCTTATTGTAGTTGAGTATTTTCAAGAAAGACTAAATCTTTGTGGTCTCCACGCCATAAACAGCCTAGCACTGTGCGGGGGTCTAGTTATGCCTAACTGTCAAATTCCATACTAATTTTACAGTTAGGTACAATTGCTCAGGATTTGGTGCGCGTAATATACCTAGGGGCAGAGCTGGGATTTTCGCCTTCGCCAGCTAAACGCAGTGGTCACACGCTGCTGGCATTCCGATCATAACCCACATCATCACCAGCCATTTGACGCCCGCTGCAGGACATAGGCCTCCCTCAGGGTTTATCAATAATCGCCACATAATAGTACTTTATGCAACTGTCATATAAGAGAGATGCTCAGAAAACGTTTGTGGGTTTATCATACGAGGCAAAGCCGTGTATGATAATAGTATCACACGAGTATTCTAATATAACTATATTATATGCGCCTTTGCATGGACTACTTTATCTTCACTCATTGTAAAAATGATACTAAAGTAAACAAGAGGGGCAATTTTCCATTTTTTTAGCCGCACAGAAAAAATTGTTAACTAATAATGGCGGCAAAACCAATCCAAACTGCGCAGGTCCGCCTTTTTTTTTATTTGCTCCATTTGAGGTAGGCGAAGGATTCCGTGTGGCGCCGGATTAAGAATAGCGTTACTCCATTTCCTTCCGCGGATGTCGTAGAAGGCGACTTAGGAAATCAATTACCAGGAGACGGGCAGCAGCGTCTTCCGAGATTCCAACCGCATACCTAGGTACTACGATCGCCAACCCGCCTGCCAAGCCCACCCCTCGTGGTTATGAAAACATGCAGTGGGTGGCCTGGCCTGTGCCCTGCAGTGGGCTTCAAGTGGCTGATGATGATGATGAAGGAGTTATACCTACATACAGCCATGCGTTCACTGTGGGGCAATCAGACCAAAAAATCATAGAAAATTTAATTGCAAGGAGAATTTTAACCGGAAATTTAGGTACCTATTTAAAACAAGGAGAATTTTATCCGGAAGTGTATCGTAATAACAAAATAGTTTTATACAAAATATGTAGGTATCGTAATTAAATTTTTTAATTTTACAGTCGCGTGTGAACTAACACTGCAAGTGTTATGTATCAACTTTTAAGGTCATAAATTCGAATGTTACGACACGAGTGTAGATAAGGATCCCTTGTCCGCCGGCAGGCTGCACAAGCCGGAGGCGGCGGTGGCCGGCGAGGAGCGCGAGCGCACCAAGCGCGTGGTGTACGCCAGCCTGTACGGCGCCGGCGCACGCAAGCTGGCCGACCTGCTGCGCTGCGAGCCGACGCACGCGCAGGAACTCATCGACGGCTTCCATCGTCAGTGCTGGGGCTTCCGAGCACCCTTCTCTTGGCTGTTATTTCATCCTTTAGCACGTCCCGCCGGCTGGCTCGGTGATTAGTTCTACGTGAATACGTAAACCGGTAGAGACGGTGGGTGAGAAGGAACGACGAAGCCAGCCTCTGCGGTGCGGACGTGCGAGTCGGCCGACCTGCCGGTCGAACGAATGACGATCGGTCTACGTCCTACTGTAGGGTACTCTCTCAGAGAGATAGAGAGTCCACGGAGAGCCCACTGGAAGCGTAAAGAAGTAAAACCGGTCGCTTCCGCTTGCCGGGTAATAGAAAACTTGCACAAAAAATGTTTAAATCTCACTGGAGTGGAGGGGCGACATTAAAACATAATCGTGTTTTTTTTTTCTGTGAGACACAATTATTACCTACGTTTATTATTTCTTACGATTTTCTACGTTTTTTTTTGTACAAAAATAATGTCACTCCGAGCTCTCTACTATGCCGGTAAAGAGGAGGTCCTCGTCTCTTCCTTCCTCGCAGACAGCTTCCCGGCGCTGCGGTCGTTCGGTCGGACGGTGGCGGCGCGCTGCGCGGCGGCGGGCGGGCGGCTGAGCACGGCCAGCGGGCGCGTGCGTCGCCTGCCGCTAGTGGCCGCCGCCGACCCCGCCCTGCGCGCCCGCGCCCACCGCCAGGCGCTCAACTTCCTCGTGCAAGGTATCTACCGCGCCCACCGCCAGGCGCTCAACTTCCTCGTGCAAGGTATCTACCGCGCCCACCGCCAGGCGCTCAACTTCCTCGTGCAAGGTATCTACCGCGCCCACCGCCAGGCGCTCAACTTCCTCGTGCAAGGTATCTACCGCGCCCACCGCCAGGCGCTCAACTTCCTCGTGCAAGGTATCTACCGCGCCCACCGCCAGGCGCTCAACTTCCTCGTGCAAGGTATCTACCGCGCCCACCGCCAGGCGCTCAACTTCCTCGTGCAAGGTATCTACCGCGCCCACCGCCAGGCGCTCAACTTCCTCGTGCAAGGTACCGTACCTACGCCCCCCAGCGCCCAGTAACTGCGACCGACTCGGCCCGAGGTACTCGTTCAAAAGAACTTTTTTATACAGGTATTTTGAAATAAATTACAGAAAACTAATGCCCCTCAATCTTGTCAACAAACCACTGCCCTCGTTCCATGTGACGCTACCGCCCGCAGGCTCGGCGGCCGACCTGTGCAAGCGCGCGATGGCGGACACCGTGGCGAGGCTACGCGCCGCCGCCCCGCCGCTGCCGGCGCGGCTCGTGCTGCAGGTACACGACGAGCTGCTGTGGGAGCTGCGCCCCGCCGACCTGGCGCGCGCGGCGGGTGAGTCGCCGACACTGCGGCGCGGCTCGTGCTGCAGGTACACGACGAGCTGCTGTGGGAGCTGCGCCCCGCCGACCTGGCGCGCGCGGCGGGTGAGTCGCCGGGGCCTCACGTCTGTCAGTGCGAGGATACGTCCAGTCCCACGCTGGAGGTGTCCGGCATGAGCGGAGGAGCGCGCGCCTGTCGCTGCCGGCACTTGTGAGAGCGACGCTTGGCGGTGAAAACGCATGGAAGGCGGCCGAAGATTTCGCTTCTGCGGTGCTTCGGCAGAAGTAAGAAGCGGAGCGCGAATGCGAGAGAGATCCCGCCGCGGCTCCGATAAGACGTAGAAGGGTAGGGCGTCGCAGGCTGCCGCAAATGCCACAGCCTCCGCCCTGACCGGGACGGTAAGGGATAAGTACCCGAAAGCCGAGGCGTAAGATCGTGCCGTGTGCCGCTGGCACGGTCGGTTGCGCGCAGTTGTAGCGTTGGTGGAGTCGCGGTTGTGTCTCTGGTTGCCGTGACCTCGCCCGAAACGCGAGGGGGTTTTAGTCAGTAAGAGTCTGACATAACCAGCACTTGTCTAGGATGCTCTAGTATCCATGATGGACTTACCCTCGAAAAAAAATATAAAAAAAAGTAACGTGATTTTTCATGCCATTCATGCCTCATTGGCGCGCGCAGACTTAAACCTGCGATGGAATTCAATACCCCGCGTTCATGCCGTTGTCATTTTACAATGTCACAAAGTCATGTACAGTGCCTTAACAGGCCCGGGCACGGTCGCTCATAATTTTACCAACCTAGAGGGACGTTGTCTCCTAGAGGGCGGCCATCGGGGCAATGTGTCTGGAAGAGATATTTTGAGACCTCCAAGTGTCCTCTAGCTAGTAAATCCATAAAGGCATCAAAGCTGATCAAATAAACTTTATGCAGTCTATGGCGCTTTCCTTGCTATCTTATTATTTTCATTTAAATAAATAAAACTTTAGCCTTTGCATTTACGTAATGAGATGATTTATACCATTGAATTTTAAAATTCAATGTTTATACAGCGTCCAGTGGCACCTTACTCACTCTCACTGGACGGGAGAAGAGACCACTCGGACGCTGTCGAGCCTGGGACATTGTTCTACAGATTAAGACCCTGTATTCTATAATTTTCCACTCATCTAATCGGCACACCGGGCCGGTGGTCCGCCCACAGACCGCTATGTATTTTAGGTAGGTGATTTTTATTACAATTTTTTGTCTGAAGTTTCTTTCTCGCAGAAATAATCCGCACGGGCATGGAGGGCTGCGCTGAACGCTGCGGCATGACGCTCCGCCTGCCGGTGAACCTCGCGCACGGCCGGACCTGGGGGGACCTGCGCCCGCTGCCCTAGCCAGCTGCCGGTGAACCTCGCGCACGGCCGGACCCGGGGGGACCTGCGCCCGCTGCCCTAGCCAGCTGCCGGTGAACCTCGCGCACGGCCGGACCTGGGGGGACCTGCGCCCGCTGCCCTAGCCAGCTGCCGGTGAACCTCGCGCACGGCCGGACCTGGGGGGACCTGCGCCCGCTGCCCTAGCCAGCTGCCGGTGAACCTCGCGCACGGCCGGACCTGGGGGGACCTGCGCCCGCTGCCCTAGCCATCTGCCGGTGAACCTCGCGCACGGCCGGACCTGGGGGGACCTGCGCCCGCTGCCCTAGCCATCTGCCGGTGAACCTCGCGCACGGCCGGACCTGGGGGGACCTGCGCCCGCTGCCCTAGCCAGCTGAAGTTGCACTCCTCTCCGGGCGAGCAGTCGACGGACACAAAATACCAAATCACTTCTGTACACTTAAACATGTCTGTGTATTCTGAAATTACATCACAACTAATTAATTAACCTAAATAAAGTTTTAAGTACAATGTTTTAAATTAACTAGACGAATTACGCCTCTCGGACAACAATTATACATTAATTTGTAAGTCCGGAGATTACAGTACACAACCTTTTATTTTGATTCGAACAACATTTCACAACACAATATTCCCTGAATAAATAAATTGGACTAAGAAAAAGCCATAGTATAGCCATAAATACATTTCAACAAAATGAGCAAAAGCAAAATTAACAACGCACCATATCTGCCCAATTTCATTCTTAATACCTATTGAAATTTGAGTTTTATTCTAGTGTAGTCTGTGTAGGATGCTATAAGAGGCGGACTCCGACGAGTGTGAGCAGTCGGTGCTGCGTGAGGTGCAGCGAGAGCACCCGCAGCGAGTTGAGGCCCTCCCTCGCGAACTCGCGGCGGTTGCTCGCCAGCAGCGAGAACCGCGCGCCGTTGGCCGACTGCTTGGCGTGCGCCAGCATCGAGTAGCGCGACATGTCGCCCGGCAACCTGCAACGTTACACTGCCGACAGTCCTTCAGAGGAGCAGGAGATAGAACACTTTATTGTACAGTCGACAGCTGGACAGTTCGAGGCAGTATTCTCGAAGTTGTTAAGGAGTATAACGTATACCTCGGGCAAACCATGCAGTTAGGTAAAAACCACTTCGAGAAAGAGGCCAATAGAAGAATACAGCTGGGCTGGGCAGCGTATGGGAAACTACGTCGAGTGTTCACATCGCCAATCCCACAGTCTCGAGACGAAAGATTTCAATCGGTGCGTCCTACCCGTCATGAGTCATGACATATGGTGCCGAAACGTGGACACTCACGGTGGGGCTGGTCCACAAATTCAAAGTCGCTCAGCGTGCTATGGAAAGGGCTATGCTCGGGGTTTCTCTGAAAGATCGAATTCGAAACGAGGTGATCCGACAGAGAACCAAAGTCACCGACATAGCCCACCGAATTAGCATGCTGAAGTGGCAGTAGGCCGGCCATATCATCCGAAGAACTGATAACCGATGGGGTAGACGAGTTCTTGAGTGGAGACCGCGGATCGGTAGACGTAGTGTAGGACGTCCTCAGACTCGGTGGAGCGATGATCTTCGCAGGCGGCTGGCAAGAGCTGGATGAGAGTAGCCGAGGACCGTGCTCAGAGGCGTGCAATAGGTGAGACCTATGTCCAGCAGTTGACAAGCATAGGCTGATGATGATGATGATGATGATGATGATGATGCTGACAGCTGGGGCCTAATTATGCGCACCGAGTCTAACTGTCAAATCTCATACTAATTTGACGGTTACGCGATTGGAACCGTTTAGGGCCCTTATTATGAAAAATGCGACATTATCGGAAGTAGCAAGATGGTCGCAAATCCGTATCTCAAGATATGATACGACGTCATTGGGCTAACAAAGAGCTATGCATTTCTAGCGTCCATTTACTCATTGGCAGGAAAGAAACTATTAAAGAAAAGAAACGTATTTGTTGCTACATTCGAGTGAATGGGCATTGTTCAGGGAGACATCGACTGTCGTAAAGTGAAAACCATTTCGAGGAATAGGGATACTGATTACTATTAGGGGTTTAAATAAGTAAAATTAAAACGGATTATTAATATTTACCGCAAAAAAATTATAACCTTCATTTGTCCTTCAATTACGTCATCGTTGGCTCTAATGCGGTATTTCCATTGCCTTCGAATATAAAAAATAAATACATTCGTTCATTCAACAACTGTCAGAAGCGTCAATACAGTGAAGATCAAAGAGTATATCACTACGTTATAAGAGTCGGCACTTGCTAACAACACGTTTTCAAAATTATGAACGTAGTTTGTACCAACCTAACAAAAAATAGTATAATACCAACATGAGAATGAAATTGCAAAACATTAGTGATGGACTGCTTATCGATATCGAAAAAAAAAAATTCGAGACGTCTCTCCCCTTACCTCATTTTCATGCTTTGAAAATTAAAGTAGGCGATAAATCCCAACACAGTAGGTCAACTCAATTATTTCGAGTATGACATGGTGTGAATGGATTATCGCTTACTTTCATAATGAAAAAGGCATTTTTTTAAATCAAATCATTTATTTAGCATCAGGTGTAGAAAACAATGTCACCAATGCGTCACGTCGCTATCAAAACTTTGCACTTTGGTCGAATTTCAGATCTTTGGAGTCTGCAACAAACAAAACAATAAGTCAAAAAATATATTTTCTATACCGCAAAATTGAGCAAAATAAAACAACATAAATCATTTCTGTTCTTGCTGTGTGGTGTTCGACGTTTAAAATTAAGTAGTTGTGATCAATTTTAGACAGCATGTAGAAATATCTGGCAGAAATCAATCGTCCAAAATATCGATAAAAAAAAGTACCACATGGGTACCGCACTACAACCGGCGTTAATTTAAATTTGTCAAAATCGTAAATTGTTCTAAATAATTCAGTTGTTTTATCCAAGCGCATTAAATAAATATCAAAGAGCTACGAAGATTTTTGTATGGGGCCTGGCATAGTTCATAGTGGCGCCCTCTATATTTTTTTCAATATCGTGGAGCATGATGAAACCTAGCTAGATCGATAGAGGACAAAAAAGTAAACAAGAAATTATTAAGGTCACCATGTCCTAAAGTGGCACGTTTAGGAGTTATTGAGCTTTGAAGTTTGTATGAGATTTTTATAAAACTTAACTTTTGAATCATTTTTCACTAAATACTGGACTATATGCTTGGCACCTGTGACTCGTTGCCGATTCTTGACTAAATTGCTAAATAAGTCGTAGAAAAAACACCCAGTTTATTATAGATACCGTATATTAAGGCACCCGAGCGTAGCGAGGATGCTTACAATGCGAGGGTATTACGGGAGCTTTTACCAGAGTTATAAATCTGCCATTTTTCAAACAATAAACCAATTACTAAGTCAACAAAATGCTTTGATTGAATTTTGGAAAATGAAAAGAAAACGAAACAAATGAGGTACTTACTTTCCAAATATAAATCAATGTTGACAACGTCACTTCAGTAGTTTACCCACTCACCAAAAAGATTAATCTCAAAGAAGTTTGTAATAGGTAGGTACCTCAGTGGGTAGGTCCGTAGGTTCTTTCTTTGCCCAACTGAAGATGAAGGTACCTACCTAATTATTGGATATTGCCTACCTACTACGCTACGTCAGGAAATGGTATTTATGTTAAAAACATGGTTGAACATGGTTCTACACACAGCAGCGGTTTAAGTTTCTAGCGATATGTACCTATCTACATTATTTATAGGTACCTACCTACCACCTAAACCTATCTATATTAATTAAACTGTAGGTTTTATATTGACATGTTTTGAATTTTAATCGAATTTAAAGAATTGGATGCATGAAAAATACTATAATTTCATGTATATATGTATATAAGTAGGTAGGTACCTACTAGACATAGCTACCCAGACTTTAAAAAACATCAAAGTAGGTTTGAATCCCCGAGAAAACTCATATCAAGTGACAAATTCAGTGATGAAACTCAGTTAGTGGAAATTCCATACAAACTTCAAAGCTCAATAACTCCTAAACGTGCCACTTTAGGACATGGTGACTTTAATAATTTCTTGTTTACTTTTTTGTCCTCTATCGATCTAGCTAGGTTTCATCGTGCTCCACGACGTTGAAAAAAATATAGAGGGCGCCACTGAGACTATGCCACTAATCTTCGTGGCTCTTTGCGTACATTTATTATGATAAACTTGCAAATTTTACCTGTTTGGCTCCAGTGGATATCTGGTTAAGAATATGCCAGACGTACATTAATTTCTGACTCTTCTAATGCCACAAATTTCACATTTCCTCAATGCTTTTCCTCCCATATTTCTTGTTTAATCACTTTTCACGCACTACACCTATTGCTAAAGTTAAAATAAATAAAATAATGCCACACAAAAACGACAAACGAACAAAATTACCGGCCATTTGCAAAATACGTAATACCAACATTACCAACATTAGATTTCACATATAACCCGACTTAATTTTAAATCATGATACATCTACGTGATTCACTGCGGAGTTAATGCCTTTTGTTTTAGCAGGATTATATTTTTTGTTTCATTGTTGGCACAAAGTACGTTCATAATATTTTTTGTATGGAGTAACGAGGGCCTGGTGAAGATAACCTCAATAATTGAGGTTATTATATCCGATTAATTTGAAAAATTATTACGAACGTGACGCTAGTTTGTTATTTACATGAAAAAATCAATTCAATTCAATTCTTGGTTATGGGCAATATGATTAGAAAAGAAAATATTGGTAAGTAGTTGACACTGACTGACATTTGTTTGTCATTGTCAAACGTCAACATGTTTTATTTTTAAAAAGCATGAAAAAAGGCAAAGGAACGTCCATAATTATGCCAGTGGTGACGTCATACTTACTAAGCTATCAGAAATTTTAAATAATTAATAAAAAAATAATCACATCGAATATTATGAAAATATTCAAATTAGTTTCTTATATTAATCTATATTTTTTATTTCTAGAATAAAAAATTGGGGTGAACAATGCCCATTGTCCGGCTCAAGCGCGACGTTGACGACCCTTCCAAACATATCGCTGCTTCATAATAAGGGCCCAGGATTTGGTGCGCGTAATATAGCAGCTTATCAATCTGCAGTGGGCTAACTAGCGCCAACAATGAAATAATAGGGGTTAAAGTATGAAATTGCCGTTTTATTGCAATAGGTTCTTTGAATTGACATAGAATCTTCATGGTTTGAGGTTTTCGAATGAAACTTTTTTCAAATGGTTTCTATGATGTTCTTTTTTTAAAAAACGTGAAACATTTGAATATCGACTTTCAATTGTATTCAATACGTACATGTATACATATTTCTAATTATTTCAATTATTTCTAACTTTTTAGCGCTGTAGTGTTTCGAAGTCGGTTTTTATTCTTTTTAATTTTTTTTTTATTTTTAAAATTTTAATGGGGGAGCTGGAGAAAACTAAACAAGTCCCTTATAACCATAATTTGCCATACTTAATTCATCGCTTTAAAATTTGATGTTCTCAATTTACATCTCCGAAAGTCTTCATCAGAACATCACCAAATTAACTTGGGACTACTTTTATGCTATTTTATGAACCATACGGATATTACTAAAGGATGGCCCCATTAGGCCTTATTTATACTGCTGTCCATTGAAGACTTCTGTTCTCCATCTCTGAAAGTCCTCGTCAGATCTTCACCAAATTAAAATGGGACCAATGGGACGTTACATCTATTCCAACAAAAAAGTATTGTCGAAATCGGTTAATATTTGACGGAGTTATGCGAAAACATAGAAAAAAAAAACATACGCGTCGAATTGATAACCTCCTCCTTTTCAGACCTAGCCGTCCTAACGGACTTCAACCGTTAGAAAGAATCGTATCTTCTTTTACACATCATATTTACAAAGTGTCTGTACAATCTCTCAATCATGTTAACAGTGATTTTTAGGACCCACGACAAAGAACCTAGGATCACGAACCTGGGACTAGATAGCATTTATGACAAAAACTGCTTAGGTTTACAGCCTTGGGGCCTAAAAATTGAGAGATTGTACAGACACTTTTTGCAAATTCGACTTTTTGCTAATTCGATCCGTAAAAAAAAAATGTTTTTTTCCTCCCTGGCGCTTGTGTTTCTCCCTGGACCGGAGCCGCGTAAGCATTCCTATGTTGGGGTTAGGGTCGAATTCCGAAAGAAAGTGATGGCGGGTTGATGTACTATCGACTAAACACCAGTTTAAAAGTGACGTCATTCGCTCTGATTGGTATTAGGAATTCTGCAGATTTTCATTATCGTATTAATTATCAATCCCATACTTACTTAATAAAATAATAAATGCGTATTTCTTATGAAATAAATACTTCACATTTTAGTGATTTATCAGGGATGCAATTTTTTTCTCGTCCACACCAGTGTGGGTTTGTGGGTTCGATTGGTCGTTTAAAACTATTATGGGTGTAGGAAGAACATTTCTAGGGTTCCATAACTCAAAAGGAAAAAATTGGAACCCTTATCGGATCACTTTGTTGTCCGTCCGTCTGCCTGTCTGTTAAGTATCGAGTTGAAATTAAAACCATATACTCAGGTCTAAAGTCCCTGTGCTGTGAAAAAATCAAACTTCTTTTTAACGTAAAAAAGATACGACCGCTTATGCTATGTTAAAAAAATCATATATTTCGACACTAAGGAATCAAAAGGGTCTACAAGCAACGTTTGTCCCCGTTTCCTTTTTCAAACTGTTGTTTCACAATGACATCCAAATACAATTATTCATTTGAAAGGCATTCATTTTTAAAATGCATAATTTATATGTTTAAAAGATAAACTTCATTAAAAAAATCAGAAAACAAATTATGCATTTCGAAAATACTTCATTTATTATTGTTTTAAAAGATAAACTGACATAACTAAGTTTATCTTTTAAAATAATAACTCAATTTTGAAATATAACTTCGAAAATACTATTCTGCAAGGGTGTCATGTAAGTTTACACATGAGCCTTACGATTGTCGGAACGGAATTTCTTCCGCCTCTTAAAGTAATGTAATAAGTAACCAAATTTATTTTAAAAGGTGAACTTTTTGGTTACGCAGTGAGATCGCAAGTCTAACCTAACCTAACCCAGTGTTCTGGCGAGGAGGGAATGTGTTTTTAATGCCCCCCTCGCGGGGGGCTGCGCCCCCCTCGCGGGGGGCTGCGCCCCCCTGCATCCCCTCTAATCTGGTTTACGTGTGCTGTACTTCTTGCCATTTTGTTTTTTGTCTGTGGTAGTTTTATTTTCTTTCGTGAGGCTACTTAATTACCTACTTAAAAACATTGTATGTTACTTACACAATGATATGTTAGTTTTGCTTTTTTATTTGTTTATTTAAAAAATATTAGTCTGTAATTGGCCTATGTTTGGTCTACATTAATTACCTGTCTTTTGTAACTTTGTTCTGTGGACTGTAAAATGAATAAAATAAAAAATACATTTCCAAATGTCTTTAGACCAAGTAACCACACTGTGAAAGAGAAATGTGTCAATAGAACTTTGTTGATTTAATGTATTTATGTAAAGAAACCTTTTCTAATATTGTTATGTTGCCAAATGACATTATATGAAATTAATAATCAGTTTATGAGGTACCTAAGGAATATGCTCTATCGTAAAAATGGTTAATACATACAAACGGTTGATTGTAGAAACCTGAAAAAATTCAGGGCCGTAGCACAGGGAAACCTATCAAAGTTAACGAGTACTAGGCGACCAACTAATAAAAGAAAAACTTCGTAAAAAATCATTGAAAATTACTTTGATGAAGTGGTTAGTTCAGTAAATCAGATGCCATGAAAAACATAACTTGTAAAATAAAACCGGCCAAATTCGAGTTGGGTTCGCGCACGAAGGGTTCCGTACCATTATCTATACAAAATTAGACAAAGATCGAATTTGAGAACATCGCCATCTATAGAAACCAACAAGAAGCGTTTAACATAGACATTTAACGACATGACATCGGCGCTGTGAAGGTTACATAGATGGCCGCTATATGGCGAGCGCTGTCTTCAGACAACGTTTGTTGCATGGGAGCCCCCCTTAAATATTTATTTTATTCTGTTTTTAGTATTTGCTGTTATAGCGGCAACAGAAATACATCATCTGTGAAAATTTCAACTGCCTAGCGATCAGGGTTCATGAGATACAGCCTAGTGACAGACACACAGATAGACAGACGGACAGTGAAGTCTTAGTAACTCGGTCCCGTTTGAACCAAGTCTCGCAACTCAGCTCTTCTACCATAAAAAGTTATGAGATCCATGTGATATCAGGTCGGTTAATTTATTCAGTCCCTACTTAAGGGTCCTTCTGACTTAAGTTATTACGTAATTAGCTAACCTAACATCTTCCATTGACCATATCAATATTAAAACATCTTTTATGTTTGATTGACTTGGCCATCGCATGAAAACACAATGTATTTCACAAGTAATACAAGTAATATTAAATTAGATTGTTTAGTGCGATTGTCCATATCCATTATATTATACATTCACTGCAAATTTAACTTTGTAATCCTAAATATTTATATGGGATTACAAAGTGGTTACCAAACCAAAATGGTTACCTTAGTGGTTACCAAAAAGTTCACCTAGCAAAATAAATTTGGTTGCTTATTAGGTCACTTTAAAAGGCGGAAGAAATTCCGTTCAGACAATCGTAAAATTATTTATGCAGGCGGTGTATCTAGAAAACTGGACTGAAATTGTAAAATATTTTTTCCTTGATTTATAACTTAAGTCATAAATCATTTATAAATCTTAAACTACTGGTTCAAATTGAATGAAAATTGAAATATACCGTGTTTGTACAATGCCTGCTTGGTTAGGTACTGAAATTCAGGCTTCTAGTTTTATCCACAACAAAGTTAAAGGGGGTCGAAAATGGCCTGAACTGCTTCGAGAAAAGGATGGTCCGTCCGTGCTCGACTTGACAGTGCCCCCGGCACTGCCGTACCTCCAGATAAAAAACCTGTCTTTCTACGGAACTCTTCACAGCGCGTGAAACGACACGCACTTGGCCGGTTTTTTTGAATGAACGAATATCTGAAAACCGTTTCAATAATAATTAAAACACTTCTAATAAATAAGTTTAAAATTCAGAATGTTATTGTTCATATGAGTACTAACTGAAACTTGAGGCGGTCAATTTGTATATAAAATAAACAAAAATAAAGACCAAGAGAAGGCCTGTACCTTCAGTGGGACATGTACAGGCTACATAAACAAAGAAACATTGGGAATTTTAAACTTATGCTTATTGGAAGTGGTTCAATTTATCGATACTGAAGAAACTTTCCAGGTTTTGTGTTTTTTTTTCAATAACATAAAGTATATACCTACATAGATTTTCAGTGATCTAACAAGGTTGAGGAATTAGAAGAAGGACCCTACTGTGTTTTTACTGTACATAAACGACATGCCAAATAATGCTCACCACCCAATGGTATTGTTTGCCGATGATAGCACAGTTCTAATAAAAAAGACTAATGATGTGGACTAGGAGAAAGATATTAATAGTACTCTCGGCAACATCATACTAACAAATGGCTAATGGCTAACTAACAATTAAAATCAAAATCAATTTTTTTTATTCAAAGTAGCACAGAAACTGCGACTTAATGAACGTTACAAGTTAAACTAGGTGTCCATTTCAAAATCTAGATCATTTTGGAGAAAAAATGGACAACAAAACTCCAAACTTAGTCTTTTACCTGCTATGACAAAACCAAGGCATTGCATGCATTTTAGTCAAAGGGTAGAAACTTTCAACATAAATGTAAAGTACAAGGGTGAAGTAATTGAAGGTACACCATACTAATTTCTTAGGGTTAATTGTTGATAATAACTTGACTTGGAAGCCACAATCAGAAGAAATCTGCAAAAGACTATAAATTCTCATATGCTTTATATAAGCTCGCTAAAGTTGTGAACCGCGACGCCGTGTAATGTGCCTATCACGGCAGCTACATAGAGCTTCCACACTTCGGTATGGTATCATATTCGGGGGAAGTGTTGTCTCAAAAGAGATGTATTAGAGCTATGTGTAAATTAAAGTCGACAGACACCTGTAAACCATATCTTAATGAAATGAAGTTGTTAACATTTCCCTGTATGTATATTTTTCACGACCTGGTTACGGTGTCGGGGTGTCGTTGGATGCGGGCGGCACAAGACTAGGAGCTTGAAAAATCATGAAGGAGGCCTATGTCCTGCAGTGGGCGTCAAATGGCTGATGATGATGACATTTTTGAATTTGTTTTATTTGTAAAAAAACGAATCTAATATTGTTTACAAAAATTAACAGATTAAGGAATCCTTATAAGCTTCAAAATGTAGCAAAATGTAATAAATAAATGACAAACAATTATGCAAATAACTTTTGAGCCACTTTAACTACCTATGTATGTTAAACTTTGATAGTGAATTTTGATTCTTTTTTGTTACACTAATCCTTGCTGAGGACAATTTTAAAAACCTATTTAGAGGCTAAAAATTCCAGCCATGCATGTACATAATACAGAGAAGTTTGTAAAGAGGTTCGAAATTTCGCCAATGGCTGTACTTGCCCATTAGCTCAGTTGGGAAAGCGCTGGCACGGTTAGCCAGAGGTCACGGATTCAAGTCCCGGCATTTGTGCCGGTGGAATTTTTAGCCTTTTTTTTAAACTTTTGATTTCTTTACAGACATAAATTTATTGCATGTTAAACTGTAGGTAATAAAAATATTTGTATGCTTTTTTAGCAGAATGTAGAGTAAATAAATGTATTTACCAACTTATATATCCACCTACATTCCAAAAAATAAACGATTTTGTATTTGATTTAAAGTTCTTGGGTAGATAACTGCTACGAATGGAGTTTGATCTTGCGAGGTATAACTAAAAGTGGGAATGCTGTCTCTAAAAAACCGGACCAGTGCGAGTTGGACTCGCCCACCGAGGGTTCCGTAGTCAAATACTATTTTTTACGATTGAATTATAAATGTATTTCAGATTTTTCCCTGTACTTGTAGTATAAGACAATATTACTTGCCAAATTTCATAGTTCTAGGTAAACGGAAAGTACCCTATAAATTTTGATTCCCTTGAGTGTCGAAATATACGTGTTTTGCGGCATAAGCAGCCATATCTTTTTTAGGGTTCCGTACCTCAAAAGGAAAAACGGAACCCTTATAGGATGAATTGTTGTCCGTGAGGGTTCCGTTTTTACTTATTGACTTACGGAACCCTAAAAATAGAGAAGGCGAAAGAATAGGTTTAGTAGTTACCTTAAAATGTTAAGTTTCTGTGCAAATATCCGTTCTGAAAAATTGTCATCTTCTCCTCCCCAACCAGTGAACTGATTGGAATAACCATTGATCATTGTGAATTGGTCTGTCCGTAATGCCATCGCTCCTCCAGCCAAGTAAGTATATGGCAGCACAAGACGCAGCGAGTCCACGGCAGCGCTGAGGTGGCGCGGCTGCTGCAGGCACGCATACAAGTTGTTGTCATCCAGTGGAAGTAGGTCAATGTCATGGAATATCACACAGGGAAACTTCTCTGTGATGGCCTGCTTGGCGCCTACATTCAGTAAGACTCCCTTATTGAACTCTTTGTCATCCTCTTGCTCCACTAAGAAGATTCTGAAACAGCATAAAGATGTCAGTTTTCTGGTGCAGGACAGAGATAATGTAATATATGTAAATATAAATTTACAGTTGATTTGTTACTTTATTTGGAAACACTAGTTTAAAGTTAGCAACAATGGAAACCTCGTTTTATGGTGTTAAACACTCACTTGTAATGGATGTCTTGTTTCCTCAAAAAGTTGTGCATGTAGGGCAAGAAAACCTCGAGGTGTTGCTGGCGGTTTTTGTAGGGCACCACAAGTGCCACACTGAAGGCAGGGTTGCAGTAGGGCGGAGAGTAGCTGCCGTTTACTATACCAGTTGGCAAGAAGTTGTCGAACTTGCTCGGTATCACAACCTTGTGTAAGGGTTTTGAAGGCCTTGTCAAATCATATTTGCAGTCAGGTTTTGATGGATTTAGAACTAAAGTGGGATTTAGTTTTTTGTACAATACAGCTTCTATGTGATCTCTTGATACATGGGGGTAGTTACTAGTACCATAGTGGAACAAGAGATAGGGGATGGTCCAGATAGCTAGTAAGTATAGCAAAATAACTGATAGTCTCGCTTGCAAGATGCGGCTCACAAACTTAGCCATTTTGATACTTCCGACGGTGACAGCACTATAGCTGTTGTATAGTTTGTATACGTACTGTCTCTCTCTTAAATTCTGAAAGGAGAAATCAGAAATCAATAATTTATTTCAACGTAAAGAATTTACATTCTGTTTGCTGAATGTCAATGTGCTATGTTACTATGTTAGCCGCTGCCTTCGGGCCGTATTTGTAGTGGAGAAAAAGGCAGCGGGAAAAAAAACTCCACTCTGACCATCTTTTCTCAAATCATCTTAAACTTATACATCAAAGCCTATATTATATGATTCCGTGATAGCCACTAATAACTTTAAAAGCCAAAATAACACTTCTTACAAAAGTAGGAAAAACAGTAATGCTGCGGCCAGACACACGAACAGCACCCGTTCACGAGCATAACGCAGGGGTCAGCCATCACCAGTCTCAACCATTTTAGAGGGAGATAGGTGACCCGGCCACCACGCCACCATTCGAATGACCTTTAGCAAACCTGCAGATTGAGTTCTTGTCAGCTATAAAATGTGTGCTATAGTTATTAATGTGCAATCACGTCGTCAGTACACGTTTTTAAAATTAAATAAATTATAATATTAATAATTAAATAACAATGAAATCGCAGTGGAATTGGCTTACTACCAAGGGCTTATATCGTTCATATACTCGTCTATTCTATAATAGGCTTTTTTACATAGCGATTTTTTAATGAATGTTTTAAATTTATTTTCAGACAAGGATAGAACATGTTCTGGAATTCTGTTGTAAAAACGAACGCAATAGCCTACGAACGATGTATTTACCTTGGCTAAACGAAATTTAGAATAAGCAAGCTTATTTCTATTTCTAGTGTTTACGTTATGGACGTCCCTATTTAATTTGAACATGGTTATATTTTTACGAACATACATTATATTATCGAATATATATTGGCAAGCCAGTGTAAGAATTCCTATTTCTTTGAAACGCTCCCTTAGCGATTCCCTACTGCTTAAGTTGTAAATTGCTCTTACTGCTCTTTTTTGCAAAATAAATATTGTTTCTATATCTGCTGCCCGTCCCCATAATAACAGCCCATATGACATAATACTGTGAAAATAACTAAAATAGACCAGCCTCGCAGTCGATATGTCTGTAAGTTGCCTAATTTTTCTAACTGCAAATGCAGCTGAACTCAACCTACCCGATAGTTTTTCAATATGCGGACCCCATTGCAGTTTTGAGTCTATTGTTATGCCCAAAAATAGTGTGGACTCTACCAGCTCTAATTTCTCACCAGATATTTTTAGACACGTGTCAACATTTTTAACATTGGGCAAGGAGAACTTGACGCATTTTGTCTTTTCCGCATTTAACATCAAATTGTTCACCGTGAACCAGTTTAGAACTGTAGATAGAGCATTGTTTACATCGTCAACATTACCTAAACCTCTCTTTACTTTAAAAATTAAGGAAGTATCATCAGCAAACAGTACTATCTGCGATAGTTTTTCTACTAGGTAGGGCAAATCATTTACGTAAACCAAAAAAAGGAACGGTCCCAGTATAGAACCTTGAGGAACTCCTACTTTTACATTAGATCCTGAGGATTTAACTCTATTGATATCTACTTTTAGGGTTCTGTCTGTTAAGTAAGATCGAAGAAGAGCTAGCGATTTATTACTTAAACCATATCGGTGTAATTTTATAAGGAGCGTTTCGTGGTCGACGCAATCGAACGCCTTGGACAGGTCACAGAACACCCCGATGGCATCCTGCGCCTCCTCCCACGCATCAAAGATGTGCTTTATTAATGCTATGCCTGCGTCCGTCGTTGAGCGGCCCTTCGTAAATCCAAACTGTTTCTTATGAAATAGCTTATTTATACTAAAATGAGTCTGCAATTGATGCAAAATTACTTTTTCAAAAACTTTACTTAGGACCGGCAATATTGCTATTGGTCTGAAATTATTGGGATCTTCACTATCGCCAGATTTAAATAAGGGTACTATTTTACTTAACTTTAATAGATTAGGAAAGGTTCCCTGGTCAATGCATTTATTGAAAATTGTAGCAAGGTAAGGTGCTAGAATATGGATAACCGTGGATATAAGTTTAACCGATAATCCCCACAAATCTTCGGTTTTTTTTAAGTTTAACTCTTTAAATATTTTGACAATAGCAAAGGGACTTACATGGGTGAATTGGAAGTCAGCTTTGCATGTATTTATACTTTCCAGAAGTAAAGTTTCGGCTGACTGAGGGGAAGAATTTAAGCTAGCCGTTATTTTGAGGGGTATGTTTTTAAAGAAATTTTCAAATATTTCTGCTATGTCTTCCCTTGAATTGACTAAATTCCCTACTACCTTTAAAGCAAATATTTGGTCCCTAGGTCTCGTTTTGCCTATCTCTTTGCTAATTACTTGCCAGACTGTTTTGATTTTATTAGTTGACGCCATAATTTGTTTACTTATGCTAATGGATTTGGCTGCTAAACAAGTTTGCCTAAACGTTTTTGAATATTTTTTAACATACTCTCTGAACGTCGGATCGTGATTAAATTGTTTCTCTTCATACAATTCATAAAGCCTTTTCCTACTTCTATGTAAACCTGGCGTTGCCCATTCTGAAAAACCGCGATTTAACCCTGTAATTTTTTTTACGTTAAATATCTGTTCAAATTGTTTTGATATGGTCGAAAACAGCACTTCATATAATGTATTCGGATCAGTGCTATCAAAATTTAATGAATCTAACTGTAACATTGGACCATGTAGAAAGCAGTTTGTATATTAACTGTAACAAGTACATAGTTATTTTTTCCAATTCATTCTATTAGGGCTGCATTCTGTTCTGCACTGCAGCGCAGGCAGCTTATCTATTTGAGATAGTGGTCATATCCTGCCTGCCTAGTTCCACTTTATTATCTATCCATTAGTCTGTCATTAGCTAAAGTGGGTCACTAATAGAAAAACTGCACTGGATTTTTCCTTGCGTTTGGCCCGCACAGTATCTGAAACAGTCGCAGAGCGTTGTAACCAATCCCTCAGTTCGGTAGGCTGAGTAAAACGAAACGCAGCTTAACAAATCTGCGGTATCACAAAACGAGGACGAGTTCCGCAAAACAGTAAACAGTCACCTTCTTTTACATGTGTTTAGAGATTATTTTAAACGAAAATGATGTCTGCAAAAAGAACAAAACGTCAACTGGAAAAAGTGTGCGAGCCGCTGAAGACTTACGAAGAGATGCTGATGTTTGTGCAGGACCCACCCGTCTGGAGGTCACTTTGCGTAAAACTCAAACCACACAGTGACTATGCCATTCGAAATATGGATATTCCTCAAAAGGAGCACTCGCACAATTTTAATCCAAAGGAAAATGTTTCAGAAGACTACAATTTTGAATGTCCCAAAACTTTCTGTCATTTTACGCCGGAAAAAGAAAAAGTAAAACGTCAAGAAATTAAAAAGTTACCGAAGACATTGGTTTGCCACGATATGGCCAACGGTTACCACGAGGACAGGTAATTTTCTCTCTTGCAATATAAACCCAACATTATTTTACGGTTTTATTTATAAAAACACGATTCCTCTAAATCACTCCTCAAATGTAATTTAAATCACAGAACAATACAACTTAAATAGTCTATGGTAAGTGTTTCGCTCAGAACGTCTCTACGTCGCTCAACCTCTACGGCTCAGAATGGCAGAGCAATAATGGTTTTTAGGGTTCCGTAGCCGAAGGGTGCCAAACGGGACCCTATTACTAAGACCAGTGTCTGTTTGTCTGTCTGTCACCAGGCTGTATCTCATGCACCGTGATAGCTAGGCGGTTGAATTTTTCACAGATGATGTATTTAAGGGGGACTCCCATACAACAAACGTATTTTTTTGCCGTTTTTTGCTCGATATTAATAACGGCAACAGGTAGAAGCTTGAAATATTCACAGAATATTTAGTTCTATATTAGCTTCAAAAATAAATAATTAAACTAAAATAAAATGAATATTTAATGGGGGCTCCCATGCAGCGAACGTGATATTTTTGCCGTTTTTTCTCGGCCTTTGTGTCTAATGTTGTATAGATAATATTAAATAATTGTATGAAACCGTGTGGCGCCGCAATAAGAATACCGTCATTCCATTTCCTTCCGTGGATGTCGTAGAAGGCGACTAAGGGAATCAATTTCCAGGAGACCGCATACTGCGATCGCCAACCCGTCTGCCAAGCGTGGCGATTATGATTTATAGCAAAACCCCTCATGGTTATGAAAACCAAGAAGGAGGCCTGTGTCCTGCAGTGGGCGTCAAATGGCTGATGATGATGATGATGATGACGGAACCCTTCGTGCGCGAGTCCGACTCACACTTGGCCGGTTTTTGTTTGAAAATAAAATAATAACGAGTTCGAAATTTTCGAAGTCAACAAAAAGATCTAATACATAAAATACCGGCCAAGTGCGAGTCGTATATAATTAAACATCAAATAGGTGTATGTAATATCTGAGCATTTACATGGTCGCAATAAAGTTATGATTATGATTAGTATGGCCATTATGGCCTAGGTAACCCGTTAGCATTCCGGGTTATTTCGATAAAATTTAAGGAGAAGTCGGAGTGCAACACGAAAATTATGCCATGGTAAAAATTTGGCATGTTAGTTGGCAAATTGATTTGTGTTTCTAAAATACATACATACATAGCCTCCCTTTTACGTGCAAATAGAAACTTCGAACCGTTCCCAGAACCCCAGTAATTTAGGTTTTAATTTTATTTTCTAGGACTAACTTATTTTAGCGTACAAATCGCTCCCAAATACGCCGGGATCGTTCGATCGGGACGTTCCCGGGGTATACCTTTATGATGATGAAAATTGGTACTAAATAACCATTTTTATATTAAAACATAGGATTTGAACATGTAACAAAATGCAATATTCATAAAGGTAACTTGACGAGGGGTCTAGATATTGTGGTCTAATGTGGACCAAACCTACAAAAAATACGAAATTGCTCGTATTTGGAAAGGAAAATAATCATCACGATAATAGAAATGAATTACAATATTTTGGTAGGTGGAATATCAGTCAACTAGGTAGAATCTTACAGAAAAAAAAACTAAAACAAACCTAAATTACAGGAGTTCTGGAGATGGTCCGAAGTTTCTATCTGCACGTAAAAATGAGGTTTTGTGTGTAATTTAGGAACACAAATTAGATACGTTAATGCACTTGTGCACAAAATTCGATTTTGCGCAGCCAATATCCTGCACAAATACCTAAGCACTTTCAGAGCATGAGAAGTGAAAAAGATTTTTTCTATTTTACAATACAAAAGGGAAACAGAAAAGTTATATTTTTAAGTACTCATACCTCCCTATAACTAAACATAGTCTTTCGGTTTATGAAATAAAAATGGGCACGTGCCAAAGTTGGGTCTCAGAAAACACTGCGGCGCGCCGGCCAACTGGCCAACTGGCCGGCTGGTCGGACACTCAATAGGAATCAAGACCCGCCGGGCGGGTTTTGAAACAGCCGAAGTTTAAACTTTGTCATTTGTTGATGGATTTGAGTCATTCAAAAAGTAGTATTGCTTAAATTTTTGTGCTCCATCTGCCCTAGTACTTGGAAGTCCAATATTTGGACTTCCAAGTCTTAATGATCCTCATTGTCTAAGCACACCCAGAATTAGGATTATAATATGCATGGCATATGCAGTTGCAATGTGGCCCATATAGAGTAGAGTGCACATACCGACGATACACGAGCAGCACTTTGCTGTCGACTGAGTCACCTTCAGCTGCCAGGATTGGTCGGCGCTTGCTGCCGAGCCGTCGTCGTCATCTGTCGACGTTGGTCGGCAGCAGCTGTCGACACGTCGACGGCTGCAGCCCACCGACGCCGGCGGCTTTGTTGTGGTGCGCAAAGTTAACGTGCTGTCAACAGATGAACATTCGCTAATAGCTAAGTGCGAATTGCGGCCCCGAAACCCTTCCTCACATAAAGTCCCAATAATTGAGGTTGGGCGCTGGGAAGCAGTTTCTCGTGTAAATACAACTTTTAGAATGTTACAGCTACATCGACGGGAGCGGTAGATACGAGGCCTACACGTTCTACAACTGGGCCGCCATCGACACCTTCTGCTACTTCAGCCACCACTTGATCACCATTCCTCCGCTCGGCTGGATCAACGTCGGTCATGCTCATGGAGTTAAAGTTCTTGGTAAACAATTCTTTGATATTGTTAAACAATTACGGTCTTATTTATAAACACACGATTCTTTAAATCACACCATAAGCGCCGATAGTCTGTGGTGGAGATTTTACTAAGAAAATACGTAACCATATGCTGTACTGTGCTCAGTCAACATGTTAATTTTTTTTTATTATTACCAGTCAAGTAAGTAAGTCCGTGTGGCTCCGGATTAAGAATAGGGTCACTCCATTTCCCTCCGTGGATGTCGTAGAAGGCGACTAAGGAAATCAATTACCAGGAGACGGGCAGCAGCGTCTTCCTGAAACTCCAACCGCATACTGCGATCGCCAACCCGCCTGCCAAGCGTGGCGATTATGGCAAAACCCTTCATGGTTATGAAAACCACGAAGGAGGCCTATGTCCTGCAGTGGGCGTCAAATGGCTGATGATGAAGTAAGTAAGTTAACAGACATAAACCTACGCGAATCCGCGAGTATTTCTGTTAGCGTCCTAACAATGATTAATAATGCAGAATACTTCCACACAGGTACAGTGATTACGGAGTGGGACGACGGACAGAAGTTCTGGGAGCGGGTGTTGGCCTCGGAGGCTAAGTGGAAAGAGTTCGCAAGCATGCTGGTCGCTATCGCCAAAACGCTGAAATTCGACGGCTGGCTTCTAAATGTAGAGAATAAGGTAGGTAACTTGCCAAAAGCTGAGATATATCCTATTGTCTACCATATGAATAAATCTAATTCCTGAGCACATGGCCTAATTATTTTATTTATTTATTCAGAATTTCCCGTTAATCCGATCCCCTTATGAGAACGACTTATGTCTGCTCAACGATTTGGGTTTTACTGAACCTTATTGTCCTGACGCTGAGCCTCTGGTGCAGATCTCGGCTCCTAAAGTGCTGCTGCAGTTTGTGCGATTCCTGCACGCGAGCCTGCACCAGCAGCTGCCAACCGCACAGCTTCTTTGGTACGACAGCGTCACGACTGCCGGCGTGCTGCACTGGCAGAATGGACTCAACGAGCTTAACAAGTTAGTCGGTTATTTATTAGCTAACTGCTAGTTACCTAGCTAGCTAGCTAGTTAGTAACGGCTAGAATTGATATCATTCAGCCACTATAGGGATTTCTTCATCTATAATGGTGTCGGGTGCTGCCACTAGGCGCCGCCATTGGCGTAGATAGAGCTCTGGGTTGGGCCATGTCGATTCCAAATGGTCTAGTGTCTATCTCAGAATGTTGGGTAACTGCGCTAATGAATTGGGAGTCAGTGTGGCAGGCCATAATTTTTCGGAGCCAGGCTACCCTGGAAAATATCCCTAGTCAATGGGTGCTGTGTACATGGTCAAGAACTTGAACTTTTGTGTTATTTTTCGGGCATTCTTGCTTTCCAGTAGACTTGGATACCTGATCTTAAGGCCGGGTTCTCCGAACGCACGGATTTGTATGGGACTTATTGCGCTGCTCGAGCGAATGGTTTGTTTGAAATACAAATCCTATTAATAAAATTTTACGGCCGACGTCACTAACACATTCAGTGATAGTCATTTTGGTATATTTTTGTACACAAACACAAACGTACAAAACTGAGTACAGCTCACGGTTACTGCAACGACTAATTAATGTTGAGGAAGCGAGTGATCTGTCAGGACCGTGGCGAGTGGCAGTCCCTAGTCTCTCCCTACCCCTCTGGGATACAGGCGTGAGTTTATGTATGTGCATACATATGTATGTATGTAATTTAGACTCATTTTCACCATGTGTTTTTTATGCTTCAAAGATAGATAGGATATTGAAAGTAATTATATATAGAGTTTACATACATACATTAAACAGTAAATTGTATTTTAAAACACTCAATTAGGGGTAATGTCGGAGAAGACAACCTTAAGTCGGTTCCAGTAGCAATGTGTGTCTCAGGGATTGGTTCGATGCGTGCGACGGCATCTTCACCAACTACTCGTGGTCGGCGCGCGAGGTGGCGGGCAGCGCGGCGCTGGCGGGCGCGCGCCGCGCCGATGTCTACGTGGGGATCGATGTGTGGGGCCGCAACTTCCTCGGCGGCGGGAAATTTAACACGAAGCAGGTCAGCGACACGTACCGCGCGCAGGACAGGGGAGGGGGGATGAAAGGCTGAGTGAATCTACTTTGGTCAGCCTTTCACTGGGATCGGTCGAGAAAACTCTGGTCTCTGCTATGTATATAGGTATGTATGTATGTAAGTAACGTGTGTATGTTGTTTATTAAATGTAATCAATTATTGACTGGTGTAATTTGAAGGACTTTTGTAGCGGCGCAGATGCGGATGTAACATTGCAGCCCAATTTGCGTAGGTGCAGTGCAAAGTCGAAAGAGAACGATAATTTTAATGGACCTCATATTTCATTGATACCAAATACCTAATATCACAGTTCTTGTTTCGACTTCAGCTGTCGTCAAACTACGACTTTTTATTCTAGTTTGCAGCAAGTTTATTACAATATATCTGGGTTACAGGCTGTCAAAATAGCTTACGAGCACGGCTGCTCGCTGGCCATATTTGCGCCCGCTTGGACCCACGAGGCCATCGACGAGGAGTGCAGCAACTCCAGCACCAGCGGTGCTCTAACCCCGGAGGAGCGCTTCCAGCACTTCCTGCTGCGAGAACGCGCATTTTGGAGCACCCTCTGGGGTTATCTCAACACGAAACTGCCCAGTCATCTGCCCTTCCGAACGTCCTTTTGTAGAGGACAGGGGTTAAAAAGGAGGCTTTATGGAGAGGTATAATATTTAAAACCTTACTAACTTTTCTAATAGCTCGGTAGGTCAGTAAGAATGCATATAGTCGAACCTATAGGCGCTAACCTATAGCGTTGTATGTACGATAATTAATCTATGGGGTGTACCTTCAGGTGCTGTGTTCGCAGCCGTGGTACAATTTGAGGCATATGCAATACCAACCAAACTCGCAGCTTGGTCCCCACGGATATTTGCTTACCACGGTCCCGAACGTGCTCAAAGTGTCGAACCAAGGAGTGCTAAAGGACCCAAACGGAGTTTTGAAGCTCCGGGAGTCTTTCAATACTGTACAACATCAAGAAACATTTGCAGAATCCAAGGAAAAAGCAGCAACAGATACAGATGACATTGCTCAAACGTCCACTGCCACTGAAAACACAAATAGTATGTATACAAAGGATTCAGTAGCAAATCTGCTGCAGAAAATTTTCGAAGAAGCACAGAATATTGTAGACGATGACAATTCTGGACCGCTCTTGTCACTGAGTGTGAGTAAGTTGGGCAAGAAAAACCGTTTGGAGTTTGTGTTGACACCAATACCCGGAGAGAAAGAGTGCCTAGAGTTGTACCTAGAAGACAGCTTTATAGGAGGCTCTTGCCTTCTAATCAACAGCCCGGACGAGTCTCCGAGAGAACCTCGATTCATAAGAATATTTCAATCTGATTTCTACGTGGAGGACACACTTGTTGTATGTGTGGTAACAAAGACATTACCAGAATTTGAAGATCAGTATCTTAATTTGCTAATCGATGTCGAGACTGCTGAGGGTCAGCAAATGAGTGTGGTGTTAGTCGGAGCGAGCGCTACGGATGAGAGCTATGGCGGTGAGGTGGCCGTGTATCCGATAAACGAAACGCCCAATGCTGACTTCAAGGAGGTACAAAAGTATTTGCTGCTCGAGGAACCGGGGTTCTACGTTCCGACCTCTAATTCGTATGATTGGGATGTAAGGTGAGTAAAGTAGGTAATGTTCTTTCGTGGGTCCATTACTATTTCTTGTTCTAATGACAATTCATAGCAACCAGTCTACTTAACTTACTTTGCAGCTACCGTGTATGTTCCTATAATTCTGAAAATCTCTTTTTCTTTGGATTGATGCTTTTAGGGTGCCGTAGCTAAAAAGGAACTCTTATAATTTCGCCAGTTACGTCCGTCCGTCTGTCTATCTGTCGGTCTGTCGGTTCGAGGGTCACCTCAGAGATGTTTAGTACTAGAAAGACTAAATTTGGCATACAATACATATTAATTTCACCGACAAAACGATCACTTATAAATAAACATTTTTAGACTACCTCCCCTATACGTAAATTAGGTATGATTTTTATCTCATCATCATCATCCATTTGACGCCCACTGCAGGACATAGGCCTCCTTCGTAGTTTTCATAACCACGAGGGGTTTTGCCATAATAGCCACGCTTGGCAGGCGGGTTGGCGATCGCAGTATTTTTTTCTCGTCTATACCAAAATGTGGATTTTAAGGGTTCCGTAGTCGACATGGAACCCTTATAGTTTCGCCATGTCCGTCGGTCTGTCTGTCTGTCCGCGTTTTGTACTAGAAAGCTGAAATTTGGCATTGACATACACATTATTTAATGTGTATATAAATTTACATTATTTTTACCAGAGGTTTTTTTACCCTTATAAAAAAGTATAGAAAGATTTTTTTTTTTTGTTTTGCTGTTAGTACTAAATATGTATTTACATTAAGTTTATAATAGGTAGGTACGAATGTAAAATCGAGCGATCTCTCGCCCCCAAACGTAACAGTTTGGCGAGTTTTAATGTACTGCATCACCTGTATTATGTTATGATATAAATAAATAAAAAAACCGGCCAAGTGCAAGTCGTGAAAAGAAATTGCATCCCTAATTGGAGTGTTTTCTAATCTTGTAAGATTTTATTCTACTTTTTTTATCGGCGTGATTAATATTATGTTTATGCAGCTTTTTAGTCCTAATCGTCCCTGAGCTAGGCCGCGGACAGACAGATAGACACACAAATAGATAGACGGACGGACATGGCGAAACTATAAGGGTTCCTTGTCGACTACGGAACCCTAAAAATGTGCAAGTTCTCCATTGTTTCTGGTGTATTACTGTTGTGTATGGTGTGTCTCGGACACAGAAGGGACTTGGGGCGGGGGCGCGGAAAAGACGCGTCGTTAATCCAATGAGGCTCACGTCCACTAGGCTCGCCGAGCCGAGTCGAACTGAATCGCAGAAAGTCGCCTATTATATATTTACTACGAAACTACGCCCATTAGCGACGAGCCGCGGGACGCTGAATTGAATCGACCGCGCGAAATGCTCGACAGACGAATTTTTTCACTGATCGATGCGATTCCTTTTTCTTATACTCTCCTCTTCTTCATCAAAAAGTATTTTGAAATAAAAAAATCTCTTCATCCGAGCTGTCCATGACGCAAAAACGACTTAATTTGATGAAGAGCTGCGATGAATGATCAATTCGATTCGATTCTTCAGAGATGGACGCACTAAGAATAAATGCGACTCGCTTTGACTCGACACGTTTCTGCTGTAGTCGACGTCAGGCTTAACAAAATGTACTGAAGGGTCGGGACGAAGCCCACACAGAAGAGACGGAGCGAGGGGTATACGTCGCATCTTTTCCGCGCCTTATTTCCTTTCTGTGTGGCCAGGGGCTAAAGAATATTCCTGGTTTATGTTATTGTTGTTGGAGTTCTCATGCAGTTGAAAATCAGTTAGGTTACTTGAGGTTGCACACCCACAGTGGCTGACCGCGCGGGGGTTCGCAGGTACTACCGGGCGCGGCTGGGGAGCGGCGCGCGCGTGACGGCCGTGAGCTGCCGGGCGGCGCGTGGCCGCGGCTCGCTGCTGCTGGGCCACCTAGGCCTCTGCAACATGGTAATGATAACCACTGCGACCAAGCGCGGACCGATGCCCACAACCTTAACAGCCTTGTGACGTCACATTTTCACGGTTTGTTGAGATCGATAGGCTGATGATATTATATCCAATGCCTGCTATGCAGGTTAATTTGCAATGTTAATTTACTAGTGTTTGGCCTATGACTTTCGACATCATCAGCCATTTGACGCCTACTGCAGGACATAGCAGGCCGCCCTCATGGTTTCCATAAGCATGAGGGGTTTTGCCATAATCGTTACGCTTGTGGCGATCACATGTCAATTCTGCGCGCGCACTATAAACTCCAACATTCCTGCATCGCGCCAGCAAAATGTTCCACATGACATATCATAAATATAACGTCCGACGAACAGCAGTCTGACCGACCGTCCCCAGGCATACGATCTGCCTGGTGGGAAATTTCCCTTTATAGTGGAAGAGCACGATCACCCGCTCTTCCCTATACGCTTGACAGGCGGGTTGGCGATCGCAGTATGCGGTTGGAATCTCAGGAAGACGCTGCTGCCCGTCTCCTGGTAATTGATTTCCGTAGTCGCCTTCTACGACATCCACGGAAGGAAATGGAGTGACGCTATCCTTAATCCGGCGCCGCACGGAACTATAGCCTGCCTATGGCTTTGCCCACGTAGAACTATACATTGTACGAAACTTTGGTCACGGTGACATATATTTTGAAAACATTTTGTACTTCTCTGACTCGAACTTGGCCAATTTGTGGGTGCCTGTGACCACAAACTTTTTGAGGGCTGGATCCGCGCCTGACTTCGACCGAGGCGGAGATGGTGTGACGACTTGAACAACTATTTACCTGGGTGGCAAGTGTTGGCCAATGAGGAATGAAAATCTAAAGGGTAGGCCTTTACCCATCAGTGGAATATTCATCACTACATTCATCGAACATCAGGGCTACTTTAAAAAAACCGGCCAAGTGCGAGTCGGACTCGCGTACGAAGGGTTCTGTACCATTATCGAACGAAGGGTTCTGTATTGTGTTTCCATGTGCATAATGTATAATAATAGTAATAAACTCACGCATCTGTCCCAGAGAGGTAGGCAGAGACAAGGGCTTGTCACTTGCCACCATCCTAACATCCTCGCTTCATCAACATTAGGTAATTCAACCTAAGATGTAATATTTTTTAATAATTTATTCGAGTTTTAAAAAGGGTCGCACGAGTCGCGGTTTCGAAAAAAGAAACAGCCCTTTTCTCTTTAACATATAGGCACCGCAATATTACTCCAGGCGATTTAGGACTAAATAATCTGTCAAGTAATGATGTAAAAATGACTGACTTAATTCTCAAAATTTCACGAACCCCTCTATTTTTGTTGCATGTTTGCTTATAAATTGATACGTGACATTGTGTTTCAGTTATCGTCAGCTGCCCACCAGTGAGATTACCACCTGAACAGACGGAGTCATAAAATAAACATACATATCTACTGTCATGCATTAAGACTTTTTTTAAGTACGTATCCTACCTTCTGTACGACGGCCACCTATTTCGGCAAAATTAAATGATTCCTTAAAGACGTAAACGATTACTTATTTACGCATTACCTAAAATAATAAATAATATGTGTTGTCAATTAAGGGAGTTTACATGTATGCGCGTTTCGGTTCGCGAAACGTGTACGCGCGTTTTCGCGTGTCAGTTCGTTAATCAGTTATAACAGTTACGGGCGGCAAAAAAGTTACGCAGGTCATCGACGACATCTTGTTCCAGCACTTCTGCTTCTCAGTAAGTATTTATTGAAATTACAGTACATAATATAAAATGGAAATTATTGCAAAAAAGAACAATATTAAATTAAAAAGAGATATTAACTACATCGATATAAAAGAAAAAATGCTATAATCTCTTATAATAAATGGGTTACTTTCGGCATAAAGGATTGTTTGTTGAATTGCTGAAAAATATTTCATTGCACAAAAAAGGCAAAAAGTATTTTCTTCCATCAAACTTTCATTGATAACTCGATGCCCACAATCACACTTTGTTACTATCGGTAGAAAACTTTTGCAAATGTTCATACATTAGATTGCACCATGCCACCTTAATTTATATAAAATATTTTCGTTTTTTGTTCTTCACAGTACAAATTGGTGGCAATCTATTCATTTTTTATATTGTATTGTATTTATTATATAAAGTAAATATGTAAATATGAATTTTGTTATTTTACTAGTATATTACATTTATTGCATAATAAAAATCTATTCAAAGTATTGTAGACAGTAAAAGTGAGCATTGTGCGACTAAACAAACCCCTCATGCTAAAGTGGATTTTTGCTATTTAGGGCACAGTGCGATCTCACTTATGAAGATTTGCAATTGTTGGTATTGTGCTATTTATTGTATTGAAAAATAATAAAAGTAACAAAGTGGGCATTGTGCTATCAAACAGAGTGCGGGTGCGGGAGTGCGTCAAGGTGATACCAACCCACCAACCGTTGCCCACCAACCTCTTCACCAATGTCCTCGTTAAGACTCTTAACAGGTGTGAAAGGAATGTCTTCGTCCGCAGCGCTTACATATTGCACCCGCGTTTTGCCGAACACATTATTATCCTTGTTAAAAACGCCACAGATCTCCGACGTATGCTCACAGAACTGCATGAAACATCCTTGAGGGTGCGTTTTAAAATGAACATGTCCAAGACTTAGATCATGGCTAACCATGCAGTCAATTTACCGAACATCGTCTGTAACTCCCCTGTAGAGGTCGTAGATGTCCTCTACGACGTATCTTATCTGTTGTCAGATATGTCAACAACAACAAGATGATCACAAGTGCCTGTTTACCTTGTTTTGGATAAAGATATCGTTCTTATTTACAAAAACACGAGACCTCTAAAACACTCCTCAAACGCAGTTTAAATAATCTGCGGTTACGTCTTTTACTTTACAAAACTACTTTAACTTCATCTGAGGAATGTTTGAAGGAATCGTATTTTTATGAATAAAGTTGTTACACTTGTCACTCCGATTACTTGGGTACCACACTACGTTTGCAATGCAACTATTGAGTTTGTTATATCTACCCTTTTCTGTACACCTACACTCAGATATTTACATAAAAAACCGACAAAGACGACGGATGGACAGACATGCCGTGCCGCACTATGATACGCGCGCGAGTACGAGATTTACAACTTAAAGCCAATGAAAGGGTTCGATATCACGATGCCCACTATAGCACTTTTTGCTTTTATTATTTTTCAATACAATAGCACCATACCAACTAATCTTCACAAGGAGATCGCACTGTGCCTAAAATAGCAAAAACCAACTTTTAGCATGAGGGGTTTGTTTAGTCGCACAATGCTCACTTGTACTATCTACAATAAATACTTTGAATGCGTAGGTTGCCACCAATTTGTACTGTCAAGAACAAAAAACGAAAATATTTTCTAAATTAAGCGGGCATGGTGCGATCTTATGTATGAAGATTTGCAAAGGTTGTCAATGTTTGACTGATTAAGTATATTGAAATGAGATAAAAGTAACAAAGTGCGAAAGTGGGCTGATGCCCTTTGCATCGCAATTTGTTACTTTTATCTCATTTCAATAAAAAAATCTACATTTCAAAACAATCTACAGAGGAGTGCATGGTTTGACCTATACAGTTCCGAAGGAGATCCACATATCGTTTGTCGATGGTGCAGCGAAGGAGACTGGAACACTGTCCAGTGCTCGACACTATCGAAAGCAGTGGCAGCTGATTGAAGGTTGTACCTGAATGTGTTTCGCACCATGCGATGGTCACTCGAAATCTTCAGATGGTTTTGCAAGGTGCTGTCAGTGATATTGTTAGATTGTTAGATGATGAAGTCCATCTCAATTCGCGTTCTACTGTCAAGAAAACTTTCTATGTGGTCAAGCTAGTGATGAAGCTCGGGGTTTTCCGGGAAGCTGCGACATCTCCTCTATTGTACAACAGATATTTTACGCTGTAGTGGGTCACTAATTGGCGTTGAAGTCAGATGCTCTTTTTAAGTCTTCATAAAACGCCTTTACTTCATCATCAGGATATGAACTACTTTGAGACCGTATCTGGCATTCAGCAACATGTTCACGAATACATTCGTGTCTAAATACTTTTTCGGTCCTGGCTGAAGAAGTTCCGTGGAGCAACTTCTTCAGCCAGGACTATCAAAACGAAGAAAAATATTTAAAAAAAATGACCGCCTTTACTTCACAAAAAGGATTTTTGTTTTGTAAATCTCCTAGATAGATAGATAGAGAACACTCGTGCGAAATCTCATGTGTTTGATTCATAATTTGGCTGGTTTATTTTTTTATTTTGTATCACAATAGTTATCTGAACAACCTTTTATCCGTTTTCAATTTTGACGTGTGGATACAATCGTGCAAGTGGCTAAATCGAAACTGGGCACAGAGGACTTTGCGGCGCGCTAGAGGTCGTAATTTTTATCGAAAATAATAATAAAAGAACGAAATTGTAGATCTGAATACGCTCTACAAGTTTGACACTAGACATTTTTTCGATATCTTAATTTATAGTTTTTCAATAAATCGATCGATATCTCAGTATCGATGAACGATAGGTGAAAAATGTAAAGGACCTTATTAATTGTAGACCGTAAAAAACCAACAAAAAACTATTGTATCAAAAAACGAAGTCACAAGGAGCACTTGATGTCTTGTAATGTATGAACCGTTTATCAATATTCGGTTCTGCGTCTACCTCTAGAATTCAATTAGAAAACTAAATCTAATATGTTTTTTGTTATTCGAGTAACTCAATTTATGATTTTTTTAGATACCTACCTGTATGATATCGAAAAAACACTTTTATGGTTTTATTTAGTATTATTTTTTCTATGTCTTCTTTGATATAAAGTCAATGTCACTCCAATATAAGTTTCACGTAAATTCCCTATTGTTAGGTTAGTGGCGATGTCGGCCTTCATAGGTAAAGGGCAACGGTGGTAGGAAGCGCATTTGAATCCTAGATGACAATAGGAATAGACGTAGATCGTTGTGCAGTTGTGTACAGGATACAATCGAAATCGGAACTTCCTTTCCAAAACTCTGTTCTTCGTCTGCAGTGTATTATGAGGTTGAAGTGGCAAACATTTTAATCGAGTTCCATGCGCTATTTCATGCCATTGTACTATGTATGATACAAAATGGGTTTAGATAATAAATGCGTGTTAACAGCATGGTCGGGCGATGTCATTGAGTCGGCGGGATGTACTTGGATGCGGATGGTAAGGGACCGTGAGAGATGGCATTTGGGTTTCTAAAATTATTAACTAAATTGAAATTAAAATTAGTAACAGGGGCGTGACTCAATATTATCAATAAACGCTTAATAACTTTAGATAATAGTGTTAACTAATAGCATTAATGCGTTAATGCTATTAGTTAACGCTATTAGCAAACGCTTTAATTCGTTAATTAGCGTGTACTGCATCAAAGTAATTATAACTGTAACTAATTATCACTAATTATTACCTTAACAAACTAATTATCAATGGAAGTTTTCCAGTGATAGTAAAATACGGTTTCACGCAAGGGCGGTCTACGACGGATGCTGGTGTCACATTAGTTAAACATATATTTAGTGCATGGGAGGATCGGAAGGATGCTATAGGTGTTTTCTGTGACTTGTCGAAGGCATTTGACTGCGTAGACCATAAAACACTTCTCTTAAAATTAAAACACTACGGAGTGAATGGGAGGAGCTTAAAACTTATGAGATCATATTTAGAAGGGAGGGTTCAAAAAGCTGACATAAATAGGACTAAATCATCCGGGTCGGAGGTTAAGATGGGAGTGCCACAGGATCTATTTTGGGGCCGTTCCTTTTCCTCGTATATGTAAATGATTTGCCGTTCATGGTTCAAAATATGTCAGAGATAGTATTGTTTGCAGATGACACGTCACTTATTTTTAAGATTAAGAGACAAGAAAATGACCTTGCGGGTACAAATAATGCTCTCTCTAAGGTACTATATTGGTTTACTTCTAATAACTTATTATTAAATTCAAAAAAGACAAAATGTATAAAATTTACACTACCAAATGTCAAAATGGTTGACAGCAATGTTATATTGGGGAATGATAAACTAGACCTTGTAGAAGAAACTGTATTTCTGGGTATCACAATTGATGCAAAGCTTCAATGGGGTCCTCATATAGGAAAATTCGCAAATAGGCTCAGTTCTGCAGCATACGCAGTTAAAAGAATCCGGGAACTAACTGATGTCGCAACTGCTAGGCTTGTTTATTTTAGTTACTTCCATAGTATTATGTCCTATGGTATACTACTGTGGGGTCGGGCTGCAGACATTGAGACCATCTTCGTCCTGCAGAAGAGAGCGATCAGATTCATATATAAGCTAGGCAATAGAGATTCGTTAAGAGATTTCTTTAAAGAAACCAACATCCTAACAGTTGCTAGTCAGTATATCTATGAAAATATTATGTATGTTAGGAAAAATATCAGTGACTTTAAAACTGTAGGTAGCCAACACAATGTAAATACTAGAAATAGACATAAACTTTCGTTCCCAAAATTTAGGCTGGCAAAGGTTAATACATCCTTTATGGGGCATTGTATACGTTTCTACAATAAGATCCCTGAGGATATAATAAGCTTGCCAGAAACGCGGTTCAAAAAATGTGTGAAGCGCACTTTGTGCCAAAAAAGCTACTATAACATTAAAGATTATTTAGATGACAATGATGTCTGGAATTAAAGCCAGTTCAATGCATGAGTTTTAGAACATTTATATAAATCCTGTAAATTAAGGACTTGAAAAGACTAAGTTTGGAGTTTTTTTGTCCATTTTTTCTCCAAAATGATCTAGATTTTGAAATGGACACCTAGTTTAACTTGTAACGTTCATTAAGTCGCAGTTTCTGTGCTACTTTGAATAAAAAAAATTGATTTTGATTTTGATTTACGTATAATGGAATTAAAAAACAAACTGTACAAATCGATGTATATACACTTTACTTTTATTATAAAAACGTAAGACATTTAGTTCCTACTATGTTGCAGTGCCCTTACAGGGCTCATGTTGAGGATTATACTATTTATTTTAAGACCACATATGTACCACATGAAGCAATAAACGATTGAAATTGAAATTGAAATTAATTTAATGAAGGAATACTAAAATATAATCCTTGGGGGTCCGCGGCTGAAAAAGGTTAGGAACCGCTGTAGACGATCTCATTTTGGCCACAGATTTACGGTCTTATTTATAAAACCGGCCAAGTGCGGGTCGGACTCGCGCACGAAGGGTTCCGTACCATTATTTATACAACATTAGACAAAGATTGAGACAAGATAGATTAGGTACATTGAGAACAGCGCCATCTATAGAAACCAGCAAGAAGCGTTAAACATTAACATTTAACGACATGGTTATTTGTAGGTAAGTACATGATACCCTGTAAGGGAACTGCAATGCAGTTAGTTTTATGAAACATCTTAGCGTTAAATTAAATTATTATTATTTCGACATTGATTTCTTACATGCAAATGAATAAATAACAAGCATACGAAAATACTTAATAATTTCTCAACGAGTTAAGTAAATATTCATTTAAATTATAATAAAAGTTTTTGATTAACATATTTTTTGAGTTTTTTTTTTAAATAATAAGTTTTTTTAAATACCCTCTCGTGGCTGCTGCCGCTGCTGCCCGGAAAGCTGAGCACGAGTCTGTCTCCTGAATCCTCTACAGTTAGTGTACAAGGGACCGAGGGTTGTTTGGTCCACCATTAGGGCCGCGTTTCATCAACATAAATTCATAGTCTGTTATGACAATTCTAATTGCTAAGCCGAGTCTTCCTACTTGTTAATTGGTTATGCAATGTGCATCGTATTGCCATAAGTAGTAAACCATGAATTGTAGTTTTTGAAATGGAGCTAATGAGAGACCGGCGTGGTGTCCCCAGCGGGCATGGCGGGGACGGCGGCATTTGGCGCGTGTTACACGGGCGGCGGGGCGGCGGGCGCGGGCGTCGCTGCCGCGCTGCACTTCTTTGCAGCGGCGCAGTGTCTGCTGGCGGAGCCCTGGCCACCGCAAGCTGCTGTCAAAAGTGAGTACCGGCAGCTACGTTGCGGCAGGGTATTTTAAGAATTTTCAGCGTTTTTAGGGTTCCATAATGAACAAAGGGAACCCTTATAGATGCGCCATGTTCGTCCGTCTGTCTGTCTGTCTGTCCGCGGCGTAGCTCAAAGTCGATGTGCACTAGAAATCTGTTTGGCATATGAATAAATACTTTCATTTTACGTAAACGTTTGTAGGTAGGAACGGCTGATGTAGGTAAAAGAAGTAAACTAAATCAATAAAAGTTGTTTAAACATTATCCGCGTTGCATGGAAGTATTTATTTATTTATTTTAATTCTTTATTGCACTAATTACATTGTAAGTGTACAAGGGCGTGCTTAATGCAAGAAGCATTCTCTTCCAGCAAACCTTTGGTTTTGAAGAGACTGGCGACGGGTAGTGCAAGAAGAAGATTAAATACAATAATAAACTTACGTAAACCTAGGGAAATACATTAACTTAGACTTAGTGAGGGGGGGGGGGGGATAATAGAAATTATTATAAACCTACATAAATGATAGTACATAAATAAATATGAATAAATAAATAACAACAAAAATACGTACATACATATTGAAGATAATTACTATTACTAAACACGACTTACATACCAATAAGCAATAAAATAAAATAACTGGGGATCGTTTACTGCCTATTCTGCAGATCAAGGAAGTGATAAAGAACTTTCTTTTTGAAAATCTCCAGGGTTGAAGCCTGACGAATGCCAAGTACAGTAGAAGAAGAGAAAATAATTGTTCAAGTACGATCTTTTGTGTTATAACTTTTTTTTAATTAAATGTTGCAAGTAGATAAATAATGTGTTGAAATGTAGGTTAGGTTAGGTTAGGTTAGGTTAGGTTGCGGTCAAAATATCAGCACGGATCTTTTATTGGAATTGGGTTTATTGAGCGGTGGTAGCGTAGTGGGTAGAACATTGGACTCAGAAGCGAGAAGCTCAGGTTCGATTCCCAGTGCGGGCCAGTACCTACCTATGACTTAGTTTTCTACGTAAGTTATTTAAATTTGTGAAGTTATAGAAGCAATACCACTCGCTAACGGTGAAGGAAAAAATCGTGAGGAAAACTGAGTGTCTGAGCTATTCACATACCTCAGCGCTTGAAATCGCCAATCCGCGGTGGGCACGCGTGGTGATTAAGCCCACACTCTCCCTGAGAGAAGGCCTGTGCCCTACAGTGGGACGTACTGATTATGTTATTGAGATAGGTTGCGTTCAAACAACTTACCGCGTGACTTTCATTTATTGAGGCGGATTCATTCCTTTGTATATTTCATCATTTTGTAAATTTTAAATTTTAGGCGGAATATAGGTTTATCAAAATACGAATTATAATTAGGGAGTAGTTAGGGGCCACTTTAAGCTCTACAGTAGTGAGGCAATTATGTTTATTACAATTGTTTTTATACTTGGCATTATCTCATAGTTGCGTGTGTTCGGCTGGATTGTTTCAGAGTTTTATACCAACGTACTTTGTGCATTTGGTTACCTACCTCTCTCTCTCTCTCTCTCTCTCATCTGTCCAAATTGTGCAAATTTTTGTTAGATTAGGGCGTCCCCTAATCGCCGCGCCGGATTAATAATAGCGTCACTCAATTACCTTCCGTGGATGTCGTAGAAGGCGACTAAGGAAATACATTACGAGGAGACGGCAGCAGCGTCTTCCTGAGATTCCAACCGCATACTGCGATCGCCAACCCGCCTGCCAAGCGCCGCGATTATGGCAAAACCCTTCATGGTTATAAAAATCACGAAGGAGGCCTATGTCCTGCGGTGGGCGTCAAATGGCTGATGATGATGATGATGAGGAGGGCATCCCCTCCCCGCCATCTCCCCGCTAAACTGTTGACTGTAGAAACATGAAAAAAATCAAAGCAGTAGCACATAAAATGAATTTGTAAAGAAAACTATCACAGCTAAAGCAATAAAGTGTTCCCATCTGTTCTCTTTCCCTCTTCGAACGGCTTCGGCACAAATAAGAACGCTCCCTGCAGATGGCAGCAGCTTCGACTTCGTGGTGGTGGGCGGCGGCAGCGCGGGCGCGGCGCTGGCGGCGCGGCTGGCGCACAGCAGCGACTCCGTGCTGCTGCTCGAAGCCGGCCCCGACCCCCCACAGGAGAGCATCGTCAGTACCCTCAATTCTTTTTTGGCTATGCATCATTTGAAAGTTATTGTGAATTTGAAGTAACAATACACCGTTGACCGGGTAACTCGCCCTGCACTCCATATTTAATAAATTAATTAAAAATATTCCAAATTATCTAGGAAGATAAGAAGAAGAAAGAGATAGGAAATATATGTCAGCTTAAATCTGACATTGTTAAAGATAGCATCATTATAAATACATATTATTTGGGCTTGAAGTTGGTTTAAAAATTACCTGTATTATTAAGCGCCTAGCAAAAAATGAAAATGAAAAAAACAAATACAAGATCTAGCGAATGCCCAAAATAAAATAAAATCTTGAATAACTTACAATAATTAATAATCTATTTGTATCTTCATACGTCTATGTTTTGCATAATATTTCGTAATTTAGGCATGTATGCATATTAGGTATATTAATGGAAACAGCTGAGAGGATGATGAGTCTCAGGCAACCCAATCCCATCTAAGAATACATTCCAGGCACACTCCACAATCCGAGAAAAGAAGAGTGGTCATTAAACGAAGTTTTTTTTATTGCTAAGCAGGCTTACAGGTTTCCACAAATGAAAATGGGAAATGAGGGCAGTATATTTCTTACCCAGATTCCCGGGCTAATGAACGTGCTGAAGTCCAGCGTGTACGACTGGAACTTCACGACGACGGACGATGGCGTGTCGAGCCAGGCGCTGCGGGACGGGCGCCAGCGCCAGCCGCGCGGGCGCCTCCTCGGCGGCAGCGGGTCCATCAACGACATGATCTACTCGCGCGGCTTCCCCGCCGACTACGACCAGTGGGTCGAAACCATGGGAGAACTTTGGAGCTGGGAAAACGTACTGCCCTACTTCAAGAAGACCGAACTAATGACCGACAAAGCTATTACGGACGACCCCGAACTAATGAATTATCATAGCACGACGGGGGATATAGAGGTCACTGGCTATGAGGTGCCAACTCACGCGACGGACGTCTTTTTGAGCACATTCAAGGAGATAGGCTTTCAAATTGTAAAAGACATGACTAACCCGACGATATTGGGAGCTGGAAGGTTCTCCCACACAGTGAAGAAAGGCCGCAGGGACAGCTCCGTCACTGCACTGCTGAATAAGGCTGCTTCGAAACCAAACCTGTCGGTGATGAAAGAAACCTTGGTTACCAAGATATTGATGGAGAACAATACAGCTATTGGAGTAAGAGCTTTAAGTAGCGGCCAAAATTTTACATTTTATGCCGACAAAGAAGTGATCATCTCCGCGGGAACATACAACACGCCGAAATTGTTGATGTTATCAGGTATAGGGCCTAAAGATCATCTAACCGAGATAGGAATCAAACCAGTGATCGACCTGCCGGTAGGCAGCAATCTCCAAGACCACGTTATGGTATTGCTACATATAACAGCTCAGAAAGGTACTTGTTCTTCATCAACGCCGGCCAATCATATGGAAATGATCAAGTATATTTATGACCAATCCGGGACCCTGGCTCAGTCAGACACTATGGGAGCCTACTTCAAGCATTCTAAATCAAAGACGCCCTTGAATGTACCTGACTTCGCTGTCTACCCTACATGCATCCCCGCCAACGTTTCATTCTATCAGGGTTGTATGGACATTCTAGGATTTAAAGAAGAAGTCTGCCAGGTCCTACACGAGGCCAACAAGGATAGGGAGCTAATAACCTTAGCTTTAGTTCTGTTGAAGCCTGCATCCAGAGGAAAAGTCCAACTGAGTTCCATAGACCCTCTAGACGCACCTCGTATATATTCGGGCACATTCAGCGCTGATCAAGACCTGGAGTTATTCCCAGAGGCAATGGAGAAGGTTTTGTCTCTCGTAAACACGACATACTTTCAATCAATTGGGGCACGAATTGTGGAGTTGCCACTAAAGGCGTGTGAAAATTTGACAGGGCGTGATTATCTAAGGTGCAAGGCTCTGCAAGTGGCGACGACGGCATGGCACGCGACGGGCACTTCGGCGAAGGCGCTGGACGGGCGCCTGCGTGTGCGCGGCGTGACACGGCTGCGCATCGTGGACGCGTCCGTGGCGCCCGCCGTGCCGCGCGGGAACACCAACGCTCCCGTCATTATGATCGCTGAAAAAGCAGCAGACTTCATTAAGGAGGACTACGGCTTGCACATGTATTCTGATATGCTGACCGATTGCTAATTAGTTCCATTCATTAGAAGCTTTTAGTTTTAGTTCCTCCCTACTACTGTACCAATTGCTTATGTTTCAGCCATCGGTAACCAGTGCAGGGTTATTTTATTTCATACAATACAATTTTACTTTTTGACATGTTTTTTTTTTAATAATTGATGAAAGAGGTGGGGCTACGATAAAAAAAAATAAAGAAATTGACGTAAGTAATTAATATCGGGGCTGAGATACTGGGTCTTAAGACGAAGCCTCGGAAGGTTGCATGGATGTCGAGGTTTCAAAACAGACATTTCATGCCCAGATTCTTCGTAGCAAGTGGGAGTCCCTGGTCTCTGCCTACCCCTCTGGGATACAGGCGTGAGTTTATGTTATGTTATGTTATTTTTCGTTTCATTGACTCCCATATGGGTATTGCAAAAACACGAGGTTGACATTTATAACAGAGAAAAAAATCCCAAACAAAGCGCAAACCCCTTCATAAACAGAGATTCTCATGTTTCAGGCAAACGGAACGGACTCAAGCTTGCAAAATTCCTACGTAGAATTAGACTAAACAAAAACTTTCAGATTATCATTGACTGATGGTAAATCAATTAAATATAATTTTTATTATTTAGTTAATAACATCGATAAAGGTAGTAAATGGGTATTTCTCCAGAAGAGGCAAAAATGGCTGACTTCGGTGGTCGTTTTTTTTTCGTCTTTCGGGAATTTTATCGATTGTTTTGGATAAAGGGCTAAAAACTATAAATCATTATATATTTTGGGTAGCCAGATTCTCGGTTATAAAATGAAATATTTAAATCACCGAAATCAGACTACACCGAAATCAGAAAACTGTACACCGGAATCAGACTACCAGCACCGAAAGCAGAAAAACTAACACCGAAATCTGACTACCTGCACCGAAATCAGATTGTAAGCATCGACATCAGGAAATAATTCACTGGAATCAATTTAACGTGCCAAAGTCACAATTTGATACCAGTAATGTTAGAATTAAATTGTAATTATTTGTAATTAAAAGAGGATATAATAAATAAAAACCGGGCAGATATAATCAATCAACTTGTTTATTGTAATTCTCATACATTATTAAGCTCTAAAGTACCTACTTCTTTTACCTAAAATCACATTTTTTCAGTCAGTTTTTCTCATCAGTCAGTCTGTCAGCTCGTCATGCAAGCGCTAAAAATCTAACACGAATTGCGTGAGTAGGTAACTATTTCTAGCTAACTATTCTAGAATGAAAAATAATAATCCTTCCAAAAAAAAGTGGCAAAGTTTTATCAAAACTCGCAAGAAAATCAAACTATACATTTTTGTCTCAGTATAGCCTTGTTTTTATAAAGTGACTATACCAAAAACAAAAAGCATTTCGAGATACCCTTTATTTGGTTTTAACATGGCATAATTAGTTATGCAAGAGATAAATGATTTTAACAAAATTACACATAGGTACTATGCGAATTTTACTTCCGGACTTTATTTTATTCCATTTTAACGTTTTTTTCATGAAAAGCGAATTTAACATTACTCAACTTCAAATGCCATAAAATTGAATAAAATAATCTACGTAGGTAAAATGTGTTTTAATAATAATCAAATAAAAATTCTACAAACAAAACTTTCCTTAAACTTAAATCAGTCTTATGAACATATTTGTTTAACATTGTCGATAACCTTATTATAAAATTTACTTAGCAAAATAGTCTTTTGGACTTATTCAACACAAAATGTTGTGTAAACATTCAAAGATATGTTTTTATTATTATTTTTTATGCTACGGTTTGTACTTTTCAATAATAGTAATTGAGATAATTAAAAAATCGACAAACATAACTTTCCATAAATTTTTTTCAGACTTAAATCAGTCTTCGGAAAATATTTATTTAACATAAAGATAAAACTTACTAAGAAAAATATTAGGGGTTAAAGTATGAAATTGCCGTTTTATTGCAATAGGTTCTTTGAATTGACATAGAATCTTCATGGTTTGAGGTTTTCGAATGAAACTTTTTCAAATGGTTTCTATGATGTTCTTTTTTTAAAAAATGTGAAACATTTGAATATCGACTTTCAATTGTTTTTGTTATTCAATTTAGACAAGAAAGATGGATACTGCGAAAATTCGAGTGATTTTTGAATACGAGTTCCGACGCGGAACTAACGCGGCAGAAACAGCCCGCAATATGCTAGGCTTGTTTATTTTAGTTACTTCCATAGTATTATGTCCTATGGTATACTACTGTGGGGTCGGGCAGCAGACATTGAGACCATCTTCGTCCTGCAGAAGAGAGCGATCAGATTCATATATAAGCTAGGCAATAGAGATTCGTTAAGAGATTTCTTTAAAGAAACCAACATCCTGACAGTTGCTAGTCAGTATATCTATGAAAATATTATGTATGTTAGGAAAAATATCAGTGACTTTAAAACTGTAGGTAGCCAACACAATGTAAATACTAGAAATAGACATAAACTTTCGTTCCCAAAATTTAGGCTGGCAAAGGTTAATACATCCTTTATGGGGCATTGTATACGTTTCTACAATAAGATCCCTGAGGATATGATAAGCTTGCCAGAAACGCGGTTCGAAAAATGTGTGAAGCGCACTTTGTGCCAAAAAAGCTACTATAACATTAAAGATTATTTAGATGACAATGATGTCTGGAATTAAAGCCAGTTCAATGCATGAGTTTTAGAACATTTATATAAATCCTGTAAATTAAGGACTTGAAAAGACTAAGTTTGGAGTTTTTTTGTCCATTTTTTCTCCAAAATGATCTAGATTTTGAAATGGACACAATGGATTCTGTGCTACTTTGAATAAAAAAATTTGATTTTGATTTTGATTTTGATATCAATGCTGCATTTGGAGAGGGATCTACTAATGAACGCACCGTGCGATTTTGGTTTAAACGCTTTCGTGATGGAAATTTCGACTTAAAGAACGAGCCACGAGGAAGACCGCCCACACACGATGTTTTCTTTCACAGTTAGCGATTAGTTTAAAAAAAAAACAAATGCGCATATCCTACTTGAAACTTACATGTAAGGAATCTGACCTCGGTTCTCTAAAGTCGAACGAAATACACTGAAATCAGGCAAATTTGACTTCGGTGGAAGTTTTTCTGACGTCGGTGCTCAAAAAGCCACCGAAATCAGGCACACCGAATTCAGAAAAGATACATTTTTTCAAGTTCACTCTTAAACAACAACACGTATCAACCCCAGCTCAAGGCACTAGAAATTAGTCACTGAGATAAATTATACAGTAAGCACTAGATTTTACAGTCAACAAGTATTCTTTCCAATAACACCTCCACCGAAGTCAAAGTGTGCCCTGGACCAAATCTCAAGAATCAATTACTTACCCTGATATTTCCCAAGACTTTCATTCAATCACCCGTCCGTTGACCTCGGGCGCTACGGCGTGACTGACAAAATGGCTCATCCACACCGCGAATTCCTAGAGTAATCTACGACCGAAGAAACGCTTGGTTCATAAGTGCCACCGGATTCAGGCAGAAGCAAGGGACACTCAAACATCTTGCTATTGTAGGCAAGCTATTGTTTAGATTCTTATGGTATTTAAATGAGAGGTACTTTAACTATCTGAGAATATGTAAACATAAATACATTCCCCGAAAACAGTCTGAGTTTTACAAAAATAATTATAAATTGTCAAGTTTTGGGTTGGGGACAAGCCACCGAAGGTCATTTTCAGCCATTTCAGATTTTTTTCTGTTAGTTGCAAACGGTTTTCAGCAAAGTTTGCAAGTTCTCCAGGTAGACGAAGACCTAGAGGATACTGTAGTATTTTTTGCAGGGGTATATTTTGATAATCTGGACATGTTATGCGCCGGGCCGTCAAGTTCGGACCCCGTGGAGAAATGCCCACATGCATCGGAATATTTTTAGATCTGGCAAAGGCATTCGACACTGTCTCGATCCCGCTCCTTCTCTCTAAATTAGAAGCAATAGGCGTAAGGGGAGTTGCTCATAGGTTGCTTACTTCTTATCTCAGTGACAGAACCCAACTAGTATCTTTAGGAGAAGAGGGAGTTGTGAGCGATAAGGCTGTTGTGAAATTCGGAGTGCCACAGGGAGCGTAATGGGTCCGACCCTTTTCTTAATATACGTAAATAACTTGTGTAACATGGAGCTGAAAAACTGTAAAGTTGTCACTTACGCTGATGATACAGTTCTTGCATTTCATGGTGAAACGTGGGATGAGGTTAAAATGACAGCTGAGAGTGGCCTCCAAGAGGTACTTAACTACCTGAAATTAAATCTACTTTCTTTAAATGTAAAAAAAACTAAATTTATAACTTTTTCTTCAACTGCAGCATCTCAACCAAAGTCAAACAACCTTGAACTTATTGCTCATAGCCACCACTGCAATGAAAATCAAGGGTGCTCATGTCCAAAATTTGATAAAGTTGCTGAGATTAAATATTTAGGTATAATAATTGACCAGTACTTAAGTTGGAAAACACAAATTAATTTATTATCCGATAGAATTAGAAAAACTATTCATTTATTTTGTAAAATAAGACATATTGGCGATGTACATTTTGTATTATCAGTGTATAAGGCCCTTTGCGAATCCCTACTTCGATATTGTAATATTATATATTGGGGTGGCGTCCCAAAAACTACCTTGTTAACGCTTGAGAGAACTCAGCGTTTACTACTAAAAATTATCATATTCAAATCAATTGATTTTCCTACCACAGATCTGTACAATATAACTCGCGTATTAACTGTCCGTCAACTGTATCTTCTTAGCATTAGTCTAAAACAACACAAATTGGTCGACTTGTACCTAGTAAAAAAATCTGAGGGAAGACGCAGAAACTTATTAAATCAATTAGTACCTACTTGTAAGCTCGCATTCACTCATCATCAATTTTATTACTTAGCCCCCCAAATTTACAACAATCTTAATACTAAACTCAACATTGTCAATTTAACTAAAAATAAAACATCTAAAATTGTAACTGAATACTTACTGACTCTTACTTTTGCCGAAACTGAAAATCTTCTAAGAAGTCTGTACTCACGGTAATGTTCGTAAATATATCCAAAATACTTTCTCGCCACTTAATTTATATTTAATGATACCAGATAATGTGTATGATATGTTTAATATGGTATATATATATATATATGTATGTAAATACAATATTTATAATAATATAATATTCATTCATATATTTACTGATGTTTTATGTATAATATTCAAAAGTATGTAAAGTAAAAAAAATAAAAATAAGAGGTTCTAGTATTTTAATGGTTCCATAACTTACAACATTAAATAGCGGAACTTAATTTTCTTCTAATCTTGTGGTTTTTGTTTCTCTTTGCTATTATTGTTTATTTCCTTCTTATCCTCGGAACTCTAAATTCTCAATCAAAATTATTAAGTCCGTTTCACTGGTTTCCTCCACCCAGGGTAACCTAGCGAGGAGACCAGAGTTACACTTACAGTTACGCACGTTACGGGTCGAACTCAGTAGGCCACTAATAAATCTAAGAACATCCTTTTAAATCACCTGTTATTTTTAGGCTCACTCTGTAACTTAGTAAGAAGCAAATAAATGAATAAAGTATTATAATTTCTACCCCTATACACCCCGTCGGGACACTCCGAAGAGACTTTCTTTGGTTTCTCTCCCATAACATCTGGTTTATGAGGTTTATGATTCCCTCATAACTTCCTCAAAACACTGGTTTTGTACAGAATAAGAACAACCTAAAATGAATAGGACTAAAATTGTAGCAAATAAAACGTAAGGTTGTAGGTATCAGTTTTTCGATTAATCTAATTCATCCAACCGCTTCTTGACAGTCTGCTTTGGACCGTTAATCTACCAGGCGATCCTTTTAAAATCAAAATGTCTTTGTATTCAAAGTAGGACAGAAACTGCAACTTAATGAATATCGAAAGCCAGTAGAATAGAATAGAATAGTTTAGAAAAGAGTAGGTTCGTAGGTGTTGAGCTTAAATATGTGTTTACGGGAGTAGTTTGTATTTTACTCGTCTAGCCGTGATTGCCACGTGTGCGCTGTTTTTCCACACAGGGCCACACTATTCGGCTGTTGAGTAAACCAGTGCCCTGGCCGAGGTTTTTGGCATGCAGCACTAGCGCCCCATGACGTACCAGTGAGCTTTAGGTTGTATATTATGGTCTACTTAGAACGTTTTCTATTCAGAATTTTCAAATACTCAAATAGTTGCCCTATCTCAAATGCCCCAATGGAGGTTATAGTACATACAAGAAGAATATTTTTGACGTATCTGTGACGTCATGTGGTCTATAACAACACGATTCCTCTCTTACTTCACACTCCTCAGAGGTAATTTTATATAATCTGTGGCAACGTTTACCCCTTTACCACAGACCATTTAAACTACCTCTGAGGAGTGTTTTAAGGAATCTTGTCTTTATAAATAAGAACGTTGATTCGTCATCTTATGCATCGAAATTGGTTTAGGCTACAAGTCGATATTTTTGCTGGTGCAAAAATATCGACTATCAAACTGGTGTTTGACACCCAAATTCCCAGCCCAGTATTAAGTTTCAAAATATTTTAAAAATGAAAATGAAAAAAACTTTATTTAGAAAAGGGTTAAAAGAGTGGTTACTGGCTCCCAAACTAGGATTCCCTGTGCTATGGGTAGCCAGGCTTCTTCCAAAATAAATGAGTTTTTAGTAAACATAATTCTTGATTGTGCCATCCATCAAAGAATTATGCCACTGGAAAAAATGCAGCCAACGTCCATATTCAACTACACAAACCCCCTTATGTACTTAGACATAAAAAAAAAAATTGAATTTCCAAACTATAAAATAATTTTTATATTCTTTTTGTTGCACTAACCCGTGCTGAGGACAATTTTAAAAACTTATTTAGAGGCTTAAAAATCCACCCATGCCGGGACTTGAACCCGCGACCTCTGGCTAACCGTGTCAGCGTTCTCCCAACTGAGCTAATGGGCAAGTGCAGGCATCAATAAAATTTCGAGCCTATTTACAAACTTCTCTGTGTTACGTTTTTATAAAATAATTAGTTTAGTACTAACCTATTCGGTTTTTAGTCTTAGTTACTTCCATATTAAGTACCTACTAACTTAAACCAATCGCTTATAATTTTACGATGACAATGATAATAAAAAATTTTGACATGACATATGGTTATTTTGCAGTAACTGTTTGTATTAGTTTCAATTCTTTACTGTTGTGATTAAATAATAATAGTGACGAGAAAAACAAAATATTGGTTTTTGAAATTCCAAAAACATAAAATAATTAGTTTAAGTAGTTGAGTACTAAATCAGTTTTCAGGGTTCCGTAACCAAAGGGTAAAGGACCCTATTACTCAGACTTCACTGTCCGTCTGTCTGTTTGTCACCAGGCTGTATCTCATGAACCGTAATAGCTAGATAGTTGTTTTCACAGATGATGTATTTCTGTTGCCGCTATAACAAGAAATACTAAAAAAAGAATAAAATAAATATTTAAGGTGGGCTCCCATACAACAAACGTGATATTTTTGCCGTTTTTTGCTTGATATTAATAACGGCAACAGGTAGAAGCTTGAAACATTCACAGAATAGTTAGTTGTATATTCACTTCAAAAAGAAATAATTAAATTAAAATAAAATGAATGTGTAAGGAGGCCCCCATACAACAAACGTGATATTTTTTGCCGTTTTTTGCTTGATATTAATAACGAAGATATTCAAATGTTGTATAGATCAAATCCTTCGTGCGCGAGTCCAACTCGCAATTGGCTGGTTTTATTAGATTTAATTAAGCTAAAATTCTCCAGTTTCATATATGCCCTCTCTGAACTAAAAAGGACTACAGATTTAAAAACGACCACATGTGCATATTATGCATGCGCACAGGCCTGGCTTCGTTATGGAATAATATTATGGGGTAACAGTACAGACGCAAATAAACTATTTACGTTACAAAAAAAATGCATCAGGGTTCTCGCCAATATTGACTCAAGAACAAGTTGTAGAAGCTACTTCAAAGAATATAAAATACTCACGCTGACATCAATATATATTTTAGAACTGTGCATGTTCGTAGCTAATAACCCAAGCTTGTTCCCGCAACATACACGCCCAGCAGGTTTAAGACCTCAAGCTCGGCTAGCCACAGCTACATCAAAATTAGAGCTAGTAAACTCTGGTCCGTTTGCAATGGCTGCTAAAAATTACAAAAACATACCAGAGGATATCAAATACACAAAGAAATTACATATTTTCAAAACTAAGCTTACACAGTATTTAGTAGAAAAGAGCTTCTATACAATTAATGAGTATTATAATGATAAACTAAGTTAAATAACTCAAATCAAATAAGGTTGTGTATAAAATAGTAATTATATAAATAATATGAATACGAATAAATGTATGTAACTGTAAATGTTAGATGATTAAATTTAAATTATAGATAAATTGTAAATATATTTGTAAATAAGTAGTTTCATAAGTATTAGATAGTATAGTAGCATGATAATTAGATTTAAGAAATTGTAGTGCCCTCACAGGGTGTCATGTAGAGCATGAAGTATTTTTGAAATTATTATTACCACCTGTTTTATAACCATGACATGCAATAAATCAATGAAATGAAATGAAATAATTTATACCAACTGCTTAGGTACATGTAGGCCATTCTGTGGCGCTAAAATATCTGAAAAGACGCAACTTTTGACAGTTAGGCTTGCGACTCGTCTCGTCCTGCTACCTGTGCAGGTAATCTCGGTAGGGTTTTTTATTTCCTAAGTATTTTGAAGTGACAATTATAATGATATTTTTACTGACATAATGTACTAGCATTGATCTGTTGTACTTTTATGCACTTTTAGTTATAACTTATAAATTTTATTTTTGAACGTCCCAAATGATCAAATGCCTTATGTTGCGCGAGATAGTTGTCCACTCGACATTTGACGTCACGTCACCTATGTCTCCGCGCTAAAACGTTCAAAATATACGTGGTGCAGTCGTCAGCACATTTACTTTTACATGCATGGACTCTACTCAGTTACGTTACGGGTGATTTTGCACCTAAAATGTAAACGTTTATTGTGTTGTCGACTGGAAAAATGTAAAACTCAATCAAACTCTCGTATGTACAGGTAACAGCACGTCAATCTTTACACGCGTGCGCTATACTTAGTTGCAAGTAACTTAAAGCCAATATGTAGAGCGTAATTAGCTGCCAACAGTACTGACTAGCAAGCTCCTCACCTCACTTTGATTAGCAAATCCTTTCTCTGCGATCGATACGTCAGGTGGTGGCAGGATCAGTTACGCGCGATTGTATCGAGCACTTGTCGCGGCTGACGCAACACCGGCCGCGGCGTGCCATTCGCCACTCGCAGGGCTGATTGGGGACGCCGGATGCCTTCATTAGCGACTGTCCTACACAGCCCATTATGCAACAAAACCAAACCGCTGCGACGCGACGTGAGTGTCCAGTGAAAGAGTCGCCTCAGCACATGTAGCATGACTGTGTACTGCAGTCGCGATTTTTGACATTTGAAGGCGTTGAAACGCGTGACTCGCGTGGTCATGCTACCTTAGGCGAACTTATAGTGAAGAATATAGTTAAAAAGGAGTTTCTGTCATCCAGTGTAGAATTTCAGACGAGCCGTTCAGCTTATATAACTAGAAGAACTAATCCATAGGGACACTATGTCCCGCGGATAGATGAAGCGAATGGAATATCAAAACTCAGAAGGCAAGGGCCAGCAACATGTGGAGTCGACAGTTCTGTGGATGCGAACGGCGACGGATAGGGAGGGAAGGCAAAAGGGGGAAAAGGTTTTTAGTTAATACCCAGCAGTGGGAAGCGGTAGTCAGATGATGATGGCGGCGGTAAAGGTTGTATAGAAATGTTATTATTAAATAATAAAAAAAAGGTAATAAAGGTTGATATTTCTTGAATTAATAAGATGAATTGACGCCCTAGGGACGAGCAAACAACTTCTTAGACTACGTTATTGTTTTCCGTATTAGGATCTACATCATCATTCAGCCACAAGAAGTCCACTGCTGGACAAAGGCTTCCTCCATGGATTTCCAAAAAGACCAGTTGGAAGCGGCTTGCATCTAGCGTCTTCCTGCCACTTGGATGAGGTCTTCTGTCCATCTTGTACGATCTACGTAAGTGAAATGAAATATACAGCTTAGCAGATACAAAAAAATACTGGAGAGATTGTTTAAAACCGGGCAGATATATGTGGAGGTACTATTATGAACTCACGAAATGAAGATGGTTATGCGCATCGTTAGTTTTACTATCACGTTCTCAGTCATAACAGTTTGTTGACGTAACGTGAATTAATATTTATCTGTAATATTTAAATGTGCACCCATCACTCTCCCTCCCTCGTGATTATAATATTGGGTAACTTCCGCATTTTGATAGAAACGGATGTTGATTAAGATAACATCTGGCGGCTAATGAATATCTAAGTAGCAAGATTGCTCTTGAGCTATTTTATGCAATAAAATTTCAGTACCTGTGTCCCTATACCTAGCGATTGACCATTTCTTATAGGACAACTAGCTTTTAGAGGCTTTAGAACTGTATTTGTTCTACGAAGTGTACGCAGTTTGAAATTTGTTCAGTCCTCTGTTCCAGAATAATCGGATTTCAAACGGAACTTTCAGCCAGCGACGCCCTTTTTAACTACAAAATTTAGGTACAAAACCGGCTCGGTTTTAGATTTATGCTAGCTCTAAACAATTTATCATTTACTTTCGAAAAATTCCTATTATGCCATGCAAACGAAATCTATACTCGATGGTTGGTTGATTGCGTTTCGAGTCTGATTTGTACATGTTCGATTGATTGCGTAGCCTATCATCATGCGTTATCACTGAGGTCCAAAGATGACCATTTCTTTATAGGTTTAATTAAATATTGTTAAATAGGCTTTATTTACGTTGCAAACTACCTACCTACCAAAGAAATAAATTTTCAAAAGGCACCCGGATTTTCGCAAGGTATGGAGATAGTCCGAGTGTATACCTACAGCCGAGTATGGACAGCGGCGCGTTTCCTCGCGCGCGTCAATCAGCGCCGGCGCTTTCACCTGCTGCGCGACGCACACAAGACGGCTGAGTTGGAGCATGTAGTGTGTTTTATTAAATAATTGCTAGTTGAAATTACCGAGATTTTAAAAACATTTCACGATCATGGCTTAAAGCAAGCGAAGATTAAAAAGCTCGTGATTTCTGTCTGGGTTGGGTTGTTGTTGAGTCCTAAAGATAAATGGAAATAGTTTGTACCTCATTATTTTCATTTCTTCTTATTGTTTTAACATAACAGAGACAATAGAAACAAAAAATATTGTTAAATTGGTTTCAGACTATGTAAGAAAAACAAAAGCACCACATACAATCTCCAGTTTCCTCCAGCGTGTGTGCAGTAGCCGCTCGCAGCTCCGGCGGCGCGCCTCCCCAGTCGCATCGGAGCCGCGGCGCGAGTGAGACGCGCTAGTGTGAGTGCACCACAGTGATGTGCCGGCAGCATGGCCGATAAGAGCAGCGACGAGCTGAGCGCGCGCGCCGCCGCCACCGCCACCGTGTCATCGCTCAACTCCGACCACTCCTCGGAGCATCTCATCACCAACCATGCACCCAAGCCGAAGGAGAAGATTACTAAACCGAAGCTCAGCAAGAGCATCACCACGTCCGGTAGCGAGAGGAAGCGGAAGAGGCGGCGGCTGGTGGTGCTGCTGGGGCTGAGCCAGGTGGCGGTGGGTGCGCTGCTGGTGGGCGCGGGCGCGATGGGCGTGGCCAAGGGTGCCGCCCTGGCGCGCGTGGGCGCCGGCCTGTGGGCCGGCTGTATGGCCGTCGTGGCCGGCGTGGTCGGCGTGCTCGCCGGGATTAACGACTGCTACGGTTTAAATGGGAACGATAGCAGGTGGGTCTTACCACAGTGTCATTATTATTTGCTATTTTAGCACTCATTATTTTCTCTTGTAGCGAGTATAATGATGGCCATGAACGGAACTAATTCGTAGTTGGGTCTGGTCTGCAAACAAATGTAAGCAAAAGTGGTGGCTGAAAGACTCTTGCTGCAGATATTACAAAAGAGCGGAAGAGGCTACGTCTTGTATTGGAAGTCACAAACGAGGATTCCTAGCCGAAACTAATTGTCGCATAAATATGCATGCGACTGCGACCTTTGACAGCGGCGATTTCTAAAGTCCATCTCACACGCGGTGAAACTCGCGGTCGTTTGAAGCGACCACCGAGAGATCGCGGAATCTAGTTAACGCGGGTGACCGCCAACGAAAGTAACGTCGATGTGATAAACATGTGTGATATTTACATCTTTACCACTAAACTTGCGGCCTTCATTTTATGAGTCACTATTCCAAAAGAAATAGGAAAGTTGATGTGGGAAAGAGCAGTCTCGCTTTGATGCAACTTTTTGGTCTCAAGAAACACCTGTCTGGTGCTCTGTATGCACGATTGCTTGTACCTTAGTTTAATGGATACTTTGGATAAATTTTCTGGGCTATCGAAAGGTTTATAAGCAGATGACCCGGTATTGTTCTCGTAACAGGAGTCATTTCTCGGTCAATAGTCAGGGTTCGTTTTTAGGGTTCCGTACCCGAAGGGTGCCCAACGGAACCCTATTAATAAGACTTTACTGTCCGTCTGTTTGTCTGTCTGTCCGTCTGTCTATCTGTGTGTCTGTCTATCTGTCACCAGGCTGTATCTCATGAACCTTGAAATTTGCACAGATGATGTATTTCTGTTGCCGCTATAACAAACAATACTAAAAAAAGACTAACAGCGATATTTAAGGAGGGCTCCCATACAACAAATGTAATTTTTTTGCCGTTTTTTGCTCGATATTGATAACGGCGACTGGTAGACGCTTGAAACATTCACAGAATATTAAGTTCTATATTAGCTTAAAAAATAAATAATTATTTACTACGGATAACCCGTAGCACATGCTGAGTCTGGTACCCATTTGTTGCCACGACGACACACAGTTTTCACATACGGCTGTTATATGTAAACTTAGTTTTAACCATATATGTATTTCTTTGGTTGACTCTGTGTTAAAATTCTTTTGTGTGTTTGGTGTGCAACAAATAAACTGTTTCTATTCTATTCTATTCTATTCTAAAATAAAATAAATATTTAACGGGACTCCCATACAACAAACGTGATTTTTTGCCGTTTTTTCTCGATCCTTGTGTCTAACGTTGTATAGATAATGGTACGGAACCCTTCGTGCGCGAGTGCGACTCGCACTTAGCCGGCTTTATTAGATGTTGTTCTCATGATCGGCGATTAGTTACTAGTTTGGCGGTTAATATGGTAGGTGTCAGTGGCGTTGGCAGGTCTCATTTGGCGGCCGGTCGTTCGGCGGTGGCGCGGTGCGTAGGCGTGGGAACCGCGCGGGTCGGCCAGTCAACTTGACGCAACAGGTCTCGAGAGCCCTCACAAAAAATCTCTAATTTGTGGAGTCCTCTTGAATGACAAGATGGCCCTGCACCTAGACAGTAATTTCGTCGATTGACACTCTATTTACATCAAGCCACTTGGGTAATTTTGTATGGAGCTTTGTTCCCTTTTACGCATGGCAGATAACCAAATGAATGCTATCAATGAGTACGACGATTACTAAGTACGAATATATCCTTTTTGTTGTACTAACCCGTGCTGAGGACAATTTAAAAAACATATTTAGAGGCAAAAAATTCCACCTCTGGAATTTGGACTGGTACTCTGGCTAACCGTGCCAGCACTCTCCCAACTGAGCTAATAATTGGCAAGTGCAGGCATCGTTGAGATTTCGAACTTATTGACAAACTCTCTGTCTTCTTCGCTGCCTGTACGTACAGAGAAGTTTGCGAAGAGGTTCGAAATTTCGGGTTAGTGCAACAAAAATAATATAATAGAGGTTTTTACGTCCATAGCTACAATAGATCATATTTATCAGCTTATTAGCACATCATTAGACATGTTAAGACCAATAAAAGAATAAAGAAAATAGTTTAACATATACAGGGTGACCAAGGTGATACAGGGTCATAATTTGAGACGGCGTTTTAAGTGCTGATTAGAGAAAAACTTTGTAAGGAAACCCCAATTTATTAAAGTCAGCAGCAAAATAAAATAAAAATTTACTTACGACGCAAACAACTTACTAGCACCTAGACATATGAAGACCCCAATAAAAACCTAAAATCATAAAAATTATATATATAGGGTGAACGTGTTATACAGAGTCGTAAGTTGAGACGGTGTATTAAGAGCTACTATGTTATCCGTTGCAGGTCGAAAAAAGCTTTGTTAGGAGGTGTGATAGACAGGAAAAAACAAACAATTTTCTTACTGTAATGGCCATTCCTGATCATATACTCAGATCAGATACTCATTTCTAAGCTATTACGCAGTTTGTCAGACCAACATTCTTAACGAAAAATCATGAAATACCGAAACATAAATGTAAAAAAAACTGCCCAACTTCTTCTCCAATAAAAATTATTGAATTGTGTGAATACCTTCGGCACTCAGGTTTCCTCAAGATGTTTTCCTTCACAGTTAGCGAGCTACACATTAAATATTATAATTAAAACTTAACCCACATTATCCAAAAAAACCCTTTACTTAAAAGCATTCACGAAATTATCCATTGTAGTCAAAGCAACACTCGCCTTTGTTTCCGACAACTTAATCATTATGATTTAATAACAATCTTGAAATATTTGAGGCAGTTTTAAGTGCAATTTTGCGTGATGGTTTTCAATTTGGTAATTTGTCTATTTCGAATGTAATTCGTATTGCGCAAGTGATGTGTCAATGATTCCAAAGCTATCACTAAGTAAACAGAGGGACACGAAAAGTCCACTCTAGTACTGCTGCTGAGCTCACTAAGGAAGAATTAACTTAATGGAATTATTCAAAGTCAATTCCATGTGGCCATTAGAGAACGCTTGAAGGTGAGAAGACTTGCACCCTGCAGCGAGACGTAATATATTGTACGTGATGTTTCAGAAAAGTGAATGGCACACATTAAAGCTGACACTTAAGAGGGTTCTAATAACCTTTATTATGTGAGCAACTCCGAAAAAAAAATCACCTGTTCCAAAAATTATCAAAATGTAGTATGCAACAACTGATATTTTTTTATATTTCGGAGAATCACTTAGAAGTTTTTTTTATTGATGCGAGGATTTTACCGGAATTTTTTAAAACATGGAAGTACGCATGGTGAGGCAAGATTGGTGATGCCCATAATCTGGAATTTTAAAACAGGGTTGCAAGGTGGGGCGCTGGCTTCACGACATGTTTTAAAATTTCAGATTATTAGATTAGATAATTTTTTGACGATTTCAACGCGCAAGATAGCTCGGTCGTAAGTAAGTAAGTGTCCCATCTACCCTTAACCTGGGTTTGTCGATACGTGTATCTATATTTAGCCGAGCTATTTTGTTTGACACTTGAGTCGATCGACCGAATGTTATCGGGTCACTGTAACCCACTGATATAAGATATTTTTATTCCGAGCTGTAACCGAAGTAATGGTAAAACCCCCAATACAAAAACTTTACTTGATAGATAGGTACAGCCGACAGCAGGTCAACCTTTACATTTTTGTTGCAATGTCGCCCTTAACGTAACGGATTAGAGTGCACGTGTGTAAACACTGAGGTGCTATTGACCTAACATTGATCTCAGTATGTTTTTTATTTATAAAGAATAAGTGTAGAAAATCGCGGCGGAGACTGAAAAACAGCATTAACGCTGAGGCTCCGACCATTTCAAAAGTGTACTAAATTATATTACTCTTAACATAGTAAGCAAATTTGTTACTTTTGAATAAAGTTCTTTTTATTTATTTATGTAATGAAAACAACTTTTTACTGCTAGCAACCTTACAAATTCTGCAATTGGTTTGTTCGTAACGTAAAAAAAAACCATTTAAATAACTTATAAAAAGATTTTTCTTTTGCCAAGATTTTTTATGAGTTTTTCACTGTATCAAAGTTCATGATAAAAGGGTTTATTATCAGCCATTTCCCACATTCTCAACCAATTTTTGGACCATCATAAAACATGCCACCCGAGTCGATAAAAGGTCGAGAGGTCAAATTGCGTGGAAGGACCAGGAACTTCTTATATTACATATTTTAAACTCAACCTCAAATGTCAACATAAGACACAATGTATCGTTAATTGAACTTCAAGATACATTATAATTTTGCCAACTTCAAGAATGTAACAATAAAAACAATACTTCTCAGTCACTTTTGGCAATTTTTAAGTCTTCTTTTAACAATACGTAGTATAATCTTTGCTGGAGGTGTGGTGGCCTAGTGGGTAGAACATTGAACTCGGAAGCGAGAGGCCCAGGTTCGATTCCCAGTGCGGGCATGTACCTATGACTTTGTTTTGTAAGTTATGTACATTTGTGAAGTTCTCGTAGCAATACCACTCTCTAACCGTCAAGGAAAACATCGTGAGGAAACCTGAGTGTCTGAGCTATTTACATTTTGGATCAGGCGTGTCCCGGGGCGGTATATTTAATTAGTTTAATTTAATATTTAGTTTACTCCTTAGCTACAAAATGTATGTGTGTAATATTTAGTTAAGTTATTAAAATGTAACAACCCTAAAACTTGTGAATTCTGGAATAAACACAGTAAATAAACCTCAATCTTTACATACCTCAGCCCTTGAAAACGCCAATCCGCGATGGGCACTGGTGGTGATTAAGCCCGTACTCTCTGTATGAGAGAAAGCCTGTGCCCTACAATGGGACGTATATAGGCTGCTTGTGATGAGTATAATCAGTTCCAAAGGCACAATAAGAACTGCTTAGCAATCTGAATGATGTCATCGGAATGGTAACCATGCTACCTAACTAATGGGGGGATTAATCGCGGGGAATGCAGCCAATATTAATTGCAGCTGCAACATGATCTAGTTTAATGAAGACATGAACAGTATTATTTATAAAAACCACAAATGCAATTGAAATAGTGTGTGGTAAACGGAAAGACCTTCACAGGAGCGTTTTAGGGGCATCGTGTTTTTATAGATAACACCGGCAGGAATTAAGTTGTCGCTTTGTTTATGGAGCGAAGTTCAACTGGACAAAGTTAGACCGGATTATTGCTATGATTTAGGAGCAAAAGCTCCTTTAATGTCGGAAGTTAGACAATTAAGAGAAATGACAGTAACACCACTTTTCAAATTCCATCGATTACTGGCTGCCGCACTAAGTTAACGCGGTTTTAGTTCACTTAACACATCTGAACCAACTTACTCGCTAAGCAAAACGTGGGTACGCGACCCAATGCTCCATATCGAACCCAATTGGAGTCGCCGGCTTCACCCAGTGGTCTCAGCAGGTACCGCGCTGGGGGCGGCAAAAAGAGCAAGAGACTGCACCGGTACCGTTCACCGCCGCGAGCGCAGCCGAGCGTGGCCGCACTAGGGAACGAGACAACAGTGCTAAGATAATGCGCGTCACCTATCTGTTCACTTAACTTCCTCGTTCATGTTTTTAAAGAACTTAATTTTTCAAGACTGGAGAAAACTTGGTAACTGAAAGGGGGTGCCGGGTAGACGAACTCAATGGTCAGAATCGATAAATGTCTACTTAACTAGATGGTAGTAACCTACACTAGATAGTTAAAGTGATCAGTCAGATGCTGCAGTTTCTGGAACAGTTTCTTTAAATGGAAAAGGCTTGTACAGTATCTCCTCTGGCCCAAACCACTGAAAAATACAAATCCTAAATAAGAGCAGTTTTTTTTGCTATTAACAGTTTCGCCATAAATAGTCGTATACGTATAATACAAGAGAGTGTCGTTATAAGACGTTTTAAAATCTTCACAAATCTTTCTATCTACTAATCATCAATCTTCATACAAAAGACATCAACGCGCGCAATGAAAGCGCTTGTACCAAGTACTTCTAACATGATGAACACATACATAGGATTGACTTTTCACTCTATTACAAGTGCATTTCACCGTGGCGCGCGCGGTGGCTGCGGCGCTTTGATGATGATAACGTTTAGTTTTATTTGCGCAATGTTGATCGACCGAGTGAAAGTCCTCGTCCGGGCGCGGACGAAGTCGCGGGTGCACGGTGGTGCATGTGGCTTATTTCGCTCGTCAACAAGCTATTAAAGCGTTGTGATCACAGTCAGCAGCATGCGGCTCTATGGTCAATTATTGGGTGTTGTTGTAACAAAATGCCAAGGCCCTTCAATTTGTTGCTTCCAAATTGTTGACTGAAGTCAAAATACAGGGCTGGTTTTAGAGTTTTGGTTGTCCTGTAAACCCTGATTAGAAACAGAGAATTAAACATATAATTTTTGCCATCAAGGCTGATCTTTTACTAGGCTCAAGACAAATCTCTAGTTGGAACCTAGCACAAGGAATATCTTATTGTAAAATATATGATTGTAAATTCGACGCGGATGAAAAAGTACATCGGCCCCTCACTGGAAATCAAACACAAGACTTGGTAATGAAATGTGTGTCAATCAAACTTATTCTTTTCGTTTCATCAACATTAATTAGTAATAATTAAAGAGTCCTTTATCAACATTAAGATAAGATAAGAATCATCATCATCAACCCATTATGTCCCCACCGAGGGGCACGGGTCTCTTCCCTGAGGAAGGTATAGGCCATACTCCACCACGGGGGCCAAGTCCGGATTGGTGGAGGCTTGTAGACTAGTGGCTCGTCTACTGTCAGAAGTTGCCAAGCCGCCCTAAGGCCTCTGACTTGGCTTAACGACTGCCATCTATCGACGGCAGCCGGCACCAACAGCTTAACGTGCCTTGTGAAGCACGGAACCGCTCGGAAAAATGCCACTAGCGTTAGGCATAGACGGCGACCCATCCATGCACTGAACGCGCCCAGTGTTGCTTAACCTTCGTGATCGTTTAAGAACACTCAGGCAGCCGGGGCTACGAGCGATTCTTTTTTAATTCGATTCAAGATAAGAATATTCTTTATTAATTTGTTAGCTTCTTCTCCGCATAATCTATTAATTGTGAAACTAACGGCTTTGACGTTCATTAAGTAAACGTTTTGTTTTTATAGTGAATAAAAATTTTTGACTTTGTCTTTGACTTCTATTGTATACCAGAAAAAATGTTACAGAAACAGCAATGACAAAAGAAAAGATACAATTAATTACTTTGCCAATAGTTCCCGCATACTCGTAATTTCTACGTTTGGCTGGGCTTCCCACTTATCAAAGTGTCTGTCGGTGTGGCAGCTCGAGCCCGCTGCTGACGGGGTTCCTGGCGCTGTCGCTGCTGTGCCTGGCGTGCGGCAACAGCGCGGCCGTGCTGGCCGCCACCGGGCTGCAGCGAGATGCCTCCCGCCCCCCGCCGCCCGCGCCTCCGCACTCTTTCCAGGTACACACACTTTGCACATTTACATATACCTACCACTAAAAAATTTGATTTATTGTAATAAATTAACACATCATGAGAAAAGGAAAGACGTACCATTCGTAGTTACAAATATGGAAATAACTCACAGGAATACAGGATAGAATAGGACTAAGTCAGAGCATACTAAGATAAGTCTTCATCTTCATAGTCACTTACTCAAGTAAGTGTCCTGTAATAACTCTTTTACATCTACTCGTGTGTTAGTTGAGTTGTAGTGGTAGCTACACTACAAGTGACGGCTCGGACGCTGTAGTGCCTGGGGCATATTAGTTAACAAGTGTTTAAGTAGTTGTTAAATATTTAGCTGATAGTAAATAGTCAGTTAATAGAAGTGTAGAGTGCGGCGACATAGACTTTATTTCCTTTTTTGGTTCCAGTAGTCAACAAAGAACCCTTATAGTTTCAGCCTGTCCGTCCGTCTGTCTGTTTGTCTCTCTATCTACGGCTTAGCTTAGAGACTATTAATAAAAAGGTGAAATTTTACATGGATGTAAATATTGATCACGTCGTGGTATTACATCGAACCCGCTAGACATGACATGTGGCATGTGAAATTTATATCGGCATGCGAAGGTCACAGCGACCCTATTACGGCTTGGTCACCTGTTCTGTTTTTCAAACCACATTTTATCAAACTGACACGTAAACATATTATTATGTTAGACTGGCGCACTTTTCAATACGATTGACTTTACACCTAATTTATACTCCTATCATGGTCGCTTGCAAATTATGGATTCACCTTCATTCATCTGTAATGGCTTGTAAGTATTATTAATGTACGTTTTGATCTGTAAGTTTTCGGCACAAGGTCCTGTAACTTGTACTAAAAATAATATCGCTATAATTACAATGTTGTCAGCGACTGATGAGAACCCTTATAGTTTCAGCCTGTCCGTCCGTCTGTCTGTTTGTCTCTCTATCTACGGCTTAGCTTAGAGACTATTAATAAAAAGGTGAAATTTTACATGGATGTAAATATTGATCACGCCGACAAAAGAGTACAATAATATCTTTGGAAAAAAAAGTAGGATAAATACCTCCTCTACACCTAAATTAGGGTTGTATTGATTTTCTACCCCATAGTGTGGGTTATTGTTGAATTGATCGTTTAAAAATATTATGTCGGTTAAATAAATATATCGGTGTAGGAAAACTGTGTTTCGATTTATGGAACTGAAAATTTAAGTAAATATTAAGTATCCCAAATTCCTCCTATCCCTCTCCCGGCTAAACGGCTGTTTGTAGAAACGTGAAAATTTTTAAGAAAGTAGCGCATATAATGAAGTTGAAAACGGCTTTACAAATTAACGAGTAAAGTCGATCAACTTATAAAATTAACTCAAATGAACAGACATTTATCGACTTTCGAACAAGTACTCAATGCAGTTATGCAAAGTGGTAATATGTATATTTACAAAGTGTCGCGGCTCGCAAGCCGACGACCTCGTCACAGTAAGCTGTGACGTAATTCACACTTCAACAAATACATACATAATAATCCACAAATGTTATGTAAATTCTACAACGATTACACTCATAACTTTATTGGTGCAAGAGAGTATACAGGACCGATTTTGTACCAATGACTTTGTTTTCTAAGTTACGTACATTTGTGAAGTTGTAGTAGCAATACAACTCGCTTACTGTGAAGGAAAACATCGTGAGGAAACCCTAGTGTCTGAGGTCTGAGATTTACATATCTTAGCGCTTGCTACGTACAATGGCCCAACGATGAGGCTAAGTGCGTAAATCTCAGGTCTTACTAAAACTAGTTATTGAAGTTTCAATCTTAGTCCAACGCATAATTTACATTGAACTGGAAATACAAATTAATGTAATTCACAACTACTTACTATAATTAATGTTCTCAATCTATCAATCAGTGCGGAGGTATCAATAATGAGCTTGCGTCTCCTTACGTCCCTATGCCGCTAAGGGGCAGTTAGAGAAGTGTGCCGCTAGAGCGCTGCACAGTGTTCAGACTCGAACTTTGAATTCGTTCACCGTATTTTGAGGGAATGTTCTTTTAATTGTGAAAAACAGTATTATTAATGATTTGTCAGTAATGGTGTAACATATTTGTAAATATTCGTGATTGCCGACTTTTGGCTCCAAACTGTGAATCCAAATTTGAAGTTGTTGGAAGTGCCGTAACGTTGAAAAATGCTTTCTAATATGTTAAATGCTTAAGATTTCTAGGGCCTATATGCGTAAATAATTAAAAAACAATTCAGTTGGCCGACGCTCAAAACAGCTTTTTTTTGGATTTTTATTGCTTTTCGTCTTCATATTGTTTGTTTATGTTTAAGTGAAGTAAGTTTGGTTAACCAAAAAAATTAGTTTTGACGCGTAATTTTTTTCAAAACAAGCATTGTTAGAATTTCCTTTTTTAAATTCACCATGTAGTATGTTAACCCAAAGACTGTATGCTTTTAAATAGTAGACGAGAACTCCCGAGTGTCAAATATGTTTAGTTAAGAGTATAAAGACAACAAACAAACATTGTACAAAAATTCTATTTCCACAAAAAAAATCGCTTTGTATGCACAATGGACATCACATTAACCTTTACATACGTGCACTCTAATCAGTACATGAAGGACGACTATGCAAGAAAAATTTAAAGGTTGACATGGTAGAAATCTTCATAACTAGAAATATTCGGTACTCGGGACTTTTCATCTACTATTTGAAATTATAAAGTCCCATTTTTAAATACTTGAATCTTCGTAACTAAAAACCCGGGACTTCTCATCTACCATTTGAAATAATAAAGTCTTATGGAACTTATGGAATAGAGAGGGTGTCCATAGTGTCTCAGAACACAGTGCGCTGTACTGCAGCTCTACCCTCTTCACACAGGGGATGGGCGCGGTCGACAGCTATCGCGTGTGCACGGAAATCCATGGAGGAGGCCTATGTCCAGCAGTGGACTTCTTATGGCTGAATGATGATGATGATTGGGTAGAGCTGCAGTGAGATTTGAAGTTATTGTGCAGAACTTGATAGTATGTCAGAATCGCATAGGTACATTCACGATAGTAAGTATTAGTTTGGAGTAACATTCGCTGTTTATTTGCGTAGACTACAGAGCTGAGCTGACCCATACATCACATCTAAGTACAACAGAGTAATTCAATACGTGACGTTGTCCCCATCATAATCAAACCTACAATCAACTTGTCATGGTATTACATCGAACCCGCTAGACATGACATGTGGCATGTGAAATTTATATCGGCATGCGAAGGTCACAGCGACCCTATTACGGCTTGGTCACCTGTTCTGTTTTTCAAACCACATTTTATCAAACTGACACGTAAACATATTATTATGTTAGACTGGCGCACTTTTCAATACGATTGACTTTACACCTAATTTATACTCCTATCATGGTCGCTTGCAAATTATGGATTCACCTTCATTCATCTGTAATGGCTTGTAAGTATTATTAATGTACGTTTTGATCTGTAAGTTTTCGGCACAAGGTCCTGTAACTTGTACTAAAAATAATATCGCTATAATTACAATGTTGTCAGCGACTGATGAGTGGTCATCTTCACACTATGCAATTGTTTCAACTCATTATCTGTTGCTTTAAATTGTTATTATTTTGGAGGTCAATATCCCACTGGGAAAATTGTTTGTTTGGTCTTTGTTTACTAAACATCGTGAGCAATTGAATGGATTTAACGATGAGAAGCTAGCAAGTAAAGAATTTGCTTGTTGATAAAAGTAAACGCTGGTACAGTTGCTCATAATGTAAGTACCGTTCACGATTCCAAACTAACTTAGTTTCTTGATAATTTCACAGAGCGTACACACATACGTAGTTATTTGTGTAATCTATGTGTAGCTAAATACAGTCACATCACATGACATTAATTTTCAATGTCACATTAAGCGCCAAAGCCCGTTAGATGCATTTTTCACTGAACTAATTACCGTCTTTCTAAACTAGGAGTAAGTGCGTTGCGGAGCAATTACGCGAAGTCGCTGGCAATTGCCAAGAGAGATTAATGATCGCCGCGTAGCCATGCTGCCTGCGTGAGAGTTTCGCGTGTGGTCACCACTCGCGCTTTGTTCCGTATAACCCACAGAACAGAGAAAATAAGTTTGCTCTGTGGTATAACCAGTGATTTGATTTTCAGATTTCTATATTTGTAAGTTTACAAATAGTACACGCTTGATACAATAAAGAAGTGTACAGTAGTAGCTTAAACATAGAACATTTTTACCAGCCTGTTTTAGCTATAAAAACATTTCTTGGTCTCGTAAATACCTTAGTATTTAAATAGCCTTAATTTTTAAGGCTATTTAAATACTAAGGTATTTACGAGACTAAGAATTAATAACAAGTGTATATATATGTGCTTCTTGTTGGAGGTACTTATATTTTTGTCACTTACATACACGTATAACCAGTTTTCTACTTTAAACCACAATTCAATTTAGAAGTTGCAGACTGTTTAATAGCTAAGTTGAGTTTAGTAGTCTAAGAACTCTAGTTTAATGTAAAAGAGAGGTATTGTATGGAATCAGGAGTTACTTTGCGGAAATCCATAATAGCATTAAAATGTGAAAATTACTTTGCAAAATTCCACCAATTGGCGGAATTTAGCAAAGTAATTTTCACATTTTAGTGCTAAAAGAGAGGTATCAAACGTTCATTAAGACTTTCGTAGCTCATTGTAACAGGCACGCACTTGAAAGTTGCCGCCGGCAGAGTTGATGCCACTTTTTATTATACATAACTGCCACAACACAAGTAACTGACTGACTTATTGTTGTACAAAACAGCGCGGGACATCAGTGACGTCATTACTGCCCACCATAGCACTGCACTGTCTAGATGCAGAGTACGTTAAACTCTACTTCATCGCTATTGGCAACATAAATAACTTCAACGCTTCTCTTGCTATGAAACATGTCTACATACATACATACATAAATAAACTCATGCCTGTATCCTAGAGGAGTAGGCCAAGATCAGGAACTGCCAATTACCATGATCCTGACAGATCACTTTCGCTTCCTCAACATTCATTTGTCTTTGCATGCACGCACGCCGATTTCGGGTACTTTTTGTCTTGCCGTTTACTAATACGTCCCCTATTTGGTCGAAGCATGTCCGCCTGCCAACCACTTTCGCTCGATATATTTATCATGTCTGTTATATACAACTACAATTAGTGATTTACTGTGACAATTCGATGTAACGATTAACACAGAGTAACAAGTTGGAAAACGTGCCCCAGATCATAATATTCATCCATTGCTGGACCTTCTTGAAGGCGCCGCTTTTTTTGTCCTTGGTCATCCTCATCATCATCGACCCATTATGTCCCCACCGAGGGGCACGGGTCTCTTCCCTGAGAAAGGTATAGGCCATACTCCACCACGGGGGCCAAGTCCGGATTGGTAGAGGCTTGTAGACTAGTGGCTCGTCTACTGTCAGAAGTTGTCAAGCCGCCCTAAGGCCTCTGACTTGGCTTAACGACTGCCATCTATCGACGGCAGCGGGCACCAACAGCTTAACGTGCCTTGCGAAGCATGGAACCGCTCGGACAAATGCCACTAGCGTTAGGCATAGACGGTGACCCATCCATGCACTGAACGCGCCCTGTGTTGCTTAACCTTGGTGATCATTTAAGATCACTCAGGCAGCCGGGGCTACGAGCGATTCAGATTTAATTGAACAGTATCTGTACCGTGGCATAGCCGAGCCGTTGTAGGTCAGTATTGAAAAAAGTATTAATAGGTATACGACCTGTATTCTGTAATGTACGTGAACTATGAAAAGCCTAGATGCGCTTCCTTAACCCCATGCACCTCAATAAAATGTCGAGGAGGCTGGCAAATTCCAATAATAATTGCGCACCGGACATGCTCCACGCGACCTTCCATTCACCATCAAACAATTGGTCACATGTCGATGTTTATGTTTATCCATTTCGCAACGTATCGCGTGAACGCCGGCCGCTGATTGCAGCAATCATCAGCGCGTCGCCGCTGGGAGTGTTACATCAGCGCGGCGCATCACTTATGTGCAAAGGGGGATTATTCTGTTACGAGAAATACGGAAGTTTATCTATCACTGTGAAACCACTGATTCAGACGGATATTTTATATACTTTAACGCCTCAAAGACGCGAGCTCGCCGCGATTGCGCAGCAGTTGTGCGGCGAGCTCGCGGCGGGCGATTCGCGTTTTGGACACTCAGTAGCAAAAGATTTGATCAAAGATTTGATTTGAAAAGATTGATCTGTGAGGATACATACATTAAAGTGGCTGACGAAATAGAGGAACATGCATGCTCTACAGTTGAAGGTGCGCCAATATTAGAGGAAAAAGGTTAAAATAACGAACGTAGAATCTTCGAAAAATTCAACAAAAGCTGTCAGTTTCAATATGCATCAATAACTCAGAGATGCTAATTCAGACGAAGTGTATTATTCCGCACTGAGTATCACCATTATCCAGTGCCATTTCCAATCAATCATGATTGCTTGATGGCTCCATAATTAAGTCGAACTCGAGAGCGATTGGTTATATAACAATTTGTCGTAATCTGAACACTGTGTCATAATTAAGACTCCAAATGAATACAAATCAGTCATCGCATTCTTAAGCATAATATTGATTAATGGCTTTGCGACAGCAGCTTTCTAGATGTTATATGATTTAGGAGCGCCATGTGGCCATAATTTAGTATTTAGACAGATTCCATTGTTAATGCTCCACTATAATAATGTTTAATGGTGGTCTGAACTAGGAAGTCGGTACCCTCTTGTGGAATCGCCTACTTCCTTCTACAATAGACGGACGGACAGATAATAATTACGTTGTCTTATTGTAAGATCTAGCTTTTATAGTGCTTTAACTTCTTAATCCGCCGGATGTCATAAGCCAAGCCGGAATTGCCTCGCGAAAAGGAACTTTATCGTTTTATTTATTAGAGAGAAAGTGGCGGGACCGGTTACTTGATTCTTCGAGCCGTGATTTTAGTCAACCTTTAGAATCCGTCAAGGTACACTAGTTTGTTTCAGTCTGTACATTGACCTCCATGGGGCACTGTGAAGGTCAGTACTCAAATCACAGGTTAGGATTTTTTGGTCTTAGAATAAACAGTATCTCCTTATCACTTCTTCTTATAGTGTCCGTATATAACTTTCCTCTCACATAACGTTTTGGAAATATGGGCTCGAAATTAATTGAATTCTCCGATTACGAGTTACGATAGCGATCTATGATTAAATCCTTCCAAGGTCTACCTCGCAACGTCATCTATGTATTGAAACTATTAAAGGTAATCTGAAGTGGCATACATACATAAACTCACGCCTATATCTTAAAGGGGTAGGTGATAGATCACTTTCGCTTCCTCAACATTCATTAGTTGTTGCATGCACGCACGACGGTACTTTTTATCCGAAGTGGCAAAATTACCAATGGATTTTTAGGCGGTTCCTTTGGGTTTTCCAAATTTTTTTTATAAACCAAGGTGATAAAAGATAAAAAAGTATTTATTACCGCATCAGAAAAAAAAACTTAAAACAATCGATCCACATCGGCCGAACCATTTTCGAGTTTTTGCGAGGCAAACTCACATCAATCGATTTTAATACGTATAGACTAACCACCTCTCCGTCCCACAGGACGAGATGGAAGCCTGGACGCCAGTGCTGACCAACATCACGCTCCTCATCATCGCGTCAGTGCACTGCCTGCTGTGCGTGGCGTCGATCTACCACGTGTCGCGGCGTGTGTGCGCGTGCCTGCGCCCGCGCCGCGCCTTCGACCACAACCAGTTCGAGCCGGCCGCGGCCGGGAAGCCCGCGACTGCGCCCGCGCCCTTCCTCGTGCACCTCGACGAGAGGGTGGATAAGAAGGCGCTCGCCGCTGCCGAGCGGGCGAGGCACCACGAGCTCTGCAGGGACCTGGAGGTGAAACTCGACGCTGAGAAGAGGAAGAAGGAGGTGAGTCACTTTATCGACATATATATGGTTGTGTAAGTTTTTGTCTGATATTTATTGGGCGATTTTAGTATTACAGATATTTTATTATCTAGTCTAATATATAAAAATCGCGTGTCAGAGTGTTTGTAGTCGAACTCCTCCGATATGGCTTCACCGAATTTTATGATTTTTTTTGTGTATATTTGGTAGGTCTGAGAATAAGTCGTTGGCTAATTAATATGGCAAAACAAAGTTTGCCAAGTCAGCTAGTCTACCCATATATTCCCTTGTAACGTATCGTGTACAACAACTTTATCAAGAGGTTAAGAGCACAATTTTGGTACCTACAAACAGTCGCTGTGCGACAAAACCTTTTCATAAAGATTATAAAAAAAAAACAGTGGCTGATGTTCCATTTTGGTGCATCGTAGTTCTAGTGTGGTGACGCTTCCCTACCCCATATAGATTAATGATGTTATTTATTAAAACGCGATTCCTTAAAACAGTTTAAAATTGTCTTTACTATTTAAACTGCATGTGAAGAGTGTTTTAGAGGAACCTTTTATTAGAAATCAAGACGCATCTCATTGTACTCAACTAAAAACTAGCTTCGAAGAAAGTGTCGTCATGCGTTATGTCGTTGTGTTATGTTACATCTACACATTTTGGGTGATCAAGAAAACTTCGGCAAAATATAATCAATATGTGTTTGAATGCGTTTGCCGAGATAAGGTTCTTATTGAGTAAAAACTTATCAGTCGCAAATTGACAAATAAATTAACCTGCAATAAATTAACATGAAATAGGCAAGCGGTTTGCTATCAGCATAGCCCATTGGGAAACTAACCACAGGACGCAATCCCGTCCCCGGTACATCTGCAAGTCACGTACGTGACATGTCACGGCCGCAACTGCATGTCAGCACTGCGCACGTCACGTGACGTAACACGGACGCTGCGCTGGCGCCATTACACGTACAATTCAGCAATGCCACTCATTTCATTATTCTGGAAGATGCAGTTTAGAATTGTGCTCTCAATTTCACATGATAATGCATAACGTGGGTTAGCCAACATAGCGCATTGTCAGACTTATGATGCGTTAATTGAGATAATCGTTGCTAAATCCATGCAATTACCAATGTATGTGTAACCTTATCTAACCCAACATGGTGCATGAGATGCCATATATTATGTTGAAAAAAAAAGTGGTAAAAAACTAACATGAAATACCTACATCCCCAAAAGTATATGGTATAGATAAGGCATCAAAATATGACCCACGGGCCACGTTTCTACGTAAGTACCATGGCACGTGGTAAACCCTGGTCTCTGAACAGGCTTGAGTTTATTTATATATGTAAAAAGCAAAACTTGATCGATTTGTGCATATTCATGACATGAGAATAAGCATAAACACGCTTATATTCCAAGACGGTAGACAGAGAGTGTTTGCCGTTTAGCAAGATCCTCTTTCTCTTTATAGACATAATCGTATTCTTCATTATATAATTAAGTCCAAGTAAGTAATGCAATGGTAGCCTAGTGGGTAGAACATTGGACTCTGAAGCGAGAGGCCCGGGTTCGATTCCCAGTGCGGGCATGTACCTATGACTTTTTTCTAAGTTATATACATTTGTGAAGTTATAGTAGCGATACCACTCGCGGTTAGTGAAGGAAAAGATCTTGAGCTATTCACATACCTCAGCGCTTGAAATCGCCAATCCGCGGTGGGCACGCGTGGTGATTAAGCCCATACTCTCTCTCTGAGAGAAGGCCTGTGCCCGACAGTGGGACGTTTATAATTATAATAGGCTGCTTATGCTTATGCTAAGTAATGCACTGTACTTAAACAAATCTTGTTCACGTTACTATTACTCTTAGGTTAAGAAATATCTGTGCAATTTCCTTTTTTATGCACAATAAAATGTTCTCCATCTAACTATTTATATATTGATAACTTTAGTGCATAAAATTATTTTTTACTTTTTGCCTCCATTCATTGGTCGCTGTGCAGAAATAAGAGATTAAAATCAAACTCATTCATTCATCACTCAGTCATTTGATTAAATTCTCACGGCTGTCTACAGCAGTAAACATGGAATAATATTACATAGTAGAGTATAAGTTTAAGAACTGCGTATTCATACAAAAACCTTCTTGTTTCATATTCTAACTTGATGTAACTTTATGCCACGTTTATTTGTGGTTAATGTAAAAAGAGTGAACTCTCTCTTCTCACGGAGGCACGAACCACCTTAACCAGACCTTCTTTTCCCAGGAGAAGCAGTTCGGCAGCGCCAACAGCCGCGAGCGGCTCGTGAGCAGCTGGCTGGGCAGCGGCGGGGCGGCGCGGGCCGCGGGGGCTGCAGGGGGCGCGGGGCGCGTACGCAAGCCCCGCCTCCCGCAGCCGCTGGTGCTGGTGCCGGCACATCCCGCGAGCACGGTGAGTCTTCATCCTTCTTTGTCTGTCAAGAATACTACTCCGTTGGCTCAGCGACCCGCAGTAGGTCTTGGCCTCTAATATAAGAAGTCGCCATTTGTCACTGTCCTGCGCAATCGCTTACCAGTCGTGGCAACAACAGCTCCCCAGCATTCCTACCAGAGTCACTGTTTTATAAACGAACTGTTTAAACAAAAAAAAAAGAGTTTTCGGGGTTCAAGTTTATCTATTTCTTGATTCTATCATAAATTAGAGTTCTTTATATATATATACTAGATATAAATTTTATGTGTTGTGTGTATTGTGTATAACCATTACTGTAACTAAATAAGAGTAGGTCCACGAATGATGGACTCTCACTGGTGACGAATGATAAAAAGTCCTATCCACATCGTTTTTTCTATGGTCTGCGAAGTCCGATGTGGTTAAAACTTCTGTGTCGGCCGGTTTTCTCTTTTCGGCCACCATGGTAATCAATATTTTGTAACTGGTTACTAAAAGGGAATCCTCTGTAACATCAGTGAGTCCACGTTTATTTCTCAGCCTCCTGCCTCTTGCACAAAGTCATACAAAAACTTTCGGTAATAATACTTCCAAAAAGGAAAGAGGGTATGAGCTTCTGTATTGATGTTTTTAGATGTCTTATGTTCATTGTAAAGATTGTTTTATAAGCAAAATACTAAGATACATACTGTTGCTCAGAGAAAATCCAAATTAAAGCCTTAATTAACTCGAAAACGTTATTGTGGTATTAAATTACTGAGCTGCGTTTTAGCTTTATTACAAATATCACTCGCACTACCCGAGGGTTCACTCACTTGCAGATAGCTTGGATAGTACTATTTGTGCTGTTTAGCTTATACGTTAGTTAAACCCCAACTAGATTAACGTTTCTACTTAATAAGTCTGCGAACGGCAGGGCTCCGTTTCATAGAACTACAATTCATGGTTGGTTAACTAATTACATAGTATACTCTGATAATTTAATGTACATTGCATAGCCAATTAACCCGCAGATTAATAAAAGGAACACTCAACTACGCAATTTACATTGCATTGTCATAATAAACTAAGACATGAAGTTTAATAAAAGGCGGCCCAGGTGAGCAATCGCGTGACAAAGCTTAGCGCCGACATAGGAACTAACAAACATGTGATCGATACACGCTAGACATGCACGCGGGAAGCGCTGAGTGGGTCACACCCACCAGCTTAGCAATAAAACGTCCGCAAAATGCGGAAACGTACAAAATATCCGCATTTTTGTCCTATTGTACTAAGCCATCCAGCATGTGCTTGGTATTGTCTGGTTGTCAAATTAATAAAAAAATGTCTTTCCTAAATGATAACGGCCTTATTCAGAAAACTACGATTCTTTACCACACTCTTCAGAGCCACTTTAAATAGTCTGCGGTAAAGGGAAAGACGTAACGGAAGATTATTTTAACTCTCTTTGAGGAGTGTTTTAGAGTAACCGTGTTTTTATAAATAAGACCAAAAATCTATATCTATTCTAATATTACGAAGAGGGAATTTTGTATGTGATTTTATGTTTGTCAATTTGTAATCTCCGAAAGTACTTATCCGATTTAAGTAAGTAAGTAAGTAAGTAAATTATTCAAAAATTCTTTCACCCATATTTAGAATGGACTTTCAGGGTGGACATAGGCTATAGGCTAATCCGTTTACTACGCGGACGTTGTCACAAAACAGAAACAAACAAACCTGTAAGAAACATGAGACAGCAAAAGACAGCAAAAATGGCCAGTAAAAAAATAACCATCAATTTTGTTTTTATACGAAAGACATCAACGCGCGTGCGCCAACTTTCTTTGTCATTCATACCGTGTACGGCGACAATTTGTTTCTCGATGTAAAACGTTGACAACGTTGAATTTTGATCACGGGCCCGGTGCCAGCGGGCATTTATTTTTATTTTTCATTTGTTTCACCAACGATATAATTACAGTAATATCGTTGCGTTTCACAAAATAAACTGACTGTTTTACGGCAAGTTTACGCCGAGCAATAATTTACAAAACATTTCTCCCGGATGCGCATAGCGGTGTAACTGTTTATTTGATCATGTTTAGTTTTACTAACACATTAATCTCCATTTAAATCTCGTCTAGATGAAAATACACATTCTGGCGCAATACCCGGTGCCTTAGAAACGCGCTCCGTGAAGTCGAGTGCTCTCCGACTTCTTACTACTTATGTCGAGTAGCGAGATTCGCTCCGAGAGAACTGACTATATTCTTGTAATTAGTCACGGAAAACAGTTTGCTACCAGCGCGGGTGAAGCTTAATATTATACCACGATCAGAGATGGCTTTTGTCGACTGATATGACATTACATTACTTAAACTCCCGCCCGTGTCTCAGAGGGGTAGGCAGAGACTAGAGTTTGCCACTTGCCACGATCCTGACAGAAATCTTTTGCTTCATCGAAATTCATTAGACGCACACCGGTTTCTGGTACTTTTTATCTTGCCTGATCGACTGAGATAAGTATCTTAAGTAAATTTTAAAAAAAATTAAAAGGAGGCACTTACAAATATCTTACATGAGAACAGTAAAGAAAGTGTAGTATATAGTATTTACTAAGAACAGCGTCACTCCATTCCCTTCCGTGGTTGTTGTAGAAGGCGAATAAGGAAATAAATTACCAGGAGACGGGTAGCAGCGTCTTCCTGAGATTCCAACTGCATACTGCGATCGCCAACCCGCCTGCCAAGCGTGGCGATAATGGCAAAACCCGTCATGGTCACGAGAACCACGATGGAGGCCTATGCTCTGCAGTGGGCATGAAATGGCTGATGATAATGATGATAGTATTTACTTACAAAAAAATTAATAATGCGACGGGAAGTGCCCGTGTGCTATGAGAGCGTGACGCAAGTGGAGCCGCGTAAAAACACTGGTGCACCGCCCCAGGCGTCGCAGCATGACGAATTTGTTGACTCTAGTCTAGAACGTACAACATTATTTAATGTGTCACTGATGATGCTTTGAATTTAATTCAATGCATCAGCGCAGATTCTACCACTACTGAATATAAGCCTCCCCCAATGTCTTCGACCATCCACATCCAACTGCTACCGACAATCATTCTCAGATCTTTAATCCAACGAGCTGTGGGCACAAGCAAATAAATAAAACCGTGGAGTGTACAGAAGGACAATATGCGGGCAAATTTTTACCCCCGATATTTATGACTAGTCTACTGCTACTTTAGCTTGCTTCTTTTAATGTCAATGAGCTTAATTACTTGGTGAATGGTCTCCTTTGTAATACGATTCATCAGAGAAACTCTATATTATTTAAATACTTATGCCTTTCAACATAAATTTTCGGTTTACTTACTTATGCAGTTTCTACCGTTCGTTAACGTTTAACGGCTCCAAATAAACGTTTAATTGACTGGAACTCATGTACTCACTGCTTTGTTTTCTATATACTGTTAATGAAAGAACTTTATTATCGTTGCGTTATAAACGTATGTGATTTAACTAAATTGCATTGCGTTTCTCTTTTATTTTTCATATGCCCATCGGTCTGGACCCGTACGGCGAGGAAGATCGTGGAGGAGGCCCTTGACTAGCAGTGGAACACAATGTTGGCTAACAAAAAAAATTAACACTCTCATAAGGACTGAATAAACCCGACATATCTGTGTCAAGAATAATTTCTTAACCGGCACACAGGAGCACGGCTTCTTGCGCAGCGTACCTGGAGTAAACAAGTCAGTGAGATGTTCAACAACGAGTGTTGAATGTTAAGTGCTTGTTGCTTCACTCATCCCGCAAGTAGAATTATTGCAGAAATTGCATCGATATGCAGACGAATAGGCTTATTGTATGCATAACTCACAATTTAATGTTAGTGTTATAAAAAAGGGGTTGACAAGATAACAGTGATGTTATAAAAAGCAGATGGCTGTTTGTCACTAAATGACGTGTTAAATCATGCTGAACGGTTTGTGATTTTACACAAGTTGACCATATCTGATTCTTACATGAATGTATTCGTCGTAGGCACAGTAAATAAAATTAAGGAAAACAGTATTATTTCGGATTAGACTTCGCTTTACTGTACCAACAGTGGATATGTTAAATGACCATCATAATATATTATCAATTTTCGACTCTTTTGGTGCAGACCTTCTTCAAATATCTCCATTCCGATCTATTTTGGGCAGCGAGTATCCAGTTTTTGCGGTCAACTTTTTTGCTGTCATGTTTTCGTCTCATACGTTCCGGTCGGTATTTTTCTGTCCAACCTCCATTCTAGTACTGCCCTACACCGAAAGTCGGTCTTTCGGGCTTTCTGATATGGAGGGTTTTTCGCAGTCTTTTTCTCCACTACAACTCGACCCAAACAGAATGTAAATTCTTTACGTTAAAATAAATTTTTGATTTCTCCTACCCACAGCCACTTGTGATTCGCCTAATCTTGAACAATATTAGAGATGACTTCGTTCCCTGAGTCATTTATTGTCTTATGGTCTCTCAGACTTCCTCCTACCTCTTTGGCTCCCCCCAAATGTTGGAATCTCCATCGCTCTCTGAGTCAGTATGAGTTACTGAAAAAAGCAGGTTTTGTAGTATCTCAGGTTTCGGCTCCAGAATTAGAGATTGGTAGATGCATCAGCCATAGGAACGTTAATGTAATATAAACTTAATTCCGGATTCACTTACTTAGTTTTTTGTCGGAAGAGTCTGTTTCACCAGGTGTCGCTCTGGTCGGACTCTTCCGACAAAATATGAAGTAAGTGATTCCGGAATTAAGTTAATAATGTGTAGTGCTTACGAAAGTTTTAGTTAATTAATGTAATGATTAGATTGGCACGTACGATGCTCAAGTTAGTAGTTGAAATTGATCCCCATCATCACGACTTTTCTCGCCGACATGCATTGAATTACAAAACGAATTACAATTCCGTTACGTTACATCTCGCTCGTTCGAGAAAAGAAAACTGGATCAGTCGCGTTACACCACTTACTCTACGCACTGGGGGCAATTATCTCCTTCGATTACTACCCGACATGCTACCTCGCGTGGCAACTCTTATGACAAGGACTCAAGGTTGAGAATAATCCATGTTGTTGTCTGATAGTGGCATAGTAGATAAGACGGACAGGCACGCGCATGCGCTGCTATTCAGAGCGCGATGAAAAGCGCGCGTGGTTTCATATTGAAGAGCATTCATAAACTAATTTATATTAATTTGGCTTCATGCTTAAGCGAGCGATTGCGACCTACAGGGCTATTGTAAGTTGCTACCTTAAGATACCGTTCGCTTGGAATGTCAACGAAAGTTTGATGAATTTTTTACAATCATAACGTAACGCTCACTCAGTCCAGTAAGAAGCGACCAGTAAGTGAAAGGCCCTAAATCGGGCACAATTGGAATATGTTTTTGCAAATGCCTATCTCTATTAACCTATATTCAACAGTAAGGAGTCTCAGACTGTTTAACTAGATAGATGTCCTGATATAAACCCGAACACAAAACGTGAATGATGGCTAATAGCAGGATCTGATAACGTGATGATAAATAATAATAATAACTTTCACTCAACACGATCACTTGTTCTGGTCCCAATCTAGGATAACCTGTGCTATGGCAAGCAGGCAAGGACATCACAAACATGGAAATACACCCAGACTGAGGCTATTTGTACAAAAAATGTACGGCGGCCTCCAGTGGGAATCAAACCCACGATCTCCGGCATAGTAATCAGATGTGATTACGCTAGACCAACGATGCAGAAAAAAATAAGAAAGATGTTATATGTTATGCAATATCTATCGATATTTTATTATCAAAAGAAGTCTACCAAAGTACCAACAATATGAAATAGGTACATAGAAGCCCGTATGATGTGATAGCCATCGTATGGCAGTCATTAGCAAGTCCGAGTACATGCATGCTAGCGAGATGCAACGCGCAGAGAAACCGTCAGGAAAGCGCTTCCGAGAACCTACCCCGCCACCACCATCGGCATCTGTGCCTTACTGCATTCGATAAAGAGTCGAGAATCAAATGGAGAAGGGAGAGTTAATGCGCACTTGATCATTCAGCTCATTATCATTAATGTGTTATACATGGATTTATGTTTTACTTAGCGGAGGGAAATACTGTCTTTACTCTGTCATATCGCAGCGCACTCGCTGCACAATTTTACATTTTATTTACATTTTTGATGCGTACCGCCAGGCCACGTTGGTAATATTGAGAATTACGAATATCGGAATTTAAACAAATCAATAGTGCGTTAGTGTATACCAAGATGCCATTAAATTCAATGGTTTTTTACTCTTCGCAGTCTTGAGCATTCCTTCAACTAGAAACTACATTGAAATCCTACTAATATTATAAATGTGAAAGTTTGTGAAGATGCTTGGATGTTTGTTACTCAATCACGTAACATGAAATTTACATGAAACTTGAGAAGTTTTTGAGAAACTGAGATTTACATGAAACTTGGCGTACAGATAGACAAAGACCTGAATTGAGACATAGCATACTTGATATCCCGGTAATGCGTTCCCGTGGGATAATATTTATTGTAAGTTTAAAATAGATGGCGTTGTGCCAGCGTACCTTGTGTTTTGAAAATAGATTGAATCGTATAAACGGATTCTGTGGCGGTACGAAGTTCGCCGGAACAGCTAGTAGTTAGTAAATGTAGTGTCCTTGCCTGGTTACCATAGCACAGGGTATCCTAGTTTGGGACCAGGACAAGTGATTGTATTGTGTAGAAGTTATTATTATTATTATTATGAAAATTTGTTTATAAATTCTATCAGCTGTCTCACAGGGCCAATTAGCGCGCGGAGTACCGTCCATCCATCTCTATTGCATGTAAATAGTTTTTATGCCGGAAGTGGCGGTCATCTCCGCGCAGGCGCAGCCTCCGGGCGCGCGGGAATATGGCGGCACTTTCCGGCGGGAAAGCGCGCAATTATCACTCAGCGCCGCAAACTGTCGCGTAGGCTGGTCTGTGGGCAAAAACAGAAGGTTGTCAGTCTATCTGTCCAGCCCATGAACCAAGTTGCCGCTGATAGGTATATGTCCCTTCTCTGTCACGCCAACGTCAACTGTCCAGGAGGGCAGTGAACTTCGGCATGACGGAGAGAAAGGTATTTATACTATTTAAATTTTGAAAGGATTGAATTCAGTTATAACCTAATATAACCTCAAGGCGATTTGGATCAAATGAGGAATGCTTTCGTACCGGGCTATATATACGGTATAAGTCCCTCCACCTCCAGTCCTCTTATTAGTAATTCTTCTTTTGGCTCCTTATGTTCCTATGTGGTAGGTGTTCCTTACATTTGCGGATCTTGGAGTTTATGATAAGCATTGTGGCGCGATAATCCCGTGTCCCATCCTCCTCGAAAGGATGACCATGATTATCCTCGATCATCATGGTCAACCTTTCTTGGGAATACTTTGTATGCATGTCTAGCGCGTTCCAGCGGTAGAGAGTAGCCTCTAATTAACTCTTCATTGCTGTTAAATATTTTTCATCATTAGAGCATATTTGCTGAAGTATTTTACAATTGTCACTTAAAGAGCGGAAGCCATGTCTTTTCATTATTTGTCATAAACATATACACACATTTCTTATAATATCTTCTAAGCTATACAACTTGGAGACGAATCCAATGGCTCTTGTAATGCGTAAGTACTTGGAATGGATTTCCGATAAAGTTCAATAGGTCATCAGATATTGTAAACGGCTGCATCTCAAAGACATACCATCCCCGGACGCTTATATCTTGATTTGGTCGACTTTCGACCTCTCGATTTGGATTCGCCTGTAATGAAAGTGTATGCTATTATGTAACAAATAATAATAATGTTAGTTTTTCGACAGAATCTTCGGCCAATCGAGACCACCAGTCTCTGACTTTAAGTATTCAGCAGCTGTACTCCAAATGGTTGGAACTTGCAATACATAGAGTTTACTGGAGACAAGACATAATTATGTTTACTAAGGCATAATTAATAAAACACAAATAAGATAAAAATTAGGACTATATCAAAGGATGCGGTTGTAAGATTATTCTACATTCATATTTCAGAAACATTTTCGACCACCTGAGAATGAAGAAACAAATTATTCACAACTTAGCTAATATTCAGATTCAATCAAATTAATTAAAATGAAATGAAGATAATAAAATCATGTTAGGCAAGCGTGGGAAACAGGGAGAGGAAACCAGCGGACAGTTATCATGTGCCGTACACCACCGTGTGACGATGATGCCGACGAGCCATTGATTCACACGTCATTAGATTAAAGTCTGCGGTAACATCGCCAGAAGGTGATACACTTGTGGCCCTCGGTGGCCAATGAAACTTGTTAGAGAGGAGTTCACCAATGAGTGGTATCACTCGCGCGTGGAGAACGTAGATGACTAGGTGTAGACAGGACACCAGGTAACAGAATAAATTGTACTGGAATCGTCGTCATTTGGCACACGCTCCAGCAAGAGCCGATACTGTTTTGGTTGTTTGACACCGAAATCAACTGGATCAGGGACAGAAACCGTCAAGGAAGTATTGTGATGCTAACATAACATCGCTGGGAAAGTTTATGCACGTGAAAGATATCAGGCTGAAATCTGCGGTTGTCAACTACAAAATATAATAAGCCTGTGACAATTTTAATTTTGCAAAAAGTATTTTTAGTGATAATTACAAAAAGCAAGTCGTCGTTCTCACACAACGCACCGTGTGTGACAACACAAAGGCTGTGTAACAAAGGTACCGCTAGCCAGTCACGAGCACATAAGCAGAAACTGCTGAGTGTCTTCATTAATCTCTTCTGATGCTAATTGTATAAATATGCTTTCTTTGAGAATCCATATGTATGTCTGGATACCATTAACACAGTTTTCTCTAGTTACAAAGAGTAATTCATAATTGCCAGAGAGTTAAATTGTCACACGAACGAAACTTGATGATGACAAGTGAAATCTCAAGAGGGTCACTTGGAAGAAACGTGTTCTACTTGGTTAGAGTCCGTTGAATCTATACATATAATAAATCTGTAAATGTTGTCTCTGTCTGATGTATGTCTGTCTCACTCTGTTTCTTTGTGCGCGCATCACGCAAAAACCACTAAACGGAATGAAGTAAAACTCACCAGAATTATAGCTTAGGTTCCCGTGTAACATATGCAATTTAAGTAAAATTTGTACTGTACAGATTTAAAGGTGATAAAAGAACTGAACGAACTATTACATTTATTATTAGTTAGGATAAAATTGTCAGAAGTAAACATTCAATATAACCAACATAACAACGCAAACTTAAAAAAACCGCCCAAGTGCGAGTTCCGTGCCATTATCTATACAACTTTTGAATATTTGAAGCGCCTACCTGTTGCCGTTATTAATAAAAACGAGCAAAAACGGCAAAAAAAAAGCACGTTTATTGTATGTGAGCCCCAATCTGTTTTTAGTATTTGTCGCTATAGCGGCAACAGAAATACATCGTCTGTGAAAATTTCAACTGTTTAACTATCACGGTTTTTAAAAACCTATTTGGAGACTAAAAATTCCACCCATGCCGGGACTTGAACCCGCGACCTCTGGCTAACCGTGCTAGCGCTCTCCCAACTGAGCTAATGGGCAAGTGCAGACATTTGTGTGATTTCGAGCCTCTTTACAAACTTTTCTGTATTACGTACAGGCAGCGACATCTGCGACAAAATTTCTTAGCTCAATGGACTTCAGTGGTGGTGCGGACTCTACGTTTGAATAAAACTGCGTGTGCAAGATGGCGAGAGATCAAAAAGATTTTTATTGAATTATCGTTTTTGTCATAAAAAAAATTCTTTCAAAACACATCTTTAAAATGCGCACCAAATCCTGTCAAACTCTCCACTTTCAACTGTTACAGAATAACACGACATTGCGACGATGTCGCGTCGGGCGCGACACCGCGTTAAAACTATACATGATTGTGCGTACAAATAATTAATATGATTGGGTGAGTCAGTCTAATCTAATGTATCGTTCTAGCCCGAATGTTCATGTTGGCCATAAGCCTCCCCAAAGCGCGCCACATCTTTCTATTCTCGACCATCCTCATCCAGCCGCTACCAGCAATTGCCTCAGATCGTCGATCCTGTGAGCTGATGGGCGCCGCTGATGTAAAGAATTTACATTCTGTTTGTTGAATGTCAATGTACTATGTTAGCCGCTGCCTTCGGGCCTTATGTAGTGGAGAAAAAGGCAGCGGGAAAAAAAAAAACTCCACTTTCATTAAGGGTCAGGCAATTCTTTATTGCACAATAAACTTGTACAAAGGCGAGCTTATTACTAATGATTATTTTCTTCCAGCTAACCTTGGGTTATGTGGAAAGTGGAGGGTGCAGTGCCAGGAAGGATTTATTGCGAAAAATTACATAGACCATAATATAGTAATAAAATTCGTAGTTATAGCATAATTCTCATTAAACCAAATAGACCAACAGAAATACCTAGAACACACACTAGTTAATATATAAAAATCACAGTGTTTGTTTTCGAACTCCTCCGAAAAAGTTTCACCGACTTTCATAATTTTTTTTTGGGTATATTTGGTAGATCTGAGAATAGGTCGCAGTCACCGTAGTCTAATTAATATGGCAAAATAACGTTCGCCGAATCAGCTAGAGTTCAATAAGAAGGTCTCTTTTAATCATTTGTCATATTCACCTATGTATATACAAAGTTGGATAAAAATGTTTGAATTATGATTTATGTTCCTGTCCTCAAGATATATTAGAGTTACCTCCAACGCGATTTAAAAAATGTGTTAAGCACATTTTGTGCAAAAAGGCTTACTATAACATCAAGGATTATTTAGAAGACAAAGATGTTTGGCATTAAACAGTAGATTAATATTATTTAAAGGACGATTGTGACTAGTTGGCAAGAGTTGGATGAGAGTAGCCGAGGACCGTGCTCAGTGGCGTGCTATAGGAGAGGCCTATGTCCAGCAGTGGACAAGCATAGGTTGATGATGATGATGATGTGTTTTGAAAAGAATAAATGTGGAGTTTCTTTGTTAGCTTCTTCTCCACATAATCCATTAATTGTGAAACTAACAACTCTGACGTTCATTAAGTAAACATTCTGTTTTTACAATGAATAAAAATATTTGAATTGAATTGAATTGAATTGTTACATAAGTAAATAAAAGAACAATTTTATATATCGGCCTTAAATACAAATAACTTTTCCCGAAACTGTTAAACGCAAAGAAAAAAAATTGAGCCAGACATATAATCTATTTGTTTTTACAAAACATGGGCTCACAGGCGGTTCATAGGCGTCCGACATCAGAAACTTAAGGAGTAGGCATGGAATACTGAATGTCCACAAAACACACTCGTTGTGGATTGGCAAGTGCATTAACTACCAAGAAAGTTATTTAGGCTCGAGCGAGTTACAGCATAAGCGCTGAGCGCACGACCTTTGCCTATCTTGTCAAGCAAAAACCTTCTCTCGCTGAAAGGGCCCGGGACTTTCTCTCGCGCATTTAATTAGCAAGTGTAATTTATTATTATCAGAGTCAGGAGATAGGAATACAGTTCTGTGTAAAGTTGCTGTTATTGTGTAGGTCCGGTCCGATCAATCATTGCAGGAAATTAAAGTGAGCTTTCCTTGTTTCTCTGTTCTATAATCGAATGCAATGAGATGCCGAATGATTTTCGTTCCAGCGCCCGCTCAATGAGCCCCTGCTGACCGCCTCGGCCCCTTAGCTACGAGTTGACAATAACAACATAATGTTATAAAGAATAATTCCAACGAACTTGTCTTAGTCAAAATCCTCGAAAGTGAGATTCTCATTTGTAAAGTTGGTCAATTCGCAACTTCAGATGTAAACGTCCTTTCACGTACTCACGGAGCGTGACAATAATTTTAATTAATCTCCCTCCGGTGATAGACCCAGGGCCTCGCTCGTCTCAGGCTCCTTTTGCCGTTTCCTAATTCCTAAAATATATTTTTCTGCCACTAGGTACATTGCTTTTAGGGTTTCCTAGTCAACGAGGTTACAATTTAGCTATCTCAGTCTGTTTGATTAGCACTTCTAGAAAGCTAAAAGTTTGGCTTGCACGCCAAAAATGGGTAAAAAAAAATGTAAAAAAAATAACCCATAGTATGGGGAATTATTAAATTTGTCGTTTAAAAATATTGTGGGTGTAGAAAAACCATTTTTCGATTCAGGGAGCCGTTTGTCAAATACTACGCTTTAAATCGAAGAAAAAATGCAATTTGTGCCCTAAAATGCAATGCCCGAATTTAAGTGGGTTCCCAAAAAAGGTACGCCGACGGGCGCATCCTACCCGTCATGACATATGGTGCTGAAACGTGGACACTCACGGTGGGGCTGGTCCACAAATTCAAAGTCGCTCAGCGTGCTATGGAAAGGGCTATGCTCGGGGTTTCTCTGAAAGATCGAATTCGAAACGAGGTGATCCGACAGAGAACCAAAGTCACCGACATAGCCCACCGAATTAGCATACTGAAGTGGCAGTGGGCCGGCCATATCATGCGAAGAACTGATAACCGATGGGGTAGACGAGTTCTTGAGTGGAGACCGCGGATCGGTAAACGTAGTGTAGGACGTCCTCAGACTCGGTGGAGCGATGATCTTCGCAGGGCGGCTGGCAAGAGCTGGATGAGAGTAGCCGAGGACCGTGCTCAGTGGCGTGCAATAGGAGAGGCCTATGTCCAGCAGTTTACAATCATAGGCTGATGATGATGATGACCCTAAAAACCTTTTTTTTTTTAAGATTTTATCCTACCGTTTTACCGGCGTGATTATATCTATGCCAAATTTCAGATTTCTAGCACTTGTCGTCTCTGTGCTAAGGCGCGGACAGACAGACAGACAGACGGACGGACATGGAGAAACTGTAGGGGTTCCTTGTTGAATGCGGAACCCTAAAAAACACGTTTTTATTAATTGTTTCGAAGAACATTTATACTAAGTTTCAAGAAATCTGACTAGAACTCTTTTACTCTCTGTAAAAATATGAAAATTAAAAAAATTAAGGTATAATTTTTGAAATTCAGCAAACATAATGTAAATAGTTCACGTTGAAATAAATTATTGATTTCTGTTTTCTGGAAAAACTGAAAAATATGAATTTTATTAAAGTATTATTCATTCTGAATCCGATATTCCTTCGGCCCAAGAAATAAAGTTACACAATTTAATGTTACAATTTTTTTATGTAAGTGCAATAGAAATAAAAAAATTAAATATATTATTATTAAAGAACTTTTTTTTCGAAGTGGTGGTGGCGCAGCGGTAGAACCGGCCTCTCATTCGGGAGTTCGTGGGTTCGAAACCCGGTATGTACAAATGACTTTGCTAGTTATGGTTCACAACCTAAGCACTCGAAATTGCCAATCCGCGGCAGGCATGCGTGGTAATTAAGCCCACACTCTCTCTATCTCTCTGAGAGAAGGCCTGTGCCCTACAGTGGGACGTAAATAGGCTACATAAAAAAACTTTTAAGACCTACTTCGGTTTTAGGTTCTTATTTCTGAATTGTTTGTGAGATTTCCTATGACCCTTATGGTATGAAAATGAAAAAACTTTATTGTAAAACGGTTACAAAAAAAATGGTTACTGGCTCCCAAACTAGGATTCCCTGTGCTATGAGTAGCCAGCCTACTTCCAAAATATATGATAATATAGTAACTAATAGCTAAACGTGCTTAGACCGTACAAATAAATACACGGTCACTCATTAAAATTTTGAGGGATTTCCCCCATTGGCGGCACTTTCGCGAAGTCCAGCTCGCCCCGCGACAGCACCGCCGCCGGTATAGAACCAACCTGTCGACGAGACTCCTCCGAGGAAACCTCTGCCCCTTACCAGACCATTACCATACGCCAGGAGAAACTAGCCGACTCGGTAGGGACTTGCGGACGTTCCGCTTTAAAGGCAGGGCGTCGATTGGTAATGTCGTGTACATATAGGCCGTATCTATATAGAATGGAATGCATTTTTCCTTTACTTGGTTCGCTATCGCTCTTGAAGTCTCGACTTCTCATATTTTTCCTTGCGCCGGCGGATTAATATGGGCATTAAAGTAACTAACTTTTTCTGATTTTCTGTGTGATTAAGTTAATATGATTACTTAGGTGGTTAAACTGAATTTCCAAGTTATGTACCAAAATGAAGCAAATAAATTTAACTTCAATTCATATTCTAGATCGCATTGGTATTTCGATGACTGGTAATTTTTCTAATTTAACCGTAAATATAGACCGATTGTCCAAAACGTTTCCATCTGGATCATCCTCGTACTTCATTAAATGCTGGCTTAGAGAAAACTCGCGGTGGGATTGCTCTAGCTCGATCTGTCATTCAATCAGCATTCAATACGTCCGACGGCTCCGTAAGTAAATGTTGAGTAGAAAATTGATTCTCGATTATTCTCGGCGGTTCTCTTTCTTTCCTTAGTCAGTGAATCGTGGCTGCCAATCAGTAGATACATCATCGTCATTAGCGGGAGTGACGTCACAGTCGAACGGGGCAAATCAAGTGGAAATAAGAAAATAAACAATGGTGGGGCGACGACCGCCCGCCGGCTGCACGCGGTCGGGCTGCACGCGGTCGGGCTGCACGCGGTCGGGCTGCACGCGGTCGGGCTGCTCGGCGGAAGGTCAGCACCGCCTCCGTCACTGCCTGTCTTTTTACGTACCTACAGTCAGTAGCTTCTAGACCTAGATGTGCACAGCACTCTAAGTTAAAACATCAAAAATGTTAATAAAAATATAATTAAATAATAAACAACTTCCACACAACACAATCACTTGTCCTGGTCCCAAACTATGATATCCTGTGCTATAGTTACCAGGTAAGGAGATCTCAAACGTGGAAATACATCCGGACATATATAAGTTGCATAAGCGATGAGCAGCCTATCAATATCCCACTGCACGGCACAAGTTTTCCCTCAGAGAAAGAGAGAGGGAGTGAATAAGGAAATTGCTCGCACCTTTGAGTTTCCACTTGAATGCGTTGTGAAGTTGCTGTTTTATTTCAAACAGCATCTTGAAATGGACTTTCAGAAGCGATCTTAGAGTTAAGAGCGCTTTAAAAATACGGTCCGACCGAGAATTTGGCCGAGAATTTGTTATTACTGGGGTATTTATTTGTCACACATACATTTTACAGCTAAGTAGGTGGGTTAAACTAAATAGTAAACTAAACTAATCAAATATACCGCCCCGGGACACGCCCGATCCAAAAGTTCCCATGACGCTAGCGGCGTTCCCTCGCTGCACCGCCAGGGAAATCCTCTGCATCAGGTATGCCCCGGAACGATGGTCATACCGGCGACTTCTCAGACGCTTGTATGTTTACTAAACTACTTTGTACTTTATTTCGGAATATAAATGAATAATCTCGGCCGGCTAAGGCCACATTGAATAGTCTCGGTTGGCTCTAGATCAATTAAATTTATGAAACCAATGGTACCTAACGAATGACTGGTCATTTCAGCAACGGGTAACATTTTCGCGCTCTCTATCAAGCGAACAATTTTTTTCTTTTTGCTTTGTGGTCGGGCGGCGGCGGCGGCGGCGGCGGGAAAGTGCTCAGTGTAGGGTGACCATAGAGAAACGATGCGTGCGAGTCGAGACTCGCCACCGACTTCGGTTGTGAAATTACCGTAAAATGCGAAAACAGGAACAAGAGCGGCCCCAGAAGATATTTTCCCAAAGTTTCCCATGTGCCATTCAGCTCATTCATTGTAAGACGCGGGATGTTTGTAAAAGTAAAATCTTCTTATGCGCTGTCGTTAGCGAGCCCCTTGTTCTTGGCGTTTGAATGGAGCTGCAAAAACACCTCGTGGCGGAGTACAACTTAACTGCAACTACTCATTCGACTGTCGCATTTATTTCAAGCTACATAAGAGTGGTCAGGATTAACTGTACGATATGGTAGATGGTACGTGTCCCGGTCACCAATTAATTTCCAGCTAATCAGCGAGCGCGTGACACTTGAATTTAATATTCAAAAGCAATTTTATCCCTGATTGAGATAATCACGCTTATCGGTGTAGGTTCCCACGGGTATTAAGATGTAATCAGCTGCTGAACGGCAGAGCATTATGTAATTTAAAGGTGATTTATCATTGTTCATGTGGCATTGACGTGTAATAAGTAAACCTTTAAACCTATTGTTTATTCACAATCACCGTTCAACTGTATGATAAATATTACCAACTGTCATTTAGAGCCATAATATCCTTATTAATAAGTTTTATGTTAATACGGCTCGTGGAGTTCCTATGAACAGCCGTATTTTCTTTTTCACCTCCCGCCTCGTATTGTTTTGGCGACCGTTAGCTATTTTATATTGTTTTTACAATATCGATCTGAGACCCTTGAATCAACGTACATTGTTAACACTTATGTAGGTTTGTATTATTTATCCAATTAAATAAATAAATTGAATGAAACTTCTGCGGCCGAGTCCGCTGGCATCGTCGGACCGGTTTGTGCAGATCTGGCTTATTGTTGCATAACGCAGAGGTTGCCAAACTCCATTCAGCATCAACATCGTACATCGTACCTCAATAATGTCTCCCGTTCATTAACGCCTGTAAATAGACAATCGGACATAACCCAATCGGTTATGTAAAGCCAATGTTATTGCTTTCAAATACGTAGCTCGATGCGGGTTTTTTGAGAAGTTATAAACGTCAAACAGTCGTCTCTAAAAGAAAAATCATAAATCTTTTCAGACAATAAAGACCGTGTTGGTGTACCAAGTAGTGAGTCAGTTCCGTATATGACCAAGGATGTTCATCATCATCATCGTCAGCCATTTGACACCCACTGCAGGACAAAGGCCTCCTTCGTGGTTTTCATAACCATGAGGGGTTTTGACATAATCGCCACGGTTGGCAGGCGGGTTGGCGATCGCAGTATGCGGTTGGAATCTCAGGAAGACGCTGCTGCCCGTCTCCTGGTACTTGATTTCCATAGTCGCCTTCTAAGACATCCACGGAAGGAAGTGGAGTGACGCTATCCTTAATCCGGCGCCACACGGAACTATGGCCTGCCTATGGCTTTGCCCACGTAGAACTGTATGAGCCTGGCGTCTTTACGGCGCCTGAATACCGGGAACTTATTCCCAAGGATGTTAATGACCAATTAACAGTCATGTATTTTAAATGTTTCTAAGCAAATGTTGTTTATAATCGCGAGATTATGCGCATAATCCACGGGAGATGATGTCTTAAAACAAGAAGGCGGCGGCGGCGGCGGCCGGTGCGGTCACCTCCGCCTCCATAATGCATGAGGCTTTCCCGCGCGAGTGAAAGTGCTCGGAGCATCTCCGGCCCACGGCTCCCGGCTGCTCACTGATTCCTCGCCAAACTGGACGCGGGCCTTACTTTTTCTCGAGTTCGCTTTCTTTATTAGATATACTTTGGTCTATGCTTCTTATCTTATTACGCAAGCATGTGTCCAAAATATTTGATTGACAAAGTGTAACCCCGTTGACGGCGACCGGCATGCGTACAGCGTAATGAGTTCCTTGCTCCTTACATAATTAATGTTTATAATTTACGAGCGATTGCGCCACGCGTCGCCGCCCGCCAGATCGGTTACAGAACGGTATCACTGAAACAAGTCCCGCGGCGACAACTGAATAACTGGAAGCGAGGTTTGCTATCAGATACATTTCGTGATTGAGTGATTGCGTAAACATGTTTTGAACGTACCTTCCGTACTACTCCTTACGGTCGGACTTTCCCGACAAAATTAGGAGTAAGCAGTGTATCTGGAATAACATACATAATTATTCATATTAAGCTGATAAAGGACTCAGCTTCGTCAGATAAATTAAATTCAGGACACGTGCCTAAACTAATAGCAGCTACACCGCAAATTGTGCAGAATTAGCCATAATACAAAAATACATAAAAAAGTTGCAGGTAGTTATAACAGTATCGACTTTTAAAATGTCCTAAATTTACAAAACCCACTCAAGTACTTTTTGAAGGAAACCATCTGTCCAGTAGACGCCAATTTAAAAGGGAGCCTTGCAGATAGAATAACAACTCCACCGTTCATGAGTATTGAGTATGAATACGGAACCTTACAATTGTGGCATAATATTCCAGTTCACTTCTCACATACTTTCGCTTTCCATCGACTTGGTCCGAGTAAGTGCAACGGTTCCGCGGTGTCCCGGCTCTTATCACTAATCTATCTGCAGTGGCGGCGCACTAGGAAGGACTAGGAAGATCACTAGGAAGAAATAACATTGCTTACTAGACTGACAAATAGCGTCAAATAACAGCCATTGTCGTGCCTATATCAATCTTTTGAACAACGATGCTTTTATACTATACGACTGTAGGCCCCGGGCCGGGTGGACCCCCGGCGGGCGGTCGCGACCACTTTCAGTCTCTACGGGCAGCGAGAGTCGCGCGACCACTCCGACGATCCTGACCAGCTCTACCGCACTTCCTGTTTGTTCTGTGTTTCTCTTTATGAGGAAAACCATCCCTCGATAGTCGTTACTGGTTAGTGAAAGGAAAACGGTTTGGTAAAGATCAAGGGCCTCTAACTAACTATGATGCCCTTGTCCTAAAGATGTTATGAAGTCGAACGGAATTAGAACGTGGTTAGATAACGACATAGCAATGAAGCAATCTTCTAACTGATTTGATTTGACCACTTGAGATAAATCGTTGTTTTGTTTTGTTTACAGGTAAGTTCACTAAACTTTGTCCGTTGTATTGCGTCAGTTGTCGAGGTTGTTATGTAAGTATATAGTTAAGTGACTAAGAACAAAAGAGTAATGTCCCATTGGAATTCTGCTTCATGTTAGAGGAATTAATTAGTAGTATAAGTAGTTAGCTCCTTTTTTCTCCCACTTTTCACACTTATACGTAACTTTCTACAACATATCAGCGCGTGGTGCAATATGGCCACCACCTTACAGAAGATTCACTGTACACACACACACACACACACACACACACACACACACACACACACACACACACACACACACACACACACAATTTTAGCTTCAATTAAGATAAGAATATTCTTTTTGTACTCACCAGAAGAGAATTACATAAACAATAGTTACAAAAGAAGAGGTAGCCTTGTTTATAGCAATTTCTTCCAGGCAACCCTATATTGGAAATATTTCCGAAGGAAAAAGAAAAAAAAACTGCTGTTTTACAGCAGTAGTCTTAACTTGCCCTCTAAACAAAAAGTCACAATACAGAAAAAAATTTACTGTGAAGACCATTGGTTAATTTTTGTGATGCCAAATCTGCAAACAATATTTCTTATGTTGATTTTTATAAGGATTAGTAAACAATTGATTGTTTAAGATATTGTACAACAAGAAATGATTTTTCAAATAAAAATATACCTATGTTATCTTCATAAAGGTCAAAAGTATACCAAATCTTTTACATGAAAAAAAAAGTGATATAACGTGGAAGCGCGAGTAGCCGAAATTAAACTTCTGCATTCTCATATTTTATGCATCTGAGCCTTTTCCACTGTCTACGTTTCGCTAAGGACCATTATTACACTCTCGAATGAGCCGGTCACGAAGCAAATCCCCTTTTCTTGAGCCGATAGATAGCTATGTCGAACACGTGGAGTGAAAGGCCACTACATCTTACGCGAATACTGAGAAGGAATTTTAATCAGTCAGTCTGTAATTACTTGCAATTGAGATTACATTCCGACCATTACATTTGAAGGTGTCAGCACACACGCAAGATCCCTGCGAGTCGCCCATCATCTAATATATAAAAATCTCGTGTCACAATGTTTGTTTCCAAACTCCTCCGAAATAGCTTCATCGATTTTTATGAAATTATTTATGTAGGCTAATTAATATGCCAAAATAACGTTTGCTGAGTCAGCTAGTAAAATAAAACATCAATGGCTACGTATATGACGGAGCATCATTCGAAAAGAGCTCGGCTGAAATTATGAACAATATTAGTCGTAGAGAAAAAGAACACCAGCCTCTCCAAAGAGATTAAAACATTTTTTTTGTAAGTTCTCTGTGTGGTTTTACAGTGCCGCTTTCGCCAACGCGGTCGGTAAGCGTCGCGAGCCAGGAGCTTCGAGTGTCTTGGATCGTACATAGTAAAACGCTGGGACCGCTTTGATGGTAATATGGCTTACAGGCCGCGCGGTCGGTAAAACGTCAGTAAAATCGGGCGTCACTGTAAAACTACATTATTGGTTACAAAATGTACACTACGTTCAAAAAGACTTCGTGATTTGAGAAGTTTATTAGATAAATACTTAAGTATTCTTAAGAATATTCTCGTTCTTTTTTGAGACTTACCTAAGTCTCCTTCTGTCTTTTCAGGTGAGTATTGAATATTTACTTAGTAAAAGTCTCGATTAAGAAACTGGTGGTGAGATTCTCCTATGTAAATGTACTAGTGTAGTTGTTTACTAGAAACCCAAAGTATTTTCTTTTTATTCAATGTAGCGCAGAAACTTCTATTTAAATGTCGTTAGATGTCAATTTCAGGTAAGATTTAGACCGTTGTGTAAAAGAAATGTGAAGACACCTCAGTCTTTTATCATTTGGTCCTTATTTATCAGGATTCAAATTCTTTGTCTAAGACGGTTGCACTGAACTACTTTTAATTCCAAACATTTTTGTCATCTAAAATTGCAGTCCTTTTTTCCCGAAGTCCTTTTTGCAAAATGTGCTTTATATAATCTTATCCAGTGATACATAATTGGGTATTTGACAAAATATCAAATGAGTTACTTTTAAAACGGAATTTTGTATGAAAATACTTGCTTATGACGTCACATTTCAGAGCACTCTTTTTAGGTTTAATCTATTTAAAAATTGTAATAACTAGTAATTGACTAAAAGAGATACATTTTCCGAGATATTTTGTAATTTTTGTTTTAATTGAGCATATGAAAGAATTTATTGTTGATCGTGTCAAAAACCGTATTATGCTGAATTTGTTTTTACGATATTATTGGCCGAAAGGGTAACACTTGATCACATGATTGTGTCGTGTGGAAGTTATTATTTTATTAACTACTAGCTGACTCTGTAAACGTCGTTTTGCCGCATATTAATTAAGCCTATGACCTAATCTCAGACCTACCAAATATACACAAAAATAATTGTAAAAATCGGTGAAGCCGTTTCGGAGGAGTTCGATAACAAACACTGTGACACAATATTTTTTATATTAGGTATATAATAAAGTATACATAATAGAATTCAGATTCACAAAAAGCAGAATTAAGATAGAAAGTGTAAAGATTTATGGTTTGCCGACTCCGTGTGACTACACCAGCAGCACGGTTCTCTAACGCAATGTCCCGCGGCGCGCGCGCTGCGGTTTTTTACTCCGTCTGCGGTCGCGGCCAATCGCAACGCAGCTTCCTGCGTAGGCGCAACAGCGGTTCAAATGCCAGCTATAACAACGTCTTACCAAATCTAATTGCACCACAAATATGGCGAATGCGGCGTGAACTATGTTTTGTTTGCTTTGACTTTGACCGTATGACTTCTGTAATCATCATCTCCAACCTCTCTCTCTTCATAAAGGTCTTATGAATCCCAAATTTGAACCAAATGACATCCTAAGGATGAAGCTGACACATTACTTCCACTACACTAATTCACTGTATTTGTGTCAAAACGAACTTTAGCGCAACGCTCTGAAGTAATAAGGCAGGTAAATGCCAGATAACTAAGCCTATTCTAAGAACAAACTAGTCCATTTCGGAGTGTAGCAATAGTTGTTGCAAGTGCCGATATGTGGTATCGACAGTGGCGGTGGCGGTGGCGGGCGGTTGTCATTGTCGCGTTTCCCGTGAGACAGTACCGCAGTAGCTACGACCAGGGGGCGATTCTCTTAAATGCATAGTTGTTCCATAGACTGATGTGAGTACGGCAATGGTTGTTTCTTTGACATTATTGGTAGTCTGCTAACAAATCGCATTCCAATAGTATATAACCCGTGCAACATAACTCGCCTTGCGCGATTCGATCTGCTTCGCGAGAGATGCCTATTTAATTTGCACGGTTTTATACCATTGGAGCGACATTCTACTAGCTTAATAAACTACAAAATAGATGTGAATAACAGCTATTGTTGTGCTAATATGGTTTTATTGAACAACTATGTCTTTGTATTCTTTTTGTTGCACTAACCCGTGCTGAGGACAATTTTAAAAACCTATTTAGAGGCTAAAAATTCCACCCATGCCGGGAAGTTTGTAAAGAGGCTCGAAATTTCATCGATGCTTGCACTTGCCCATTAGCTCAGTTGGGAGAGCGCTGGCACGGTGAGCCAGAGGTCGCGGGTTCAAGTCCCGGCATGGGTGGAATTTTTAGCCTCTAAATAGGTCTTTAAAACTATGTCTTTATTAGACTTTAGGTCCAGCTATCGGATCGTACCGAGCTATGCCGACACCGCTCGATATTATTGCAATAACGACACGTCCTTACGCAACGACTGTTTGTCTACATCTAGATTATAAATCTAATTATTTTTACGACTGCAATTTGAAAATTGCAAGTAAGTTTACGATTGCGACTCTGATTTAACATTTCCAAGTCAAGGCAAGCCGCTGTTCGCCCCGGTAATCGTCTTACATCGGGACAAGTCAGTGAATCCAATTTTAGTTTAATTAAACCGATGATTCATCACTCAACTGACATTTCTGAAAATGCAGCAGTATCGATTTGTAGACGTAACTTGGACGGTCGGGAGCTGTAACCTTCTCGTAATTAGAGGATTTAGCGAAAACGTGGACAGTGAACAGTTACTTTTAGTGCTGACTTAAATTGGCTGAAATAGTGGAACAAATCTTGGAAACGAAGAGCTGTCTCCCAGTGAGTGACGCGCATGCCCCTCGCTTCTCTTCGCAAGGGACAGACGAGTGATATCTCCCAGGCGGGCGGCACACTACTCTACATGCTCTCTAGTTTAGTTAGCGCACAGCACTGACATCGCTAGAAGTCCCAAATTCGTATGTCCTCTCAATTTTTCCAGTTAGAGTAAGAAGATGGTCTTAGCGTATCGATGTTCGCCATTGTGTTGATTTGCCAATCAACGTTACTTTAGTTACTAAGTTTTATATGCTTGAATACAAAATAAATTTTATTAGAAATGTTATGGAGCAGAAACATAATCATATACTGTATATTTAGTATGCTAGTTGATTTCTAGCCTGTTAAGGATTCTAAATAAATTAACTTATCTTTTTACTTCGCCTATTCTTGGACTCATATTAGAAAACTTCGTATTTCACGATAAAGATTGAACACTATTGAATATTTTGATCAAGCCTTCTAAATGCGCAGTATTTATTATCGTACAATTATTTAGGAAACGAAACTGTGGCTGCTAGTGGTAATATTATTTGGACGGAAATGGCGGCATCGACCTGGCAGGTGCCAGCTGTGGTCAGTCCAGCCTTCTCCAGTAGAAAATTTTATATGAGATTCAATACATTGTGCTTTATATCACACAGAAGCTTACTTAGGGTGGTAACTAACGCAATATAATCGCGCTGACGTGATGCGGATTTTCTTGCACATCAACATGTTCTGATATTGTCTGACGACTGCCTCGTCTAGCGGTACCATGCCGGAGGTCGTAGGTTCGAATCCCACTGGGGGCCGCCGTAGATTTGGACAATGGCATCAGTCTGGGTGTATTTCCATGTTTGTGATGTCCTTGCCTGGTTACCATAGCACAGGGTATCCTAATTTGGGACCAGAACAAGTGACTGTGTTGTGTGGAAGTTATTTATTTATTATTATTATTTATTTATTTATCTCCAGCTCCGCTAAACGAAACGAGATTTCTACGAGTACCCTGACCTGTGAGGCTCAAGTTTTGCAGAACCATTCGAGCAAGTCACGAGTCTGCGGGCTCCATTGAAGCGAATAATGAGCCTCATTCGCTCGGACTTGGCGCATTTCTATTTCTTAATTCCAGTTGTACTTAAGTATTGAACAGCGGAGTACCCGCACTAACGGGCCATTGATGATGGATGGTGATGTGTGTGTGTGGATAAATACTGAACAAACAATCGAATAGCCAGAAAGGCGACTTGGTTCTGTTTGAATTTGATTAGCAAAGTTTTGCGTGCCGCGAAAACAGGCACTCGAACTGTAAGTTTTTAATAACGTTAGTGAAAAATTAAAAGAAACATTTTGTGAAACGGGTACAAAAAAAACAGTTACTAGATTTCAAAGTAGAATACACTTACCGGCCCCTCTGCTGTCGACGTAATTGTGTTCCGAAGTGCACCACAATTAAATACAATAAATCAGACAATACGACTTATTTCTTTTATGTTTTACTTGTAAGAAATAGCATCATACGCATTGATGAAGGAGTAAATCGGAAACTGAAGGCCAAAATATTTTGGCTACATTATTAAATAAACGCACTCAATTGTAACGCAAGTTGGTTAAGTTAGCGTTGAGAGTACGGGAGCAGCTGGTCGGACTCTTCCGAATAAATTACAAGTTGGCGAAAGTATTTCATATTGTGAAATTTGTTTTTCACTGAACTTCTATTGTGTCCCACCGGCTTGGCAGAGGCTTCACCTCTATACGTAGCTGCGAATTCGATTTCCAATAAGTTATTAAGATTGCTTGTGACGTGTGAGCTAACTTTTTGAAAGCTATTTACTGTTTTAAATGCGCAAGTTTAGATGCATGCATGTTTGTTACTCAATCGCACTAGAAGGGTTGAATGGATCTGCAAGAAATGTGGAACGGAGATAGATTGGAATAGCACAGAGGCTACTTTTTATCCCGGCTAAATACACAACAAAGTTTTTACGCCAACGAAGTCGCAGGCAAAAGTCAGTATGCTATGAAATGATTTAAGTACGAAGCCGTATTTCTGTTTTATTGTTATGAGATGAGTGATAGTAGTAGTAGTCGTGGGCAGCTCGACCTCCAACGTGTAATTATTATTATTGAAATAATGTTCCTTTAATACGCACGTCTTTTTGTGTAGCAAATGTTTGCAGCGGTATTTACGAAAATACCGTAGCGTTTAGCTTTTCAATAATAGTATAGTAGACCAATTGAGTTTAAAATGAGTCAAATTGCGAAATAACGGCCTACCGCTACACTTTACATTGTGATTGCCAAAACTGCGCCATCACAAATGAAGCATGGACGATTGTGAATTTTATTCATCATACCCTTATAAAGGATTTTAATAGAATCTGAATGAACTCGAGTCTGTAATGAATACCGTTGGCTGGTAAACACGTGCATTACCGCATTACGGGAGTCACGTTTACATGTGTGTAATTTGAGTCGGTAATGCTTGGGTGACATACGGGATTAAAACTTCACTTGAGTTTGCCGGTAACTCGCTCTCAGTATTTCATGCTGCGATGCACACGCTTCATATTCATTAGTTCCTGCAAGTTTAGTTAGAGGCATCTACTCGAACGTATCTATCTTATTAAATCGACTCTACATTTATCAGATATACTCTGCTGTTATTAACCGACGCTTTCGACACGAAAGAAGAACGGGCCCCATTAAAGGCTCTTTAAAAATAATGGCTTTAACATTCTCGTAATGTTGAAAAATAAACTCCCTGTAATAAAAATATTTCCGACGTCAAAATTATTTCCGTAAACTATACAATAATAAACAGCTTTAAAATGTATGCTTTCCGCTTTAAAATAAATAACCTTTGTAAATTAACCACAGAAATGACGCATGTCTTGATAGTATTGTCGAGATAAGGTACGGAGGATTCAGATTTGGTCCCTATCTATTAATGTTAAAAGAGAAATGTTTACGTTAAAAGGAGTAATTTTAAAGTTTACTTGTATATATTTCATTATCATCCTCACCATCAGTATACCACGGCCCACTGCTGGGTATAGGGTGGTGTCCCGGCCATTTCCATTGCAGTCTCGAGACACTTTCGACAATATCGTAGATCTTTGTCCGGCGACGGATGACGACATTGGGTACCGGATATATAGCATTATTATATTTACTGTCCAAAAAACTATAGGGTAAACCATTTATTTCAAAGATCACATGAGTTACAGTTCAATCTATCTTATGAAATATTGGCTTAAAATGCCTTGTCTGTGGAATTGTTTATATGGTAAACTTAGGTCACTTTACGTACTTATGTCAACGGTTATGATGACAGTAAAACTCTATCAACTTACAGGACCATCTAGACTATAGTAAGAAAATGTATTGTCTTCAAATATTCTAAAGCCGTGATAGCTCGAGCTGTCAGACCAAGATTAGGTAATGCCAACCAAACTGCAAGTTGCGAATTCACCATGGGAACGGCAGCGAGCGGCAGAATCACCGCGCAGCGTGGCAAGGTGCGCGGAGGGGGAGAGGGGAGGGCATGAACTTTAGCCGCGCTTGCGCAAAGGCGGCGGCGCACCTGCGCACTCGCGGCCACCGACGACTGATTCACTGATCATAATGATCCCAAACTGTTGTTTAGGTTTATAAAGTCGTGTCTCGTGAAACTCAATGTATCTAGAGCCACGTAAGATACCTGACAGGGTACTGTAGAAAAGTCAAGTAGAACTTAAGCGAATTAAACATAAACATTTACATACAGGCACATACATTATCCTACTCTTCTATTTGAGTAGGTACGAGTACCTGTTACTATGGGACCAACTCTGAAATAGCGAAAAAAAGGCAACTATTGATACATTCCCTCGAGCATGTACTAAAATTTTGTATGGAACAGTCGATATTTTTTTTTGCGATTTCAGATCTGGTCGGATTGACCTATAATAAAAGTTGTTTGTATTGATCTATGTTTTAGGTTGGCGATTAATTTTTTTCTGTACCGTAAGCGCAATTATGATCGAGTGTCGATAGGATAATTGACCTCCTAGTCACATGGTGGACGTTTGGCCAATGTAGGTTCATGGTTGCGGCGTTCCCACAGGCTCACGGAAATTGCGAAAAAAAAGGTCAAATGATGAAATTTTTTTTTTTAAAAACAAACCTATTTTAAATTAAAAAATTATGATAAAATTCTGTATAGAGCAGACGATATATTTTTTGCGATTTGGTTAGTTTGGTCCTACAATAAAAGTTGTTTGTATTGAAGAGTGGAATAATACCGTTCAGCAACTGGACCTTTCTGCAACATCCCGAGCGCCTTAGAACCCTGACCAATTTTGAAAGCTGAAACGAAACAGTAAGTTGCATCAGATGCATAGGCATTAGTAATAAGCAGAGCAGGGCACAGGCCTTTTCTCAGAGAGATAGAGATCGTATTGGCTCTATCATCACGTGTATCTTCCGTGAATTTGCAATGTCAAGCGCGACTACTCAGAGGCTCAGGGTCTCGATCTATGTTTTAGGTTGGCGGTTAATTTGTCTGCACTGTAAGCGCAAATATGATTGAGTATCGATGAGCTAATTGACCTCTGGTCACGTGGTGAATGTTAGGTCAATGTAGGTTCATGGTTGCGGTGTTCCCACAGGCTGACGGATGGCTGGTAGTAAGCTGGCCAAAGAGCGATTCTGGTTGCACAAGCGAGTGGTTTGGTATTTGCCGGACAGTTTAATGGCCTATCAATTTGATAGATGGTAGCAGACAAATAATTGCTGTTATCGTGGCGTGAAATTAACTTGTTCACAGCACTAGCATATATTTTTTTTATTTTCAACATCCTTAGAAAATCAAAAGCATAAATTAATAGTATTGAAATAAAAAACGGGCCGAGTGCGAGTCGGACTCGCGCACGAAGGGTTCCGCACTATTATCTATACAACATTAGACACAAAGATCGGGAAAAAACGGCAAACAAAAAAATCACGTTTGTTGTATGGGAGCCCACCGTAAATATTTATTTTATTTTAATTTAATTATTTATTTTTTAAGTCAATATACAACTAAATATTCTGTGAATATTTCAAGTGTCTGCCTGTTGCCGTTATTAAATCGATAAAAAAAACGGCAAAAAATTACATTTGTTGTAAGGGAACCCCCCCTCAAATATTTATTTTATTCATTTTTTTTTCACACATCATTGTGAAAATTTCAACTATCTAGCTATCGCAGTTCATGAGATACAGCCTGGTCACAAACAGATAGACGGACAGTGAAGTCTTAATTATATTCTTTTTGTTGCACTAACCCGTGCTGAGGACAATTGGTACGGTTAGCTAGAGGTCGTGGGTTCAAGTCCCGGCATGGGTGGAATTTTTAGCCTCCTCTCCCTCCGGGTACGAAACCTCAGAAAAACAAAACAAAACCAGCGTGCGTGCACGCAGCTACTAGTGAGTGTTGATGCGAATAAGGTTCGTCAGGATCGTGGCAAGTGGCAAATTCTGGTCTTTGCCTACTCCTCTTCGGTACAGGCGTGAGTTTACGTAGTGTATGTACCTACGTAAATGTTGTCCTCTACATGTTTCTGGTGTTCGTAACTATTCTTTAAACAGAATCTCGCAAATACCTACGTTCACGCATAAGTCACCACTTGTCCTGCGGCAACGCCACTGCCGTCCCTTTCCCCTTTACCTGCATGTTGTGTGCCTATGTCCTGGACACGATATGACAGCCCGTTCTGGGCTAAGTCATAGGGTTACTGTGAACGCAATACCAAATATCTAAAGGCATTTTCCGTAGAAAGCATGTTTATCCGAGTATTCTTTTCGCTAAAAATTTGTCTAATTTTAATTATTTTATTTACCTCGGAAACATGTTAGGTTAGGTTAGGTGTAGGGCACAGGCCTTCCCTCAGAGAGAGTGGGACGTATATAGGCTGCTTATGAAACATGTTAGGTTGTGTCTCTGCGTTTAGGCAGAAAAAATAAAATGTAGAACTTTTAATCACGGGGCTAAGTAGCCACAATGATAGCCGATGTCCGATGGGATATGGCACGGTAACAAGAAACTTGGACTTACCGTCAAATAATATTTTTGTGATAAATAGTAAATGTTGATTATGACCATGAAGTTTGAAGGTGATGACAAATGTTATTAGGTAAAAACATTGATCAGTCTATCACATAAATAGATATATGTACATCAAACTTCTAATTACTAAATAAATGAATACTGAACATTCAATATCTGGTTCAACTTTTCGCAAATCTTGTTTAATTTGGTAATCGTTAAAACTTTCCTTTTTTCGTTGACTCGGAATTCACTCATAATCAGTTTATGCCACCCAGCCAGTGTGGCCAGCCCACCGCCTTATTAGGTCTCTGCTACACATATCTCGCCATAACTCGCAATTACGCTGAGTACCAACCAACCCACAACAAGCGCCAAGCGCGGACCAATATTTCAATATTCCACTTGCATTTACCTAGTTAGGTACCTCGTAAGCAATTGATTTGTTGTTTTGATAGGTTGCACTACTTTACAAAATGACAATTATCATCTTGCTCTTTGAAGTAGGTATTTCCGTTATCACATTGAGGCCAAAATCGTGTCTCCTGCGGCAAGTGCCACTATGAGACTTGTGTTATTTGTGAGTGTTGATAGGTATGTCCCGTCTATAGAGGGAATGTAGAGTATACGTGGCACTACATAGGTACCAGTGGCGAAGGGTGTTATTGTAATAAAGGGAAGCCGGTCCAAAACAACTCATCGAGTGGATGCTAGCGCCAATTCGACGAATTCGACTACGACGTCTTCAGAAGATGAGGCCTCACTTTCACCAGAAAAAAACGCTGAAGATTTGATGATAACAGTGTCTTTCAATTATGATAGAAGTGGCTTCGAAAAAAGCCTTATTGACGTGCGCCGAATCATCACAGCATGCATATTAGCAGGCACCTTGCATACTAAGTAAATTATAAATGAAAAACTAGTGACTGAATTTGAAACGGATTTTGTGTAGGTACATACTATGAGCACTGGAACCAAAGTACCTTTATAATGAACTGCAACAAAAACCAGAGCGCGTCCTCTTCTTGACTGAGTTGCACATGCCTCGTCTACACCGACACCTCTGGTCACCCCGCCTTAGAGTTGGCTGCTTGTCACCAAAGGTCACCAACTCTTTGCGAGCGTCTCGCCACATCGATCACCATGTTCACAATCTCACCGGTGACAATAGCAGATGAGATTTGATGTAACCGACGTATCACGAAGTCAAACGAGGCCTTTTCAGAGCAATGGGGTTGTGTGCCAATCGAACCGGCACAGCCTAGAGGTATACTTACGACAATAGGGTCAAACTGTTGCGGGCAACACCGCATGTTAAGCTCAAGATAACTAGCTTAAACGGGCTATTACTAAGCTGCGTGTTAGTCCTACCCTGCATTGTAAATTAAACCAGCAGATTGTGCTAGTTCGCTAATGCGAACTTTACAAGAATTATAAGTGTTTCATTTCATTTCATTAACAAAATAATTCAAGAATCGAGACCGAGGGATGACTAACTCGTGCGTTAAGTCTCCTCCATCAATGAGATTATTTTAATGGGCTATATGTACCTAAGCTTGAGGTAACTAGCTCCCTAGACCGCAGTATTTCGCAGCCTTTATCCTGTTATGATAACTTCTTCTTCAGAATAATAATGTATGTATGTAAATATAATTAGATATGTCTATATTATATCGCTATAAGTAAGTATGTACAATTTTTCATTACAATTATTTATTTTATTATCTTTGTATATATGTATTATTATAATTTGAAAACTAATTAAGTAGGTACATTAAAATATCATTAAAATATCATTACACCGTTTGGCACTAACCCTACCTTTTTCACGTCATCTGTTAGTTGGCTAGAATAGAATACTATTTAGTATTAAGCCCGCTAATTTTACAATGTTTTGTCGTACAATAAGATTTTTAATAATGATTATAATAATGATCGAATTGCGAACCTCTATTTATTCACGCGTTCAAACACCTGAGTTGTTTTGAAACCACCGATAAGGTCGGAAACTACGAGCCGATGCTAATCGCAATGTAATTGTTGAGCGAACAGGCCTAACTTACGGCGCGCATATTACAAGATAGACATTTCTGTAGCATTGCGACAGACAACCTTACCGCACACCCCTTTTTATCATTTATTTACTCCGTTCGTTCATTGTTCTTACTTTCGACAATCAAATTCCTAACCTATTCGTCGCCTTTTATAGGATTTGTTAACCAATGCACTTGTGGCATGATTCTGTTTTAGATTCCACACATTGCTAAATAAGTCACCGATGGGACCACCACGCTGGGGACGTATTAATTATTTATAACGTAGTGAATAATGCATTTTTATTACAAGCAGGGAGTCCGCATGGCATGTCAGTGATGGATCTGACTATCATGGATGAAGTGGCGCGGTGGTCTGTGGCCTGTAGCTGGTCCGGCATGCCGGCGACGCGCGTGCACTGCCGGCTTTTGATTTATGCGAGTGTCTGCTGTCGAGTGGAAAACGCTACTCGAGGAAGTATTTCGTCTCTAACATGAAGATCGGACGTTGACTTATGGACCTTATTTTGTAACATGAGAATTCTGTGTCGAAGATTAGAAACAGAAACGCGTTTTTTGGTGATAAAAGACAAAGCGCTCGATCTAACAATGCACAATTACAAAGAAATGTGTAAAGTACGGCAGTCAAGTGAAAGAAACACCAGAAACAAATGAGACCGGTCTTTAAATATTTCGACTTTTTTGCAGCCTTCGCCGAACCCAGGAAATTCCTAGCTAGTTTATTGAATTGCTAATGAGCTTTGTTTTCAACGTTTTTATTATTATTAGCGCACGTTAAAATCAAAAGTCGCATAAGCGAAGGTTGCTAGATGAAAAAAAACCAAATGTGAACCAGTCTACGACCGGGCGACCTTTACAACTTGCAGCAATTATAAACAAACTAGAAAAATCGCACTTTAACAAGTTACGTAATATTTGGCGGCAATTTACGACATGTGAAGACCTCAATGATTGTGCTATTGCGATGGTAGAGTCGTCAGGCTTAGCAAGTGATTTTGGGCTTTCACAATGCTCGCACAGCTTTAGCAGCTTTGACCAGTGCAAAACCAACTAAGCTCACAAATAACACCAAGCAAAACTAAATTTGAACAGGAGTCTACTAAATCATGTCTCTATGAGTCCGTGTCCCTATAAATAACTCTTGTTCTTTCAAAATTATCTACTTGCTGTATTAAGTAGAAATTAGCACGGTAAAGGCGACGCCCGTCAGTGGCTCATGGAATGTATCCAAAACAACACTTTCCCCGAACACACGACGACCGCGAGAAAGTTATCGACAAGGCCGTTTATGAAAATCTGTTTGTTCCCCTCTTCTCGTACCTACTGCGAGAACGCAGAAGTTCCTCTATGAAACGCATCAGTCAAAAGCAAGGATGTGGTGTGGGCTGAGCAACCAACAAGAATCTAGAGTGGCAAATAATTCTCTGTTTTATTCTCTATGTGCGTCGTACTAATATGTCGGTATGATACCAAGAAGTCGTTCACCAGTAGTCAGATTTGCCTGGCGAGCGAACTTTTTGTTGGGTAGGTACCTCTCCTGCGCGGCACACTTATCTATTCAAAACTGACAAAAACACTGTTTGTCGACTGACAGCTGCTCATAAAGTCGCGTAAAATATCAGCTTTTACGGTGCAAACGTTTTTTTAATTATTTAAATTCTGGTCACGAAACAGCTGACTGAGACGAATGGCTGTAACGCGTTGTTGCCGCAAGTGTGTTGGTATTCCGTTTTGGTGCGAAACGAACCCGCAGAATTTGAAGTAAGAAGGTCATTATCATCATCGCACTCTTAAGATTTATTTAAACTAGTATTGTCGCTTCAGTGAAATACACATTGCATTGCCGATTAACCTCCGATTAACAAGTAGGAATTGGCTACATCGCAGTATATCGCATACAGGCAATATACATCGAGCTGTCGTAATAAACTACGAGTTGTTGTTTTATAAAACGCGGCCCTGCGTGTGGCGAAAGCGCCGTAATGAACTTGCCGCGACGCATCAACATCATTCGCATGAGGACGGCAGGCCCAGAAGTCCTAATCAGTTTCAACAAAGGTAGTAGATGTCAATTGGTCTCGCTTCAATTGTTCAGTTCCTTCATTTAAAGGAGCAAGGGCGACTGCACCACTTCTTAAACATGATTTAAGTAGTATTTAAATCTAATTTTGAGTGAAGAATTTTAGTTAAGGGCAAGATAAAAAGTACCCGAAACCGGCATGCGCGCATGCAACGACTAATGAATGTTGGTGAAGCGAAAGCGATCTGTCGGAATGAAAAATGAAAAAATGAAAATGAAAAAAAAATGTTTAGATAGATAGAGAACACTTTATTGCACAACCAGGTGAAAGATATTACAAATAGTTTCTTATATCTAAGTAGTGGTATACAATTGGCGGTCTTATCGCTTAGAGCGATCTCTTCCAGACAACCTTTGGATGGAGAGGAATGCACCAAGAATACAGTCGGTAGATGGATGTACAGCGAGAGATTACAAGAATATAAGTATTTATAATTACATATTGTACCAATAATATACTTACATGAATACCTAAAAAAAAAAAAAAATAGCTACTACATTAAATATATATAAGCAGCAGTTTACATGTATATAATATACATGAATACCTACAAAATAAATACATAATTAAATATATATAAGCAACAGTTTACACAGTTCAAACAGTGAGGTAGTGAGATTTCACCAATGCCTTAAAACAAGACAAGGTTTAATGAGCTGAACAAAAATTAACAACATATAAAGTAACTCTGAGCCCCAAACTATTGTGGCAAACTATTGTGGATCGTGGCAAGTGGCAGACCCTGGCCTACCCCGGGATACTGGCATGAGTCTCTGTTATGTTTTTAATTTTAGTTAAACAACTACTTTCTTGAAACGAGTTTTCTCAATCAAAGCTTTTGCGTTACAGTGAATAAAATATTTGAATTTGTTTACTGGTGGACATAAGTCTCCCAAAATGTAGAGACTATACTAATTCAGACTAAACTAATATGTAGAAACACAAAATACTTACGAGGTACAACGGTCATCAGTGCTCAAGTATTAGACGCGACAATCCTAGCTCGGGTACCCGATAATAAGTTGCCGAAATCAGCTGCCATTGAAATGTTCTATACTCATGCGTTAGGGAAAAGTACTTGTCTTTAGTCGTCCGGGTCACGAGACCTGAAAATAAGAATGATATCTTTGAAGAAGTCTTCCTGTTATTAGTGAGCAATTACAATGTTATGTATTTCTTTTTTAATGTATTGTTATTATATTGCCTGTTGGTTGTCCCAAATACATAAATGGATTTTAGGTTCTAAGTGAACCTTCTGCACCTTGCGAGAGTCGCACGCGCCGCGCGCCTTACGATGTTATGCTCTTACCACCGCGCATTGTCTTCCACACACAATCACACAATGCCGCAGTTTCAATTTGTTTACGCCAAATATGGGATTCAATGTACATGCAGGCGCGGCCGTTGACATTTAGAAACCCTACCCTACTTATGTCTTAAGTAGGTCTTAGCTTCATTTGTAGTAACTTAGCGCACCGAGATTTCGCAGTTGGCTTAACATCAATTGAAAACACAAGAGATTTGAGTAAATGCCAAGTATTGCACATGTACTGTCAGCGTAATATAGTAAGAAACAACAAACGTTATCTGCGCTAAATCTACAGTGATCTTTTCTGAGCGGTCCTTCTGCTAAGTAATGACATAACCGCTAAGTTGGATAACATAACGTTATCAGACATCTTCACAATGAATAAACAAACAAAATGCTCGTCTCCATCCGCAGATACATAACCATGTGTCTTCAAGACATTACCGTTTATTATTTACATCGTATTGCATAAGATTAGCATTTCCGGGTTCCTATTTCTTTCACCTGCAAGTGGGCATATTATAGCAAATTAGGTAACAACTGAAATTAATAGAAAGCGAATCGCCCCTGCTGGATCTACCTGATATAACGCAGTTTCGGCATGTTGAAGTGGGCGAGGCACATAGCTCGGAGTACTGATGGCCGTTGGGTCGGAAAAGTTCAGACCTGGCGACCGCGGACCGGACGACGCAGCATGGGCAGGCCCCCCACCAGATGGTCTGACGACCTGGTTACGGTGGAGAGGAGTCGCTGGATGCGCGCGGCACAAGACCGGGAAGCTTTGAAAACCATGAGGGAGGCCTATGTCCTGCAGTGGGCGTCAAATGTCTGATGGTGATGATGATGATGATGATGATGGTGATGATGATGATTTTGCACCAAAGGTTTTGCAGTGAAGCATTACATTAGCATTATTTGCAAGATAAGTAGTTTAAGTCATTGGTGTGTTGACGTACTTATTACATGAAAAAAAAAGCCTCAAAAAGTTTCGCAAACAATTTGGTTTAATATGACAGAGATTCACTGAATCTTTTTCGGTTAGGAGAGTACACCAACTTAAAGCTCAATGTCAGCGCTACACTCGCAGCTTAGAGCTGTGCGTATTGCGTCAAACAATTACTGTATTGACACTACACAAATTGGAATTCATCTGTTTGCATTGTTATGTCTCGCAACTCGCGATCTGCTAACATTGCTAAACAACTCTTGCTATATCAGTGGTGAACAACTGGATATATCGAGTCTTTCATCACTGATATAGAGTTATTCGTGGTTTCGTCCTTCGTCATAGCCTGAGAACCTACATTAGGTAAGTATAGTCGCACTAACGTGCAGCCGACAGCACATAAATCTTTACATTTTAGTTGCAAAGTCGCCCGTAACGTCACTGAGTAAAGTGCATGGATGTAAAGGTTAATGTGCTGTCGACTATAATCCTTTTTAGGGTTCCGTACCCAAAGGGTAAGGGACTCTATTACTAAGACTCCGCTGTCCGTCCGTCCGTCAGTCTGTCACCAGGCTGTATCTCATGAACCGTTATAGTTACAGTTAAATTTTTCACAGATGATGTATTTCTGTTGCCGCTATAACAACAAAGACTAAAAACAGAATAAAATAAATATTTAAAGGGGACTCCCATACAAAAAACCTGATTTTTTGCCGTTTTTTGCTCGATACCTATTAATGACTGCAACAGGTAGACTTTAAATATGATTATTTTCCGTGTTATTCTCTCTTCAAAAATTGCTGTAAACAGTCAATAATTATTACAATTGGGTTAATCTACAATAGTTAAGTTTGAAACTATTTGCGGCAATTTGGTTGGTAAGCGGAAAACGTGGATAAGTAAAATAAAACACACGATATAATTAACTATAATTTATTTCGTTTTTATTTACTACAAAAAAAGCACGACTTAGTTGTTATAATGCTTTTATTAATTAATTAATATGAAAACCACGCTGTAATCATTTTCATCAGTATAATTATTTGTCAGTGTTTTAGATTTTGTTCAAAGTAAAAAAGTTACTCGATTTCACAATGTTCACCTTGTCATGAGTTACTCAAACTTCTATGCTAGACTACGCATCCCGAAAGTTATCATCCATACTTAGCTCTCATTTCTTGAATTTTATTACGAAGGCTGTCTAAAATAGTCTGTGTATCTAATATAACCCACTTATTATCAAGTGCATATTGCTCGACGTAGTTTAATAAAACAGTTCTTGCATGTTCATCCAGCCCAGGTTTTATGTTTGTTCCCTCTAAATCAAATGTCAAACTCTAAATACACTTAATGCGCTCTCGCTGAAAACTTCTACCAATAACATCCGTGCAAGGGTTTTACTGACTGTATAAATATGTTAAAAACACCATAAACAGTGTATAGTGAAATCAGTGAAAGTTAAATACGAAAAACTATTAAATAAAGATGTGGCTCAAAGGTCGTGTAACCAGGCCATAAAAATCTTTTGACATTCTATGACAATTACCCAGTTTAATAGCATCTACGTACACACCTGATCGAGGTAGGTATAAGTTCAATGAGATCTTTCGTCTTTTTGCGGTGTTTTAACGACCATTTTGAGTTATTTGCATCATACTCTTGAGGTAAAGTGAACTTGCGTGCTTGACCACGAATTGTATTTATTAGATTACTACTTTTATTCTTTTTACCTTTATCGCCACCTGTTACATTCTTATCACACTTTGTACTTCTAATCCGGTTTTTCCGTCATTATTTTCTACATTATTTATTTTTGTATTAACTCCCCTTACCATATGATTTTTTAACTCTTCAACCGCAACATTATCATCACTTTGGTCACAATTTTTGGCTTGTTCTACTGTATCAATCAATTTTTTTAACACTTCACAGTTTATAAGAAAAATCAGTTGTAAGCTGTAATTTTTTGGTTATTTTCAAATAATTCAGAATACAGATGTTGTAATATTTCTGTATAGTCATCACCTAAGAGTGATTGCAGAGCCGATAAAATTCCTGATTCATTCGTTAACTCTGAAGGGGTCTTTGCCGGTGTTACCTTTTGTTTGTCATGTTCAACCTTACCGCTCTTTTCAACACTTTTGCTACTTTTGCACTTCTCCTTGAAAGTAAGCTCTTCCATTTGATCTTGTAATTTAAAATTGTTGGTTGGTGAAGACATTCTAAATGACTGTCTTGTCAAATATCTTTGAGTCTTGTCTGGAGAATCTGCGGGGTCAGGTATTTCTTGACACACTTTCAATTCGGAGGTACTCACATTTAATTGCTGTGATGTAGTTGAATTATTCATTAGTTCTAGGTCATCACATGCATGCTAGTATAGCTCTAAATAAGAATTAATTATAAAAAATACAATTTAAGTTAAATTTAATTATACATAATACTTAATTGCAGAATGATTAAAATTTTATATTATAATAAAACTACAGTTTATCTATGTGATATCATAGGTAAATTGACCAAATTTAACTTTTGGTACCTTGAATAATTAGTGAATAATAATTGCTCTATTGTGACACTTTATAATATTATATTACTAGGGAAGAACACTGATGCTCTATACAACAGGCCTTGCTTAGTTTAGACATCAGGCATTCATTATGTAAGTGTAAACCAAGTATGTAACTACTCGTATATGTCAAAATGTACTCTACAATGTTATTGTACCATAACCGTGTATCTCTGATTATGATGAATAAATCTTATCTTATCTTATCATTGTTTAGTAGATCTGAAAATGTACCGATTCCCTCCGTTTTAGATTCTGATATTAAGTCGAAAGTTTCGTTGTTCGGTACAGATGGTTTATCTGTAATGAAATATTTTGCAAATCAGTAAGTGTACAGTCACAATCTATTTAAAAAGTATGTGTGTGTGTGTTTGTGTGTGTCAGCTCCGGCGCACAACCTGGAGTTTACTCTTACGAACGATTATAAAATAAACATATATGTGAATAAGTAGTATATTATGGTCACACATATTATTTATGTTATCAAAAAAATATAATTCTATTCAGTTAATAATTAAAACCAAAATTATTTTTTATTATCAATAACCATAGAAATTATTAGTACTTCTGGTAAACAATACTAAAATCTATATATTTTAAAATAAGATAAATAATACATGGGACTATAATATACTACAAAATACCAGATTTAGAATCGGTCAATTTTACGTATCGCGAAACTTACACAGAGAAAAATACACTTGGCTTAAGAAAACTTTTCCTCGCCCAAGGAAGTTGTAAGGGTCGGGAAGGAAACCCAAAATTTTCTTGGGCCAAGTATTCTTAATAATATTTTTTATAAATTCGCTTATTTCAGGTTGGTATTATGTTTATTAATTAAGCATTATATTTCAATTGTTTATTTTTAAGTGACAATATTTTCAGATGTTCTTTTTCGAAAATTCGCGATTTTTTCCTTTGTCATCTTTTACTTTACGCTTAATTTACAATTTGCGTTATATAGATTTTGCCCACTTTAACAGTTTCATTTATTACGTTTAATAAAATTAACATATGGCATAATTTTAAATTTTTAACTTTTACTCTAGAAACGGCCGAATTTCCAATTTACAATTCAACTCCAAACTTGAAAACCTACTCGAATTGATGTACGTGATTATATATACTAAAAAAAACTAACTGTAAACGGATGTATAAGTTCTGCATTAAAAAAAATTTAAAAATTATTGATCTCATAGTTTGGAAAATCCAAAAGTGAATGTCTAATAACGCTCATTTATATCGTCATATATTATTCATTAATATGAGAAATATACAAATAAAAATAATCCATGTGACGTTATGTGACTATTCCATAAGAACAGTTTTAGCCAATAATTATGGATCACTTAGCTATGGGCCTCTAGACTTTTTTTACACGGAAAGAAAATTACTATAAAAACATCATACTTTCTCCTATATATAATTTTGTAACGCAGGGACATAAGAAAAATACTTTAATTTTTACGATGCTACATCGGGAATTTCTGTCACGCAAATTATACTACTTAAAAGAATATACAGTCTTATCCATCAGATGGCGTGACGGATTGTTACTGTGGCCCCCTTACTCACACACGGCATACGAGTGTTCTCGCTCGCACTCATAACGAATTACAGTCCAACATCGTACTTTTTGAAGCTTACATTGTATTCTTTAAAAAGCCGTCATGTAATAATTGATCTACTCAGCCCAAAAATTAATAGAAAAATGCAGGAATTTTTATGGATTTTAAATTAGAATTTATTTTTTGTTCATTTTTACGATGTAGGATTGTAATTTTACAAAAAAAAATTTTTGCAAGGAACCGTTTTTTCCTTTACATAGACTTAACAGCATTAAGCCGTTAACAGGGTCACTTTAATAATATTTTGGTGGCCTTATAATAACTCTTAACTCAGTATAAATAAAAATATAAAAGGACGTATTTGGTTTAAAAGTGAAAACAAAAATCAATAATCTATCAAAACATAAAGCTAAAAAGATTTAGTTGTGGAACCTTTTATTGCTCCCTGATCGAAATGAGAACAGACGCCAAAGCATTGAATGTAATCGGTTGATTGAATCCAAAGAGATCTAGGGCCCTATTGGCATTATTAGCTAAACAATTACACACCAAAGCCAGTCTATATATAACGGAGCAGACTGTTCACAGGTTGAACGTGCAGGCGTATAAAATAGTTGATAATTCCTAGAATTTATAGGGGGTACATAGATAGGTAATAATTCCAGGAGTCTAGGGCAGTCAATATGTCGACAAATTAGATTTTTAACAAATAAAAGGCTGCACAAGTTCTCTCTTCCAGTGATAACATGCCAGGTTCCCTGCACAGGTCATTGTAATTAACACCAATTTCTGGGTAAACACATTGTTTTTTAAAACTTGGTAGGTATTTGAGAAATTTGCGTTTGACCTTCGCAATGTTAAGAATACGTTTCTTATAGGATGGAGACTACACGACAGAAGCATATTCAAGTTTGGGACGCACTAGTGATGCATAAATAACTTTAATTGCATGTAAATTAGAGAAGTTTTTAATACTCCCAATTACAAAACCAAGAGTTCTAAGTGCTGCAGTAGTTATACTTAGGTAGTGGCCGGAGAAACTATTGTTAAAACTACAATGCCAGCATTGGAAAAATTTTAATAGTAATAGCAATTTTCGAAATTTAATATTGTAAACTTCACGATGGTAAACGTCTGGTCCTGGAATACGATGTGACTATTGGACTTCCTACTAGAATTTTCTTTCTGTGTATATGTCGTAGCCATATCGTAGATTGTGCCATATCATGATGTGGTTAGCCATATCACGAAATGTGTCCTTTTCATGAAAAGGCCAAGTCAAACTGGCCGTATCGCTTAAGCATCAACGTTTGACGATATGGCAATCTACGTTTTGCCATATCATAATGTAGGGTACCTATGACTTTTCCATGCACCAACCTTATTTAAGTTTGACTCAAAACTAAGTTTTTTAGTGAAATAGTTTTTTTCGCTTTTATACCTATAAAAAAAAGAACTAACACCCGAACCTATTTTGCTTATGTGTACTGACCTAACAACCAACCCAAAATTTTAATTTAATTCTTAGTAAAACTTCAGCTATGTAGCTTCTAAAAAAAGCCAAAATGTAAATGACGTAAGTAGATACCTGCTTTGTGTCGCGTTGAGTTAAAACGTTGCATTTTTTAATTTTTTCGAGTTTTGTTCTGCTAAAGAAATAAAAATTATTTTATTACACATTTTCGCAGATTAAAATTTATAAATTCCGTTTCAGTAAAGCTCCCTGAACACGGGCATATTTTTTGTTTTTCCAAATTCGGGGACATTGTTTCAAATACCAACCCATATTTTCTGTTGCCTCCATGGTAGGAATACACAACAAACTAACATCAGCGCCTCTAACGGTGGATAATGGAAGTATTTTACGATATGGCCGCTAACGTTTGGCCGCATCATGAAATAGTCATGCATTTCGCTATTCAAATCGTCAAACGTCGGTCGCTCATTGATCTGGCTAAGCCATTTCATGATACAGCCAGTTTGACTTGGCCTTTTCATGAAAAGGATACATTTCGTGATATGGCTAACCACATCATGATATGGTCAATTCTATGATATGGCTACGACATGACCCAAAATTTTTTGACCATATTGATTTGATTTGATATTGGCTTAAAGACTAAATATTAGTATTGTTGGAGTAAAAAATTTAGTTTTCCTGATCAATTAGTGGTAATATGGTTCCTGAGACTAATAACCTCTTCACATCAACAAAAAAGATGTTTTTTCTTAACTTAAGATTGTATAGAACAGAATTTACTTTGTTCAGTAATTTAGAAATATGGAGGTTATCTTATCTTCCGTATCTTGTCGTCGGCACGAATTTGCAAATTCGTGCCGACGACAAGGATCAACTTCAATTTAAGAAAACATAGAATAGTAGACAACTGATCTGATTCGCAATTGAAATTAAAAACACATGGTTTTACAAAACAAAAAAATAATTACCTGGCAGTCCTAGCTAGTCCTCCAAACAGAAATAGCTTTTGTTATTCATACAGCAATCGTTTCTTTCACGGACAGTTGGGGAAACTAATATTCAAGAGTAATGATGAGGAATTTTCAAACAAGCGTTGGACATCATGTAAGTTGTATTAAAGTAGTTTCATTACTTATATCGATTGATTAATTTGTTCTTGAAAAGACATACTGGATTTGATGTCATGTGTCATTTATTTTGGCTGAATTTGATTTATCGAAGTAGGTACAGTAATTAGCGAAGACAGGGTGAAAATCAACCCTCTAAATCGATAAAAGATCATTATCTTTTCTTGATCATTTCTTGTGAATGATAAAGATGTTAGTTGATGCGACATACAGCAAATCCATTGGCAATTAATCAATGAGCAGCAGGATTAAATACCACACCGTTGCAATTACGTTATGTAGGTAAGTTTCAAGTTCAAAGTCACAAGTCAACAACAGTGTGTTTCCAGTATACGGAACCATATTTGACGCGCGATGTCGCGGCGCGAAAGGCGAGAAAGCCTGGAGGTCGGGTCGCCCCGCACGGCGTAAATCATCCGCGGCCCGCCTCCCCCTCGGCCGGGCTCGAACCCCACACCGTCGTGGCATGCCCAGATTTATAGACGCTACTTTGTTTGCCAACCAGCCATTGAGACCGTACCGTTCTCTATTCTATTCAATTCAGCATTTTGAAACAATACTGTGGAGTCGTGATATAGAAATGAGCTTTACCCAGTATGTACCTAAGCTATTATCATATTTAAGATATGCGACTGTAAGCCTTGTTTGCCTTCGTTTCTAGATACTAATGTAAATTATTCATTACTTGCCCTTTTCATCTACCATCAGTCGCTTTTGTTCTTCCAGCAGGAAGCAGAAATATCAGGATGAACCTTATGTCAGTTCAGTTAAATAAAAAAGAGACGATACATTGAAAAAAAATACTTGACTATCAGATTATATAATATCAGATAAGACCTCTTTATTGTACACACCAGAAACAAATATATTAAAAGCCTTAAATATCTAAGTTTTGCCGTATACAATTGACGGTCTTATCGCTAAAAGCGATAGTACTGAAAGATGTAGAGAATAGGTAGGTAGGTTTACATTATATACATTGGAAGGATATAATATTTAAAAAAAAATAGACTAGAGTATTTAAAATAATAGGGGTTAAAGTATGAAATTGCCGTTTTATTGCAATAGGTTCTTTGAATTGACATAGAATCTTCATGGTTTGAGGTTTTCGAATGAAACTTTTTTCAAATGGTTTCTATGATGTTCTTTTTTTAAAAAATGTGAAACATTTGAATATCGACTTTCAATTGTTTTTGTTATTCGATTTAGACAAGAAAGATGGATACTGCGAAAATTCGAGTTATTTTTTAATACGAGTTCCGACGCGGAACTAACGCGGCAGAAACAGCCCGCAATATCAATGCTGCGTTTGGAGAGGGGTCTACTAATGAACGCACCGTGCGATTTTGGTTTAAACGCTTTTGTGATGGAAATTTCGACTTAAAGAACGAGCCACGAGGAAGACCGCCCACACAGGTGAATAACGATGAATTAAGAGAGATAGTGGAAGCCGACCCTAGTCAAACTACCCAGGAATTAGCGGCATGGTTTAACGTTACCCTACCCACAATATTGACTCACTTGCGTCAAATCAATAAAATAAAAAAATACCAAAAATGGGTGCCTCATAATCACTCGAATTTTCGCAGTATCCATCTTTCTTGTCTAAATTGAATAACAAAAACAAATTGAAAGTCGATATTCAAATGTTTCCCATTTTTAGGGTTCCGTACCTCAAAAGGAAAAAACGGAACCCTTATAGGATCACTTTGTTGTCCGTCTGTCCGTCCGTCCGTCCGTCTGTCAAGACCCTTTTTCTCAGGAACGCGTGGAGGTATAAAGCTGAAATTTATATCAATTACTCAGGTCTACTGTCCCTTGAAGCTGTGAAAAAATCAAACTTCTAAGCCAACGCAATCAAAAGATACAGCCGTTTATGCCGCAAATTTTCGACACTTGCAAGGGAATCAAAACCTACAGGGTGCTTCCCGTGAACTCAGAATCTTGAAATTTGGTACGAAGCAAAGTCTTATAGCATAGATAAAGGAAAAATTACGAAAACCATAAATTTTTAGTTACATCACATAATATATTTTTTTTAATAATTTTAAACTTACTACCCATTTCCTCATAAACGCGTAGAGGTATTAAATTGAAATTCATACCAAATACTCAGGTCTATAATACCTTTAAGCTGTAACAAAATCTAACTTCTATGTCAACGCAATCAAAAGAAACAGCAATTTAAGCTGCATATTTTGAAACTCGCAAGTACTCGCAAGGGAATCAAAACCTAAATGGTACTTCCAGTCGACCTAGAATCTTGAAATTTGGCATGAAGCAACGTTTTATAGCACACATAAAGGAAAAATTCCGAAAACCTTAAATTTTTAGTTACATTACAAAATATATATTTTTTAATAAATATAAACTTATTACTTTTTTCCTCATGAACGCGTAGAGCTATCAAGTTGAAATTCATATCAAATACTTAGATCTAATTGCCTTTAACCCGTGAAAAAATGTTGTTGACATTGCAGGTTTGTACGGAACCCTCGGTGCGCGAGTCCGACTCGCACTTGGCCGGTTTTTAAAAAAAGAACATCATAGAAACCATTTGAAAAAAGTTTCATTCGAAAACCTCAAACCATGAAGATTCTCTGTCAATTCAAAGAACCTATTGCAATAAAACGGCAATTTCATACTTTACCCCCTAATATATGCGTATTTAATAAAATACTTACCATAAAATAAATTAAATACACATAATATTAGACCACCATGCGGGAGGCCTATGTCCTGCAGTGGGCTTGAAATGGCTGATGATGATGATGATAGAATATTAGACATAAATGTTTTTTATTATTATTAAAGTAGCAAACTGAACGCACCCAAAAATTCAAGTGACACCGTGGGAACTAACGGCAAACGTGGAAAGTGAACGTGGAAAAGTCACTAAAACAACACTAGAAGAGTAGAGCACTCGCCTTATCGGGTCTCATCTCACTCATCTGTTACGGAAGCGGGCCACTTCACCGCGGTCAGAGTGAAGCGAGACAATGGCGGGCGCGCGCTTACGCATGAAGCTGTCGCGTGGACGGAAGAAAGTATTTCCACGCGAGCGGAATTGGGTTTACTCACTTCCAGCACAGCTTATGGGACACAGAAGGTCCAACTAGTGAAACGAGGCATTGTAGTAATCTGTGAGACTTGACTGACTTTATGTAGACTAAGATTCCGAAGAGACATTTGAAAACCTTATACAAAAGAGGTGTAAAAATACTAGTCTGGAGACTAGGCGCAGAAGTTTGGACAGGAAACCAGCGAGATGGACTGACGGCCTCGTCAAAGTGGCAGACAAAGACGGATGTGAAAAGCCCAAGACCGAATGGCGCGCATTTGAGGATACCTACACTCAGCATTCGGTGGCTATAGGTTGAAGGAGCAGAGAATCATATCGTCGTATCATGCACGATTGCCTCTAGTTCTGAGTTCTAGTTTCCGAGGGAAATCTACCTGACGCAAGGACGTTCTTGACCTGACGTCACAACCTATGCCGCTCTTCTGTATGTTCGCGCTCTAAAAAGTTGACCTTCTGTGACACAAAAGCGTGTATATTTTCAAAAGTATTCTCATAAAAATGTGGGTTACCTCGACAATATAATTAGAGAGATAGAACGTAATTGCTCTTTGCGCGGTTTCATCGCAGTTTGGGCGTCGCGCACGATGGACTCCGGGAGCCAGTACGCATGCGCGACTTCCGCGGACCAGCAGCCGGGGAAGTCGGTCACTCGTGAGATAATTCATATACCGACGGATTAGAGAAAACATTTTTACATAGAATACCTTACTTAGGTATTTAACAGGCAAGCAGGTATTTTTTTTTAGCATAAACCACGATTTCTCGTACTCTATCAGTTTTTGATCTACTGTTAACAGCTAAGCGTCAATGTACGAGAAACCGGTGGTTAGTCATGTCTTCACTTATATGAGATACGACTTATCCCGCCACCCCCTTTCTTCCATCGGACGACCGGTTCCATCGGTTCTTATGCACGCATTTGTCGTGGAAATTCCGCCAATTGGCACTAAACTATTTGCAAGATAGGTAGTTTATAATAAGAATGGCAAAGATATGGAACGAGTTGCCGCGTCGTCTGTTTTTCCCGCAGGACGTATAATCTGGTAATCTGGCAAGCAAGTAAGTAAGGGAACGACCCACCTACTACGTGACCCACTTTTTACCCCCGCTCCGTGACCACTAGTAGTGTATGCCAAGAAATTTATGTTTACGTAGGTACTTAGTGAAGTTCTCAATTCGGAAATCGACAGTCGTATAGTGTCTGCTCGGAAAGTAGAACTAGTAAAGTGAAAAGTAGCAACGCGTTGATGTCTTTTGTTCTATCCTCTTTTTAAACATCTTGTGCGTACTTGCTGGTACGCGATGAAATGAGAATGGTTTTGTACTGATATTATAACATGGGTTATTCTTAACTTTACTAATTAATATGCAAGCTAGGAAATGATCTGGAACCCACATTCCTCCGCTTCAAGACACGCGTCCTCAAGGTGATTTGAACACTTAGAACCTAAGCTACTGATTAGCAAAAGATTGAAGCGAACAAGGCTGAGTAGTTGTTTATCTGATACCTGTTAGCAGCAGGGCGTCTCCCGCGTGCCGCGCCACCTTGCACCAAGGCCGGCGCCGGCGACTGTTCTAGAGGCAAGCCCTAAAGGTTATCGAGTTAGATGTAGGGTTATTTACCGCCGCACTGCTTACCAACTATGTGAAAGGGCGATCTGAGCAGCGCTTTACCTTAAGTGCCTTAAAAGGAAATTGTGTTTCTCAATCGTACCTTTAAAAGACAAATACAAATATGGATTCCACAGTATTATAGCTTTCAATGTTGATGTTGATGGCGAACTTGAAAAAATGTTAACAAGTCTAATAGCACAAAAGCAGAGTTCGCGAAATGTCATGAATGGAGTTTCCTTAACTAAATAAATAATAACTGGTATAATAAATATATAATAATAATGTAATTATTATAATACGATTTTTTAAAGCGTCTTGCTAATATGCAATGAATTATGTCAGATAAAATTTGTTTGGCGTGATTTTGTTTTGTTATTTATTGATCAAATTTCAATTAATTTTAATTAGGATAAACTATCGTTCATTATTTAAATTGCCTTCATGTAAATAAAATAGGAATTAGACAATTTGATGTATACCCACATAGTTTTTAAAGAACTGTTACTAACACTAATTGGACCTGAGTTGTCTGAATAAAATAAATTTATTGTTATTATTAACTCCATTCATTACTTAACGCGAGTAACGACATTATACATCGTTGTCGCCTTTTTGTACCTACCATTTCCTGCGCTTCTCTTTCGGAATGTGGACCATCACCGGACTGCCAAATAATCGCTAGAGGCTAACATTTGGCTTCCTGCCGTCCACATTTCAAAGGGGCTGGTATCCTGGTCTAGACTGGCCGCTGGTGACCTATTCGTAGAACGTTTAACAAGCCTGCTACATAAGCCAGATTCTTTCTAGCATTATAAGGCTCTATCATAGGTATTCCATTTGAATGTATCTTCAGGTACTTCAGATCTTAAATCTCATCGTACTTACAGTTTCCTTGAAAGCCGCATTCTATCGGCGAAGGAACCTGTACTAATCACTACTATTTATAACTGGTCTCGCCAAATGCTAATACAACTGGTGACCTCACAACTCAAAATATCAGCTTCAACTGGGAGGTTTCCAGAAATGTCACCGATTAGTAATAACAAGTGAATGAACGTTAAGAGTCGGCGCACTGTAAATGTATCAAGGCAGTTTACTTCTCTCGGACGTTGTATAGAGTATACTAACATTGAAACGTCGTTGACTTGGTGAACTCTAAGGTCCCACTTTTTGTTGCTCCAGCTAGCGACCATTATCGTCGCCAACTGCTGTGACTCGCCAGGCATTCGGCAAGGCACGATTATATCTGCCCATGAGGTAACCGTAGCCTCCTGGCTTGTTTACTTGTTGCCTTTTACAAACACGACATCTCATATCGCCGCTGATGAACGTAACTTATTTTGCCTGACGACGTAATGAGAACAGTAGCTAGGTACTTACTTAACTAGATAGTCCAGATAAGATACAAATTTTCTTTTTTATCTGTAAAAAGGGGAAAAAACACCCTCACTATCCCAACAATTACTCTCATTTCTAATTTCATGTTTGTGTTTTTCCTGGCACAATAAAGAATATTCTTATCTTATCTTACTCTTACGACTGTGTCATTTTTTAAAGACATTTGAAAGTTTACCCGAACAAACCTGGAATCGAAAATTCGATAAATTCAGTACGGATCCGGACTTTTAAAACAAGAGAAACTAATCTACATAGAGAATGTCTCTAAACCGCAGCTCGTAAGCACATTCAAATCCTCCTCAGCGTTGCACCGCCACTCGCCATTGTCCGATCATCACGTTTGCCCCAAATTAACCGCAGATTACTCAACCAATAGAAGTGTCACTTCATTCGCTACACCATAATCACGCATTCAACTAACGATTCGCGTTTTAGCAAAATTTTGCTAAAACACAATAGCAAAAAACTCCAAAATTTAAGTGTGATAAAGCCCGCCTCCGCCTATTGTACAATATTTATTTGAAATTAAATTAAAAAACTTTATTTAGAAAAGGGTTAAAAGAGTAGTTACTGGCTCCCAAACTAGGATTCCCTGTGCTATGGGTAGCAGGGCTTCTTCCAAAATACATAATAATATGTGTTTTACAATAGTTACTAATGGCATCTAATATCTAAACGTTATTATACCGTAACGTAAGTGCAATAAATAATAATAATAATAAAGCTTGTGCTGTGCAGTTTTCAGACTGTTATGTTTTTTATGATATTACCTACAGGGGACAAAAAACGCACTGGAAGTAAGGGCCTAAAAGATTGACTTCGCCTTTGACTGTATTGATGGGAGAAACGTTCTGCACATGCCGTGTGCGAGAACAAACGACAAACGTCCAAATGCGCGCGCAGCCTGAATGCATAAGCTCTTTCTACACTCTCGCGGTTACTAGGTACTCTAGTCTCGCTTCTCGCCTAACAATGCCCAGGGTACTCTGGTTTCATACTAGATTCTATGTGACAGAGAGACGGACGAGACACGTCGAGTCGCAGGCTAACTAGCTACGTGTTTAGGCGAAATGGATCAGTGGACCGTTCGTTCTAGATTGACGATGACACAGTGACGTCATTTTCTAGCGCCGAGATTACCTAGTCTATGCTGCAAGTGGGTCGATTCGAGCGAATCTGCTGAAAATTGAGCAAACATATTTTTTTAAATACTTTCGTAAACGATACTGTCATTGACCTACCATGAGTAGATAGACGTGAAATACCCTAAATCCAAACAATGATAAAACACGAAACAATCCGTTTTTGTTGCGCAAAACACAATTAACACAATATTATTCGTCGTTTTGTGTTTTATAACAACACAAGCACACAAACAACACAAGCAAGCTTAATATCAGCCCCAGACTGCGGGGAGGAGCAAAGGGATTGAAGAAGAGACGCATTCGTCGGAAAACTTAGGCAAATAGTCGTAAGTTGAACAGTGATAGAAAACTGCCATTCTCGTTAGAAAAACTTTGTTCTACATAGCCTCTTCTGTGTCCCACTGCTGGCAAATGGCCTCCCCCAACTCAGACCAGATCTTTCTGAACTTGGCCACCCCAGACCTCTCCGGCATGTATGGGTCGAGATCGTCTCGCCATCGTCTCCTTGGTCTACCCCGTCTGCGACAACGTCCGCCTTGTGGCACCCAATTACTGTCGAGTCATGCCCACCTCTAGGTTCAAAACACTTACTTTTGGTATTACGGTTATTATTACGGTGAGCTAAAAAACGTAATAAAGAATACCGCTAAAAATTACCAAACTCAGTCACCAACGAAGTATTATTTTATACTAGCTGTCCCGGCGAACTTCGTACCGCCACAGAATCGGTTTATACGATTCTTGCACAACGCCATCTTAAACTTAAAATAAACATTATCCCACGGAAACGCATTACCTGGATATCAAGTATGCTATGTCTCAATTCAGGTCTTTGTCTATCCGTACGCGAAGTTTCATGTTAATCCGTTCAGCCGTTATGGCGTGATTGAGTAAGAAACATCCAAACATCTTCACAAACTTTCACATTTATAATATTAGTAGGGCGGCCCTTTTGTTAGGCCTTACAGTGATGGTCAAATTATTATAACTAACCTTTTTCTCCACGCTAAGGTCAAAGGGCAGGTGCTTCACGTACAATAGATTCGGCGCTCGATCAATCACTAAAGAAGATCTAAGACCTCCCGCTATTACTTAACTTGTGATTACGAAAGAAGCGTTCAAATGCCTTTAAATTGGTAGAAAAGCTAGCGGTAATTTACGTGCGTTACAATAGTTTGCCTGTGCATCGGGACGTTAAAACCGGTTTCGAAGTGCCCAAGATAGAAAACCATGGCGACGGTTTAGACTCGCCAAACCAAACTGTCGCCATATTTTTCTGTTGAGAAAGAAAAAATCTTACTAAATAAGCAGCCGCCCAGCAGTGGGACGCAGGCCTGCACTCAGAGAGAGAGTATGCGCTTTATCACCACGGGTGGCTACCGCGATTTCAAGCGCTAAGGCATGTGAACACTACGACACTCGGGATTCCTCTACAGTTAGCAACTCGTGAATTATTATTATACTTTATTGTATACGAAACATTGAACCGGACATTACATAGGAAATAGCATGTACAAAGACATGCATGCAGATTTTTAGTGTACGGGACTAAACCTAACCTAACCTAACCCCCGGTGGTTAGAAAACACGAATTCTCGAATAAAAAACCAGCGTTCTCTGAGGCGCTACCACTGCTCCTGATCTGAAGCTCGATGAACATCTTAATCGGAGTTGTCGGTCGGCAAATTACTCCATGACATATCGACCCTTTGAGGATGAAATGTCATGCCATTTTTGGTGAAAATGGACTTTGAATGCAGTCTTACTCAGTTTTGCAAGCTCTGTCAATCTGTATATTACGTTTCCTCAACATCGCAAAAAATGGCCTTGATTTCGAAAAACTGTGAAGCCTATTAGCTTCACAGTATTTTAATCAAAATATGCTGTAAAAGTCTATTTCTTCCTCAAAGAGCCGATATTTCAAGTTACTGAAGCTATATTAAGAAACTATTCAGAAATCCACCATGTTCAACGACACAACATGACTAACGGCTGGTCGTCTCTTTCTGTCTGCAGCTGGGCCGCATGCCGGTGAGTGTGATGGTGCCGCCGCGGTACGCCACGCTGCCGCTGCCGCCGTACGCGCCGCCCCCGCACCACCCCCCGCCGCACCACCCACACTTCTACCCCGTCGGGTACCCCGTGCACGACCCGGTAAGACAATTGTTAATTCCCAAACAAATTTCATCCTCGTCGCCATAATAGACCAATTCCACCCATATTTATATTGTTTTGAAGGTTGTAATAAGTTGACAAGAACAGATTGCGCTAGACCTTTCCGAATAGCCAGCTTAGGTATCAAGTCTGATAATAGCAGACAAGAAATACTTGATCGAGGTGACTCCGTAGAGCAAAATCTACGCGGCGAGATCAGCAGTGGGACAATAACTTGGTTATTATCCTACGCGGCTAATAGATCGCACTGCGGTTAGGCTCGTTGTTTTAGCCGTGAATCGGCCTTAGATAATGTAGAAATGTTACGATCCGGTCTGGGCACTTTTTTTTCCACTGCCGCTGCCCGACAGTGCAATAAAGGGCATTTCGATTGTAGCAGACGCAACCCTGGGTCGCTAGTATTAGACAGACATTAATCTCTGAGAACCGGGTAACCCCCTAAATGTGAAACACAAACACCCTAATTTTTATAATTCCCATCATAAGGGTTAATCATAAGGAACAATTCCTTCAGGATTATAGTTTTTTTTAAATTAAAGAGAACATTCCAACGTTGAGATTAAAAAGTTTTTGTAATAATTGTTCGGGCACTAGTGCTACACGCACCTGCCCGGTTTTTAGAGTTCCGTACTCAAAGGGGTAAGGGACCCTTTCCCTAAGGCTCCACTGTCCGTCTGTCTGTCTATCTGTCTGTCACCAGGCTGTATCTCGTGAACCGTGATAGCTAGGCAGTTGAAATTTTCACAGATAACGTATTTCTGTTGCCGTTATAACAAAAAAAAACAGAATAAATTAAATATTTAAGGGGGGCTCCCAAACAACAAACGTTGTCTAAAGTCAGCGCTCGCCATCTAGCGGCCATCTATGTAACCTTCACAGCGCCGATGTCATGTCGTTAAATGTCAATGTTAAACAGTTCTTGTTGGTTTCTATAGATGGCGCTGTTCTCAATGTACCTAATCTATCTTGTCTTGATTTAGAATGTTGTATAGGTAATGGTACGGAACCGTTCGCGCGTGAGTCCGACTAGCACCTGTCCGGCTTTTCTTATTTAAGTAAACCTATGTACGGCAAGCGTCGATTGTTGAGGGTCGAGCAGCCTGGCGTCAGGGTCGCAGACTGCCAGGTTCGGTAGGTTACCTGTGCTCAAGCTATGGGTTGTGCCGACAGCGGGTGGTGCGGCGCGCGTCGCCGGCGCGGCAGGGCGGCGCGCGGCGGCGGCGGCGGCGCGAGGCTCGCGAGCGCGACTCGCGGCTGACGCGCTCGCTCGAGCGCATCCACCGCAAGCGCGCCGAGCGCGAGCGCCGCGCCGACGTGCAGCTGCGCAGCACATACACCGGCCTCGACAGGTTACACTTCCTACACTGCATCCTACTTGCCTCCTCTATTGCGATGTGCGTAACTCTGTTCGGGGCAGACATCATAAGCAGCAACACGTCCCACCGTAGGGCACAGGCCTGCTCTCAGGGAGAGAGTATGGGCTTAATCACCACGCGTGCCCACCGCCGATTGGCGATTTCAAGCGCAGAGGTATGTGAATAGGTCCGACATTCCGGTTTCCTCACGATGTTTTTCTTCACGGTTAGCGAGTGGTATTACTACTATAACATCACAAATGTACATAACTTAGAAAACAAAATCATAGGTACTTGCCCGCACTGGGAATCGAACCCGGGTCTCCCGCTACCGAGTCCAATGTTCTACCTGCTATAACTTCACAAGCAGACATGCAGGGCTGCAACCACTGTACGTATACGTAAAACCAATGGACGCGCAATAGAAGAGACCTGTCACAGTTCAAAACCAGATTTCAGAAGATAGAAGCCCTGTACCGGGCTCGACGGGAGCGCCATTTGCTGCCCTCATGGCGGGACCTACGTTTTCCCTTCAGAGAATCGCCTGAATCATAAGATCCATAAGGATACGTTTCCAAAGTCAGATCGCCGATTTCGACACGAAAGGCTAATTGACTGATACCTTTCTCGTTATATTTGTCGGTTACCCTCAGCCTGTCTCAGTTTCCACCTAACACCTGGAAATAGCCCTCAGTATGTATCTCAAAGTAGCCCATAGTCACGTCCCTCAGTCATGAGGACACGACCAGAAAGAAAGACGTATCTCAAAACCACCTTTTCCCCTACGGTCCTTATAACACTCATGTGTAATGTTCTAGAGCATACGCGGAGCAATTCATCGCGGTGTGCGACGAGTCGCGGTCGCAGGCGCACGAGCGCTCCGACTCGCTGACGAGCAGCGAGAGCGAGCCGGCCGCGCCGCCGCCGCCGCCGCCGCCCGCGCCCGCGTCGCACGACCCCCAACAGTTCTGAGAGGGCGGAACGAAAAGCCCCGCTGCCCGCGTCTCGTGGCCCCCAACAGTCCTGAGAGCCAATGGAAGACTTGAGCGTGCGCCCACCGCGCTGTCCACATCTTATGTCAGTCACTCAAATGCGTGAATGTTATTCACGACACGAACGACTCGTAATATGGAGAAAAACTTCACATGTTAATTTAAAAATGTCGTCCTAAACTTGTGGGTTCGCGTATCCGTGAGTGGCCGGGGTCAGGGCCAGGTTGGACGCTAGGGACACTGCCTGTGTGAGGTGATGAGTTCTGAGAATGTTTCGTGAATGAAGAGCGCGAAACGCTGCCTTCTGCGCCGACGACTCGTTTGGTTGATGAAAGGTTGAGGTTATATTGAGCAGTCCTTGGAAAGAGACTACATCGAACAGGTGTACTAATTGCATATGTGTTTCCTTCCGAAATCGATTGAGAAGCGATCGAAAAGTGTAGAGTCTTATACAGAGTTATAGCTGAACCTGGATAAGCATAATAATTAGAATGAAAGTAATACTCACCAGTAAAATAAAATAGCACGTAAGTTTTTAACAATGCACTACCAAACTTCTATAGATATTGGAAAACTTGTAAATAAATGTAAGTCACACAACGTCGTGAATCATGCGCCATTATGGCTTAAACTTACCTACTTTTTACACCACTTACTAACCATTCTCGTGTAGGAACCTAGCTTTAGTTTTTAACTTTCTTTCTCCTTGACTAATTATACTAGTTTTAACCGATGAGTTTTGCGACGTGTACATATTGTAATATCGTCAAATATCTGTGTTATTCGCTACCTTCTAAGTCTTATTTATCTAGTTGTCTAGACTCTTATTATAAAAGCTGACACGCATATATTTGGAGACGGTGTCTGCAGTTGTCGATGCAAATTTTGTTCAGACGCAGTTCAGGAACATACACCGCCATCTAGCGGAAGAACCAGAAACTACACAACAATGACGTAACGTGTTTTGTTCCTTTTTCGCTTATTAATTGTAAGAGTGAGGCAGAGTGCTGTTAGCTATTCCAGTTACAAGCTGCAACTTCTGGGCCCTTTTCAGGATATTTGCGTGTTAGAACTTAGTTCTAGTTGATACGTTTGTACATTTCTACAGAAAGTCCATTGTACCTAACCGGTGCCAAATTGTCGAAGAGAGCAATGGTATTGGTTTCATGTAAATACGTCTTTATTCTTCGTGTCTTTAGATTTATAATTATTCTACATCGAAATTGCTCAATTTATTTTGTACGCTGTTGTAATCTAGTACTAAGTCTTGGTTACCACTGTTTAAGTTGATAAAAATAATTTCACTTTTTACTCGATTTAGATTAGAAATATACTTTTGGTTAGATATTAGACTTGTAAGGGTAGATTATTTAGCATTTGCCTAAATTTCTTCATATTTTTACTTATTAAATTATGGATTTTACAGAATTTAGATTCCTGTTTATATGTAAATATATCACTTCACTTTATTATATGAAAAGCAAAATATGTAATTAGAAGAGATAACACTTGCATAGTAATTTATTTATTGGTACGAACCACTATTATATTGCAATCGACAACTGTAACGAGTTGATGCATTGAATCAATAAAACATTTTATACGAAACAAACGCCATTTTGTTTTCAAGCACACAAGATCGTTAGAGAAAAATAATAGGCAAGTTTAAAAATATGTTTTCTAAAGAATTATTTATTTATTAACAACTTAAGACCTATTTACGGAAATAACATCGAGAGCAGAGAGGCTGCAGGGCTAGCATACACCTTGTGTAGACTTCTAACACAGGCTCAAAGCTCAAATTCCGAAGGCTAGGAGATACAAGGCTATAAGCGTAGACGGAAGTCGACCCCAAGACTGTCATGATAGGCCCTGCCAGGCCTAATTTCATGGGACTACAATCCACGGTTTAATTCGATGTACATTGCCGATTAACCCACGGGCTAGATTAACCTAACCTAACCTAACCTAACCTAACCTGTTAGTAAAATTAGTCTGATGAAGATGCCTAGCGGCTAGGCAATACTATGTATGTAAATAGTAGTTTTATGAAACGCGGCCCTGGTGCACCGCCAATGTCTCAAAAGGTCTCAAAGCAAAGTGAGCCTTACCAGTCGGTAGTTAGAACTCGTTATCGCTGAGCACGGAGGTGCGGCCCTGAGCGGCGCTGGGGCGCCCTGCGGCGCTGACCAGCCGCAGCTCGCTCTCGGACGAGCTGCCCAGCGAGTCGCCCCCCTCACCCTCGCCCTCGCCCTCGCCCTCCGCGCCTGGGGACACCGGACATTCGCTCTTATATCTAACGAGGTAGGCTTGCATTTTCAACAACGAGAGCGAGATTTCAACATTTTTGGATTTGGGTTTAGATCATTTCATTTCATTTCCGTGTAAAGATGCGGAATAATAATAATAACAACTTCCACACAACACAATCAATTGACCTGGTCCCAAACTAGGACACCCTGCACCTCCCATGGTAACCAGGCAAGGACAACACAAACATGTAGATACACCCAGTCTGAGCTCATGTGTACTAATGTACGGTGGCCTGGTGTTTTGGTAGTTAAGCGCTGGACCAACGAGGCAGTTCGGAATGAAAGATAGAAATGAATAAAAAAATACTGTCTGATTTCGCATTACAACAAGATTGACAAACAGCTGCTGAGCACAGTCCACTTCTCGGGCACTGCTTGGATCAGCAAAAGCTGTTATAACACGCAATTACAATAAAAAGGATCACTCTAGTAACTCCGTTCGTATCGGATTCGGATAAAAGCATCTTTTGTGATAATCCTGGACATGACTTGAGATATGGTACGGTCTACCTGAATATCAAACTTCTACATTACATCCCGTATTCCGGAGGGGCAGGCGGAGACCAGGGTTTGCCATTCGCCACGATGCTGACAAACCTCTTTCCGTTCATCAACGTCATAACAATTAGCTCACAGTCAGCAGTACAAAAGTAGGCCAATATTACCTTCGATGAGGTCGGCGAAGTCGTCGTCGTCGGCGGCGAGCGTGCGGGTGGCGGGGCGGGGGCGGGGGCGGCGCGACCAGCGGCCCGACGGCTCCTCGCGGGTGCCTGCGCAAGCAAATGACACAGCGTCGACGCCGCAGCGCTTGTGATTGGCCGACTGAGCCGCCATCTTGTTCAAACACCATTGGTTGTTTGAACAAGATGGCGGCAACCTGATTGGTTGGCATTCAAATTCAAAAGTGTTTTACTCAAAGTATCACAGAAACTGCGACTTAATGAACGATCTAAAACTCTGTTTTGTATAATCTGTGGCTACACCTTTTCCTTGTAAAATCTCCACCACACACTATTTTAACCGGCGTTTTTGAAGTGTTTTAAAAGTAAGTACTAGACTTTCTTCCTGCTACAACTTTTGTCTTAACAGAATACTAATATTTTTTTATGACTGGCAGTCAAGGATGTTTTTTTGCTCGCAATGCTCATCCATAGTCATATGGAACGGGTTTAATCGACTACTGTAACATCGCCGAACTTTAGGAATCAAGAGAATTAATTTTAGCCGAATAAGATGGCAAAGAGCACACGCTTAGTTTCTGAGTCCTGCGGAGGTATCTGGTTTTCTTCTTACCGTGTCGACGCAAAAACAAATTTAATTAAACAGTTGCAGCCCAGAACTGAGTTATCAATTGCAATCTTTAGGTCCTTGAGCACTGAGTACAGGTATTAGGCAACGCAGGGCACGCACGACGATAGATGGTCCATCGTCTGCCATCGCATAATCGTACAATTTGAACTGTCTGTGAAGTACCGCACAGACAGTTCAAATTACACCACGGATTTCCGCGGGATTTCCACGGGCTAGCACTGACCGTATAGCGGCTCGTCGGAGAGGTCGGAGTCGGAGGCCGAGTCGTCCTCCTCGTCGCGGATCTCGTCGAGCGAGTCGCGCGTGCCGCCGCCGCCGCCGCCGCCGCCGCCGGCCGCCATGTTGCCGAACGCGCGCCGCGCCTCCGCTGCCGCGGTTCCTACCAAACAGTAAGCTCAGCCTTTGAATTGAAGAATTGTACATATTGCACAACAAATATAGAAGTGTGAGACACGTCAAATCCCTGAACAGGTATTCAATCCAATTTTGCTAAAGCAGACTTCCGATAACAATAGCAGCTAAATAAAGATTAGCCAGGCACAGGATGTGTCTGGCTGAGCCCTTAGGTAATGTAACTAGAAATGGAGAGATAACATAGATCAAAAAACCGCGGGCAATATTGGTCGAGACTTACATGCAGTCTTGATACTGAGACAAGTCTTGGGCCGCAGCTAGCTGCTTTATTTCGAGCGAGTTCGATACAGAAGCTGTCAGAACCGGAGGCTTTACAGGCAGTGTTGATCCTGACGCGAGTCTAGGGCCGCAGCTGATCTCGCGTCAAATAGCTACTGGGGCTATCAGGGCTTACCTGCAGTCTTGATCCTGGGGCGATTCTTGGGCAGCATCTGCTCGATCTCGCACGAGATAGCTAGATACTGGAGCTGTCAGGGCATTGATCCTGAGGCGGTTCTTGGAACGGAGCTGCTCGATCTCGCGCGAGACAGGGCCGGAGTGGCAAGGCTCGAGGCTTACCTGCAGTCTTGATCCTGAGGCGAGTGTTGGGCCTCGTGGCGGGCCGCGGCTGCTTGGCCTCGCCGCCCCGCGAGGCCGGCTCGTCGCTAAACTCGTTCTCGTCCGAGTCGCTCAGCTTGCCGAGCACGTCTTCGGCCTCGTACTTGTGAATGAGCTGCATGATGGCCGCCTGCTGCTCCTCGGCTGCCTGCCGACGCAATGTCATCGTTGCAGTATAACTTATCGATTGCGCTATAATTTTCGACTTGTCGATGGCTGCTATGATGATCATTCTGCCGTCCACAAGCCAAAATGCCGTTATCGACCACCCAGTCGATTTTTTATTTTTGATGACATCTTAATCAGAAAAAAATCTCTATCGATCCCTCCCACACAATTTTTCTAGCTGTCATACTTCCAGAGATAAAAAACAGAAATATGCCATTATGTTAGTTTACTTATTAAATAATAATTGTGTTTAATAACGTTAAAAATATATATTTTTACTAATAAAAGGTAAAACGATTTTAAAGTGCTCAAAAAGATCTATCTTTTGATACCTCAAGTGTAGTCAGATTATGTAGTAGCATATACTTTTATTATTTCCCAGGTTTTTTGCGCATAACTTGATAGGTTATTTTTGGAGACAACGGCGTTTTAGCTTGTGGACGGCAACATTCTGGTCCCACAGCACTCCAGCGCCGTCAGCCTGCCTCGGCACGTGAGTGAGAGAGAGACGGATGAATATCAGTGAACTCACCTCAGCCTGCGCGTTCTCAAGCTCGCTGAGCTGATGCTTGAGCGCCTCGACGCAGCGGTAGCGCAGCACGTACTGATCCCACAGCTGCTCTATCTCGCTCTCCAGCGCCGTCAGCTCGCCCTGATACGCGGGTCTGAGGGAGACGGAGGGTTGTCTGTATTCCAGCTCATTGATTTGGCGTTAGAAGCTATTTTGAAAAGCATACCTACACCCCATTTGCCAGGACGTACTCTACCCTATCCTAGGATCTTGTGTTGTTGACTGAAATGTGGATAATCATTTTATATGAGATCGCATTTCTTGGACCATATTCGAGAGGCAGTCGAATATTTATATCCTCGAATACTTTTTATTTGCAAAATTTTTGAGCAAAATTTATCAATAACATTTTTTTGTCATATTATATAGCACTACTTTAGGAAGACAGGTAGCTCTGCTAGCTTTAGAATTACCGCCCCACCCAATTAGATTGTATTAGCCCAGCCAGGCGCACGAACGTGAGCCTCTAAGCGCGTAATGGTACAGTACCATCACCGTAACAGTGCAGGTACCATCGGCACTCACTTGATCTTATGCACAGTGTGCAGCCGCTTCTCGGCCCGCTGCAGCTCGGCGCGGCGGCGCTCGATCTTGGCGTCGAGCGCGCGCTCGCCGGCCGCCACGCCGTCGATGCGCTCGCGCGCCGCCGCGCCGCGCGCCGCCAGCGCCGCCAGCGCGCGCCGCAGCGCCGCCTCCAGCGACGACAGCTCCAGCGGCCGCGCCAGCGCCGCCTCGCGCGCCGACTGCCGTGGACACGCGGAGGAACGTCAATGAATGGGTTAATGCCACAAACATATTTACATACATACACAAGCAGCCTATATACGTCCCAATGTCGGGCACAGACCTTCTCTCAGGGAGAGAGTATGGGCTTAATCACCACGCGTGCCCACCGCGGATTGGCGATTTCAAGCGCTGAGGTACGTGAATAGCTCAGACTATCAGGTTTCCTCACGATGTTTCCCTTCACAGTTAGAGAGTGGTTTTGTTACTGTAACTTCACAAATGTACCTAACGTAAAAAACAAAGTCATAGGTACATGCATACAAACATACTTACATAATAATAATAGTGGTTATAGACAGTGTGCGTGTGGCAATGATGCCATTTCAGCGTTATTGCTGTTTCTGTTCGAAACAGCGCTGGTTTTCAAAGAGCACTTCCTCACCAAATAAAAAAAACCGGCCAAGTGCGAGTCGGACTGAGGGTTCCGTACAAATTTGTAGTCTCGCAGTTGTCCCGAAATTTTCCCGAACTTCAAATATATTTTTTTATGATTTAATTACAAATATATAGTTTTAAGATTTTTCCCTTTACTTGTAGTATACAACGATATTACTTGTTAAATTTTATAGTTCTAGGTCAACGGAAAGCACCCTATACATTTTGATTCCCTTGAGTGTGGAAATATACGCGGCATAACCGGCCGTAATTTTTTTACGTTAACGTAGAAGCTAAATTTTTTTACGGCTTCAACAGACTGTAGACCCGTTTAAATTTGCACTCGATACTTCCACGCGTTCCCGAGATAAAGGGTCTTGATAGACAGACGGACGAACGGACGGACGGACGGACGGACAACAAAGTGATCCTATAAGGGTTCCGTTTAGGTATATAGATCAAAAGCTACCTTATTTTCAGACTCTTTCGCCAACAGGTCGTAGAGAAACGCGCCCTGGCCCGTGATCTCAGTGGCTAGCTGCCTCGCTTGCTTGATTTCACCAAGCTGAAACAAATCCAAGATAGGTGCCAACTACAACCAACAAAGTTCAATACAAGATAAAACAACTGATAATGCTTTTTCTTCTAGTCCGTAGTCCGTAGCAGATCTTTATGCAAATTGCTGTTGTATGACTGTTGAATTGACTCGCGCCGCGATTCCTGAGATGTCTCTCTGTTCAGTAGACAAGCAACCTTGAGCTACTCCAGCTTCACACTTGCCAGCTCAATTCACCCGCCCGCTGACGTCATAGTTACACATGTCATGGTCCCGCTCAGCCAAGCCCTTGCCGGCTCGTGCCTCGAGTTCTGTGCACAGCGCAGTACAGTAGAAAAGCAGCATTGACCTGCCCCCAGCTTCACACTCGCCAACAGTCAACTCACCCACCCGCTGACGTCATAGTTATGCGTGTGCCTGTCCCACACAGCCGCGACCCATTGGGACCTCGCCTGGGCTCATGTCGGAATTCCTGTGCCCAGTGCAGTAAAGAAGCAGCCTGGAACTGCTTCCAGCTTCACACTTGCCAGCCTAACTCACCCGGCCGCTGATCATAGTTATGCGTATCACGGCCCAGTTCAGCTGAGGCCTCCCCGGGCTCATATCGGAACTCCTGTACCCAGTGCAGTATAAAGAAGCCTTGGAGCTGCTTCCAGCTTCACACTTGCCAGGCTAACTCACCCGGCCGCTGACGTCATAGTTATGCGTGTCCCGGTCCCGCTCGGCCGCGGCCTCGCTGGCCTCGTGCCGCGAGTCCTGGGCGCCGCGCAGCAGAGTGGCCACCTTGAGCAGCTCGCGCGCCGCCCAGCCGTCCGCGCCGTACACGCGCCGCCCGTTCAGCTTCACGTTGGCGCGAGACATCTGGCGGCGGCGGATCAAATACATTCAAGGCCGCGTTTCATTAAACTAAAATTGATTATGACAGTTCGATGTACTACATTGCGTAGGTATTCGAGTCTTCCTAATTGTTAATCGGTGGGTTAATCGGCTATGCAACGCACATCGAATTGTCCTAGTAATCAATTATTTGTAGTATTCAGGCGCCGTACAGACGCCAGGCTCGTACAGTGTATAGTTGTATCTACGTGGGCCAAGCCATAGGCATAGGCAGGCCATAGTTCCGTGTGGCGCCGGATTAAGAATAGCATCACTCCATTTCCTTCCGAGGATGTCGTAGAAGGCGACTAAGGAAATAAATTACCAGGGGACGGGCAGCAGCGTCTTCCTGAGATTCCAACCGCATACTGCGATCGCCAACCCGCCTGCCAAGCGTGGCGATTATGGCAAAACCCCTCATGGTTATGAAAACCATGAGGGAGGCCTGTGTTCTGCACGTCAAGGGGCTGATGATGATGATTCAGGCGTTACATCAGATAAGCTTGAATTTATCTAGTTTTCCAAATGCGCAATTTCTGAAATACCTAAATTCGTGTTTTACAACCACTTTTGGTCTATGATTTTAATCTCAACTTATATTTTTCGTAATATCAGGGTTTATATCATTTTTAGGGTTCCGTACCCGAAGGGTGCCAAACGGAAATCTATTACTAAGACTTCACTGTCCGTCTGTCTGTCGGTCACCAGGCTGAATCTCATGAACCGTGATAGCTAGGCAGTTGAAATTTTCACAGATGATGTATTTCTGTTGCCGCTATAACAACAAATAGTAAAAACAGAATAAAATAAATATTTAAGGGGGGCTCCCATACAACAAATGTAATTATTTGCCGTTTCTTGCTCGATATTAATAACGGCAACAGGTAGACGCTTGAAATATTCACATAATATTTAGTTCTATATTCGCTTCAAAAATAAATCATCATCATCAGCCTATGCTTGTCAACTGCTGGACATAGGCCTCTCCTATTGCACGCCACTGAGCACGGTCCTCGGCTTCCCTCATCCAGCTCTTGCCAGCCGGATGCGAAGATCATCGCTCCACCGAGTCTGGGGACGTCCTACACTACGTTTACCGATCCGCGGTCTCCACTCAAGAACTCGTCAAAAATAAATAATTAAATTAAAATAAAATAAATATTTAAGCGGGGTCCCATACAACAAACGTGATTTTTTGCGGTTTTCTCTCGACCTTTGTGTCTAATGTTGTACTTATAGATAATGGTACGGAACCCTTTGTGCGCGAGTCCGACCCGCACTTGGCCGGTTTTTATTAAATTCGCGCCTTACTCGATCTACCGCAGCCTTTAAAGATTCTTAGTCCTACATAGATTCTTAGTCTTTTGTATTGAAGACATATGATTTTCATGAGTAACTCACAAAGAGGCGCACGCTGCTGGTGACGAGGGCGCGGCGCTGGTCGAGCGAGTGCCGCGAGCCGGGCAGCGCGGCCTCGGGCTCCAGCCGCGCCGCCAGCCAGCGCAGCGCCTCCTCCACGCACTGCCAGTTCGGCGTCCGGAACGCCTCCAGCGAAATGTTCTGCGGGTAGCCGAGGCCGCGCATCGCCTCGCTGAAGTCTGTCCAACGAGAAAGAAACGACCACCAGAGCAAAGCGTTGGTAGCGTAACGGTAGAACGCCGTCTTCTCATTCGGGAGGTTGAGGGTTCAAAACCCGGCATGTACCTACCAATGACTTTGTTTTCTAAGTCAAGAACATTTGTGAAGTTATAGTAGCAATACAACTTGCTAACGGTGAAGGAAAACATCGTGAGGAAACATTTACATACCTTAGCGCTTGCTACGTACAATGGCCCAACTATGAGGCTAAGTGCAGAACTAGCCCAGGCCGCGCATCGCCTCGCTGAAGTCTGTCCAACGAAAACGAAACGAAAGATATTTGGCATTAAGATTTATATTAACGCGCCCTTGTTGCCATGAATATTAAGGCTTATTAAAGCGCGCTTGTTTATTCGGGGGCGCGCAACGGAAGAATATAATAATGTAGGTAAGCACTTACTGCGTAGGTCTCTGTAGGACATGGTTTCCCGTCAGAAAATCACGAAAAAGAGAGGGAATAAAATAATCACAACCCTTACGAAGTAAAATGTGAATCATCAGTTTGTGTTTACGTTGCCATGGTAACGAGGTCCCAAACATATCAGTGATGTGTTGGTACTCCATGGAGGCGAAGGTCCTTGCCTAATATGAAGATGATGTTGCACGATTGTAGCAGAGCTGTGATTGGAGGGCACTGCGACCCAAGCACAAAAAAATGCTTTCACTATATTTAGGTACCTAATGTTGAATTTGCTGAACAGAGAGGTGCATACCACGTGCATACCCACCATCAGTTTCCCTGTAATGTCATTATTTGTGATGTATCTGTATCGTATCATGACTGTATTTTTATTGGCTTTAGATGGATACTAAAATGAACGCCAAGTCCTCTTGAACAAATTCATCCAGTCTGTGTACATTGCCGTTATCGTAGATTATATAAATGTGGATTAATTTGGAGTTCACATTATGATAGTGAGATTATTTAGAAATTAATCATAATTTACAGCATGATCCCAACAAAAATTCAAGTGTCGAGGCAAGAGTTTTATTTCTTTACTGTGTCCTTAATTAAATTATTGTTGTATTATTTAAGTATCCATTATTTCAAGCTAAGACTACGAGTAATATAGAAAGGTATCGGTACTTACTACAATAATTAGTATACAATGAGTCTGGTCATAAGATTCATTTTATAAGAAAAGTAAAAGAAATAGGTAATATTAAAAGTTTAACTTTATTGTAACTACCATGTAACTACTAAGGGCCAGTTTCTGAATTGAGAATTTCACTAAGTGAATGGTTAACTGTAGTGCTGTTTCTTGCAATTTCTCAGAAAAGAGCGTGACAGAACGGTACTTAAGTATTTACTTAGCGAAACTCTCAATTCAGAAACTGGCTCTATCTTAACTATTCACAATATTCACAGGTAAATTGAGCACACCATAGCAAACACTGATCACTCAGATCAATATTGTGCCGCATTTTTCACATGGACTTTAGTCTTCGGATATTAGGTATGGCTTGGGGTAACTGACAAAATTGCTTAGGCGTATCTTCAGTGTTATTTTCCCGAAGAACCTGACTGAAAAATGATGGCTTGTATATTTCGTTTCATTCAGCTGGCTGGAAAGTTTGTTTTTAATACTATCAAACTCAGTAAATTGATGTTAGGATAGAACATTTAAATTATGAGACAAATGAATTACTTAGGACAAGCAAACCACTCATTAGCCGTTATGGATTCCCGTATTTTAAAGTTTTCTATCAACAGTACACGTAGGCCAAAGCTGAATGCTATGAAAGACATGCAGTAACCCAACATCCTCAGTTAGGCACTAGACCATTCTGGGTGGGCACAGTCCACCCGTATTTCTCGCCATCTACGCCAACGCAAAATTGTTGAGTACAATCAGCAGATACCATATCAAAGGAGACCAAACATCATGCGAGGTGTGTGTGCGCCCAATTAATAGAAAAATCACAAGTCGACGGTGGGCGGTTGTTTCATGGCGCGCTTGAGCGCCGCCTCGCGCTTGACCGCGAGTCGCACGCGCGACGCCTTCAGGTGCCTGCAACGAAGCACGAGGCAATAGTTACCGACTGGCTGTACAACATATTTGCAAAACACGTTGCTAGGTTTTGTACGCAATGTTGCTCCGAAATATGAGCGATGGGATAGTGAGTTAATGTCGTCGATTTGACGCTGTATAGGTACTGTTTTCTTTGAAATGTTTTTAAGCAATTGTGCGTATTTCTGCATGTGATCTGAACAAAGATTTTATTTAACCAGCGCATAATCAGAGCCCACTGTTGAGGATAAGCCTCTTCTCTTCTAACCAAGATTAATGGAAAATATTTATTTTTAAGTTAACAGCGGCAGGTAAACCTTTTGTGGTTTTCGCCCGCCGCCGGCAGAATAAGATATTTAAGTTTAGACTAAATAAAAAAAAAGGTTTAGAACTCGGTGCCAAGATCAGAAAAACAGTTCATTTATATACAAGTTTTATTCACTCCGAATAGATGTTCACTGGCACGATGAAAATTACAATATACAGAAGGAGTTAGTGCTGACTAACTGAAATAACTTAATTAAACTAAAACGGCAGCATCTGCTTGAAAAATAACATTTTAAACCAATATCTCAGAACCTCTCAAATCATCAATGTTTCTTTTTGACTGTCAGGAAAAAACTATATTTTAAATGTCTTTCTTCCTTCCCGGCTACTCCACCATGTATAGCCTGCCAGCTACGCTTGGCGTTCGCAGGTTCGAACAATGTGGATCGACCCTGCGCGCGCCGGACTGCCGCCTTTGATTGTGGTGCACAGTCAACCCCACAAAGGTATGAATACCAGAATGTTTTCCTGATTTCCTGAATATTAGTTGATCCCTAAGGACTATAACCACACTGCACCATCCCTTGTCTGGTCCTACCAGTGTTGGCATGATTCAGACAAAGTGCTTTCAACATTTTAAACTGTGGTTAAAAATACTGATGAAATACCAACTCTGAGCCACTAACAAAGCAGATGAAATTGATAAAATTAGATTAAAATCTTGTCTCAGATAAGAAGTATATTGTCCCAACCGAAAGTAAGCAATGGAAAACAGTAAATTGAATAAAAAATCATGTCATGGTGTCTATAAGAAAACTCGGGATATCCGGCCACCATACCTCTGTCGGATCTTCTCCTGTGTCTCGGCAGAGGGCTCCTTCTTTGTGACGGTGGCCGCCCGGATGGTCTCGCGCAGCTTCTGTAGGCAGTCGGCCAGGTTCAGCTGCTGCGAGCGTGTGGTGTCCGACCGGAACACCAGGTAACCCTCCTTCGTGAGCTTATTGCCGTGCTGGAAGAAGATTGCCTTGCCTTGGTATTTTTTATTATCATTTTATAGTATGTATTTATTTTCCGTGTGGCGCCGGATTAAGAGTAGCGTCACTCGATTTCCTTCTGTGGATGTCTTGGAGGCGAGTAAGGAAATAAATTACCAGGAGACGGGCAGCAGCCGAGACGAGACGAGATCGCCAACCCGCCTGCCAAGCGTGGCGATTATGGCAAAACCCCTCATGGTTCTTACAACCACGGGGGAGGCCTGTGCCCTGCAGTGGGCGTTAAGTGGCTGACGATGATGAGTATTTATTTTTGGTTTTTATTGTTACTGCAGCATGTGTACTGTCTTGAGAATGAATTTTTCTTTTTCTGTTGGCGACGTACTAGCCTCTCCCCACTTGCTTCAAACATAATGAAAATTCTGATCCTGTACACCAAATAATAATAAAAAAATTATCCTACAGTTGTCTGAAAGCATATATATTTATTGTGTCACAATCCATGTTTTTTTGTGTATCTTCAGCGAGTGGTCGCAGTAGTGTTTTTTTAAGTATCTTCAGCGAGTGGTCGCAGAACGCTAGAGGCAAGTCTGTGTCAATATTTGGTTTCTTACCATTTTAACAAGGCTTTCCCTGACATCAGAGTGTAACCAATCCGCTTCACTTGGCTTGAAGCGGAGGTCTACTTTAGTGTGCACCTGAAAATCAATAAAATACTAATTACTAAATTTATTTCCAACACAGTCCTGTTTAGAAAATTCTAAAACAGGATTGTATGTATTATTAAGCTTTAGAATTTTATAAACAGGATTTATATTTATTGGTGTTAAAGTTCTGGTTCATTTTAATTTCTAATTTCATGGTTATTTCAGTTATGTAGTTAATAAGTCTCATTTAGTCATTATACAATGGTAACAATTAAGGTGAAAATGTGCACATGTAGAGACAATTAAAAAATATAGGCAAAGCTGAATTTAATGTTTACCTTTTAAACATAAACTAGGGTCAAGACTTGTACCTCAGGCAAGTGCTTTTTAATATTCAGTAAATAATGTATAGTCCAGACAGATCTTTTTGGTGGTAACATGAACATAGTCACAGATCATTTGCACATCGCTTACTGTCTTTACAGTGTATGTGTGAGTAATTCGTGGCACCAGATGGCCTGAAGATACGTTTCAATAAAGATTATAAGGGGGTTCTTCACCAACTGGCTCATAGAATTTAGACACTTTTGAAGAGCTGCTCTGGGCAGTCAAATACGTATATAGTTTGTAAAGAGGCTCGAAATTTCATCAATGCTTGCACTTGCCCATTAGAGAATTTTTAGCCTCTAAATAGGTTTTTAAAATATAGTATACAGTAATAATTTTATATTACTTTAATTTTTTATGATTATACATAATGTACTATCAATTTATTGTCTTAATTTTTTAACAGTAATAACAAAAATATTTCAATGCCCCCCTAGGCTATTGTGACCGAACAAATGTTAAAAAAAAATTATTTATTGTCTCGTCAATCAAACGTCATCAAACTTTGATGAATCATTGATGTAGAAAATAAAATATAAGTAACCTGGAACATTGGTAGACCCCAATAAAGTACATAAGTACGTACCCCGCACAAAAAAACAGTCATCCTTTTATTTTCATCTGTTTTTCTTTAGGCCGGATGGAGAAAACCCTTGTGTTTTTGAACATAAAAAAAGGACCAAACCTCGTACATAGTTCCATTGCTTTTAGAAAAAACCTTCTTGTTGTTTTCTGTCATCGAAAATGGAAGTACAAAATTTTGAAACTTTTTTATCTTTTTAATCCAAAACTGATAGATAGAGAACACTTCATTGCACAACCAGGTGAAAGATACTACAAATAGGTAGTTTCTTATATCTCAAATACATAAAAAATACTAATACTATTACTAAACTACTAAAATGCTACTAATCGTTAATTGGAACCACTTTTAATATATGAAAAACTTTGAAGTCGCAAAAAAATATAAGCTCTTCCATGCTTCACAAAGCCGCAGATAGAACTATAAGGAACAGTTACTAATTTTTCCACAATTATGAAGTTTTCCTCCTAGTAAAAGTTGTTCGTATTGAACAAGTTCGCACAGTGCGGCTTCAGTGTTTTGGAACAGTAAACAAAAATATTGCGGCCATGAATTCAAAGGTATTCTTATTATAGCAATACCACACAGTAGTAACTGTGAAGGAAAACATTGTATATTAATTTGAGGCTTTAATTCAGAGTCCCTCTATTCTATAGTCCCTCATTTTGTTTTACCTTATTAACATTCTGTCCACCGGGTCCCGAACTGGCGCTGTAGGTCACCTCCAACTTTTCTATAGGGATGAAACCAGAGAACTTTTCCTTTGGGTCCGGGTTCTGCAAACAAAATTAATGCCCATCACTTAGTATTTCTATAACAAAAGTGGTTCGGGAGTTAATCTGGGGCGCGGCAGTGCCCCCGCCTTTCCTTCTTCCGCAGGAAAACTTTGTTGATTGAATCCTAACTACCCAAGGTTGGACTCTGGTGCAACATTGTAGCTGTCAAACTATTTTGTTTATAAAGATACTGTACATTGGAGCTTATTGGATTTACTGTAACTACTTCAGTAGGTGAAGGTACTTACAAAAGTGGGTGTAGATAACTTGAGGGAGCTGTTAGGGTACAGCGTCTCTAGAGAGATAGAACTTTTATAGGCCATGGGTCGCCTCATCAGAGTCGTGAAGCAAGCGCTCCGCACTACTTTCTGAATGAAAGCCATGTTCCGAAAAGGAACGAACGCCATTGTACTTTGTTAGAGAAATTTACTCGAAACAAGAAATACTGACGAAAATGCAAGAAAATAAATCGATTCAGTCAGAACATTGTTTTACGAATTCTAACCTCAAACCTCAAACTGACTGAATGAAACAGTGTTGCCAGTGCCAGACGGGGCTTGTCAAAACCACAGAGTACATGTCAACATAGAGTAACTTATTATGTCAATGTCAAAACTTACCAGAAAGAGACAAAAAAGACCTCTATGTAAAAAGTAACCTTATGGTGTAAAAAATTAAAATTAAATTAAATTACGTGCCATAATTATAGTACATGTACCATAATGCAGCTGTTTGTACCATGTACCATAATACATCCATTATGGTACGCAAAAGTACCATAATTTTGACAATTTTCATGACAGCCTTGTGTGTTGTAATGAAACATAGTGCTTTGCAAAAGTTTCGTTTGCTTTTGCTGTTGACGAGTAACTTCTTGTTTTTCCTGTTTTTCTTTTCAAAAACCCGACATTGCCAGAATCCTAGACTAGACATACCTCAATATCAAACTCAAGTAAAAAGCCAAATTGGTTGAATTTTTTAGTCAAAATCATTTAAATTCTCCAACTCACGCAAAAATGTTACGTCTACGAAAAAACTTAAATATATGCAAGAAAAAAAGATATTTGACTCCATTTAGATATTATTTAGGTAAAAATTTGGTTTTGATTTTTTTTTGGAGAACACGCATGGTTTTGATTGCTCAAACTTTTGAAAATCATCATCATTTGCTTGTTCACTGCTGGACATAGGTCTCGCTGAGCACGGTCCTCGGCTACTCTCATCCAGCTCTTGCGTATTGCGCATTTTGTGTATTCGGTGCCATAATTCCAGAGTTGGCATATAACATTCCTGTAACAATTAAAAGGTGATATTGCACAGAAAAATGCAAAGTTTGTTTGTTACACTTTATTTCACAAAATTAATTAGGATATGTCATAAAAATTACGTGCAAAGGCGGCCGGAAAGGTTCTGTAGTGTTTTCTGATATAAGTTTTATTTTACTCTTCCTTTTGAGTCGTGTAACTTAGATGTAATTTTACTTATTTATAAATCACCTCAAAGGCTACAAAAGTAACCTTCTGGCAACCTTCTGGCGACGTTACGTCAGATTTGACAGTTTGTCGTAAAAATGGGAACGTTCACAATTTTGTGAAATAATATGAACAAAGCTATAAATTTTTTTTCAATATTTTACCCCAACGCTATTTACCATGAACCACGGGCACAGGTGCATGTAAACTAAAAGGAGAGTCAACCGTGAATCAACCGCTGTTTGCGGTTGCTGTTTTCACCCATTAAAGTTTTACACCAACAGCTCGCGTTTTAATTGTATTACATTATCTCGCGGTGGCCTAACAAAATGGCTAAACTTTTCTCTATCCCCAGACGCGGAGTGTGCGCTCGCGCCGCTCGTCACGCTCCACATATTTTAATTAGGATCTCGTTCCGCACTGGAACCCGCGTTTCTACAAGCATAAAGACAACAATATTTCTTTAAATTTTGACACGTTTACGATTTATTTAGCGGTAATTTGAAAAGAAAACTGGAGTAGTAAATAGACCTCTATATCTATAAAATATTATATAAGTATTGTTCTTTTCTTTCATGCGCGTGACTCGCATGAGCAAAGAACGAGATGATTGGTTGTTTATTTTATTGTTCAAAAATATACAAGGTTATATTCTTTTTGTTGCACTAACCCGTGCTGAGGACAATTTAAAAACCTATTTAGAGGCTAAAAATTCCACCCATGCCAGGACTTGAACCCGCGACCTCTGGCTCACCGTGCCAGCGCTCTCCCAACTGAGCTAATGGGCAAGTGCAAGCATCGATTTAGCCTCTAAATAGGTTTTTAAATATACAAGGTCTCAAGAAACTGACGCTCCACGTGAAAGCTACGCATGAGGGATAGGTACCAAAACAAATTACCTACTTTATCCACTCGGGAATAGATTACATACTTCATTGTTTTCGTTTATTAAATTATTATTATTAAAGGTGAAAGGGTGCAACAAGTGAAAACATTTGTCTATTTGGAGAGCCTGTTTATGAGGGATCGAAAATACCACCTTCACAATTTCCATCCCTCATAAAGAAATATTTTTGGGGGTGACCTAGGTGAGCCGGAACAAAGGCGACACATTTCTCAAAAATATTTCTTTAGTTTCTTATAGAAAGAAGAGTAAATGCCCTGCACTTTTTCGTGAGTAGTCGAAAAATCTCAAAAAAACCGGCCAAGTGCGAGTCGGACTTGCGCACGAAGCGTTCCGTTATCTCTACAAAACAATAGATATCGAATTCGAGAACAGCGCCATCTATAGAAACCAACAAGAAGCGTTTAACATTGAAAAACGACATGACATCGGCGCTGTGAAGGTTATATAGATGCCCGCTAGATGGCGAGCGCTGTCTTTAGACAACGTTTGTTGTTTGCTCTCATAGAGCCCACCTTAAATATTTATTTTATTCTGTTTTTAGTATTTTTTGTTATAGCGGCAACAGAAATACATCATTTGTAAAAATTTCAACTGTCTAGCTATCACGGTTCGTGAGATACAGCCTGGTGACTGACATACAGGCAGACGGACAGTGAAGTCTTAGTAATAGTGTCCCGTTTGGCACCCTTCGGGTACGGAACCCTAAATACAAGATTGGCTATCCATAATGCAGTGTTGGTACCAAGACTTATGTATGATAGCGAGACTTGGGAATGGCAGAAGAATTAATGCAGTAGAAATGAGGTCCCTGAGAAGTATGTGTGGTGTTACTTTGAATGACAGGATTCGCAATAGCATTGAATTTTAATAGGCAATAGTTTGAATAGAGAAAGTTCTGGAGTGAAGGAGAATGTAGTGACGAGAAAGGAATGTTACGTTGGTTTGGACATAATAAGAAGAGAATTTGACATACATCTACCGAAGAGGGGATGTATTAGCAATGGGCAAGATAAAAACTAGGTAAGTACCCGAAGGACTGTTGCGTTGGTTTGGACATGTGGAGAGGATGAAGGAAGAAAGATTGACGAAACAAATATATCGAGCGAATGTGGGTAGAAGCGCCTGTAAGGGATGTCCCAGGCGGACATACTTTGCCTAAATATAGGGAATGTATTAGCAAAGGGCAAGATAAAAAGTACCTGAAACTGGTGTGCGTGCGTGCAACGACTAATGAATGTTGATGAAGCGAAAAAGATCTGTCAGGATCGTGGCAAGTGGTGGACCTTGGACTCTGCCTAGCCCTCCGGGATACAGGCGTGAGTTTATGTTTATAAAAATATCAAAAATATTAGCGCGCGATGGACTCGCAACTTGGAGCGTTCTTTTGGCACGGATAAGTAACGCCCAGTTGCATACCTATAAGATGTGCATAAGAGTCGCATTGTTAAGCGCATTTGTAGGTACTCATTGAAATCTGTATGTTATAGTTTGCTTGACAAACCGACAAATCAGTCATAAGTCACCTGGATTGTCACTTTTATGTCCCAGCACAGCCCCAGCCTCCCCAGGGCCCTGCGCTACGCTTGTTGCGATGTTTTCAATATTATTATATAGTTATTACGCGTTCAAGATTGCTGATCATCACCAAAGTAAGATAGGAGACATACTGAGAGATAAAACAGAGAAGTGGACCAAAAGAATAAATGAATATACTTAGCCCAAGAGACGGGAAAAGGAGGCGAGGAAGACTACAAAAACGATGGGAGGATGATCTGTCACAGAACTTTAGAAGAGCAGCATTGGATAGGGTGACGTGGAAAAACATGGAGGAGGCCTATGTCGAGAGACAACTTGACGAGTTTCAGTGCTAGTGTCATGTAATATAAAATATGAACACTTTAAAAATAGTTTATAGTACTTATGTACTTAAGTAAAAATTTGTAAATTCTGTCAAGAAATAAAGACTTATATTATTATAATAATTGCGCGTTCAATTCTTTTTCTAAAAGAGTGGTTGAATATATCGATAAGACTAGATGACCCCGTGAACTTCGTATCACCGACGTCAACCGTTTTTTTTCTTCTCACCGTTTAAACCTTCCCTGGACTTCCACAAATATGTAAATAAAAACAACAATTAGCCAAATCGGCCCAGCCGTTCTCGAGTTTTAGTGAGACTAACGAACAGCAATTAATTTTTATATATAAGATTCCTTGGGAAAAAATGTTCTGTAACAATAGGACAACAGATACTCGCACTATGTTAATTTCTGCGAAAATATGGAAATAGTGCGAATTTGAACCTCAATATCTCCAGGTTCAAAGAAAGAACAAAAGGTCCTTAAAAAGAACAAAAAGTCTGTCGGTGTATTTGAATTACTACGTGTTTTAGTAATAAATTACCTATTTCTATTTTTCTTCTATCAAGAGTCCCTTATACAAGGTTAACAAAATCCCCAGTTATATCCGAAAATGGGGTGTTCTACTAGTCCGTTGTAAAAGTGTTCGTTTTGACTAGTAGAGCTCGGATTTTCGTAGTTTCGGATATATATACGGAGATTTTGTTATACTTTATATATCTTTTAAAACATTTTTGTTTGTAATGATGAGAGAATTCCGGTAAAATATCCTTGCACCCGACGCATGTCGCGTTCGGCCGTGTACTAGAACATAGAATAGAATGTCTAGAGTTGCCTTTACATGCCTTTACCAATGTTTGTTTTTCGGCACTTTTTGTCGATACATTATATTTACTTACACAAAGTGTGTATTAAAGTAACGCAAAACCTAAAAACCGTTTCTTCTATGTCGATTACTAATGGGGTTTAAAAAGATGTTTGCGTGATATTTTTTCTTTAGGTATTATAAAAAAAATTCTTTAGGTATTATAAATAACCAATCGTGTTTTTGCAACACACAAATGGGTGTCAATGAAACGAAGAATCTGGGCATAAAATATATTTTTCTTAGGTTTTGCAATTGCTGAGAAACATCGACGTTCATGCAACCTTTCCGAGGCCTCCGGATGAGAAAATCAGCAAGTAGTCTTCACCCACTTAGGTACGTGTCTGTCATAACCTCAGAACACAAAAAGAAGGTCATAACCTTATTTGGTGGTTAGGTGAAATCCGAAATGGCGATCATAAGATTTGTAAAGGAATCTCCCGCTGCTCACAATTTATATTCATACCAATTGAATAAAAATTAGCCATGTCGCTACGTTTAATATTTGCTTCGCATGTTTTTCTACAGTATTTCATACTACCCGGCAGATTTCCCGCCCCAAGTCGTATTCAAAGATGGCGCCGACCGACGGTAGCGACTGGCGACGGTTAATTATGTTTTTTCTAATTCCCGTCGCGGTTCTTAGACATAATGATATGCGTTAGTGTATGCGAGATTATTGTACACAATTAGCTGCAATTTAATTGAGCGAAAAAGCCACACATTCAGGTGCATACTAAACACGAGCTTTTCTAAAGAAGTTTACGATTTCATTTATAAGAACACGATTCCTCTAAAATATAGGTACCGAAAATCTACTAGCATATGGTTATTTGAGAAACTACGAGCACCTCACAGAAATTTTGCAGCTACTGGAAAATGTTCTTAGTAAGAGACCACACCGCAGGTAGGTAACTTTTGGGGCAATAACAACCTGTATTCACAAATTTCGGAAAAATAGTACAGTCGGTCGGTAAGAAAAACAACAATCCTCACTTTTTATGATGGTATTAAATTGTGTTGCTAAGAACAATCAAAAGTTCTGCCACTCTCAACCACACTTTTCCCACACAGTTGTGTTTGAACCCTAATCCAATAATAGTTTGCCTCGAGAAGTACGTAACTACAATGTTATACATTCGTATCCAAGTACGCATTGCGTGCCAAGCGGGTGTTATGTGGGCACCTCAAGTTGACGAGTATCGAACACTTTCCCAAAACTTTTTGCTTCATCTGCTATCAAAGAGCCGGCACATGTACGATAGTTTATATTGTTATTATCTCAGCTAATAAACGGCAAATTTCAGCCGAGGCATGTCTTGACACAGTATAAGCAAAAGTATTAGAAGTATGCTTCTTTTGGAGTGGTAAACTCTTCAGTTACAGTTACTAGGTTTCCAACTTAAGACCCCGTTAACTTCCAGTTAACTACCATTAACTTCGATGCTAGCATAAGCAGCCGTCCCACTGTAGGGCACCGGCCTTCTCTCAGGGAGAGAGTATGGGCTTAATCACCACGCGTGGCCACCGCAGATTGGCCATTTCAAGCGCTGAGGTATACGACGTTTTCCTTCACCTTTAGCGTGTGGTATTACTACTATAACTTCACAAATGTACATAACTTAGAAAACAAAGTCATAGGTAGGTACTTGCCCGCACTGGGAATCGAACCTGGGTCTCCCGCTACCGAGTCCAATGTTCTACCCACTAGGCTACCACCGCCTAAGATGATGTTAGATGGGGCAACCGATGTTAGATGGGGCTCATGTTGGCTAAATAGGTAAATATCTACTTTTCACGATTGGTTTATCTCCTCGACTCAAGTGTTCTACACAAAATTCGCATTACGGGTGCTCTGTTGCTGCTTTCATCAATTATGATAATATCCGTTGAGTTGCGTCGCACGCACGCGACTCTGCCGGCTTTCCGAATTCTTGTGCTCCTCAGCACTCGGGACTCGGGGATTAACTTACTAAACGACTGATCAAGCATTATTTATGTGCTGTATAAACGCACAGGTTCCGTTATTTAATTAGCTGGCCAAAGATTTTGCCAGAGCATAAAAAAGCGGTCATTTCTTCTGCACGAACATAGCTCTCAGATGGTTGTCGGATACAAGGTAACTCCGTCGTCACAAAGTTGGAACAATCTTGTAGCAAATCAAGTCTGTGATAAGAAACACGGTGGTGGCACCCCACCGTTCAGGACACTTTTGTATTTGAACTGTATAAAATAAGAGGAAGAAGCTGATTTATACCCCCGAGGAGCTCGGGGCAAACAGAAGTATCTTCCAGCTTAATAGGTAGGTACGTCCATTATCTGCATTCACTGGTAAACACGGATGACAATATTTGGCAATACGAGAAAAAGCACACTAAATTCCAGCGGTTAGTGCTTGCTTCAGTGAAACTTGCTTAAATATTTTTGTGGGCCAGTGAACAAGAGCGTAACGTCTGCTCCTCGCTGCATGGACATTTGAATTTTTTAAAAATATTTATTTATGAAATATTTTGAGCTAGGAGGCCTGGAAACTGGAAAATCTGATTTAGTTTACACTCCAGTCTTTCTACAAATTCTTTTGTATGTATATAAACTGCTCTAGATTTGTGGATTGAGAAAATAAACATATTTGATTTGAAATTTTTTATTGTTTAATTAATATTTTTTTGTAAACTCTAGATATGAATGGAAAAGATCAGGCTTTAGAGATCTATCGAGCAACTGTTGGGACTAATTTAAAGTTTATGCACCAGCCGACACCGTAGCTTTTTAGGGTTCCGTAGTCCGACTTGGAACCCTTATAGTTTCGCCATGTCCGTCTGTCTGTCTGACTGTCTGTCCGTCCGCGTTCGCAGCGCAAAGACCGGTTGGTGCTGGAAAGCTGTAATTTGCTATGTGCATACATTTGTATCACGCCAACAAAGTTGAAGAATAAAATGTTGGAAAAAAATTCTACTGTCTCTCCCCTAGTATGAAAAGTGGGGATGTTTTTTTTTCTCGTCTACCCCATCATGTGAGGCATCGTTGGATTGGTCGTTGAAAAATATTGTGGGTGTAGGGTAGGCAGACCATTTTCTTATTTAGTTTTCCGTTTGGGAAATATTAAGCTCTAAAGCGCCAATTTTGTCCGAGTGGCTAAACGGTTGATTGTAGGAACATGAAAAAATTCAGGGTAGTAGCACATATAATTAATTTAAAAGAAAAAGTATCGCGGCTAAGTAGGCTTTACTATTTAACAAGTAATAGGCAACCAACTTATAGAAGTAAAATTTCGCACAAGAGCAATTGAAAATGACTTCGATGAAGTTGTTAGTTCTCTAAAGCAGATAAAAAAAACTCTCTTTCTACTGAACCCTACATTGCGCGTGGCCCGAGACGCACTTGGCCGGTTTTTTGCATTTAATTAGGTGGTGCGAGTCAGCCTGTATTCTTGTGGGTACTAAACTTATCAATGTTTACAATCCATCAATCTTCGTTGAACGGAGTGCTAACGCAGTCTAATTAGCAACAATAAACGTTGCTTTTCTCTACAGAGCTATAATTTGTTCCAGTGTTGATAAATCCAACGTTTACCGCTTAATTGCTATTAGCATATTGCAGCTTTTGTGCCGAGATGTTTGAGTTGCAGATTCAATCATATGCTGACGCGGAAGCGACAAGTGCATTCTAACTGAATGTAATGCACTTGATCAGTAATCTAAGTCTTGTGGTGGGTACTCGTAACATGTATTTTGATAAAATAAGAGTGTCTTACGAGCTTTCGCATACCTGGATCGTCAGCGCTTGAACTCGCCAATCTGCAGTGAGTTCACCTCTGCTGTGCTGACTGACGATTTCAAGCGCAGAGGATCCTGCGCCCTGCAGTGGGACGCATTTAGTCGGGTCATAAATATTAAATGGACACCGTTTCAAAGTATTTACGGGCAAAAAGCTTCTCAGACCCGTCGTCGCTCTTCCCTTGTAGTGTGAGCGCAGGAGCCAGCGAAGAGCGCTATCGCATCGATCTTTCGTTTGACTGAACTGATCCATTGAAATGCCTGTCCGTCTGTCACGCATCACGCGCGCACTGCTAAACGCCAAATCGGCAGCGGTTGTGAAGAGAGAATCGAAACTCTCCCGGATTCCTGGCATGTGTAGGCTTACTGTTATTGGCATTGAATAGCTTTGACGCGGAAGTCTTTATCATTATTGTTGACGTAGGTATCGTCTTTTTGATAGACTGATTCGTCATTTCATTCACCTGATTTGTCATTTCTTCTGTTGGCTCTTGATGCGAAGGTTGGCAATAATATCTTCGTGAACCCCGTAGGTATCTCGCAAGGCAGCACTCGACTTCGTTCACTTAATCAGGCCCAAGACTATCGTGTAATGTATAACCGTCCATTCTGCTAATGCTCGCACAAATGAGTCAAGCCTTATATTTGTGCCAAGTCACTGGTTTTTAATTTTTATAAGCCCCCTTCATTCTGTGTTCAGCATGTGGCCAGCGATTTTCTAATGAAATTTAAGTTGCAGGGGAGACTAATCGTGTTTGGACACATGCTTAGCGTGCAAGATGGTAAGTAGGTAGGTATCCATAGCTCGCATTCCTTGCAGAACATTCTCACGGTAACCAAGTTTATTGTTAAAAACGCATTTCGCAGGTGAAATTCCAGTGCGTAAGCACATTTTCAGCTTTAATAAAAACTTAACTCAAGGGGTAATTTACAAGTTACCTACAAGTGAAGGGGCATCTACAACACAATTATTGAGATTATTCCTTAATTCCGTGTAAAAATTCAGTACAGTCGACAGCACCTCTACATACAGGTTACCTTACGTTTTTGTTGCAATGTCGCCCTTCACGTAAGTGATTAAAGTAAACGTGATGTCGACCGTGCGTTAATGTTATCATTGACAGATTGTCTTATGTCCGGCTCGAAGGACCAAATTACCTTCGGATTCTGTTGCTCCGAATTTATTCTAAAGTAACTTTTAAGAGATGGAAAGTGTGAAGATGATATAGAAAGAAGAGTAAAAGGGGGAAATTGTGTAAACGCATTCTCCCGTGTCGTGAGTAGCTAAAACATCTCCAAAAGAGCTAGATTAGCTATCCATAATGCAGTACTGTCCCAACATGTAGGTACGGTAGCGAGACTTGAGTAGGATTATTGCATTAGAAATGAGGTCCTTGAGAATTACGTGTGGTGTTACTTTGAATGACAGGATACGCAATAGTTTGATTAGAGAACGCTGTGAACTGGAAGAGGATGTAGTGACTAGAATTGAAAAAGGAATGAGTTAGTTTGGACCCTAGAGCATTTCGGACATATTATGGAGAGGATGAAGGAAGAAAGATTGACAAAAGGAATATATCGATTTAATGTGGGTGGAAGGAACGGTAAGGGATGTCCCAGGCGGATAGACTTCGACCAAATAGGGGATTTATTAGAAAATGGCAAGATAAATTTTATTGTACCCGAAAGCGCAGTGCCTGCATGCAACGACTAATGAATGTTGATGAAGCGAAAGAGGTCTGTTAAGATCGTGGCAAGTGGCAAGCCCTGGTCTCTCCCTACCCTCCGGGATACAGGCGTGAGTTTATATAATGTTTAATAACTTTTGCTCGCAACTTGGCACGCAAAAACTTTTCTGTCCATCCCTTTTTACCGGTATAATAAAAAAAAACCTTTTTACATTTGATTGGTGCATAAACGCACGCCTTTATTGCAGAGAGTCCAGGGTTTGCCACTATAGGTATCCCTTCTTACTGCACCCTCATTATTTCTCGAGCATTATTTTCTCGAAATGTCAACTCCTCTTGTATTGATATTATTTTGTCAAACTGTTTCAGTATATCGTGTTTCCTTTCTGACTTTCGTTATTTACATTTCGGTAAATAAATATATTTTTGTATTTGTTTAAAAAAATTGTCCAAAGCATTTTTTTCTTAAAAAGTTCTGACTCTTTGAAGCTTTGCGGAATTTGATCTTGAAAGTCTGCCAGCCATTCTATAGAGTCTGGAAGGCGATCTTTGAAAAGAAACCTGTAGACACTTTGATAACGGTTTAGTTCAGTGTTTCTTATTCGTAGTTTTTGTTAGATTAGAACGTAGCCTAATCGTACCTTTCAGTTAGACTTTCAGCATGTAACGTGAAAATTTTGAATGAATGTTAATGCTAACTTAAACTTTCAAAAGCACAAGTCAGACTAGACTAGAACTTAAATATATAGCGCTGATTGGCGCGGCGCAGATTCCCTCGCACGCGATTGGTTGAGTTTGTAACGGTCTGATTGCGGCTACATTCACTACGGCCGGACGGCAGCCACCACAGTAGAAGTGTAAAGTAGGCGTGTCGCGTGTGCCACTATTATGCGGAGTTCCGCGCAACCTAGCCCAGTTCGCCGCAGAGTGTTGTTTAAGCTGGTTGTGTCAACCATAACGGAAAAAAAAAGGTTTGCGCTGTAAATATGCCTTATTGCTCCATTTTGGAGTGCAAAAACGATAGCCGCACCAAAAACATCACCCATGGTGGCATTTCGTATCATCGGTAAGTAGCATTTCATTTAATTTTGATAAGTTTCTCAATTTTCAATTCCGTTAGGCATTTTACAGCAATGCAAAATACAAAAATGAACTCTGTGTGAATGCAATAAGGTCTATTTCTGTCTTTGTCATTAAATGGAGCGACTCTAGAATGTTCGCTACTCGATCGTACATTGAACTCTCGAAAATAGTGAGATGGTGTTGTCGATAAAGTTATCGATATTCGTTTCGTGCAGAGTTTGAGTGGTTTTACTACTGTTTCCTAGTTATCGAGTTAAAAATTAAAATGAATGTAATAATAATTTTAAATTAATTCTAGGCTGACTTATGATATTATTTCCACGTACCTACATGTAATAGTACGCGTAACTTCTTGTAAAAAGTGTACGTCTTATGATCATTTCCGAATCTTCGAATAAAAGACTGAAATATATTCCCACTGCTTTTCAGATTTCCTAAAGATCCTTTTCAGAAGGAAAAATGGGTCGATGCGACAGGGAGACAAAATTGGATGCCAGCAAAGACAAGTACAGTAAAGGACAGTAAAGATATATTTTAAGCTTTGTATATTTTTCGTTGTTTGTTACTAATTGATTATATGAAAAACTGGTTGGTTGGTTCCTTTTTTTTCTTAGTAAAGTTGATCCTTTAACTATTGCATTTGTAATATTAGTATGGATAGATATATACTAGCGCGCTTTCCGCGATTCACCCCCCCATTTCCCCTCCTTAGGGAATGATATCCGGGTTAAAACTATCCTATGTGCTTCCCGGGGCCGATTTATATATATATATCCATACTAATATTACAAATGTGATAATGTGTCTGTTACCTCTTCAAGCTTAAACCGCTGAATTGATTGCGATGAAATTTAGTATGGAGATAGTTTGAGTGGTCCCGGGAAGGACATGGATAGTTTTTATCCCAGAAATCATCCTATCCCCCATCTAAATCGGTTCAGATCGGTACAGAAACACAGACACACTTGCATTTACAGTATGTATATGGATTAGTATGGATATATGAACAAAGGAGATTACTGTACAAGCTAGTACAATAATCTCCTTTGTGTAAATAATACTAAAATCTTAGATAAGGATAAAAACAATGAAAATCCTATACTATTAATGTCTTACTTTCGCTTAAATTCATAATCACAGATATTATGATAGTAAAAGTTATTATCGATATCATAAGCTACGCACTACGCACATCACTAGTGCAATAGATGGACATCTGTTGCCGGGCGGCCGAACTACATGTTTTGTTGATGCGTCGTAGTTCGGCTACTTGTCACTAGATGACAGCACTTTCTATGCAATTTTTGGATTTTGTTTTCAGACATCGTAAGTAACAGACAAATACAACGTAATTTCGACAGCGTGGCCCTGTCATAAGGTTTAAAATATGTCAACATGCTGGGGTTTATAATTTCATCTTAAGTAAAACGACACGGCCAATAATGTTCAAGATTTCTTTGTAGTTAACCATGTGATAGTGTGAGTACTGGCGACAGCGGTTCCGATTGTAATTCAGGCGTATGCCACTTCCACTGTTTTTTTCTGTTCCGTGGCAGCCACCCACACCCGCGCCGGCTTCACTCCGCTCAGTCCGCCGCGAGCCGCTGTGGGGCTAACGTCTTTTGACTCTCCGCTCTCTGAAATTAAACCACACCGGTCACCGCCGAAGCCGCCCTGTCAGGAACAAACAGAAATCCGTTCAAAAACAGTGCTTAGTTAATTCATGATTGTGTGAATAATTGCACCAGATCTTTATCCGAGTGCAATAAAGTGGTCGATTCGCGATCTACGTGACTGCATCTTGTGCCGTGTTGAGTGTTCGCTGAAGTGTGAAAAGGTGAGTTTTTGTCGCTGCTGGTTGTGGTTTCCTCGACGAGGTGCCGATGGCGGAGCGCCGGTCGCGGCTCGGCGGCGGCGGCGGCAGGGGAGCCGCCGGGCCGCGCTGCGAATCGATCCCCGTCTGCACACACCTATAGACAGTAGCTAGCTATGCCTAGCCGGCCGGCGAGGGTGAACACCCTCGCTCGTTCCCGCTCAAGGCCCCATGTATCTGCCCTTTCGCTTTGATCTTGAACTAGCGAACTGAACTGGGACGTTGCCGCAGCGTTTCAAGCGTTTGTTATCATTATGCATTATTTATAAAACAACAGCACGGCGCTGTACTACAGTGCAATAAAAAGCTATCCCTAGGTGTGCTGTTGTTGTAATCTACCCTCAAATGAAATTAATTTCTTACTAAATAATGTCAATGCACTAGTCTCCTGGGAAGAACTCATATTTTCTGCAATGGAAGCAGAGAATACAATGCACCCACGCTGACGAAAAATACCAGATTTTACAGAGATATGAAGTAACCGAATTTAACCAGTATTTACTATAGTAAATTTTACGGTTTTATAAAACCTAACCGTTTGCTATTGATGTGGTGAAAAATACAATATCAATATCAGAGCAATAGCCGTTTCACTGATGGATTCAGGAGAAACAATAGCTATCCCCAGTTTTCTCATCGATGAATCATCAAGCGATTGATCTAAATTGCAGCAGTTTTTGCGGCAGCAATTCGTAGATCTCAATAGATTCCAGGTGAGCATGTAGCATGAAATTCTGCAACCAATTATAAGCGTCACTTGGGTCCAACCGCCACCGCCCCGCTGACTGACTGTTCGCCATCGACATCGAGAAAGTGGCAATTAATGATTATAACGATGTATGCATTCATAATGAGTTTAATAACCGTCTGTGCAGATTAATCAGTTGAATAAATAATCGCGGTGGCTCTGCTCGTTTCTATACTTTCGATTTTACATTATTCATAGTAGTAAGACGACAAACATTTAACGTGATTTAGACTTTCACCGCCCGTCGTTATTGACACCTCAACACAGGCCATCGCCATGTTAATTGGTCCCTAAAACCTCTGTTCTAGGAACGTTGATTTCCAATGAATCACCGATTTTATTTATTGAGGATTATCCATCTGCAGATATGCTATCACCAAACCATAAGAGTATTCTTAACCCCAATTTGATCGTTTGCGGCTGCAGTGGTATAGGTATAGATTATACCCACCAAGAAAACGTAAGCGTGCGCACAATCAGACCGGAGCGCCTGTGCTGCTTGCCTGCAACATATCATATTTCCCAGTTCTGCTTCACACATCATTAAGAGCTTTATGTGACAATCTAGACAGTCAACTTATAGTTTAATGAAATACTGATCTATCTGAAACAAATACTTGATTAATGATAACGGAAACAAAATTTCCTACGATCTGATCTATTTATGGGATGAGATTAAGCTACCGAATCCACCCGAATCTATAACATATATCGATTACTGACCCAGGTAACAATTTAACAGGTGCTGCAAACGTGATAATAGCGTCAATAACGAGACGAGGTGAAAGGCTAGCTTGATTACGGCGATATAAAACTAAACGGAACCGACTATTAGAAGAAGAATGCGCTCGAATATGTGCGCTTTACTTTCCCAAAACCGCGGCCGGCGGCACGCCACCGACTTTCTACTGCAAGACGTTGCTCATTACTGTTATCTGTTTCATAAAAATGAGCAGATTTAGCGGCGAGAAACAGATATGTAGCATTTCAGTAATTAAGTGTGCATTGTTAATTACCGCGCGGGCGAGCAGCGGAACGCTGTGCTGTGGTTGCTGTGCTCAATGGCTCTTCTCGAAATTTTGCTCTGCTTTTGGGAATTATGTGACCGTGAAGCAGCAAAAGCAGATTTACGACGACAGCTACAATCACCTCTCATTATCTCGTAGACATTAGAATAATTTACTCGGGCTACAATACCCAGGTCGATTGTAAGTTCGTTGGCTCTCTTATCGCTCTCAATGATAATAAGTTAACTTTGCGTGAGTGCTACTACTGAGTTTAGTAAATTACAGTAACTAAGGAGATATTCTGGATGCTACTCGACTGGCATCTGTTCACAAGAGAAATGGTCAGATGTGTAATTGACGTTATCTGCGCCGTTATCACCAATAATAACTGATAGGTTATCTGCATAAATTTGATTGTCTGCCGCCGCTGTTACGTGGCTTATCTGCCGTAATGGAGCTTTCTCCCCTTCCGACTTTGCAAGACGAAGGGACTTTAAAAAAAATAGGTAGCTAACATTTTACCGTTTTTGATCACTTAAAATGACTGAATATTTATGAGTAAGCTCGTGCGTCTTCATCTTGATTTTTTTTATGTAGCCAAATGTCGTCCCACTGCAGGGCACAGGCCTTCTCCCAGAGAGAGAGTATGGGGTTAACTACGCGTGCCCACCGCGGATTTGCAATTTCTAGCGCTCAGGTATGTGAACACCTCAGACACTCAAGTATCCTCACGATGTGGTATTGCTACTATAACCTCACAAATATACGTAACTTAGAAAACAAAGTCATTGTTACATGCCGGGATTAGAGCCCACGACCTCCTGAATGAGAAGCCCGAAATTATAACAAATGTTAATTTTTGTGCTATAAAGATGAGGCTCACGTTAGCGACATGCTACAATAATCCCGACAAGGCCCATCAAAGGGCAATAAGAACGACGGCGGTGACCATACAAGTCGTCGCGTCAGTCGAATGTTCAGGCACATCCGTCCATTGTTATGTCTCGGTGGGCTAGTCGCAGACATGGAATTCGATAAACAGAAGAAATATACAAATTAAAGTACCTAGACATCTTGAAGTTTGTATAAACCAAAGCGTTTCTAGTAAAGTGATTCGTTACTCCTTTACGATTCTTATGATGCGTAGTCTACATAACTTTCAGCAAGAGAACTACAGGGATATGGAAGATATGGAAGTGAAGGAAGGGAGATAAAATATATTGTAGGTTTCAACCTAACCTGGTTTGAGCTATGTTTGAGCCAATATTGCATATTTGACATATTTCACATCAAATGGTATGCTATTATAGGAACCGGGCACCAGCGTGAACTCTACAGTTTGATCGTAATCTGTACCTATGATGCCAAACTGTGCAACCTAAAGCATAGGCCAAGCGTGCCTTCAAGATGCTTCAAGCACACCTAGTGTCTGCTATATTAGGTACTTTACATAAATTTGTTTTATACAATTTAATTATTCCCAGCCTACCACGATATCGAAACACCATTATTACTTCCACGGTCCTTATTTACTCAAGTGACACTGTGCGACATAGCGCCGCGTGCGTGCGCTGCAGCTAGATGACTCAACGACCATATCTGGGCTCTATTAGATATGCAGGCGAATACAGCCTCTAATATGTGTATCGTAAAGCTACCTATATTGCTGGCGACATGTTGAATGCTACAACAGGATCCCACAACCCTTGTGTGATAAATGACTGGAATATTCTATTAACTGCTTACATTTTGTTGATAACAATTCAGTGATACCACGTATTCTGGTTGTTTAGTTTCTGAAAATTGTGTAAGTTTGTACGCTTATATTTCATGGTTTTAACCTATTTATTTATAATTATTTTCCGTATACACTGTGCTTTGCACTCTCTTACAGGTAGACAAATAATCACCAAAATAGCTAGATTGATTATCCATAATGCACAGCACAAATTAGAAACTTTTTGTCTCAGAATTCTCCGCTGGTCTCCACAATTTTGTACGGCATCAGAAGAAATTGAGTAGAAATAAGGTCCGTGAGAAGTCCATAATGTTATTTTAAAAGATATGATAATATACTAAATATTGTAAATTGTAATTAGAGAAAGTCGTGGGCTGAAAAAAGATGCAGTGACCAGAATTGAGAAAGTATAGTTGCGTTGCGAAGGATAGGATAATGGATAGATAAAGAGACAGAAAACGGCGGTGGTAGCAGAGCGGTAGAACGCCGGCTACTCATTCGGGAGGTCGTGGGTTCGAATCCTACTTTGTTTTTTTTTTAAGTTACGTACATTTGTGAAGTTATAGTAGCAATACCACTCGCTAACGGTGAAAGAAAACATCGTGAGGATACCTGAGTGTCTGAGGGGTTCACATACCTCAGCGCTTGAAATTGCCAATCCGCGGTGGGCACGCGTGGTAATTAAGCCCATACTCTCTCTCTGAGAGAAAGCCTGTGCCCTGCAGTGGGACGTAGACTATAGGCTACATAAAGAGAGAATGAAAAAAGAAAGAACGAAATAAGTTTAAGGGGTGCCCCATGCGGACATGCGTCGGACAGCAGAAAGGTGACGTAGAGTAAAGGGCAACATCAAAAGTACCTACCCAAAACGGGGCGAGAGTGCATGCATAACTAATTAATATTGATAAGCAATTCCGTATTCCGTGTATTGTATCTTGAAAGAGTAATGTTAACGACTATGATTCTAGGCATTGTAAATATTTGTGACCATCGTTAAATATTATTATTGTTTTGCCATCCGACAAATAAATACACAATGAAGCATGCGATGGCAACGCCGCCGATTGCACTAAGAACGCGCTTAAATTTAGAATCCACTCAGACGCAGGATTGCTGTTTCTTTCCTTTTTTTGTAATTCCGCTGCTGTTTTTGCTGTCACTCACCATATTTCGACATTCTCAAGGGAATAAAAATTTATAGGGTACTTTCCGTTAACCTAGAAATATGTTTGGCGAGTATAATATCGTCGTATACTACAAGTTCAGGGAAAAATATGAAACTTTAGACTTTAGTTCTTCAGTCTTTGAAGTTCGGGAAAAGCTCGGTAAAATTGCGAAACTCGATTCCTGAACTATTTATAATATAATAGTACGGAACGAACCCTCGGTGGGAGAGTCTTAACAGGAATCTTTTTGGCATACTTTAGTACATATTTGTAGTTGTGAAAAAGTTTCAGTTTCTAGACTGATGGATTGAATCGATGGCAGAAAAACATTTTGGTTGACCCGCAACATTAAGAGCAAGATTAAGCAAAAAGGTAGTGTGCAGTGAGTTTCAAATGCCTTCCACGACAGTTATTTTTAGTATTTGTACGTAATGTTTAAGAGTTATAGAAATTGTAAAACAAAGAGCATCTGCGAACCAACTGTTACGCAGTTTGGCAGAAATATAACAAATGTATTTTTCTGTATTTATCTGAATAAAAATCTTCAATCGATCAATTAGCGAAGTCACGGTTTTTGGGTGTATGACACTGACCTCCATGCAGACGATGCGTGTGCGGATTATGTGCAAGTTACTTTAGTGTTCATCTAATCACCAACATAATATATATTTTAACCGTACCACGTTAGGATAGGATGTCAAGTTTGCATTCCGTTCTTGTGTCGAGTCGGGACGTGCTTGCCAGCCGAGTTGCATTGTATGCATGCTCACTGCTGCGTCGTCTGTTCGGTTCGGAGACATCCCAAGGTCACTCGACGACGCGTCGGTGACTTGAATACTGGGAGACTGCTGTGATGTGATAGTTTTTTGACATTGGAAGTCTTTTCGTTCGCTCCAGTGTAGGCTCCGATTTCATGAAAAAGTGTCCCTTTGTATCCCTTTATATCTCGGAGAGTTGTGATATGATATTCAAAAATAGTGAAAAAAAAACTCGATATTTTGGAAACTAAGAATGATATAAAAAATGTGAGAAAAACTCCTCTGGACAATTTAGTCAGCTACAATTTGAGCGTGAAACAAAGACGATCAGGTTAAGGGTTTGCCCCGTAGCCTAACCTTTACAAAAAAAGTCATAAAGTCGGAACGACATTTTACCTATGACTCGATTCATTTCCAATGTGATCGATAGTCGTGTGAGGCACGAAATCTGTAATTTTTTTGAGTGTACAATTATAACGCCGAATAGGTTGGGTTTCGATTGGCATAAGTTTGTTAATTGCCTCTTAGTCATTTAACCTTTGCTTTGTCTTTTTCCTGTAACTACATAATAAACTAGGCCAAATTATTTGCATATTGGTTACTGTTATTATATTTATTTCAATCAGGCAACAAGGCCCGTACATTTAATACCTAGAAATTGCTATCAGCAATAAGGCCACCAATTGTACCTCTTCTTTTGTAACTGTGGTCTCTGTGCTGATTGTTCTCTCTTACCTTAGTCTTATTAAAAATTAAAATAAAATAGTAAGTAAATAGTTAATTACAGCGACCTTTGTTACGATAAACAGAGATACCAAATACATACGAAGAAAACGACAACAATACCGACCTATGTCAACAAAACGAAGTTAACAAGCTAGCAAGCAGTGATAAAAATAGAGCGAGACACTGCTTATCTGTCGAAGAAACTATAAAAATAAACCAACGAACTCAGATGTAGTAGGTAGGAAGAAACACGGAACTATGAACCGGAATCAATCCTAAATGGAGACGATTAAGATTTTTTTTAACTTCGTCTATTTGAAATCGTTACAAAGAGAAACAATTTGTAATAACTTGACTGCAAGAACGAAATCAATAACGGACAACAAATCCACTCGCGCAACAAAACGATGAAAAAGAAAGTCAAGTCATATTGTGATTACCACCTGCAGCTGTAGATACATCATTTTAGCGCCTATCGATCACGTGCTTACTCGACGTGACCATGCCACATCCATAAACGAAACCAACTGGAGCGTCCGAGAAGCTATTTCATTTGAAGGAATTAATTTGATGGCATACACACAACTGACACGCGTTGTTACCAGCTGCCTCTGTTGCTACGATCCGTACAACTTATTGTAGCCGGGTCCGTCAGTCGATCCCTCGCCGCCGCAACGGTGAAAGTTATTTATCTCAAAAGACATTCTATTAGTTTTCTCCGTGCTATAAGTGAAAACTGCATTCGCAGAAATATCACACCGAGTGGTTAATCTAAGACTGCATTGTATATGCGATTATTAGTTAAGTGCAATGCACGGATATAAATGTTACTTTAATAAATAACTGTGATTGAGTATATCTACATTGGAGTTGTAGTTGCGAGAAATTAACTATAAAACTTGTTAATGGTTCTTCAGTTGTTTCTCGCGCGTGCAGTTATTATCGGTGTGATGCGTAGGGAAATTCGATAGAAAACCAGCCAAGTGCGAGTCGGACTCGCGCACGAAGGGTTCCGATCTATACAACATTAGACAAATATTGAATTTGAGAACAGCGCCATCTATAGAAATCAACATTTAACGTTTAACATTTAACGATATGACATCGGCGCTGTGAAGGTTACATAGACGGCCGCTAGATGGCGAGCGCTGTCTTTAGCAACGTTTGTTGTATGGGTGCCCCCCTTAAATATTTATTTAATTCTGTTTTAGTATTTGTTGTTATAGCGGCAACAGAAATACATCTATCATCTGTGAAAATTTCAACTGTCTAGCTATCACGGTTTATGAGATACAGCCTGGTGACAGACAGACAGACAGATGGACGGACAGACAGGCAGACAGACAGACGGACAGTGAAGTCTTAGTAATAGGGTCCCGTTTCGTACCCTTCGGGTACGGAACGCTAAGAAAGGGCTCGGATATTGCGCAAGTTGTATTATTCTCCTCATGTGCAGTGATGCGCAACTCGCATTCGCTAGGCAATAGTTACGCATCGACAGGCAAACGCGGCCTTTATAGGAAATGTGTGGCCGTTTTTACCATAGCCATGTACGGCGAAAATTAAACACTAAGTAAATTTGAAAAGGTACAAGGGGAATCGTAGCTGAACTACTTAAGCGAATGAAAATGACTATTTGCACTTATACTTAAATCACAATTAATTGGGGTTTGTACGTATGTATTATTATGCCCTTTGAATTGCTCATAAAATCGCCCAGGAATGTGTCGTCATTTAAAATTACGCGAGAAACCATCTCAACAAAAAAAATTATTACCATCCTGACTCTGTGAATATTGTGAGGAAAGTACACGAAAGTAAAGAAAAGTAAACAAAATCTAAACAATGACCCTTTTCTCTCCAAGTGCAAGTCTCGAGCTCGTGCAGTTTCCTCTAACGGCTCCACGGCGAGATATAATTGGCGCAAAAACAGCCGAATCCAGGTCGGCGACCCCACGTAACGGCAGATGCTACATGGTATTGGAGTGTCATGTGTCGTACACAAAGTTATTGTACACCGATACAGGGGCGGCAACGTTGAGGAGGCTCCTCAGAAAGAGTCTAGATCGTGGAAATTCCCAAAACAGGACGAAAACCTCTTTGTATGCAGTAAATAAAAAAATCCTAAATGTGGGTTGCGAACATTTTATACCGATGCCGATACGCCGCCGCCGCATACAAGTATGAATCACCAAATATGCATCTCCAATACAGTTAAAACGGGGACGGCTAAAAATAAAAATCTATGGTTTCGAATCGACTCTCGCTTTTTATTTCTGCACATTCATTGCTTGGATTTGGGTAAGCTTTTGCAGACGGCCGGTTTTTCTAAAAGTAATATTGCTTGATTACTTTCTACGGATAAAAAGTAAAATATTTTCATGGATCTAGAATTCATGGTTTACTACCTTATTATGACAATTCGAGGTACATTGCAAAGTCGACTAACCCACAGATTTTTTTAGTATATTAATGTATGTGCGTCGAATTGACATAACAAATTACGAAGTGTAGTTTTATGAGACTCGCCCCTGACGTGGTAAATCATTTAGTTAACTGAATTTGCATTAATAACTTGATTTCTAATTTCCTTAAAAGCTATAGGATGCACTTAAGAAAATGTAAATCATTCTATCTTCCGATCCAAATACCGTTTCACTCTATATGTTGTAAACCGGTTCTCCGACTTTACGTCGCAGGCGCAGCTCGGTTTGGCCGACGACGAGCTTTTTTCCGTTTTTGCCCTCCACACCTTGTTTATAGTATTACGTGGCTTGTTTACGTTGTCGAACATCTGCTCCATCTTCAGTCACGCCATTTTTTTCATGGGTTTCTGTAATTTGCTCTACGGTTGGGTAGCAACAGAACAGAACCGTGGCGTGACTTTAAACCATTCACCATTGTTGAACTGTATTTCACACTTGGCTTATTAAATAATTTTTTTAGATGTAAAATTTGGAACAGCCTATTGACAGTTGATGTCATTTTCGGCATTATTTCGTCTATAATTTTTCTTACGATGTCGTACCTAGTTCTTCTCTTTTTAACCGACTTAAAAAATGGTGGAGGGTATGAATTCGACGCGTATGTTTTTTTTTGCTGTGTTCTCGCATAACTCCGTCAAATCTTAACCGATTTCGACAATTCTTTTTATGTTCGAATAGATCCCATTGGTCCCATTTTAATTTGGTGAATATCCGATGAAGACTTTAAGAGATGGGAAACGGAACTCTCCAATGGACATCCTTTCTATGTTTAATAAAATAGCGTAAAAGTAGGCCCAAGGTAATTTGGTGATGTTCTGGTGAAGACTTTCGGATATGGAAATTGAGAACTTAAAATTTATATAAATGCGGATAAAGCAACGAAGTAAGAAGGGTAAATTATGGTTATGAAGGGCTTGCTTATTTTTCTCCCGCTCCCCCCTCTACTAAAAATTTACAAGAAAAACATTTTAAATAAAAAAAGAAAAACTGACTTCAAAACACTACAGCACTAAAAAGCTAGAAATAATTTAAATGAATACCTTTAAATTAGAAGTATTGTAGGTATTGTAGAAGTATAATTTGTAGTTGGTGCCAAGTTTCATGACCAGGACATATACCTATATTTTGGGCACAGAATACAAATTATACTTCTACAATATCTAAATTCTTCTTTTAAATTATAATACTAACTTTTTAGTGCTGTACTCCAGTGTTTTGAAGTCGGTTTTTATTTTTTATTTAATCCAAACTTTTTTCAATTACATCTTCAGGGTTGCTTTCTCACTAGTTGCACCGGACTTGTAGGACCAGTCACCCACGCTCGCATTTGTTTATTTATTGTTACTGCAGTTCCTTTATCTATTCTCTTCTCTGCAGGCAGCTTGGCAGAACTTTGAACTCCGTCACGACTTGATAAAATACCATCGTGTTTTCCCTAAGTAAGTAATAATAAATTGTGTAGATACTATATGGATACGTTGGTAATAAGTACATAGTATTTAAATACGCAATTGTAAGGATATTTTTCGTATTCTCTTATTTTTCCTTGTCGATATTTACTAATTTTAAATATTGCGTCGGCCATTTTATGCAAAAACACGGGAAAAGCGGTGCTTGACCTCTCACCCGCACAATACCCCCTGTCAATTTATTTATTTATATTCCATGTAACCGCTTGCAGCGTGTTTCACATGTATAATTACTATGTTTATTCAAATTCAATTACCAACACAAGATAGTCAGTGAAGTGCAACTTGAGAAACTATATTTTTTAAGGTACGCCATCATTAGCTGCTTTAGAATTTTCTTTTTTGTTAACAATAGTGTTCTTTACTCTACTCTACTAATGTATTTTTTACGTAATTTTAAGTCGTAATTGACGAAATTATTCAACGGTGCAGAAGTCTACCTTAGTACAACTGATTTAGCAGAAGCTGTACATATTTATTTATTATTTATTTATTTAATATCGCAATAGGTGCTTAGTTTCCCAAAGCGCCCCTTTTGCTATGACTACGTACATAATGAACCTTATTAATTACTTACATAAGTCTAATCTTAGTTCAAACGCTATATTGTTAAAGTCAACAAAAATACGGAGGACCGTGGTGTTTCCACTTAAGGAAATTCAGGATAGTTTACCTCCTTTGTTACAAATGCGGATAAAAATAAATTGGCGCCACTGGTGCCAGTGACATGACCGTTAAAGGGTCGATGATTATTTTAACCGCAGATGATGACTATATAAGGAAACTGAATGATGCTATAATCAGCCATGGAACAGCTTTCTGTGTCTCCCACGTCGAGCTGCATGATATCGTATACATTTCTCGGCCTCCGCTGTGCTAATTCGCGAAACATTACACTCGGCTGCGGTTTCTACCTACTCTACGTTCGGTTTCGGTCTAAACGCCGCGTCATTGGGTGTCGCTTGTTTATCGATCATGGAGTAAACTACCTCGTTAGCAGCTGCAATACGATTTACAACAGCGGCATCCTCGACTGTTATTTATATTTTCCCTGTTTGACGCCCATTTGACTGCCTCGTTGGTCTAGCGGTAACATGCTTGACTATCAAAACCACAGAACACAAAAATCAAAACAGAGGTCGTGGATTCAACTTCTGCTGGAGGCGGCCGTATTTGATTTGTACGGACGACTTTAGCCTGGATTTATTTTCATGTGTGATGTCCTTGCCTGGTTACCAAGCACAAAGCATCCTAGTTTAACACCAGCAAAAGAGATTGTGTCGCGTGGAAATTAAAGGGTAATCCTCAACGCAACTTTTCTTTGAGGTTTCTTCTCGCCTGACTTCGATTCTCAACAACTTTTAATTTTATTGTGGTGTAGTTATTAAACAATAAATGACGAAACAATAAAGGCCAAAACTGCGAATTCTCAATTTCTTCTGACCTTCTACACGCTGTGATTTTCCCACAAAATGAGTCCAAAAACAGGTGAAATCCAAAGCAATCTACATAACATGGCAAAGATTAAAAGTCAGATAATACAGATACCTCGTCACGGCGGATGGCATCTCAGCCAAGGTCACCGCCAGGTCAAAGGCACGCCCGACCATTGTCCTCACAGAACATGTTTTATTTATGCTCTGCAGCGTTCATTATGTCGAATGGGAGCGCCTAGGAGCAGCACTCGTAACATATATATTGTAGTATTAGGTATTTGTTGTTCAAGAATTGAAGAGCAGGCCAGATAACTTTTCCTATGATTAAACGCAAGAGAAGAATAATTGGGCTCAAATTAATTCCTTTATCTCTCATACTAATCTTCGGTGTTCTTTCGGAGCTTCTGAAGTGTCCGCAAAAAGATCCCAGTCCCAAAATCTTTTCAACTTATACAAAAGCGCAACGTGTAGTGAATAGTTAACGAGCCTGTCTAGACAAAGTGATTCTCTAGATCTACGGTTTCCGGCTTTCTGTGGAGTCAAAATCTAGTTGTGTTATTTGACCAACTTTTTGCTTCGCAATCTCTTCATTATTGTAAGATCTGAAAGTAACTGTCTAGGTGGCATGATTAGGATTTTTAAAACGTATTTCTTGATTAGACTCTTTTAGCTGCAGTCAGCATGATCCGATATCTTACTTTTTTGCTAGAAGCCGTTTGGAGACTTAGTGGTCTCTTGATGATTCAGCAGCATAAGTATGATTTTTTGCAAAGTATTTTCTAACATAACTGTTTTTCCGTCTTCCTTGTATTTAGGAAATAAGTATCAGAGCTCTGCCATCGACCGCCAATTGTGGACAGTGCATTGACTTCGGCTAGGCTCTCGCCTAACTGACCGTGGCTCGTCGGCGGGCGTGCGTCGGCGGAAAGAAATGCCCCTTTGTCTCACTGTACCGCTTCTCGAATTATTTCCACGATGTTACAGCAGAAGGTTCCTCTTAGTTATCGTTTATCAAGTTTCACTTGCATGTTGTTTACAGATCTTGTTGATCAGAACCTAAAAACGCTGCAGTAATGTCCAGGCCATAGTTCCAAGAAATCTAAAATCAGAAATCAATAATTTATTTCAACGTAAAGAATTTACATTCTGTTTGCTGAATGTCAATGTACTATGTTACTATGTTAGCCGCTGCCTTCGGGCCGTATTTGTAGTGGAGAAAAAGGCAGTGGGAAAAAAAACTCCACTCTGACCATCTTTTCTCAAATCATCAAATCAAGTTGTACCTAGAAGTACAGAATCATGCAAAATCAATTACATCGTGTGACTTCTGCTAAAGTGGTCTTAGATGTCTTCATATTTTGTTTGTGTTGTCAACCCATTTGACGAACGTTTTCTCTAGGTTTAGTCGGTGTTATCGGAAACTGTCGTTGGAATGGAACATTCGGCTTTGTTTTCGTGAAAGATGTCTTAGCTTGCGTGCAATAAAATTTTCTGTCTATTTATCTTTCTTGTGTGTAAGCTTTGAATGAGCAATGATCTTTCGTGTTTTCATCAACAGAATTTACGGCCTTTGTCGGAATATGTTCAAAGTATTCGGGCTGATTTTAAAAGTATTTCTAAATAAATATTCTTTTTTTTATTTATTGGGACGGTTTAACACTTGACTCCAGTCTCGCCTGACGGTAAACGAAGACAGAGTCTACGACGTTACATGCTTGCCTATTAGATGCCAGTTAACTCTTGTTTTAAAGACACCCAGGTTACTTTTACTCTTTCTTACCTTGGCTCGACCACTCTCGGTTAACTCTCCTCATTATCCCGCAGGCTCCACTATGATGATGAACGGGATGAACGGGCACAGCAACGGTGAGACGAATGGCGCCGGCGACATCATCACGCAGAACCAGCAGCGCGGCTGGTGGACCATCGGTCTCATCAACTCGCGCTACCGGTATCTCACCGCCGAGACCTTTGGCTTCAAGATCAATGCCAACGGAACTAGCCTTAAGAAAAAGCAGATCTGGACGCTGGAGCCCGCCTCTGGCAATGCCAATGATAGTGAGTGTACCTTGATTACTTTATCCTTATCAAGTGCTCAGTGCTCCCAACTTACAACAAAGTAGCCAGAATCCGATCATTTTATCAATCAATTTAGTCCGAGTCACTATAATTATGTTTAAAGCGATCATTCTTCTTTCATCATATCCTGTTTCCAAGTTGGATAGTGATGTTTATCTAATTCAAGTTCATTCTTCCATATTGTAAATAAGAGTGTTCTCAAACATTCAACATGGCAATTAAAACTTTTTCACGTCATTCCGGCGACTACTAATAAAATTGCGGTAAACACTGTTCTCCACGTGGCGTGTCACGAGCACGCATATGATGTGCCGGAGTGTCCTGCTGTATAGAATGGAGCGAATAAGTAGGCGGAAGTAATTTGTCAAATATTAATGGCTGGATAAGTTTATGTCATCAAAGCATAATAAAAGCATGATGTTGTCAAAGTTAGTGGAACGGGTTTGCTTTCACTACACTTGAATGTTGTGTGGTTTCAGCCAAAACTAGCAAATTGCATCTACGCAGCTGTGAAGCCATCAGACAAAATCGACAAAAAATGATTGTAGTTACCCAAATTCGAAATTAAAGAAAGGCTATTTAAAGAATATCGTACTAGTTATAATAGAAAAAGCCCACTCGCGCCCCCACGTCATTCGTTTCGTTTTCCTATGGACTGGGGTTCGACCCTTGATTGTCAAGGTCTTCTATACACAGCTGTCGTATAGTTCCAGTTTGTATTCCAATCCGATCAATAGAAAAACTGTCTTGTCTCGTTTTTTTCGTATTCCGACACCAAACAGGAAACCACTCTAAGATAGCACAATTCTTATACTATCTATGGGAATTCCAGACCACGCTTGGGTGGTTACTATGAGAGTTGAAGTGACAGTGTTTGTTTTCCATAAGCCAATTCTCTGTCTGTTTTGCCAAAACAGTTGCTTGGTTGGCCACCATAAACTCAACTGCCTGATGGCTGTGGTAAGAAAGAATTGGTGGTAAGGTATTACTGTTATATATAACATTCAAGGGAACTTGACTATTCCAATCTATTATTCTGTCTTTCTGCTGCTTTGAGGAATAGATATCGGCTGGGTATTACGTTGCCGTGGAAACCAGCTAGGGGCTTCGCAATTTGGTTCAGTCTTGTGGCTTGAAGACTATTCGAATATGTCTAGTACATACATAGTCATGTAGAGTACGCAAATAGCAGATAAGCTAGAGCAGATAACTCTAATTTGTGTAACATCTCGCTTAACGAAGAGCTAAATCAAAGGCTTTTAAAAGAGATAATATCTTGAATTACCTACTAGAATGAATTTCAATGTACCTACACGATTTTCTTACGAATTTCAATAGGGACTTAAACTGAACTTAAAATATGCGTATTTTATGTGAATCGTGCATGCCAATCAGTAAAAAAAAATCTTAGGGAGCATCAGATTCAAAATAAATGAAAGAGCTTGCTCTAAATCTCAGTACCGTTCCTTACGGCTCATTAACTGGCTGATCGGTTTACTTGATTGAGTTAAACCAGAGAGGGAGCACCATCAATGTTGTTTATGAACTTTTAATGCCTATATCATCCACTTATGTTTTTTGTCTTAGGCTCGCTACATTCGCCGTGAAGTACCTACCGAGTTAACCTTAATTTTAGTTTCTAATTTGTAATTCCGGCGCGTCTCTTGGCCACTCCTATTTCATTACCTATTTGGATAAATATAGCCGGGCTATCTGACAAATCTTTAGCAGTGATCTGTTAAAACCTGTATTATTGTGGTTTTACAAAAAGCCAAGTGAAGCGCCAGCATAAGAGCCCTCTGCCATCACCAAGTTGTTTAACTGTCAAACCCCATTTCAATCTAATCCCAAGTCGAATTATGTTTCCCCCAATGCGAACCGAATCATTCGATATAAAACCCTATGATGTCCGCACAGGTATGATCTTCCTGCGCTCGCACCTGGACAAGTACCTGGCTGTGGACTCGTTCGGGAATGTCACGTGCGAGTCTGAAGAGAAGGAGGCCGGCAGCAAGTTCCACATCAGGTGAGCCTCGCTGGTATTTTCATGAGTATTATTGGTTAGCTGTCGATTTCTGAATTGAGTATTCAACGCGGACAGCAGCTTTTTTCTTATGAGCATAAGCTCATGTTTATGGGGGTAATAAGTGAGCCAGTAAAATTCCGTGCTAATTTCTAAAGCAAATAACATTGTGTACCTAAGTTGGATTAAGTAGTATTAGGCAAGTACTTATATTAGATACTTCTAATATTTTTATTATAAAAATGCAACACATTGGTTCCTACTAACTAAGTACCTATAGTTTTTCTTATTGTGCTTACAATAATTGTATTGTATTGCATTGCAGTGCCCTTACATAGGCCTAATGTCGGAATCCCGACGTTTGCGACAGCAATCAGAATCTGACAGTTACACGATTGGAATCGGTCAGGATTTGGTGTGCGTAATATAGGAAAGGGCTCATGTTGAGGTCTATTATTTATATTAAGACCAAATATGTACCACATGAAGCAATTAACGATTGAACTTGAAGATCCCCATACCATAACTAGCTTGGTAGATGTTGGAGGGATTGCTATTTGCTAGACCATGACTTATGCGACTCATAAACATTGAATTCCAACTCGAGGTACAGTTCGTATGTTACAGGATACGCTTGAACGACCAATATTTTTTTTTCGCACCGAGTGGAATACTAAAGTTCTCACTCGCCGTGACTCACCGGAAACGGATTTTAGAACTCTCATACAAAAAGATTTACAACTTAATTGTTTGCTAATCAAAGCGCGACGGATCCGCCGAAGATTAATTGCTAAACTATTGTAACTAAAGCATTTGGATTCAGCGCGATTCTATTGTAGTCATGGTCTTTAGGATATAAACTAAATATAGGACTGCAATTCGGTTAACTAACATTCACGTGTAGGCTAAAGCAGAAGCTTTACCTCTTTTAGCGTTGGCTCTGAACATGACGTTCAATATTACGTCTAATATGTCAAATACCTCAATGACATCCAATATGGCTTTATTAACAAATTATATTAGCCGTTACCTTAAATATACCAACTGACAAAGACACGCCTCCTTTATTGTATCAGCTGAAACAGCCATCTATGTAGTTTTTCGAGTGACTCATGGATGAGTCACGCTGAAAGCTGAAAGACACGATAAGCAGTCTGCTTTCAACGCTTTTACTTAGACTAAGAGAAAACACCACTTTCGTTGAGTCATCTTGGGTGCTAGTTTGTTTTTTTTATTATTAACTATTCGAATAAATATTACCTGCTGAACATAACGATCAGAAAACGTACATAAACACTATTTCACAACTCATTAAAACCGTCCAAGTGCGAGCCGCGACTAGGTTTCCGAAAGTTGAAAAGTTTTCGACGAATGACGAGCTTGCGCTTAGTCGGGAGTTTAGTACGGAGTCATAAAAACTGAAACGATGCATTTGAATGCAGAGAAAACTATAAACTAAGACAGTTTCCCGAATGGTTTATTTGGTCAAATCGATAAGTGAAACGGAGCAGGTGTTCCGTTGGTCAGTATGTACTCTCACTCCACCATGGCAAGAAATCCAAACCACAGATAATTTTTATCCAAACACAACACCCCAAGAAAAACAAAAGAGGCCAAGTGCGAGTCGGACTCGCGCACGCAGCGTTCCGTACCATTATCTATACAACAGTAGACAAAGATCGAATTTGAGAATAGCGTCAAAATCCAAACACAACACCCAAGAAAAAAAAACAGTCACAAGTGTAAGCATTTCCTGCACTAATGGCCGGAGGGTGCCAATGCCAACAAGGTAGGGGGTAGGGGTTACCATTTGCACTTGCCATTTTAGGGGTCGGCGGGGTTATAACGAGCTCGTGCCAAAATTATGCCGTTTTAATTGTTGTCGTTGGCCCCTTTCGATAAAATGGGTTTGGGCTTTGTGAAGGTTTAGAAGAGATTGTTTGATGTATAAAAACAGATCAAGTGCGAGTCGGACTCGCGCACGGAGGGTTCCGTACCATTATCTATACAACATTGGAATATTTCAAGCGTCTACCTGTTGCCGTTATTAGTATCGAGCAAAAAATGGCAAAAAAATCACGTTTATTGTATGGGAGCCCCCATTAAATATTACTTTTATTCCGTTTTTAGTATTGGTTGTTATAACGGTGAGATCCGTAGATGAACAAAGTCGTCGACATAGCCCAGCGGATTAGTACGTTGAAGTGGCAGTGGGCGGGGCACATAGCACGCAGAACTGATGGCCGATGGGGCCGAAAAGCTCTCGAATGGAGACCACATATCGGCAAGCGCAGCGTAGGACGACCAGCCACAAGATGGACAGATGACCTCATCCAAGTGGCAGGAAGGCGCTGGATGCAGGCCGCTTCCAACCGGTCTTTTTGGAAATCCATGGAGGAGGCCTATGTCCAGCAGTGGACTTCTTGTGGCTGAATGATGATGATGTTATAGCGGCAATAGAAATACATCATCTGTGAAAATTTCAACTGTCTACTATCACGGTTCATGAGATACAGCCTAGTGACAGACGGAATTACGGACGGACGGACGGACGGACAGCGGAGTCTTAGTAATAGGATCCCTTAACCTTTGGGTACGGAACCCTAGAAATGTACAAGCTCTTTGAGCAGATCTTAATTTAATCTCTTTGTTTTTGTTCGTCCGACCTGTAAATTAATAATTTGGCTATCATAAATTTTCTATGTGATTAATTTTATTTACTTAAGTTCCATGTTATGTTAAGGAAACAAATAATTATAATTTTTATATTTTTTCAGCATTAGAGCTTGTGTATATACTACGTAGTTGTATGGATCACACGCGTCATTTCATGCAACAATACTCTTAGATGAAAATGCTCATTTATGTCCAGTGAAGCAAACGTTGGAAAAAGTCGACAAAACGTCCTGTCCGTTGTTCAATTTAGTTCACTCGGCGTGAGTGGAGAAGTTCTCCGGGGTTCCACAATGGGGACTTTTGTATACCGTCTGGCTGCCCACGCACGAGTGAAGCCTATGCGAGTGCCTACTGTCTGAAATATAAAAAAAAAACTTTGAGCTCTGCATCTACGTAATGAGATGATTTACAGCGTCCAGTGGCACCTTCACTCACACTAGATGTGTGAAGGGACCACTCGGACGCTGCAATGCTTGAGACATTGTTTTTTCGGCCTAGCCCACCGGAAAGACAAGTCAATACGTGCGGAGCCAACCAAAGCGCGGGTTTCCTCACGATGTTTTCCTTCACAGTTAGCCACAGTTAGCGTGTGGCATTGCTACTTCAAATTCACGAAATAAGACGAGTTTAGTTCAATAACTATCCGTGCTTATATTAAAGATTGTTTAATCGTCATAGAGCAAATAGGGATTGGAATAGCAAAGGGCAAAATAAAAAGTACCCGAAACCGAAGAATAAACCTAAAAAAGATGAAACGAAAGAGATCTGTCGTGATCGTGGCCAGAGGCAGACCTGGTCTCTGCCTGCTGCTCCGGAATACCGGCGTGAGTTTTTGTTATGTTAGACAGAATTTTAATATCTAGATAAACTTGTAACCAAATTCCTATAACCGACATGGGCGTTCTACACCTAATAAGAACAACCTAACTGTAAAATCGCGACAAACATTTCGACTTCGGAGAATCCGACATTTTTTAATTGTATTAGGATTTTGTTACACCCTGTATAATACCTGCACAGTGCACACACAGCAGCGGCCGGGACACTCACAGCTCACACGTGCTGTTCTATTTCTATCCATGAATAAGTTAAAAGTAAACGCATCAGTCGAATTACGGGCTCACATTCGGGAGGTCTTGGGTTCGATACAGGCCCTATAACTTTGCTTCTCAAGAACCTAACGGTAATTTATGAATTTGTAGTTATAATACTATTCGCTAACTGTAAAGGAAACCATCGTGAGGAAACCCGAGTGTATGAGGTCGCCAATCGCCAATCCGCGGTGGCCAATCGTTGTGCCATCACATCAGTCTCTCCCTCTATTTAAGAGAAAGCATGTGTAAGGCGAATTGTATTGTTCTGTTAAGTTCGACGTCTCCTTGACATTTGGTTAACTTTGAATCTTTAAAAACCTATCTAGAAGCTAAAAGTTCCACCCATGCCGGGACTTGAACCCGCGACCTCTGGCTAACCGTGCCAGCGCTCTCCTAACTGAGCGAATGGGCAAGTGCAGGCATCATTGAAATTTCGAGCCTCTTTACAAACTTCTCTGTATTACGTACAGGCAGCGACATCTGGCCGAAGCGAATTACATCACTTGTAGCCCCGAGTAACCCACTTTGCAGTAAGGTTTTTACATCGGAATGATATCGCTGTACCTAGGTACATGATTATATTCTTTTTGTTGCGCTAACCCGTGCTGAGGACATTTTTAAAAACCTATCGCAGCACGGGTTAGTGCAACAAAAAGAATATAACTTTGAATACGCCAGCTGTGATCAAGTTATGTACTAAAGTTTTTCTAAATAGATAGAAATATGAATCCCCTTTTGAGCCCAACTTTTCCGTCGTTATTAAACCCGAAATCGATGTCTTTGTTCACTAAGTTTCTCTGCGGATAATTATGAAGTGAATGAATGGCCGGATTCATCCAATTAGTGTCTCTTTCTTCACTGAAGAATACACCTTCATTAGTTATCGTTTGTTTGGGACTTCGCGCGCCTTTCTCGTGACTACCCCCGATTCTAAGCAGATAGAAAAGGACTCATGGGAATGGTGTTACGGTACAATTTCCAGCGGCATCGCTTTCTTTGCAGATATCTTAATTGTTGCTAAATAATTTTACTTATTCAAATATTTGATTTGATAGAAAAATTACTTCCGCAAGGAGATTTTACTGATGACGCGTCGTTAAGAAGCTTTTCAAGTGGCGCCTTTTGTGGATGGTCTTCCCACGGCTCGTTTAGTTCATTTGCCTTCTTTAACATAACTCATCACATCAACCACCGTTAGTACCTTAAAGTCAGACAAAAGATCACTTAATCGTTACTACTTCCCTCGAACAAACCGGCTGCTAGTTCAGTCTACAGCAGATTAACCTTTACATGATGATGTTACATAATAGTTATTGTTAGCATTGTGTTATTTTCATGTTCTTTAAGCTAGACATATAATTTCAGTACCTGTTTGTTCATTAATGGTAAATTGGTAAATTGATTTTAAATTGTATTCTATCGTTTGAATTTAATGAAACATCTATAAGACCGTCAATTGTATACCAACCACTACCTAGATATAAGACACTATTTGTAATATCTTTCATCTGGTTGTGCATCAAAGTGCTTTTAAAAATTTAAGTAACATGTTTGTTGTGTTCTGCCTGCCATTAACACAATGGATCTACGAGTACCAACCTAAGTCAGAGTGAGTTTAACCCAAAACTGTTGCTCACAGTGTATCGGAGGACGGCAGCGGGCGCTGGGCGCTGCGCAACGTGGAGCGTGGTTATTTCCTTGGATCCTCGCAAGACAAGCTGACCTGCACAGCCAAGGTTCCCGGGGACGCCGAACTTTGGCACGTGCATCTGGCTGCCAGGCCACAGGTGAGCTGATCCTGAAGATTAATTTTTTTCTTGTTTATATGGAAGGTTCCAAGTTGGGGAAGGTCAACTTGAATTTAATAGTAATATAGATTGACGACAGATTGTGCTCGATATATGAAATAGGTATCTGAAATTGACACTTTACTCATGTTGTATCGACAGTTCAATTGGATAACGGTATGTACTAAATATATTACTTCTGTCGTCAATCTATGATTGGTTCAATATCCAATGTGAGAGACGTGCTGTGCGGTGATTTCCTGAGGATTTATTATCTCTATTATCAGACGGTAATAGGAAGCAGATGACGAGCCAAGACGCATCTCATAAGTCATACCTCATACGGAATCAATTTCGTCCAAGCGCGTGCGTCGTAAATTGAATACCAATAGAGACGGCGATCATCAGATCTGTGTCGGATAGAAACGTGATCTTTGTTGCAAGGCAGCGATGGCTTCATTGGTGCCAGCTCTAGGTATATAATGATTCCGCTGTGTATTCAGCTAAGGGCATCTTTTATATAGTAAATAAATTGATTCGATGTTTTTTAAGTTACTTAGGCCAACTTGCACCATTTCTTAAATGTCACTTAGGTAAGTCGTCATTTAAAACAACTTTTTTATGAAGAATTTTAGCTAAATGCTGTTTAAGAAAGTGGTGCAAGTCGGCCTTACTGTATTCTATTCTAATGTAAACGTTCCACTACAATACGTAGTATCTAACAATGGATGTTACTCAACAAGAAAGTGGTAAAGAATCCGTGTCTATTGTATACCAATCACATACCAATCTTTGCTTGTCCCTTGTCCTTTGATGGGTATTTGAAATAGTAACATTCATACCAATTGTCCATTCTTGTCTATGCATATACATGCATCCATCCAAATAGTAACCTATAACTTTAACTGAAAAAGCCGCCGTCCGTATCTACTCTTAGGTTAAGAAATATCTGTATAATTTCCTTGTTGTCCAATAAAGAATCTCTATCTATGAATTCTTCACCAGGTGAACCTCCGCTCGATCGGGCGGAAACGCTTCGCACATCTCTCAGAGAGTCTGGACGAGATTCACGTGGACGCCAACGTGCCGTGGGGCGAAGACACGCTGTTCACACTCGAGTTCCGCGCCGACGAGGGCGGCAAGTACGCCCTGCACACCTGCAACAACAAGTACTTGAGCGCCGGCGGCAAGGTGAGCTGTCTCTCCATCAGCAGCGTTTAGGATAACCTTGTAGTCCACTGTCCAGCTTTGACTGGCACAAGGCTCATAACTTTTGCGTGTGAATCAGTTTGTCTTGAATTCTAGATACTTTCCTTTCGTAAGATAGTTTGTGATAGTGGAACGAAAGTGGACCTTCACTTGCATGTAAGCAATACTGAAAATGAAAAAAACTTTATAGTAAAACCGTTACAAAATACGGTTACTGGTTCCCAAACTAGGATTCTCCGTACCAGGCTATTTATAAATTAGGTGTGTTTTACAATAAAAACTGATGAATGACCAAATGTTCTCATACCTAAGTGCTAAAAGCTTTTATCTTGAGACTACAGGAACACAACAAACATTACACACAGCCAACAATAATAGCTTTGTTTGAGGTTCAAAAGTACATAGATCTCAATCTTCTTACTGCAACATGTAAAGGTAGAATGGGTGAAACAAAACTTATGTTATGGGCGGTGTGGTCGGCTACTTGGGACGGAGTTGCAGAAGGTCATGTGGTGGAATTGTGTGAAAGTATGTGACACACGTAACTATGAAGTAGAAGCATCTCGGAATGGGCAAGATTTTTGGGTCATACAGATTGTATATTAATATTATTAGGTGCTAATTATTTTTAAGGAATGACCTCGTTTGCGGAGTTTAGTGTGATTGAAATACTTAATGCAAAACTCAAGAGAAACTTGGTTTCCAGGTTGTGATAGTCTAATAGACCAGCTTGGATTGTACAGTAGATAGTGAAAACGAACACAAGAACCCAATGGCATCTCAGAAAGCCTTGTAAAAGATTGCATTCTGATAGCGCTGCAATTACAATGGAAGTGAACTATACATACAACAACAATCCATTAATAAATACTCTGCGTATGCGTATAAATGTGTATAGCCGTTCACACAATAGTTCAGTCTCACATCGAGTGCGTAGAAATTACTGCAGCACTTTTTAAAGACAAAGGGAATGTAGAACATCTACCTTTGCTATGCTGACTTGACATTGACATTCAACGAACAGAATGTAAATTCTGCTTTGTTATGCGTAAAACTTGGTTCCATTGGTTGCTGCTGTCATCGGACTGTACCAATGTTGTCAGACGCTAGTCTTACTTAAGTGGCTCCATACAGTAACCCTAGCGCCACTGAGGAAACAAATCATGTGTCTGTACAATCTCTCAATTAATAGTGGTTTTTAGGACTTAGCTATGAACCTAAGGAAAGAAACCTAGGACTAGATATAATTAACGCCAAAAACGGCCGTTTTTGGTATAAATGCTATCTAGTCCCAGGTCCGTGATCCTAGGTTAAAAGATATGACTTTTTCCCGTGGTGGCGCTGGTGTTACTGTGTTACTCTGTGGACCCCCTTACATCAGAAGTTTCTAGACCCTAACTTACAATGTAGCTAAATTAAGACTTACTTGAGAACGCTTAATCATTCGCAGCGTCTTGATTTTCTTTGGTTCATCGCTCTGTTTTGATCAGATTTTCTGTTATTGTGAACCATTCTCTTTTGTTTGTTCATTGTTTGATAAACAGCCGCGCAATTTGTTTAATTTGTTTATTTGTTATTGAATATCATTGATCTTACGACTAGTTCTGCTATTTGATGATGTTCGATAGTTCGAAGATGACATGTCTGAAGACGTAAATACGGTATGATTGTGTTTTGTAAACGTAAAACGTATGTTATAAATTGGAATGTAAACACAGGCGTCTACCTTGGCTTTTGGCTCGTAAATAAATGGCCACTTTTATCAAGCTGAAGAAAGACTTGGTTTAAGTAAGGCAAAGACAAGATAAGACGACTAGCGTCCTCGTAGAAGTAACAAAGTCCAATAAAGTCCTCGTTCCCACAAAATCATTAAAGTATCCGATAAGCAGCGGACGTCACAATACAATTTATCGTCATCTATTTACCGTCTTCTCTGTAATCATGGGCAAAAGCATTTATAAGACAGCAGATAGCTCCGTTGAAACAATAACTCGTTATCTGCCTAGGTGGAATGCGCTGCATACTGATGCAGAATAGCCCAGATAGTACCAGAAAGCTTCATGTTATGCTTCTTGAAATTTTTTCCCTCCTAGTTACTCTCTACATTCTAGGCTGTAGACAACTCTACACAGAATTGTTTAAACTTGATTAATTCGTTTTAAGGGCGTGTAGCTTCTTACGTTTACGGAACTTCCCGTGTAGCTTCTTGTTTACGCATGTCATAGGTCTTATTTCCCCAGGGACCGTATTCAGGATGTAAAAATACTGACGCTCGACCCGAACGCTATGCATACTGGACAAGATGAACGAATTTATCCATAAAATTTTCCAGGGAACGAATTTAAATTTTTTAGGTCACGAAAATATGTCTAATTCGCAAATCTTACACGCAATTGACGTGCTTTAACTGCGTTATTGGTTTGGCTACGTTTGTGTTGTCCTGACCTTAGTTACTATTAGGCTCCGTACACAAAACTGCGAATCGGCGCGATGCTAATTCGCAATGCTGAAAACTGCGACACGAATTTATGCGATGCGATTTGGTGCGGCAATGCATTTCCTTCCGCGATTCGGGTGACGATTAATTCGACGACCGTCAACCGTACTGAACGTATTTTTTAAACTAGGCCGTAAGATGGATCGTAAAAGGAAGTGCTCACTTCTGTTATTGCTAAGAAGATACAGGAAAAAGAAACAAAGAATATTTTGGGTTCATCCATTTTTTACTATTATAAACGCCGCGCCGATGCGAATCAATTCGCAAGGTCGCAGGTTTTTACGATGCAAAGTCGCATCGCAGATTTGTGTACGGGCCCTAAGAATGATTCCTGTCGGATATGGAATTTGACAGCTAAATGTTAGCAATCCTTCAGGATTATTCTGGACAAGTGATACTGACACTGAACGGTTGGGATAGACTTCTATGCGTTTTCGTTAAGCGCAACGGCATAAAACAGCACAAATGCATAGTTTACTACATAGTGATGGGATGTCAGCTTGAATGCGCGGATTCTTATTGTGCGCCGTTAGAATGTGAATGCGGGGCGCATGGTATTCCCATGTACGTAAAGTCGCGATTGTGCCCGAGATACGGGTTTGATGGACTGACAGACTAATTGCAGACTTTGAAAGGCAAGAGATTCAATAAGTTATGCTTGTAAGCATAGCATTGAGGTTACTCTCAGAGCAGTGTATCCAATAACGTAGAACAGCGATTCCCAAAGTGTGTTCCGCGGAACTTAAGAGTTCATACTTCGCTTTATAATAAATAGATAGAGAACACTTTATTGCACAACCAGAAAAAAAATATAAATTTTTCGTATCCCTATATATAATTTTCTAATGAAAACTAAAACTGCTCCGTTTGGCGTCTGTTTTTTGCGTCGAGAGTATTGCATGTGTATTGCACGGATGTTATTTATCGATCCCCTTGCCCCCAGCTGCTGGACACGTGCACGGCGGTGTGCCTGTTCTCCGCGGAGTACCACGCGGGCGCGCTGGCGCTGCGCGACGGCGCCGGCGCCTACCTCGCGCCCATCGGCTCCAAGGCCGTGCTGAAGACGCGCTCCACCGCCGTCACCCGGGACGAGCTCTTCAGCCTCGAAGACAGCCTCCCACAGGCCGCCTTCGTCGCCAACTTGAACGAGAAATACGTGTCCGTCAAACAAGGTTAGTCTTCCTGGACAATCCCTGACGGATTTGGCCTTAGCGATCTTCTTGGTCGTGGGGGACGTGAAGGTGAAGGACGGGGGGTTTTCAGTTAAAAGGAATCTTCAGTAGGTGGGTGCTCAATTAATTTCAGAAACTATTGCGGCTGGAACTCTGCCCATTCTTGATAGGTTAATGTTCGTGTTTACATTTTTGAGAGAGTTGCAATCTGCTTATCGATCTGGGTTCCGACTATCTTAACGATACCTTTCGCGTCACAACATCAATCGAGATAATCCACAACATATTCTAGTTCGATAAAAAAGAAAGGAGACACTTATCTATTCAGAATGCGCCAAGTTGTTTGTGCCTAAATCAATTTAGTTGTCTGCGTTCGCACGAAGGAAAGCCTGAAATTACTCCTTCGAGCTTAATTTGGAGTTGGTTAGACATTGCGCTCAATCAGTAGTCAATAGCAGACGAGTAATTTCATCCAAACCAATATAATTGCAGCACAGAGTACAGACGTGCCATTAGGAATGCAGCTACAGTGAAAGTTAATAGCTCTTTGATTGTGGGTCGCGGCAGACGGATGCATGCTGATGCGTTGCAGCGACAAAGGCGTAGATATTCATTAGCCATAATCCGGTTATAATCACCGTTTATCTTGGTCTGCGTCATTTGAAAGTGCTTTGCTTTATTCCGCATGTGAATAAGAATTAAAATCGGACTTTCAAATTAAACTTATGGAAATGTAGAGTCGTCATTTGTTTCGGTGGCTACCGTGGTTGATGCGCTCAAATCCCGTTTTGGAGACCCTAGTCTCCTGGGGTGGGCCACATGTCTATCTCACACTATGTTATGGTGTGGCTGAGTATGTCTTGGCCTCTAAGTTTTGTGACTCGGTTGAGGCCTCATTACCGATATAACCCACTATAATGGTGTGCCATCTTCCTTCTTCTATTATTGGATATAGTTACCGTGTCTGGTGTTTCGTGTATCGTTTTTCTTTCACCTGTGCTAATTGCTCAAAATATTGCTAGCTGTGAAAACTTTTTGTTGGCTTCCTGTATCTATGTGTGTAATTTATTGTGTTAGTGATAAGCTGTTAGTTTTCCTAATAAAATAAAATAAAATAAAATAAAATAACTTTCTATACCGTAATCAACTCTACTCCGTGTTCTATCAATAAAGTATAGAGTTACTTGGGTTAAAATGTAAAGGCGCCAGAGGAAGTCAGAAGTCAAAATCCCGAACCCCGATCGCCATTAAATAAAACAATACAGTCCAATGACCCCCGGATCAGCTGAGCCAAGCACCATTTCACAAGACTCGAACAAAGAGGCGATTGACTTCTGAGAACCGCTGCTTAGAAGCAACCAACTTGTGGCCTTATCACAAACTTACCGATACGAAATTTGACAACCCAAAGTAGTGACGTACCAAAATCGTTTGCATTGAAAACGGCATCTCAAAAATGTATTTTCTTATAGTGATTGTTAAGTGAAGCTTACGACGGGCCAACGTATAGTACTGACATAGCTCGCATTTTGTTACAACGCCGCGGATCGACATACCGGGGCAGCTAAAATGCGGCGAGACATGCGAGAAAAGAAAGACGATTAACGACTTCTTCAAACTATGCAAGATGTAAGATAAACACTGCAGTTCCTGCTTCACTCACGCTCCTGCCCAAGAGAGGTAGACAAATGACATTCTTGCATGCACATATTATGTCAACTTCCTTAAGAACTTGAAACAATGCTTATGAACAATTTGTTGGTTGCAATTCTTTAGTAGCTGAGATGACAGACCGCTCTTACTTGGTAGGTTGGCGATGATCACATTTCCTAGCCGCTGGAAGTACGGGTATCTACTGTAAAGAACAGCATCTCGACCCACTCTGACCTCACGGCAGTAGACACGCTGGGAACCAATCCACTTATTATAGTTAAATTAAGGTCGGCCTAGATGGATAATAGTGTTAGTTTGATTAGAGAACGTTGTGGACTGAAAGAGAATGTAGTGACTAGAATTCAGAAAGGAATGTTGCGTTGGTTTGGACATGTGGAGAGGATGAAGGAAGAGAGATTGACGAAACAAATATATCGAGCGAATGTGGGTGGAAGGGGCGGTAAGGGACGTCCCAAGTGGACATACTTCGATCAAATAGGGGACGTATTAGCAAAGGGAAAGATAAAAAGTACCCGAAACCGGCGTGCGTACATGCAACGACTAATGAATGTTGAGGAAGCGAAAATGATCTGTACAGGATCGTGGCAAGTGGCAGTCCCTGGTCTCTGTCTACCCCTCTGGGATACAGGCGTGAGTTTATGTATATATGTGTATGTATATAGATAATGTTCGCCATGGGTCTGATACCTTGGAATGGTATTGGTTTTATGTTTATTCAGCACTGTGTACATCATTCTCGCCACTCAACTTAAACAGTCTGTGGATAGGAACCACAGACTATACATATAGAGATATGGTTGGAACTTTTGACTGGCTGAACATGAAATAGTCATATCTCCGCTAATTCCAGAAGTATCCTACAATCTCCTCACTGCCTTAAAGTATACATAGATCGAGTCACGCGCGTCCTGAGAATCGTCCCTCTCGATAGCCCTCTTTGCCCTTCTAAGTTTCTTGTCGTTCGTACTAATTCGGTGGAAACTAAGGGTCTAGTTAAACTGGTAGGGCACTCACGAGTCGTTGATTCACCGCGGCGATTATGCACGCGCGTGACGGCCGGATAGCCTGCAGTGCAGATCTTTAAACTGGGAAGAGCTTGTTATGTGAAGAATTCTAGTTTTTCGTTTTCGAGAATTCTGGTGTAGTTTCTCTTGGAGAACTTTGGTCACGTACGGGTCCTGTTGACAGAAATTTAAAAAGTTTTATTCTTGTCTGTCTCGCTGGTGTCGCAGTAACACGTTTGATTAGCAAAACAGGGGTCTTAATAATCAAACCAAGTCGTGGTCGTGGGATCGATTTCCGCTGGGCGCCACCATACTTCAATTTGTAACAATTGTGTCTGTCTGTTTATGCTTGTGATGTTCTCGTCTGGTTACCATATCACAGCACAGGGTCTCCTAGATTGGGACCGACAAGATAAGTGATTGTGTTATAATATGTGGGTGTGGATGTTATGTTATGTACTTACTGTGGTTAAAAATATTAGTTACACAATAGTTACGACGCTGGTCGACGACTCTGTGTCGGTGACAATGCCCCCGTGGCAATAGAACCTACGACCTGTGGCATAGTGGTCAAACGTGTTGCCGCTAGACCAACATGCGATTTTAAAGTGAGACCGTGAGACGTGGCTAGTCTGTAGCCATTCTTTAATACAATTTTAATTCAGCAGATACCAACCAGTTTCGTTCACGTTTTTCTATTTATATTTAAACAGTTAAGTGAATGTACATCAACCCTGTAACTATCAATAAAGTTATTATCTTATTGTAAAGTTATCTTATTAAATTTAAATACTTGGATCTCCTTAGCCCAAGAATAATTCACAGACATGTGGTACCTATGTGTTTCTCGTGATCTACGAATGAGTTTTTTTTAAAAATCTTTATTTCTCTCTTCGGCGTATTGTTCGCAATCCGACTTGTTGTTTCACCAACTGTAAAATATCCGATATGAAGAAGAAGAAGAAAGATATTTATTATACCAACAAGATACATCAAGACAAAACGAATAAATAAAACATATAATGTGCTCGTAATTGAGGAATACACGATTAATACAAATGTCTTATGATGATGGTGGTGTTGGATAGCTTAATTTTGTAATTGTAATTCCGTACGATCATTAACTTTGTCTTCACTGTGGGAACGAAAAGAAAGGTACTGGAATAATGAACCAAACTTCGATGGTGATGTGTTCCAACAAAATGAGCCTACTGTTGTTATATCATTCGATGAACGAATGTAGGTAAATTATCGTGATTTCGCCGGCTTTACTCGTAATTCCATTTTACCCATCTGCGTAGATGTCTGATTTCGAGATCACTTTCTATCGTAAATGTAAAATGGTCGACGAAACGAGTTGTTGGCATATGAAATGAGCTTTTTTCGTCAATCGGTTTCACGTATCGAGTGATATTGACACAAATAACGCCCTCCACCTCGCCAACTTACTGTAAAATGATGCTGGTTCTATGTCATGTTAATTTTGATTCTTTGTACACCCGTACCCCAACAAGCTCTGATTATATATTACTAGCCGTCCCGGCGAACTTCGTACCGCCCCAGAATCCGTTTATTCGATTCTTGTTACCATGTCAACGCGATAAATAACTATCTTAGAGTTTGGCTTGTAAAAATGCCATCATCATCAGCCATTTTACGTCCACTGCAGGACATAGGCCTCCCTAATGACTTTTCATAACCATGAAGGGTTTTGTCATAATCGCCACGCTTGGCAGGCGGGTGGGCGATCGCAGTACGCAGTTGGAATCTCAGGAAGATACTGCTGTGTCTGGTGGTGCCGGATTAAGAATAGCGTCACTACATTTCATTCCGTGGATGTCGTAGAAGGCGACTAAGGAAATAAATTACCAGGAAAAATGCCAAGCTTTATATAATTCCATTCAGCCGTTATTGCGTGATTAAGTAACAAACATCCAAACATCTTCACAAACTTTCACATCTAGAATATAACACTACTTTACATAATTTTGTGCGCATGCGCGTAAGACGAGGATATGATCTAAATCCCGTTAGTTTTTGCCAATAACTAGAGCACCTGCCGATGATTTATAACTGAAAAGTTAGTTGTAAGTAATTTTATAAACAGTTTTTAGTTAATTACACTGGGCGATTTTACGATCCATCATGCTCTGCTCTAACGACTTTTTCGATTCGAAATTAGTTCACTTGCCGTCGGTCGGATATATTCATTTCAATATAGATGTGAATAACAGTGTCTCGGTGAAATTATTCAAAGAAACTGCAAACGTTGAACTCTACTTCGACTTCGTTCACGTGGGATTTGGATGAAAAGTATTCTATGTTAATTGTTTCGGCACATAGTTTTATGGTGTTAGAGGGCTGGTGCCAGAAAAAAAAATCACATTAAATTTCACTTTTTAAGGCGCCCCAGGGGTGGGGGGAACAATGGCGACAGCTAGGAGAAAAACTCACATATTTTTTACAGATTGAACTTGCAAAAAGTGTCCGTACAATCTTTTAATCATGTTAATAGTGATTTTTAAGACCCGTGGCCCTGAACCTAAGACAACAAACCTAGGACTAAACAGCATTAGCGCCAAAAACGGCCGTTTTTGGCATAAATGCCATCTAGTCCCGGGTTCGTGATCCTAGGTTCTTTACCGTGGATCCTAAAAATCACTGTTAACATGATTGAGAGATTGTCCGGACACTTTGCAAATACGAACTGTAAAAGAAGATATTATGCTTTTTTCATTGGTGACGCTTGATCCTCTCGCTAGCCCACTGGATCCCCTTAACACTATTTTTCTTCTTAGTGTGTCGATGGCAAACAAATGTTATTATTATAGTACATTACGATACTAGTGCGTAAAGTAGGAAATTCGCACGTAAAGTGCGATAATGAGCACTTTACGTGCCTATGTCGAAACTTCAAAGGGCCATATGTACTATAAAACGTTGTACGATACACGTGCGAATAGGTGATCCGCAACTCGTGTCGATATAAAACACTCCCTTCGGTCGTGTTTTAATTTATCGCCACTCGTTGCGAATTTCCTACTTTTCGCACTAGTATCGTAATGTACTATTATTACCCAACTACGGCGGAGTCCAAAAGGAGGGATTACCCCCTACTTTAATTATAAACAGTTGCGGCCCAGAACTTTGCGATGCTGACTGTAGGTCCTCCTGAGTACAGGTGTTAGGGCACGCAGCGCACGATAACACTGTTAATAATGTAGCCTGTAAACGTACCACGGTAGGGAATAACCTTCTCTTAGAAAGAGAGAGTATGGACTTAATCACCACTCGGGCCCACCGCAGATTTGCCATATCAAGCGCTGAGTTATATAAACTCCTCATACGCTCAGGTTTCCCCGCGATGTTTTCCTTCACAGTTAGAGAGTGGTATTGTTACTACAAATAGACAAATTAATGTACCTACGTAACTTCGAAAAGGTCATTGGTACATGCCCGGGGATCGAACCCACGTGAAATAACGATTGAAACAGTTGTTTTAGAAACTGTTTTAAGCACTTTATTTTAAATATGCCGCAGAATTGTTTGGTGTGTACTATAAACAAGCACCATTCTTGAAAAATTAAGGGTTACAGTATTGATGATTGAAATATTGATGAATGTGTGGTCATGGACGCTAATGATAGACCTTTACTGTGCTCTACAGTCTACACAGCTTTGATGCTGTATAGTTTGTACTTAACATAATATGTACTCAATTCAAGTCAAATATTTTTATTCATTATCAGAACACTGTAACACTAGAGACAATCGTCCTATAAATACCCTTTAATATTAATGTACTGTCTAATACCAAACATCTTTGTCTTCTAAATATTCATTGATGTTATAGTAAGCTTTTTTGTACAGTGTGCTTAGGAAAAAAAAAATTAAAACTGCGTCGGAGCTAACTCTAATATATCTTGAGGAATCTTTTCGTAAAACCTTATACAGTGCACCATAAAGGATATATTAACTTTTGCAAGTCTAAATCGTAAAAATGTCAATTTATGTGCTACTAACATTTTCAAAGTCTTTGCAATTTTTTTTCTATCGTACATAGTATCTTTTTCATGTATACGTTACAAAAATAGATCTCTCTCCGTCTCACGAAGAAAATACGTATAACTGTCTGTAATTTCAGTTCGTTCATAATTTTAATCCAGCTGAGCATTGAATTAACTTCCTTAAATATGTTATTTGTTATCTCAGATCTCTGTTCCGCGCTCTTAACCACGTCTAGCCAGGGGCACCTGACCGTGATCATGGAACATTTCGGTATAATAAAGAAATTAATACTAGACAGCAATTAATAAGCTCTCGAAAAAAACTCCGTCGGACTCAGCGTTTCAGGAATACTGACATTTGGTTGGGTGCTCACGCGAGAAGACAGGTCTATGTCTTACCGCCACAGATTTTTCAATTCCAATCAAAAATTTTATTTCGGAACAAGTCCATGGAGTTAGTTTTATGTATAAATATTTTTTAAGATAGACACACATTTTACCATTCATTTAATCCGCCGCGCCGGTTGCCGAAGTAATGATTGAAGTTGAAATTGAAATCCTGCCTCTTCAGATATCTTAAAAGACCCGACTAATATGCCTACGACATCTGGATGGATGAAAGTTCTCGAATGGAGACCATATCGGCAAGCGCAGCGTAGGACGACCAGCCACAAGATGGACAGATGGCCTCATCCAAGTGGCAGGAACACGCTGGATGCAAGCCGCTTCCAAGCGGTCTTTTTTGGAAATCCATGGAGGAGGCCTATGTCCAGCAGTGGACTTCTTGAGGCTTAATGATGATGATGATGATGATCTAGATGTTCTCATCAAAACAACTTTACTATGATATTTTTTTTAATAGTTAAAAATATCAGCTGCTTGTCTCATACTGAAGTTACCATCTACGGCACTAAAAAGCATGAATAGCTCAGCTGATATTTTTTCCGTCATTTTGAAATTTTGGCCGTAGTAGTTATAAGTTGAAAAAGGCGAAGTTTGCCTATAGTTTTAAGTTCAAAAGTGGCGGTGGCGCGGTGGGTAGACAGAACGCCTCACATTCAAGAGGTCATAGCTTCGCACCCCGGCATGTACTGATGAATTTGTTTTCGTAAGTTTGGTACATTTGTAAATAAGTAGCAGCAATGCCTCTCGCTAAAAGAAAATATCGTGTGGAAACCTCAATACCTGAGGTGTTACATACACTAATAATGTTTCCCAAGTACGGATTTTAACAATAGAACGTGGAACAAGGCAATCAAAGGAGGCACAAATTAATTTCAAGAAATGTGTCAAAATTTCCCTCCGTCACTAGAGGCGTCTCGTCTGCGCGCAGGCATCCGCGACGCGCGAGAAACCGTAGAAAGCCGCAAAAACTGCACAATACTGCGCAAGAGTTGCGTTTTTGCGTTCCCGCATACCTACCTAGAACTGCACTGTATGGCGCGGTGGACGAAATCTAATGTGCTGTCAATAAATGTTAGATGGTAGGTAGGTAAGTACCTATAAGTACCTACTTACTTATGCAGCAAATTCGACATTTTATGTGAACGCTTTTCCCGCTTGAAAAGTTGGTAATCATGTTTGGAATTCAGTATAATATTTAGCTCTTATCGCAGCATAATCAAGTAAGCTTGTAACTTGCCCACAACACAATCACTAGTATTGGTCCCAAACTAGGAAACCCTATGTGTTAACAAGGTGAGGACGTCACAAACATGGAAATACAAACAGACGACTGCCTCGAGTAGCAATCGAACCCACGTCCTCGGTTTTTGGTAGTCAAGCGTGTTAACAGCTAGACCAACGAGGCTGTCAATTGTGCCACTGACTAAAGCTGTCGACTGTACTAAAGTACCTTTATCTGCAAGGCATCTCCACTGCAGTGTCCGATCGGCGGAGTCACGCGCAGCCTGACTTCCGCGACTCCGTCCACTGGACGTGCGCGCGCCGGTCGATGCCCGATCAAGCGCAAATTACTGGTCGCTTTACTATACAGGGTGGACCTACTATAAAATGCTAAATAGTATTTTTTAATGACTCGTGATGCTCATATGTACCTAGTTATGCATTTACGGCTTATTTATAAGTCGATATTTAACGTCGGGAATTAAGGTAGGTAATTAAGTTTAAGTAATAAATAATCGCAATTCGACCCGTTGAATGTTTACTATAAAATGCTAAGTTGTCTTTCAAGTTTGCGTAAGAAAACTACGCATATTTCTCAGCAGTTAGCTGTGATTCAAAGGACTCTACATGTTATGGTCTAGCAAACTAGCATAAATTGTATCTTGGTAATAAGACAAGAAAACATGGGAAAAAAACACCCATACTTTATTCTAAACAAAAAGTAGACAATATTATATAACTTTGTACCTAATCCGCCCATAAAGTGCCCACTGTTGGATATAGATATTTTCTCTTTCACGCCAACCCAACCCAACCTAAGCCATAACTTTACGCCACATTTATTTGTGAGGGCGATGTATTTTCTCTACGGTAAGATTGGTCCAAAGAAACGCTTGATACAATCCGCCTGCAGCGTGATTCTGTCAACAGTCCATGACTTACGCATAGCGTTTACCAACCGGGCTGTTGAACATCGTGTTGAATGAGCCGGAGTTCCTCATTGCACCTCTGGCTAATGACTCATTACGGCTTGCTAATTAGAATAGCAAAAGCTAAGGTTATGAGCCCGAGCTGCACGCTGTATCCTACAGAAGGATACACCGGGTTGGCAATTGCCAGAGCCACTCTAGGGAAGAAATCCTTTGATGTATCCTACTCTTTTCATCTTAGGCATGGTCGGTTATATTATAACCAGCTGGAGGTAAGATTACCTATGTATTTAAATTATTACGAGGTATGTATTGCAATCCAGGGGTGCTACTGGTGGTAAGGCTATCCGAGCCAGATATATGTATGGCGCAGACGGCGCATTGATCTGTGGCGGTGCCGCGCGCGCGCACCAACTTGCTGCGGGACGCGCCTCTTACGCAACCTATACCTATACGCACTCAGAAAGTACGGACCTTTTTTGTGCGTGTGGCGCCGGATTAAGAATAGCGTCACTCCATTTCCCCCCGTGGATGTCGTAGAAGGCGACTAAGGAAATCAATTACCAGGAGACGGGCAGCAGCGTCTTCCTGAGATTCCTACCGCATACTGCGATCGCCAACCCGCCTGCCAAACGTGGCGATTATGGCAAAACCCCTCATGGTTATGAAAACCACGAAGGAGGCCTATGTCCTGCAGTGGGCGTCAAATGGCTGATGATGATGATGGACCTTTTTTGTTGCTCTCTAAATGAATCTATAAAGAATGCGCTTCTGTTCTATGTAAATTTGAATTTATGTAAATCATATTTTTATAACTGACCTTTTGATATCCATTTCAAGTATTTTTATTGAATTGTTTTTTTATTTAAACAAAAAAAAATTAATGATTTAAATTGAATTTTCTTTATTGTTATTTTATTGACATGTTTTCAATTTGATTTATTTTTTTATGATTTTATTTATTTTAATTTTTTTTATTGAATACTAATGTGATTCAAATTTAAAATTGTTACTTCGCTACCTACCGCAATAGGGGACACTGTAATGGTAGTTGTAAGTTTTATGAAATAAATTTAAAAAAAAATTTAATTGCTGACTGGTCTGATGATAACGCTTATTCGTATTGTCCGGCTACCCGGCAATCGTAGCCCACGATTGATGAATTTGCCTAAGTTTCCTAAGTGTTACACTGACGTTAAACTGATCATACGTGATAGTTACCCCAAAAATACGGGATTGATTCCTGAAACGTCCCAATTAGAGTTTGTGATATGCTGCTTTCGTTCTAAGAGGTTTTTTAAGATTTATATTTTTCGAATCATATTAGCTGCTAGTGTAATATGGCATTAAGACTCCGGAGAAATGGTAGTTGGACACAGAAGCATAGCTAAGAAGGATAATTAGGAAAGGTAAGCTATGAGGATCATAGCGTCATACTTAGCTTCGTTATGTGTTTGTACAAAGGAGCACCACGCAAGATGATAACTCAGTCTACCGTCCGTCACGGTCACCGTGGCACCCATGCCTTTGGTGTCTTGATTTATGATCCAGCTTGTTTAAAAATTATTGTTTAGTGTTCGTAAGCTGGGTACCAAGTTGATCTTCTCTAGTTACATATATTGTGGTAGCGCTAGCCGGCGCGTCGCGGTTGGGTGCGCGCGCGGCAAACAAGCTGCCAGTATTGTAATCCCACAATGCAGCAGCGTTGGCTGGTCTCGAGAAAAAAGGAAATAAAACCACATTAACCAGCTCCGAGGCAGCTTTATTGAGATCGCTGGTTTCTACTACTACTTAGGTACTTTTAGCCTGCGAAGGAATGCTTAGGTACTCGAAATACATTAAGTTAGACATACCTACTTACCAGCATTCTTGTCCCGGAGTGAAATCAAAGTGCGCCGTTTATACCAACTTCTTCGGCACTAATCAATGTGCTGATTGAAAGGCTTGCCATACTTGTCTGAAGCACCCAGAGCTCTCTATTTTGGGGCAGTCTTAATGTTTGTTCACACACTCGTACGCTCGTCGATCGTGTCAAGTGGCTTCTTGTCGGCTGATGCGGTGGGATGGGAACACTTTCTTCGGTGGGCATGATAAGACGGAAGTTTCATTTTCTCTACGCCTGGAAATGGTGGGAAATAACAGTAAAGTAGAGGACCTGAGCTAAATAGGATTTAGGATCCGCGTATTGAGGGAATAGGTACTAGAAATTAATGTGAAAACATAACAGATTTTTGTTTGGGCGGTCCTTTAAAAAGACGTTCCCTAATTCCGGTTATAATGAAGATTTTTCGAGTCTGTTGTCTCTGAATCACAGATTAACTGCTAATGGACGTTCTGAAGACGAGCGATGTAGTGGACTCTGGCGCGCTGCTTGTTACCGTTAGATAAAGACATTCAATTTACATATAAGATTAGATGGAGAAAACTTTATTATGCGTAGGTACATTGGAGCATCATTGGTCCAACTAGCGCCACAATAATCACCAATTGAGAAAAATATTTTGTGCCTTTATGTTGCCATCTTACCTGAGATCCTCATCAAAAGACTGTTATTTGTAAACCTTTTTTGCGCTTGTGTCAATGAAGCCCTACTGCGAATGGGCGCCATAAAATAGTTTATAGCTTTAATGCGATTACCATACGTTTACAATTGTTAGTTCAGTCACTAGTTTTCCTCCCTTCGGCCGTTAAAACAAAAACGAGCATACGAGCCAGTTTAGCTGAACATAACATAGGTACTCCTAATAACTTACACAGAACATAATCACTTGTTCTGGTGCCAAACTAGGATACCCTGTGCTATGGTAACCAGACGTTACAAACATTAAATTACACCCAGGCTGAGACCACATGCGTACACTAAGAACGGCAGCCACCAATAGGAATCGAACCCACGACCTCTGTTTTGAAATTCAAGCGTGTTGACCGCTAGACCAACGAGGCAGTTATATACAATATCGACCCTTTGAGGGTGGAATGTCGTAAAAGCCATTTTTTTGTGAAAATGGACATTGAAAGGAGTCTTACTCAGTTTTTCAGTCTGTATATTCAGTTTCCTCAAATTCGCAAGAAATGGCTTTTACTACCTTGATTTTTTAACAGGCTTCAGTTTTTTTATTAAAATATGCTGTAAAAGACTCTGATGCTACTTAATTAGTGTAGTATGTAGTACATTTTCTTATGGCTTATACTGCAATTATTTTATTGGTTGCAATCCAACTTATTATTACCATTAGTACATTTTTTGCTGTAAAATCCATTGGAGGCAGGTTTTTTTTTTTTTAGTATAAGTCATGCTAACTTCTAAACTACCAAAGATATTGAATTTAATTGAGTATCTATACTAATCTATAGAACTCGTTACATTTTTAGTATATCTGTAATCATTGCATTAATACGGCATTAAAAGGAAAAAAAATTTTTCGCTCTCCTGAAAAATAGCTTTTACCTACTACATTTCATCCCCAAAGAGTTGTTTGTTCTTTTCACGTTTAAAAACTTCCTTTTTTAATGGGAAGAAGAATTGTTTATTGTTTTTTTTTTTCTCATATATTATTTGATTTTTGTTTCGTTTTTTATCGATGTTCAGAACATTTGTAGATGCCCAGTTGACTGTTTTAGCCTTCATAACATAGCTCCCGCACAACATCTCAGGGAGAAGGCAGTGGCTGAAAACCAGCGCTGCCCGGGACTGATCCGGGTCAGCACCAGCTGAGCCACTACCTTTTGCCTTATTTTATGTCGTCACTAGTTAAGCCTTACTTTATTTTAAGTTTTTTTTTCTGACTAGGTAATAAATACTTTTTTATCTTTATCTTATCTTATCTTAATGCAGTGGTTAACAGTATTCTTTGTATCTCTTCATAAGTCTTTAGCCACAAATAAAACGTAGCTCTCTCTTTGATTCAGGCGTGGACGTGACGGCGAACCAGGACGAGATCTCGGACCACGAGACGTTCCAGCTGGAGTTCGACTGGGCCACCAAGCGCTGGTACATCCGCACCATGCAGGACCGCTACTGGACGCTCGAGACCGGCGGCGGCATCCAGGCCAGCGGGGACAAGAAGTGAGTTATCTTTACACAGGAATTTGGTTTCGTAAGCAAGGTGTGTTTCGACTTCTTGTACAGGCTTGACCATAAATTCGCTAAAGGATATCAAAATGTTGTATGGAACAGTAGAAATGTTTTTGTTGATTTCAGAGTTGGCCTTTTAAAAAAAATTGTTTCTATTGAGTAGAATAAACACCCTGAGCATTGCTGGACCGTTTCTGCAACACGCTTTACCTATGTTGTTCATGTCCTGTAGTTTTTCAAAAAAGCGCAAACTGTCCTACGGTGAGCTTAGATATGGACCTACCTTCGTATAAGCTTTTCGTATTCTGAAGACACATTCACCATCATCATCAGCCATTTGACGCCCACTGCAGGACATAGGCCTCCCTCTTGGTTTTCCATGCTTCCCGGTCTTGTAAATAAGTGTGTGATTTAATCAATGTGAAGACACATTCACATTGATTAAATCACACACTTCACATGGAAATAAAACAATCCCCGTGACCCGAACTTCTGTCTACTTTAAATTGTAGGTAAATTAAAAGTAGAAACACACAGGCTCCTTATTCTACTTCCAGATCGTCGAACGCCCTCTTTGAGCTGGAGTGGCAAGGTGACGGCGCCGTGGCCTTCCGCGCCAACAACGGCAAGTACCTGATGACCAAGCGCTCCGGACACCTCTACGCCAACGCCGACGGCGTCGACGACAACTGCAAATACTTCTTCTACCTTATCAACAGGTGAGACGACTTTTATTTTCTTTGTAAGGAAATATAATATACTGACTCTCCTCTCTGGCAAACTCTGCAATTTTAGGTTGCCTGGAAGAAATTGCTATTAGCAATAAAGCCGCCAATTTCTTTTCTTTTGTAACTGTTATCTCTGTAATTGTTTACAATATAAAAAATATTTTTAAGATAATATTATCTGATAAGACATCTACACCTAGTTCCATACAATGTTTTTGTAAGTAATAGCATTAAAGTTATTGTAACTTTAAAGCGCATCAGAAAACGAAGACATACCTAATTATTTTTCCTAAATTTGGCTCAATTGTAACGCAAGTTAGCGTTAAATTAGTAATGAGGCAGGTTATAACGTACTGCGTAGGTATAGAGAAACCATGAAACGACCAGAGTATGATATGGTCACTGGAAAAGACTAAACAGCTGTCATTTGGAGGCAAAAAATATTTTGTCTGTCATCCAATCAAGTCCAGCTATCAATCTTATTTATCCTTGTTCACCACTACTTGCCTTATTAAGACATTACTTCCGAGCTACCAAGTCTCAATATACCTTCAATTTTATTTCCTGGCAGACTAAAGACGTATTAGGGCCTCATTATAACCAGCGCTTTTTCTTCCTTCCAGGCCAATCTTGGTGTTAAAGTGCGAGCAAGGCTTCGTGGGCCCCAAGGGCGTCAAAATGGAGTGCAATAAGGCCAACTACGAAACCATTCAGGTCGTCAGGGGACCCAAGGGACTTGTCTACTTCAAAGGTAAATGGATGGATATGTATGACTATCAGCACAATCTGCAGCGTGTCAACATTTGCATTTTTATTGTTCCTTAGTTGTTATACCTACCTAAATATTGCTGTCAACTGTTTTCTCATTCTCAAGACATTTGACAGCTTTATTTTTAGGATTCCGTACCAGAAGGTTGCCAAAAGGGAACCTATTACTAAGTCTTCACTGTCCGTATGTCTGTCTGTCTGTCACCAGGCTGTATCTAATGAACCGTAATAGTTAGGCAGTTGAAATTTTCACAGATGATGTATTTCTGTTGCCGCTATAACAACAAATACTAAAATCATAGTAAACATTTAAGGGGAGCCCCCCCATACAACAAACGTTGTCTAAAGACAGCGCTCGCCATCTATGTAACCTTCACAGCGCCACTGTCGTGACGTTAAATGTCAATGTTAAACGCTTCTTGTTGGTTTCTATAGATGGAGCTGTTCTCAAATTCGATCTTTGTCTACTGTTGTATAGATCATCATCATCAACCCATTATGTCCCCACCGAGGGGCACGGGTCTCTTCCCTGAGGAAGGTATAGGCCATACTCCACCACGGGGGCCAAGTCCGGATTGGTGGAGGCTTGTAGACTAGTGGCTCGTCTACTGTCAGAAGTTGTCAAGCCGCCCTAAGGCCTCTGACTTGGCTTAACGACTGCCATCTATCGACGGCAGCCGGCACCAACAGCTTAACGTGTATAGATAATGGTACGGAACGCTACGTGCGCGAGTCCGACTCGCACTTGGCCGGTTTTTTTTTCTTGGGGTGGTTGTGTTTGGATTTCTTGCCATGGTGGTTGAGTGAGAGTCTGACAAACGGAACACCTGCTTATGAGATTTATCGATTTCACCAAATAAACCATTCAGGAAATTGTATTATATTTTTCTCTGCGTCCAAATGCATCGTTACAGTTTTCATGATTCCGTACTAAACTCACACTTGGCCGGTTTTTTAGGTTAACCTGACTGATTTTATTTTAGATTTTTATATACATTTCAATCAGAAATCAGAAATCAATAATTTATTTCAACGTAAAGAATTTACATTCTGTTTGCTGAATGTCAATGTACTATGTTACTATGTTAGCCGCTGCCTTCGGGCCGTATTTGTAGTGGAGAAAAAGGCTCCACTCTGACCATCTTTTCTCAAATCATCTTAAACTTATACATCAAAGCCTATATGATATGATTCCGTGATAGCCACCAATAACTTTAAAAAGCCAAAATAACACCTCTTACAAAAGTAGGAAAAACAGTAATGCTGCGGCCAGACACACGAACAGCACCCGTTCACGAGCATAACGCAGGGGTCAGCCATCACCAGTCTCAACCATTTTAGAGGGAGATAGGTGACCCGGCCACCACGCCACCATTCGAATGACCTTTAGCAAACCTGCAGATTGAGTTCTTGTCAGCTATAAAATGTTTGCTATAGTTATTAATCACGTCGTCAGTACACGTTTTTAAAATTAAATAAATTATAATATTAATAATTAAATAACAATGAAATCGCAGTGGAATTGGCTTACTACCAAGGGCTTATATCGTTCATATACTCGTCTATTCTATAATAGGCTTTTTTACATAGCGATTTTTTAATGAATGTTTTAAATTTATTTTCAGACAAGGATAGAACATGTTCTGGAATTCTGTTGTAAAAACGAACGCAATAGCCTACGAACGATGTATTTACCTTGGCTAAACGAAATTTAGAATAAGCAAGCTTATTTCTATTTCTAGTGTTTACGTTATGGACGTCCCTATTTAATTTGAACATGGTTATATTTTTACGAACATACATTATATTATCGAATATATATTGGCAAGCCAGTGTAAGAATTCCTATTTCTTTGAAACGCTCCCTTAGCGATTCCCTACTGCTTAAGTTGTAAATTGCTCTTACTGCTCTTTTTTGCAAAATAAATATTGTTTCTATATCTGCTGCCCGTCCCCATAATAACAGCCCATATGACATAATACTGTGAAAATAACTAAAATTAATGTCTGTAAGTTGCCTAATTTTTCTAACTGCAAATGCAGCTGAACTCAACCTACCCGATAGTTTTTCAATATGCGGACCCCATTGCAGTTTTGAGTCTATTGTTATGCCTAAAAATAGTGTGGACTCTACCAGCTCTAATTTCTCACCAGATATTTTTAGACACGTGTCAACATTTTTAACATTGGGCAAGGAGAACTTGACGCATTTTGTCTTTTTCGCATTTAACAATCACATATAGGTACGGATACATACAGCCATATCAAGAAACATTTAATAATGCCTATCGAGTCTCCGAACCAAACTCACCTGTTCAGTTTCCCCCAGGATCAAACGGCAAGTACTGGCACGCGGACAGCGAGTCCGTAACGTGCGACGCGGACTCGCCGCAGGGCTTCCACCTGGAGCTGCGCGAGCCGACGCGGCTGGCCATCCGCGCCGCCGCCTCGCGCGAGTACCTCGCCGCCGCCAAGAACGGCAACTTCCGCCTCGTCGGCACCGACCTCTCCTCCGCCACGCATTGGGAGTACTAAGCGGCGAGCCTGGGGACCCGCTCTCGAAGCCTGCGCTGGCTTCCAGAACAGACCCCCGTCCGAGGCGTAGGATAGGTCTCTAAAGGGGTTTGCTAGTGCGCCGCCGGGCCCACTAGCGAACGTCTTTGGGTAAGCTAACAAAACAAAGGTCCTGTTCACATACTCTTCCAGAAGCTGTAGTATTTTTTGGTTTTCAAATGATGTATTTTTGTAATGATGAATTCTCCATAGGTCATGTCATAATCGAAACAGTTGTGTGATGTACGCGTGTGGACATTTTGTGGGTAATCCGAGAAGCAGTTGACGCCATTTTGAGAACTGTATAAGGCCGCCATGTTGGTTTGGAGTAAATCCAAGATGGCCGCCTCCGAACTTACCAAACGGCTGATTCTACAGTGAGAATCGACTGCACCTGGTTTTGAGTAAAGATAAATAATTGAAAATGGAAATGTTGGTCAATGTGTGAAGGCATTGTTCTGATACATTTCGGCAATAAAAAAATTAAACTTAAAATGGCGCATTTGCAGCAACTACCCGACTTTGCATTTAGTATGGATAAGTCTATATTTAACGCACGGTGTAGTGCGTATGTGATCATTATGGAAATATCGCTTTTCTTATTATTATTTAATAATCATAGATTTATCATACTTACTCGGTAGATCTGGCGTAGGCTTTTGTTATTGAGAAGAATCGTATATTTTTATTTTATGACCATCAATATATAGCTTGGAAATTATTTATTTTTAGTGTTAACGCAGAATTAACAGAAAAATTGGTTTTAAAATTGAATATTGGATATAGTATCTAGTCGATGGTTTAAACATTTTTGTTTTTATTTCAGCTCTCCTTCAACTTGGTAGTTTAGTGAAAATCTTAACACCGTGAGACTGAAACCTACAAACATAAATGAAGATACAGTATCATTTGTAACTATTAATGAAAAGGGATTGACGCAATACCAGACGTGTGTAGAAAGCAATGCTCTCCCTTGAGACCACCATGAGTTAACTCGTCGCTCTCGGGCGTATTCGCTTTCGATATCCAGCGCGAATAGACGTCCCATGGTCGCCGTCTCATGTTCCCCTGCATTGCTCAATGTTAGAAACGCACTAAGTCTGGCTTAAACTAATTGTAATGAATGTGTAAGCTAGTTAGGTTACTGTAAGTTACATCAAGTTAGAGGTAAGCAATTACGTGACCTCCCGGAGAAGACCGCGGGTCTCGTCCATTCCACACTTTGTTTAGCGTTTGAAACAACTTGAGAGAACCCTTTTTACATTTTTATATGGAAACACTTATTTGTACTGGTGCATTTAGTAATATTTTGTATATAAGAAACGAAGACTCGTCTCGCGCGGCTTACCCTTTTTACAATGTACTTACGAAGTGGAGGCGAGAGTTACGTCTTATGTAATGAACAAAAATATCTACATACCTAATTGTTTTTGGGTATTTTTACAATGCAATATGCCGAATACTGAAATTATTATTTGTACGATAATGTCTTTGTAAACTATTTATGAATAAATTATAATCATATTGTAAAAGTACACTTGTTTTATTTTCTACGACACTTTTCTTATTAATAGGACAAGAATGAAACGCACCGTTTATTGAAAAACTTATATATTTTTTAATTAAATAGTTATATTAATCTTTACAGTATCGCCCTAGCTCTCTAGTGACACATTAGATTAGCATCGATGCATTTTATTGGTCAAAAATTAATATATTAAAAATAATTTATCTACAATAACTGATAAACAAATCAATAACCATTTGAACCTGCTAGTTAATAATAAAGCAAAGAAAAACAATAGGTGCAGTGTTGCCAGAAAAACATTTTCAACCGTGGCAAAATTGCGCCACTTTGTTCATCTCTGCTGGCAACACTGCAATAAAAAAAACTAATCATACACAATTTACCTTACGTTTCAATACTATTTAGATAATGAGGGTTGTAAAATTATTTCAAGGTAAGTTTACACACATGTTGGTATTAACAATGGAATTATTTTGTACGCAGCAAACATACACATTGGAAGCGTGGGATGTGTTGAACTTAGTGGGAATACTTCGGAGTCCTCACAGGCCCTGCGACGGCATCCATTGAACTTTATTGCAATAGCAGTAAAATAAGTGCCTGGTTTACATACAAATTTAAATAAATACAGAGGAATCACTCCTATCGTATAATTGCTTGTAAGGTTATGCGCGAACTTAAGACGTGTTAATAGAAATCAAATCTAATTCTTTTTGTTGCGCCTTATGCTGCATTCCATAGCCCAGTCAAATCTACAGTACAGTGTCGTTGGTACATTTGGTGATTAGAACGCAGTGGGGCCCTTCACCTAAAGCGGGCAGCAAACTGTCGTTTTTAAAATATAAAATACAAAACTGGTATTCTAAGGCACGATTTACAACTCGAGACTGAGTCGTCGCTGACGCACTCGCGACAGCGGGGGTTGTCGCATGAGGTTTGTTTACATTATGTGACCGTACGGAACAAAATAAGATTGTAACTGGGACTTATTGCACACAGATTTTTTTGTTTGTAATATCGAAGTTTTTTTTTTCAAGTGGTGATTCTGTATAACTTTCGTTAAAATCTCCCACCATTCAGGTAAAACCTAATGATGTCAGTATCTATATTCACGAATAAACGTTTGATACAGTTCCTTGTCTTTTATAGACGTACACGCAATGTCACAGACCACTTGATATCGGGCACAACTACAAGTCACGATACAATTGAAGAGCTCTATTCCAAAATGTACTAAGTCTGTTTTTTTTTTACTCCCATAGAAAAGTTGTTAATGTTTGTCTATTGCACGAGACGGCTCGACCCTTACAAGATTAAATAGCACTAAGTCAGTACGATTTTCAAATCAAAGTTCACGATTCACGCTCATAACGTACTAAGATTCACTGTCATCCACTTACTAACGCTACTTAGTCATTTTACATTTTCTACATTTTCTTGCCTTTGTGTTTTTGGACTAATTGCATTTTGGAAAAGAGCTCTTCAATTTTAGATGAGCCCGAGAGTTTTTTGCCCTAACGGTTACAACTAAGGTCGACAAAGACCTGTTAAACTAAGTCCCGTCGTTTGAGTGCGCTTGTAAATTTGAAGATCTTATGTTACAGAAAACTCAACTTTATGCACTTTAACATTTGCGTTAATTACCACAAAGTGGAGAGGCAAGTCAATAACAGAACTAGCGCAAATAGACTGGCGCAAGTGTTTCGAACTTCTATTGCTAATTGTTTTGGACTTGCGCAAGTCGACTTGTCCGAGTTCTATCGCGCGTGTAAACGCAGCACAAAGGTGAGATTCTTTAAAGCGAGTTGCGGAGAGTTTTCGTGTGATGTAAATGTGTATAAGTCGTGTTGTTAACGTGTACTGCTATCATAAAACTATGGCTATTGCTTTGCTCTGAGGTATTTAGAAGGGGCAGGCGTTTTTGCACAAAAGTGACGGAATATTCTTTCTTCCTGACCATAGACAACGTTCCGAGACACCGAAATATCTCGGTGTTTTACAACGCAGTCACACGTAGCGTTTTATGTAAATAAAATAGGTTACTGAAATGATGTTAACATTATTTTCTCTGTGATGTTAACTTCATGTCCGCAGGGAGCTATATCAGTCTCTATTATAATCCAAATACTTTAAATAGCGAATCTCGTATTTGCCTGTCGCTCACATGTTTCCGTTTTTATTCGCACGCGTCTACACGGGCCACAAAAACGTGTTCAAACATTTGGCATTGGAAATATATTTTCGTTCGCTCCAGTGTAGGCTCCGATTTCACGAAAAAATGCTTATATCTCGGAGAGTTGTGAAGATATGATATTTAAAAAAGACGCGTATTCACGGGAGCTGTAAGGTGAAAAAAGAATTATTCGAGAAAGTCAAAAACGAAAAAAGTTACTACCGAAATAGTGAAAAAAAAAAAAAATTCGAATTATTGATTTTGGCCTTCGATATTTCAGAAAATCAAAAATTTGAGAAAGACTACCCTGGACAATTTACTCAACAACAATTTGAGCCTAAAAGAAAGACTATCAGGTTTGCCCTGTAGCCTAACCTTTTTGAAAAAAAGTCAGATCGACATATTTCGCATGACATTTGCATGACTCGATTCATTTCCAATGTGCTGAATAGTCGTGTGAGGCACGAAAACTGTGAAGTTTTTTTCTTGGACCGGAGACAATATTATTGAACATCAAAAATGGTTAATTGACCGTGTCTGCTTCATTTACTAAAATTACCTATTTACATCCAATAAATGGTACAGTAAACTGTGCTCCACTGCGTAAAGTATAAAGTACACAAGGTGTTTCAAGTTATCTCGACCTGAGGCGCTGCGGAGTTTAAGTAATTAATCGAAATAAAACAAGTTAAATAAATAATTGGGTATTTGATAAAATACCAAATGAGTTACTTTTAAAACGGAATTTTGTATGAAAATACTGGATTATGACGTCACATTTCAGAGCACTCTTTTTATGTTTTATCTATTTAAAAATTGTAATAACTAGTAATTGACTAAAAGAGATACATTTTCCGAGATATTTTGTAATTTTTGTTTTAATCGAGCATGTGAAATAATTTATTGCTGATCGTGTCAAATACCGAAATTGTTTCGATTTTTTGTCAATCGTTGAACCAAATCTTGCTTATGCTAACGGTACCTACTGCTGTTTCAGGCCGCCATATTGTATTGCATTGTCTTAAAAATCGGACTATAGCAATGTGTGACTGCGCCGTCAGTGCCAACTACGCCAAAAAGGGACGAATTCACTACTAAAATAGATTACTGAATAAATATCACATTTTCAAACGCACAATAACGGCGTGCCAAGGTGTATAGTTTATTATGACAATTAGATTACATTGCGTAGCCTGTTAGTTATCTTGTTAGACTCTGGGTTAATGGGTTACGCAAGGTACATCGAATTGTGATATTAAACCATGAGTTGTGTAGTACTATGCAATGGGGCTCTAAGGTCTAATTATGCTCACCAAATGCTGAGCGATTCCAATCGTCTTACTGGCAAATTCCATACTAAATTGACAGATGGACGATTGGAATCGCTCAGTATTTGGTGCGCGTAGTATAGGGGCAGGCCACACGTGCGCAGCTGCCCTGCCACACAGCCACCACAAGGCGGCCCCGCAACGAGCAATTTCCATACAAACGTAGTTTGGTTTTTATTTAAAAACGACATGCCGGATCGCCATGAAACTTTGCTAATATGTTTAGAGGATACAAATCGAGGTATGATCGTGCTTAGAATCGGGAATAAACATATCAGAAAGAAATGATAGCCTTGAGAATAGTTTCTATGTCTATTTCTAAGTGTTATGAGGCTATCATTTCGTTTTTATTCTGTTATTTTCAGTTTTAAGCTCGATCAAACCTCGATTTGTGTCCTCTACACGTATGGGTAAAGTTTCATTGCGATCAAAGATGCTCTAAACGTATTGGTAGTTTCATTGCGATTCGGCATGTCGTTTGTTAATAAAAACCAAACTACGATAGTATGGGAATTGCTCCTTGCGGGGCCGCCTTAAAGTCTGAACCCCGCGGGACCGTTTCACACGAAGTTGACAAGCTATTGTGATTTTCGTCTTGTTCACAGCAATCCATCCAGTCTATGACGAAATTCGCGTTCCTTCTACGTGAGAATTTCTTCATGTACCTAATACATCTATGCACCGTCTACTGCATAGTGAAGTATCGTAGCTCTTTTTGACATTTATTTTTTAACACCACACTTCACGGTGCGGCAGACCTTACCTGTCTAGTTTATAATAATTATCGCGATTCGTAAACCTACCACCACGTTAAATAGAATTTTCAAAGTCCACATGTTTTTGTTAGTATTTTCAGCAAAACCCTACTAACACACATTCACCATTCGCTCCAAAATAGCCTTCGTAACATAATACGTTTCAGGATACAAATTACATTTTGCCAATTTTGTGATTAATGCGAGCACAAAGAATTCGATAGAAATCGGAAAGGTCTAACTAAAATAGTAATAATAAATAGTTTTATGTTTATCCGAATGAAGTACCAACTACGACTGTCTTGAAGTGACCAATGTCGATGCATCGTACACGGTATAAAAATCCTAACTCGTACAAAATGCATTGTTCGCAAATACCATGACCAAACTACGATTAAGGCCCTTACTATGACGTCACTACAATTTTAAAAACCCTCACGTTACTTCTTTTCTCACTAGTTACATACATGTGGTCGCAACACTTGACTCTCAGGCCGGTATTATAAAACAAGCCTGAAGCCCTTATCTGTGTTCGTTTGTACGAAACAGATTTAAAAAAAAATGTTCCTTGACCTTTGTTCCGTCCATTTCCTCGAGTGAGAACTCTATCACGAAACATCAGAGTATTTAGAGCCAACCAGTGTTCCTAGGAAAACCATAGCACTGGGTATTCTAGTCAGCCAGTATACTATTTGTGAATTTGTATTGAACATAAATACCATTCCATTGAAGGAAGTCGCGTGCCTACGTCCAGCAGTACCTAGACGAGTATGGGATGATTGATTGATTGATCATTCCATTTAGCTTGCAAACTTTAGTAATGGAGACCCAACTGGCGGAGAGACTGAACGTCTGAACTGTCCCATGTGTGCAGTCATACATTACTCGCTTCTCGCCTCGCGACTGGCAGCAACATCCGCTGTTGAAGCGGCGAGGGCGCATTGGTCACTTCACACGTAGAGCGGGCGCGGGCCGGGTGAGTCTTTACCCTGGAAGAGGAAAACATACGATTAGAACATACCTATTACCCGAGTCGCTCGTAGCCCCGGCTGCCTGAGTGATCTTAAACGATCACGAAGGTTAAGCAACACAGGGCGCGTTCAGTGCATGGATGGGTCGCCGTCTATGCCTAACGCTAGTGGCATTTTTCCGAGCGGTTCCGTGCTTCGCAAGGCACGTTAAGCTGTTGGTGCCGGCTGCCGTCGATAGATGGCAGTCGTTAAGCCAAGTCAGAGGCCTTAGGGCGGCTTGACAACTTCTGACAGTAGACGAGCCACTAGTCTACAAGCCTCCACCAATCCGGACTTGGCCCCCGTGGTGGAGTATGGCCTATACCTTCCTCAGGGAAGAGACCCGTGCCCCTCGGTGGGGACATAATGGGTTGATGATGATGATTACCCTATAACATGTATTGATTTGTCGTCGGGCGAGAGACACCAGCGCGCTAAGCGGAGAATAGGCATCATGACAGTAATTGGAAATCACTAAAATTATGTATTTATTTAACAAGGATTGAATTGTGGAATACGAAACACGCATTCTTTTATCAAGAGGGGGATTGATAATTATTATGATAATTAAAATGTACAACTATCCTACGTCCGCCATATTAAGTTGAATAGCGAATGACGTCACTTTGAGGAACACGCGAGTAAATATGGAACAAAACAATGTGTTCAAACATAATATAACCGAACATATTACTTTATAATGCGTGACATATGTAACGTACGTACGAAATTGCTGTGTTCACGTTTTACACCACAGATTAATTTTACACTTTTGCACTGTGACGTCACTAGCGCCGCCATGACATCGGCGAGCGTTTCGGTCGGAATTTTAAAACTAAAATGTATTTTTTTTTAACTGTGACCAAAAATATGAAATAGATTGTAGATTGGGACATTATAGGACAGTTTTTCAAAATTTGTCATCATGCCTATTATCTGCGCGCCAAAAGCGACAGTTACCTGCGCGCTAAAGGCAAGAGTTACTTGCGCTATAGGGGCGAGTTACATGCACGCTCGAGGCGAGAATTACTAGGGATTAGAGTTATTTGCGCCACGGCGGCTCGAGTTACCTGCGCGCTAGGACAGGAAAGGGTTGGGCGTTTGCCGCGCGGGCGACCAGGGGGAGGCGGCGCGCGGGGGGGCGGCCCAGGGGTCGGCGGGGGCGGGGGCGGGGACGGGGACGGGCGCGGGGAAGCCCGCCCCGCTCAGCCCCAGCTGCTGCTGCTTCAGCTCGTTTATCGTCAGCCGCGCCTGGAATGGATAAGAGAATGTTAAACACCCTTTATGCTTTAGGGTACAAAGCCTACGCCATGTTCAAATAGGCTCGAGACACAACAGCGACTTTCCGGCGGCCGAGCTAGGCCTGTACCGACCGGACCAGACCTTATCGGCGGCCGGTCGCGGCTGGCTCATCGGCGACGGGAAAGTTTTACCGGAGACCGGGCACGGCTGGGTTCTCGGCGACGGGCCAGTTTTACCGGCGGCCGGGCACGGCGGGCTCACCGGCGGCTGCGCGAACAGCTGCGGGCGCGGCTCGTGTGCGGCGAAGGGGTTGGGCGCGGCCGGCTCGGCGGCGGCGGGCTGGATCAGGTTGTCGAGGTTCACCAGCGCCGAGTTCTCGCCGAGGAACGCCGACGGGGACTTCTTGATCGCGGCCGCGCTGCCCGCGGGGAGGCCGGGCTTGCCGTTCAGCTGCTCGCCTGGAATGGACAGGGGAACGGTCAGGATGGACTTGTAGTTCTAGTTAGACCCGAGATTTCCGCACTTAGCCTCACAGTTGAGCCAACGGACGCAGCGAGCGCTAAGGTATGTAAATACCTCAGACACTAGGGTTTCCTCACGATGTTTTCTTTCACAGTTAGCGAGCGGTATTGCTACACAAATGTACGTAACTTAGAAAACAAAGTCAATGGTAGAAATCCGTTTTATCAGATACAGATACAGATTTTTATTCGTAATGTCAAGCGACATGCCGTTGCAGGCGTTGCCGGCATACGCACACTGAGAATACTCTACTCTGTATGAATGACTAAAGTATGCGGCGCTAAAGCTTGAGGTATGAACTGAACTGACCCAGCCCAGTAAGGTTGCTGTAACATTTAACGTGTGCCGTCCAGTGGCACCATCACTCACACTAGATGGGTGAAGGAACCACTCGGAGGCTGCCGTGCCTGGCACATTGTTTTTTCTTTTTAGATGAAGCAGGCTTGCCCAGCACCTATAGCATCCTGACGGCTTAGTCGGCCTAGCCCGTGCGGAGCCAACCAAGCCGCGGGTTTTCTCACGATGTTTTCCTTCACGGTTAGCGTGGCGGCATAAGCAGACGGAGAATACTCTACTCAGTCCGATGTATGTGACGCTACAGCTTGAGGTATGTATAGTACTACCACTTATATAAGTCGCCTCGGTATTATCCGATGACGCAAAAGCACAACCCACCGCCGAATCTAATCGAATGAAAGCATTAGTGAAATAACGAACTTCTTGCAACAACATAGGATTTTAAATCCAAAAACAACTGCACTAGTGCTATCTCGCTCAGACAAGTACCGACTGCCGAGACGCCGCGAAGTCCTGACACGGCGCGTACGCATCAGCCAATAGCTGGCGACTTCGTTCACACGGCGCGCTTTGATTGGCAGATATTTTCGCGCCATGTTAAATTTGATTTCTGCGCAGTATATCGGTGTAACTTACAAAAGTGGTAGAACATAACGTCCATCTCTCTCTCTCTTTCTTTCATATTATTTATAAGTTATATCTGTGTGGTTTTTTTATATTTTTTTGCTATTACGGTTTACGTAGGTGTTTCGCATTATAATTTTCGCGTGCTGTGGACACCTATAATTAAGGTAGCATTTGGTTACGTGCTTGGTGCACGTTAATGATAGGATGTGTTGGTGATCCTAAATAAATAAAATTAAAAATAAACCAGTCATGTACGAGTCGGACTCGCACACGAAGGGTTCCGTTTACATGTTGCCGTTATTAATATCGAGAAAAACACACGTTTGTTGTATGGGAACTGCCTTAAATATTTATTTTATTCTGTTTTTAGTAAATACATCGTTTGTGAAAATTTAACGGTCTATCTATTACAGTTCATGAGATACAGCCTGCGGACAGCGGAGTCTTAGTAATAGGGTTCCTTACCCTTCGGGTACGGAGCCCTAACAGTAGTGTACTGTACAGACCCAGGCCGGTGAGGTCGAAGGGGTCGAGCGCGTTCCCGTTGCTGGCGGCGCCGTTGCTGCGCATGCGCTGCGACAGCGCGTCGAACTGCTCCAGCTCCGGCGACGGCGACGACAACACGCTCAGCGGGGACTTGCTCTGCGGGACGACGGTGGACTCGATAATTACTTCCACACAACACAATCACTTCTCCTGATCCCACACTAGGATACCCTGGCCTATGGTAACCAGGCAAGGGAATCACAGACATGGAATTACACCCAGACTGAGGCCATTTGTACGAATGTAAGGCGGCCCTCAGTGGGGATCAAACCCCACGACCTCCGGCACGGTAATCAGACATGATTTGAGGCAGGTTGCTGGCAGCGGCCGGCTGATGATGGCCGGGGACAGAATTAGCATGCCTCGAGGGCGGCCTATGTCTAGCAATGGCATAGTGTGGGCTGATTAATTGAGTCCCATCACCGATCTGAAACTTGCCCATTAGCTCAGTTGGCAGAGCGCTGGCACGGTGAGCCAGAGGTCGCGGGTTCGAGTCCCGGCATGGGTGGAATTTTTAGCCTCTAAATAGGTTTTTTTATCTTAATATTTTTAACCCTTATACTCTCAGCGTCTTCATGCATACGCGAAACATATGACTTGACAACTGCTGTCGGTGAGTCAAAGGGCTACGGGTCGTTGCGATACAGGTTTGCCTAGTGCGGAGGTGGAAGGTGTATTGCTCAAGTGGTTAAATTTTGTTGTACCCTCGTTAGACATACATACATACATAAACTCACGCCTGTATCCCAGAGGGGTAGGCAGAGAGGAAAAGAGCTAGATTGGCTTCGCATAATGGAGTGCTGGTCCCAACGTTTATGTATGGTAGCGAGACTTAGGTATGGCACAAGCAAGAATGTAGGTGTTAGAAGCAAACATAATGTAATTTGAACGTAGCCAATACTGTGCTGCCATCTGCAGGCTCGTAGTTTGTCACTCTCTCTCTCGCCTCTGCTGCGCCACGTTGCGTGAATCTTATAAACAATAATTTCAGTGTTTTTCTAACTCTTTAGTGCATTGTGTGAGCTCAATAAAGCTGCCTGTTTCACGTCACCAGCCAGCGTATTCTTCTCCAAGAGACTCCCCCGCCAGCCCTTACAATAAGTTATACAGTCCACTTAATCACCGTTTGTGTCTACGCACAGTAGGATTAATGCAGTGGAAATGAGGTCCTTGAGAAGTATGTCTGGTGTTACTTTGAATGATATTATGCTGCTTATGTTAGGACTGTTCTTACGTGGAGCATGGTGTCTCGCTCGCACAATTTTACATTTTAATTATAGTAATAAAATGAGTAAACTTTTGATAAATTTGTGCATAATTAAATTACAAAAATTTTAATTATATTTTCGTTTCCCTATATGTAGCGGTTACAACGAAAAGTTGTTCCCACAATTATTAATTTCGGAAACAAATTATCTCAATCAGAAACTCAGTACAGTGTAAGAAAAGTATGCCTTAAATATCCGCAATGTAATAAAATTATCCATCAAACCCTCAGACCACATTTATCGAAAGTAGGTATACTCATTTTATTATAATCACAAAAAAAAATGTTAAATTGTCCGAGCGAGTCAGCAAGAACAGTCTTAGCCATTTAACGGACAGAGGTAGTATACATTTTTAATTGGTTTTGGACTTTATTGTGCCTTTATGTGTGCCTTAATGTTGTTGCAAATAAATGTATTTCTTGTTCTTCAATTTAAGGTGGTAACTATCATAGCATTGCCTAGTAAAGGGTTAAAAGACATATAAGTGTCTCACGGCGGCTGCGGCGGGCGCCCAGGGGTCGGGCGCGGCGGGGGCGGCGGGCGCGGCGCCCCAGGGGTCGCGCGCCGGGCTGCCCACCGCCGACCACGCGTCCGACGACGTCTCCTGCAACACAGACGGCCTATATCAGAACTACAGTTCGGTCAGTCTAAGAATGCCGATGACATTATCTATACTACTATAATATTATTTAAAAAAAAAACGGCCAAGTGCGAGGAGCCCCCCTTAAATATTTATTTTATTCAGCCGCAGTACTGTGCCGGCTGACCGGACAATGCGAATGTTCGCCAGACTGGTTAGTCTGGTGAACTCCGATCGTGGTCAGTGTTACCAGTTAGTGCACCGATACAAATATCAGTGAAAATAAAAAAAAACTGACTATTTCTGTAGAGTACAATTACAAAATTTAAAAGACTACTTTGGCGTGGAAACATTAATACAAGTAAACACATTTTTTAATTCCACCAAGCAAGGCGATATAAAATCTGCTGAACCGTTTTACCGGGGTGCGCTTAAATATCACTGTTGGCAACACTGGTTACTGCGTTGCGCGACACCAATTTTGCTCGGGATGACCATTCCAAAGGATTCTATTTCGATTTATGCTATATCTCTGTCACAATTAATTTCAGTAAAGTTATAACAGTACTTACAAAATAAGTACAGAGCTTTGAAAACACCCAATGAAATAAGTAAGATACTTCTAAATTGTGAATAGAAGAAGAACTGTTATCCACAGTCCTTTTGAAAAATAATGTGCTTGTTGTGTTTGGAAAGGAATGTACAGAAGTGAAATCTAGCAATGAATGCCCACACACATCTTACCATGGGTTCACCGAATATACCGAAATCCAAATGCATATTCTTTGAAAAAAAAAAAAGAAATCAATATTAATTTGACGCAAGGGCCCCATTTCAGAGAACAAAAATAATTGATGGTTCACTATGACAACTCGACGTACATTCTCGTACCGCTAACAAGCTGTTAATACTGTCAACAGCTCTGCTGACAGAAAGTGTACCGGAAAAAAAATTGCATAATAGCAGCTGTCAAATGTTTTTTCCAATTTTTTCTATTTGCTGCTCCTATTAACAGTAGATTAATATATTGTTAGTGTACGAGAAACTGAGTAGTAATGAGGAACCTGCGTCTCCTGTAGATTGAAATGAGACTGATCTATGTCTCGTATGATTGTATCATAGGAGACATAGAAAACTCAAGAAAATTAAAAATAAAACCATAAATAGAAGGGTTTTCAAAAATCGTTGTGACGTCATTGTTTGAGTCAGATCTGTATGGCGCGTTTTTGTACCACGTGACTAGAATGACTTTTCGCCAGGTCACATTATGAAAAGTATTAGTCGTAGAGAAAAAAATTAACCACGTTTATTTATGTTTTAACATGGCCTCTCCGATTACACTAAAACATTTTTTTGTGCAAATTACATTTATACATAGACTCACGCCTGTATCCCAGAGGGGTAGGCAGAGACCAAGGACTGCCACTTGCCACGGTCCTTGTGCAAGTTTGCCATTGTAATAATCAGCTAAACTATGAATAACAGTGTTATGGAACGCGGTCCTGACATTAGCGAGATAAGTGGGGATTCATGAAGGGAGCCACCCCGAAGTACTTATTATTGGCTCAAAAAGAAAATATTATTATTACTTACAAGCTAACTCGACGAACTTCGGCGGTACGAAGTCGATAGATGTATTAACTTTAATTTTATTTTCGTGAATTTTTCCCATACTTTAAATAGTTATTCTGCCATTGTGGAAACAAATCGAACATCATAATAATCGGTCCAGCCGGTCTCGATTTATATTGAAGATCGGTATTCAGTCCCCGCCTATACCTGCAGCTGGTGAGGCGGCGAGGAGGGAAGTCCCCAGGGGTCGAGCGGCGCGGCGGCGGCGCCGAGCGGCGCGGGCGCGGGCGCGGGACTTCCCAGGTTCACATCCAGCAGGTCCAGCAGGTGGGACTGCTGCTCCGGCTTCTTCTCCGGCAGGGGCGTTCTGGAACACGGCATTCAGTCAGTAACTCGGACATTCAGTAGTACGGAACGAAGTATCGCTGCTTGCGTACGCGTTGAATACAGGGAATTAACTACGGCAAGCGGCAAGCCTCTCAGATGTAATTTATACTGAACAAAATTCAACTACTTGTAATGTCCATGTCCACGTTCGGGAGACTGGCGCATGTCAGCCTTAGAATAAGAGATAAAATAAGAAGTGCGCTATAATTCGCCAACAAACTGCCACGCACTTTGGCGAATGATTTGGTTTCGAGAAACATGTGTGTTCATACTTCAATTATGGTGTTGTAACTTTTAAAATCATTCTAAAGGCTGTTCTTATTCGTCAATACGTAGACTGTAGTCTACGTATTGACGAATAAGAACACCCCGTTTTGGGGAAATATGGGGTTTCTGACAAACCCTGCGTTACCACACCACAGTGAGTATTATAGGTTATCTTATTATTGAATTCTACAACAAATCACCCACATTTCATTTCATTCAGCTTTTCCCCAGATATAACCAAACCGTTGACAAACTCACAGAACAAAAAAAAAGAGTAGAAGTAGTGACATCATGATCTATTAGTATGAAAACCAGCGTGACCAAACTCACAAATATAAACCAAACGCACACTATGAATGCCAAGGTGCCATTGGTAAATAAAGACAATGCCGAAAAGGTCTACATCACAAAAGTTCCATGTAAAATATGAACCTTTCTATATAATAAACAATGATCAAAATCAAACGATAATAATGAAATTAAATTTGACACTCACTCTTTGTATTGTAGTACCGCTACTCTACACTAGATGGAACTAGCCTCCCGTCTGACAGTCGAGAAGTTTTATGTAATAGGCCATAAAGTCGAAAATTGAAATACAAGTATCTGCTATGTTGCTACTCAGCCAAGGATGGGACGTATTGCGAGTTCTAGTTTGTTTGTCGAAACGAAGCCCAGAAAACTTATCGTGTACAGAGTTTATTTTTTAACATATTTATTTACAATTTCGTTTTCTACTTTGCTTGTGTATGGAGATGACGAAGTTTCTAGAAAAAGTACACAAACTTCGGTGAAAATTGAACGTTACAGTCCAGTAAATAAAACTGGTTTCACTTTCTCACTTTCAAATTGGATTCCTTGTTCATGTCATACAAATTTAATTAAAAATACAATGAAATACTACTTACCGATGAAATGCTACAGCATGATCGGTACATTTTGGTCCCCAACTTTTATTTTTGCGCTCTAACACAGCACAATAAGGGATTTTAGTAGAGTTTTCACAATTGTTTACTTTACTAGAAGCGCACGGCAACTGAGATAAGAAAAACTGTCAAAGACTACGCACGCATAGGCAATACATTGCTAATGTGAGGCACGCGGGCACCGCCCACTTACGACATCTACTTTTTTTTTGTTCTGTGGATCAAATCCTTTAAATTGCCTCCTATTAATATCAACAACTATTATACATTTATTCACCATGATATATTATCTGAAAAAATTGGCCGTTTACCACCTAAGAAAAGATGAATGAAATTGAATAATTATACAAATTACCAGCTACATTTTGAATTAATTCCAATACTTTTGGTGTACAACAGTCATCTACAGTAAAAGACCAGGCATGACGTCACTAACTCAAAGACTTCACAGGCGAAGCAGTTCACGCGACCGTAGTACCAGTAGCGGCTACTCTCTGAACTGGGGTAGGGCGGCGCTGACGGCTGCCACGGGATATTCCACCCTATTGGCGGGGCATAGGGTGCCCATCTGCACGGCAGGGGGGCGGGAAGGATGTCATCATGGGGTGCAAAGGGTGGGGGATTGTTGGAAAACCGTGTTGAAGATATAGGTGTGGGATTAAGGATGCTGTAACGTCCAGCACGCTACCTTGCTTGTAATATGTAACATTTTTAGTGATTGTAAAATTGTTAACATGTGATAAATGTGATCTGAGACTGCAATATAAAAATTCATACACACATGAACTCACGCATGTATTCCAGAGGGCTCGCCACGATTCTGACAGATCACTCTCGCTTCCTCAACATTCATTAGTCGTTGCATGCACGCACGCCGGGTTCGGGTACTTGTTTTTATAGAATATTTAAAAAATATTAGAATGTACGAGCGCCACTGCATGCCAGACGTAACAGCAGCCTTAAGGGAAGGTAAAGCGTAAGCGGTGCTATGATAGCGCGGTCGGAAGAACACTTCACTAATACTAAAGAGGTGGTGGATTTGAATCCCGGCATGAACCAACTTGGAATCTCAGGAAGACGCTGCTGCCCGTCTCCTGATAATTGATATCCTTAGTCGCCTTCTACGACTTCCACGGAAGGAAATGGAATGACTTCCAACCGCATACTGCGATCGTCAACCGGCCTGCCAAGCGTGGCGATTATGGCAAAACCCCTGATAGTTATGAATTCCACGAAGGAGGCCTATGTCCTGCAGTGGGCGTCAAATGGCTGATGATGAACCAACTTTGTTTTCTAAGTTAGGAACATTTGTGAATTTGTAGTAAAAATCATCATCATCATCATCAGCCATTTGACGCCCACTGCAGGACAGTTGACTGTAGTAACAATACCACTTGCTAACTGTTAAGAAAAACATCGTGATCATACACACTTAATTTTATTTTATTTTCGTGGCACGCGCGTACGCAACACCCGCCCACGTGACTGCGACTCACCGGAGCGGACCACGCAGCCTTCCTTACGACTTAGACATAAGCAAATTCATCAATAGTTCTTATTTTCTTATTGTGAAACTCAACTTATCTCTAAAATGCATAGTTGTTCAATAGAATCATATTAGTAGGGCAATGATTGTTTCATTGGCACTATTGGTAGTCTAGTAACCAATCGCATTCCAACAGTATAACGCGTGCAACTTAACTTGGCGCCTCGCGCGAATCGATCTTCTTCGCGAGACATGCCTATTTAATTCGCGCTATACGGGTTATACCATCGGACTGACATTGTACTGCGATTGCTTAGTAGACTGCCAAATAAAGGCAAATAACAACGATTGTCGTGCTTATAAATTCAATTGAAAAACTATATGAGTATTGCCCTGTGGGCTAACACCCTCAGCAAAAGCTGAGTCAGCTGCCTTTTGCAGCAACAGACTATCTCCATACCAAATTGCATCTAAATCCGTTCAGCCGTGATTAACAAACACCCAAAAATCTTCACAATCTTTTACATTTATAATATTAGTAGGAATCTGTTTTATGTAGTGTTCTATGTTTTTTTTTTAAGTATTTTGGTTATTGCTGTGTGCTGTTACTGTTGGTTAAATAAAGGTATTTATACTACACCTGCTTGGAAAGTACCTTGATACTTTATCAAATTTACGGTAGAAAGTACGTCATTGCATATCGAACAAATATGCGGGGAGAAAACGCATCTGAGCGGGAGAGAAAAGTGTATGAAAATCCATTTCTTACGTGGTTTTTCTTTTTTAATTTTGGGTAAGACTATGCGCCGGTAACCTAAATATCAAAAGCCAAAAAGTTTTTACAGTGAGTTTTTATCTCCAAGTTCGCAAAATGACACTGGCCACTAGCTGTGTGTTGGATGGTGTCGGGCTGGCAGTGCGACCCTGCGGCGGCAGGATAAACAATTTGAAAAAAGAACATGTGAAAATTGCAGACGCCATTGGCGCCATTTCCAATTTGTGTGTTGTTTGAGGATTCAGTTTTCGTAGAAAGTAAAATAAAACTATCAAGCAGGTGTAGTATAAAGCACTATGTATCACTCGAGAGAAACTGCGATTCCCGATCTCGGGTGTTTTAAAGCCCTCGCCTACGGCTCGGGCTTCAAACGACACCCTCGACGGTAATCGGTCACTTTCTCCTCTCGGTGAACAATGTACTATTCTTCTTCTAAAGCCAGAACCAGTGATTGTGTTGCGTGGAAAAAACTTTAGCCTTTGCGTCTACGTAATGAGACGATTCATACGGCGTCCAGTACTCGCTCCCAGAGAGAAGGCCTGTGCCCGACAGTGGGACGTATATAGGCTGCTTACGTATGTATGTATGTACACAGCGACCAGTGGCACCTTCACTCACACTGGACGAGCGAAGGGACCACTCGGACGCAGCAGTGCCTTGGGCCATTGTGCTTTTAGACGGAGCAGGCTTGCCCAGCACCTATACCATCCTGACAGCTCAGTCGGCCTTAGCGTGTGGAAGTGTATGACTCACTGCAGGTCGTGCTGCGACTGGCTGAGCGCGAGCTGCAGCCGCACGTCGTCGGAGCGGCGGCGGCGCTCCTCGCGCTCGGCCTCCTCGCGGGACATGGCCAGCGCCAGCTGCAGCTGCAGCTCCTCCTCACCGGCCGTCAGCGGCCGCGCCAGCTCCGCCTCGCGCCCGCCCCACTCCGCCGGCTCGCCGCTGTTCAGCTGGAACCGGCGCGAGACGACGGTCAGCGCACTTTCGGCCGGAGGAGGCGGTTCTCGAATGTCGGAATCGTTTTTTTAGGGGTCCGTCTGTCTGTCTGTCTGTCACCGGGCCGAACGAACCGTGATAGTTAGACAGTTGAAATTTTCTTAGATGATGTATTTCTGTTGCCGCTATAACGACAAATACTAAAAACACAATAATATGAATATTTAAGGGGGGCTCCCATACAACCAACGTGATTTTTTTGCCGGTCGTTGCAAACGGCAACAGGTAGACGCTTGAAATATTCAAATGTTGTATACATAATGGCAATGGTACGGTACCCTTCGTGCGCGAGTCCGACTCGCACTTGGCCGTTTTTTTATGTATGCTCCCTGATCCCTGTGCCCAGACGGTCCCATAATCATCAAATTATGATCTGATGACGGTAACCTGGAGAAATCGAGGGAACTCTTCAAATTTTAAAGGGACACTTGAAGCGAAAACACAATTTGGCGGAGTCGTAGTGATATTCACAAAAGCCTGTGATTTGTTTTGTAATTAACAATGCTAACCGACTCCAAAATGTTATAGCACTAAAACCACAGTAATCATTTAAATTAAGATGACCTTTAAATTCGCAGTAGCCACATACATGTAGGTGTTGTCATGACATCTTTGACCTTTAAAAGTAATTTTAAAAAAGTCCTTTTCAATAAGCAAATAAATAATATTATTTAACTAAATAAATTGTAATGCATTTTGATGTAGATGTTGATTATAAATGTAAACCTAATAAAGTTGTATAGGGAAGAGCGGGTGATTGTGCTCTTCCACTATAAAGGGAAATTTCCCGCCAGGCAGATCGTATGCCTGGGGACGGCCGGTCCAACTGATGTTCGTCGGACGTTATATTTATCGTATGTCATGTGAAACATTTTGCTTGCGCGATGTAGGAATTTTGGAGTTTATAGTGCGCGCGCAGAGTTGACATGTGCTCGCCACAGTTGTAGACATAAGTATTGTTGAGATTAGATAAGATATTCTCTATCGCACACCATACATTATAAAGATACATGAAAAATCTTAAACATCAAAGTTGCATAGTATACAATTGGCGGTTTAGTGTTGCTTGTGTAAAATAAATTATATCACAGATCTTAGGAGCAGACGCAAATGTCATAACATTTAAATTGAGTAGACTCAATTCCTACATACAAAAGAAGTGACTAATTTAGTAGGTTTACATATATAAAATAAAAATTGCCCTAATATGACACATTAATAATTATGATGATTGATTTATTTATTGATAATTTAAATAATTTGCCATATTTCTATTCTATGTGTAAATGTAAATGTAATTATTCTATGTATTTAACCATATTGTACAATTGTTTGTTTTCTTTCAATAAATAAAAATAAAAAATAAATAAAATAAAATATTTCCAATTTTTTATTATAGTCAAATCTTGTGACAATTTCAAATACTCATTTCGTATTGGTACTTTTATTGATTGATTAAATATGTAATTCAGGAGTTGCTACGTTCGTAATTTATTATAGTTTGAATTCTGTTTTGTCTTTTGGAGGATCAAGTTATATTGATGGTTATTCTCATTTTAACGTAAAACTTATTAATATATCAATTATTTAATTTATTGAATTCATTAGTGTATTTGTAATTTATTCAATTTTATTGACACGTCCAACTCTAATTGTAATTTTAATGGTAATTGTTAATAACAATATTATTATATCGAAAATTTAACAGGGACTTGCTGAAAATGAGCGTTGTGTCTAACATAACATCTATGCTGAGCAAACCCCTTTTTATCAATATCCCTAAGTTTAGAATTATTTATATTATTAAGACTTTTTTAAATGTAATTTGATGCGATAAATAATTTTTTTTTTTCAATTTGTAGAATTATATTTTGGAGTCAGTGCCCAAAATGTATGTACATTGACACCGGATCCAAATTATACTGTGCTGTAATCTTTTGAAGTCGATTTTTATTTTTTATTTATACTTTATTTATTGCATTACACAACACGTAAGTAGCATTGCATGTTATAGTATCACGGGGGAAGCTTATAATCTAGTTACATATCCTTTAACGTATGATGACAGCGCGCAACAATATGGACGATAAGCAAAACAAATATAAGCCACATTATCCAAATACGACCATTCAGTATAAGTATCGTAGTTTTACTGTAAATATTAGGCTTGATCAGCTTTTAAAAACGGATCTAATAGTTCTCTTTACGCAAATAGGTAGTTAATTAAATAAAAAAACTAATTAAAGTTTGATCAAAAATAATGCAATGTAAGCATAATAGTAATTACAGAAAAGAAGTTTGCGTGTGACGATGATACTATTTCAGTTGGTGACAGGTCGCAAATATAGAATCATGGCCTCATATGAAGGGTCGTGGGTTCGAATCTCGGTATGTACCGATGACCGGGCACCAAGAGCTTGCTAAAGATATTCACATCCGAGAAAGTGGGACTGGGGGGGGGAGACTGGCTCCCCCCTTGCACCCCCATCGCTGCCAAAAGCGCTAGAGTTCCTTCCATTCTTCACCATTACCTTGCCTGACGGTACTCACAGCGGGGAAGGTAGGGCTGGAAGGCGTATCCAGCGCCCCGTCGCTACCAAAAGCGCTCGCGCTCTGAGCGAAGCGCTGTTTCGCTTTGAGTGCTCGCGCGCGCTCGTTCTTAAGCCGCTCGTCGTCCTTCAGCAGGTTTACCAGCTGCTTCGCCTTCTCGCGCACGTTCAGGCCTGGAAGAGGGCATGGCGATTTTGTACACAAGTAACAGGTCTTAAGGACTCTTTTCTCCTGAATGGAAAGGAGTGCCTTCTGCAGGTGCGACTGTGGTGGATCGTAGATCGAAGTGCGAGCTCTAAATAGCTAATTTTCGCCTGTCTCAGTGGCTGCTCCTTATTATTTTTCTACACTCTACATGCTGCCGACAACCCTTAAACCCCTGTTATTGAAATAACAAAACGGTTTTAAGTTTTCAGTATCGATAGGAATCAGTAATTTATTTCAATCAATCAGCCCTCATTCGTCCACTGCTGGACATAGGCCTCCCTCAAGGCTCGCCACTTCCCTCTATCCTCAGCCATCCTCATCCAGCCACTGCCAGCGATCTGCTTCAGATCGCCTAATTTACTTCAACGAGATAAGCTAAACAATAAGCGACGACGGTCCGCTTCATAGAGTGGGTTTGTGGCTATTGAAAGTCACGCGCATTAACCAATGGGCGCACACAGACGATTTTCTTTGGGAGCTCGTTTCGTGGAATGGAGTTTAGACGATTTATACAAATTACGCTAAGACCCGAATGACATACTTTATGTGGTTGATTTTTTTACCTTTAGATAGTCCATGTTACGCGTTCATCTATCGGATTTAGTAACTTGACATCTAGTCTAGTGACTTGACAAGGCCGTGGCGGTATGTTTGTGAAATCAGTTTGAATTTCGTCTTTATTCCTAACGCAATTAGAGCCCATCTGGATGTCCAAGCGTTCTATTGAACGTAATCAGCTGAACCCTGCGGTGCGGAAAAAGCGCACCCTGAAAAAGCGGTGGTAGCCTAGTGGGTAGAACATTGGACTCGGAAGCGGGAGACCCAGGTTCGATTCCCAGTGCGGGCATGTACCTATGACTTTCCTCTCTAAGTTATGTACATTTGTGAAGTTATAGTAGCAATACCACTCGCTAACGGTGAAAGAAAACATCGTGAGGAAACCTGGGTGTCTGAGCTATTCACATACCTCAGCGCTTGAAATCGCCAATCCGCGGTGGGCACGCGTGGTGATTAAGCCCATACTCTCTCTCTGAGAGAAGGCCTGTGCCCTACAGTGGGACGTATATAGGCTGCTTGTAACTAAGCTGAACCCTGACATTATATTCAAATTCGCGGCTCAACCGGCTAGCAACATGACGGCGCATCGATTAGCCAAATCAGGGACAATTGAGCAATGCGTTACGTGACATATCACTTCGATAAATAGACGCCAATTGAATACAATTCGACGAGTTCTATGCAAACGATAATTACCGACGTTTTTCCTGAATCATTATTATACTTTATTGCACACGAAAAACAGTACAGAAAATACATACATACATACATAAATTCACGCCTGTATCCCAGAGGGGATGTAGACCAGGGACTGCCACTCGACACGATCCTGACAGATCACTTTCGCTTCCTCAACATTTATTAGTCGTTGTATGCAGCCGGTTTCGGGTACTTTTTATCTTGCCCTTTGCTAATATATAACCTATTTGGTCGAAGTATATCCGCCTGGGACGTCCCTTGCTTAACGTTTTGAATTATTATTATATTATTGGCTTATATTATGGCAAAACCCCTCATGGTTATAAACCACGAGGGAGGCCTATGTCCTGCAGTGGGCGTCAAATGGCTGATGATGATGATGATGATGATTATTAGCTTTATTATTTCTGGACTAATTAATCGTTAGTCTAGAAATAATAAAGCTAATAATATCTCATGAATAACGGCTTGCTTCGCTCGGTAGAACCGTTTGCTAATCTCATAGGCTATCGCTATGTCAATCACCTTAGTTTTTTCGCGCATTGTCTTCTTTCTGATATGTTTTATATCATCAACCGATGGGGTAAAAATGTTCTCGAGTGAGAACCAAAAACTATCAAATGGAACGTAGGACGCCCACCAGTTCGCTGGACCGACTATGACTCCGTACACAAAACTTAGAATCGGCGCGATGCGATTTCGTGCGGCAAGGCATCTCCTTTCCATGATTCGGATGACCATTCTTTCGAAGACCGTCAACCGTACCTCTGTGCGTGACATGGATCGTAAAAAGAAGTACTCACTTATCTAAGTCTCTGTTGTTGCTAGTTCATCCATTTATTACTATTATGAACGCCGATGCGAATTAATTAGCAAGTTCTTGCGATGCGTCGCGCGAGCTCGCAGATTATTACGATGCTACGTCGCATCGCAGTTTTGTGTACGGGCCCTATGTGAGGCAAAGCAGTTGACGGATAAAATAAAAATAAAAAAATAAAATAAAATGTGAATTTCTTAAGTATACACTTACCAACAAATCCAAACACTCTTTAAATGGCCCGCAATGACAACCAGGCCTGCGTTTCATAAAACTACAATTCATAGTTCATTACGACAATTCGATGTTCATTGCGTAGCCGAGTATTCCTATTCGTTAATCTATAGGTTAATGGACTTGCACCGTACATCGAATTGTCATAGTACCTAAACGTCATAGTAGTTCTATGAAATAGCCCCCAGTTTTCTTGGTTTGAATGCAATTAGTCGAATCAATGCACTGTCATCCGCCAGCCGATAATACATTTGTGATGTGACAACCCAAGATATTTGTCATCGGACTGTCACACAACTCACACACTCAATAAACAACATACGACTGCGCCCTATGTAAGTATGTACAAATGCGAGCTTAACACTTATGCGGGCTGGGGTAAACACATCTGCTGCAATTCAAGCCTCGACAGACAACGCTCTAAATAGAAGCGAGTTATCTGCACGTTATCTGTGAAATGAAACAGATTCGCGAACGCTTTCGGATAATGTTACTATCAGGCCAACGGGTCTGGAAAGAGGAATGCATGTTTCCAAGAGATTCGCGTTGATTTAGTACTTTTTATGCTTCAGCGTCTGGCCGTCTCACAGTGGTTCCATATTAAAAATCGGTGGACATAGGCAAGTCGATCGCTGAAAACATTTTTAAACCGAAATGGCACGTGGTTAGAAAATGATATTATCTGGCCCTCTTGCGATACAGTTGATTTAAATGCTGTAATGGGGCAAACGGAAGAGCGCAATTAGGTGAGAAGCTCGCGAGCACTAATGAAAGTAAAAATGAGGAATGCAGATGATTCATTTTATTTCTCGTGGTATTTTATGTAGATTGCAAAAAACACCAAAAAGTGCGTTACACTAAAAATATGAACTTTATGGAATTATTACATTATATCAGAAGCTTCTAAGCTCATGTTTTTATACCCCCACCAAAAAAACCCCATCAATGTTGGCGAAGTATAGGAAACAATTTTAGGTTTCGTGTCACATCCTTATCTTGCAAAGCTGCAAGCGGCTGCGTGTGACTTATTTTTTATATGTTCACATTAGCTTAGAGTGTAAGATAATCTAAGCTAAAAGTTGACCAATTTAAAACATTGCGAGAAAAAAAATAAAATGTAATTTTCTCCATACAAAAAAAATAGAGTATTTTTTTTTCTCGAAAGAAATGCGTTTTAAGGGAAAATACAAAAGAGTAAAAGATGTTTGTATTAATGTTAGCTGGCTTAGAAAAAAAAACCAGATCGCTACCTTAACTTTCGGTCCTATGTCCACCGATTTTTAATATGGAACCACTGTGCGTCTGTCCGCTTTTGTTAAACCCATGCATCCCAATGCATGTTAAAGACTCGTAATAACTGTAGGCCACATATTGGCCAGCCATTCGTAGGTATGCTACGTAGGGCGACGATCGATAGAGCAAATTTTGCCATGCTTATATACAGGTGTTATCGAAAAACTTTATTGGCGCGATGCAGCCTTCCAATGTTAGTACGACCACCCTTTATTGCAGGTATCTTTGATAAATTAATAAATTTAATTTTTTCATTCTTAAGCATCCGCGTGTTCTTTTATTAATGCGAAAATGTATGTTTTTAACACCTGCCGAGCGGTTCGAAGCACATCTCCGAGTCGCAAGATCACGGCCACCAGCCCGCCTATTCGAAACTGACGAGATTTACCATAGTGGTCCATTTTTTCTCCACAATGATCTGGGTTTTGAAATGGACAGCTAGTTTAACTTGTAACATTCATTAAGTCGCAGATTCTATGCTACCTTGAATAAAAAAAATTGGTTTGGTTTGATTTTCGCCCAGGTTTGAAAAACCAACTTAGAATACTCCTAGAATATGGCGCTCTACATCTATCTCAGTTTGCACTTACTGAAGTAACTTTACCGGTTGGTAACAGAAAACGATTGCCAAATTCATAATAGAGTCTCAGTAGCCACTTCTTTGACAAATACACATTTCGGACAATTTTGATTTCAGTAGACTCGAGGGCCACATCATCATCAGCTGGGTGTATTTCCATGTTGGTGATGTCCTTGCCTGGTTACAATAGCACAGGCTATCCTAGTTTGGGATCTGTGGTCTAATTATCCGCACCAAATCCTGAGAATCAATGAGGTCGGTAAAAAATCGTGCACAAACCTTGGTCCTTCCCCTCCTCCATATACTGGAAATCCTTGAGCGTGTGGATGGCGAATATGTTCTCTTTACACTGCATGGCGACCTTTTCACTTCCAGTCTTGATCAGATACTCCATGAGAACCAGCGCCTTGTAGACGTGCCGCCAGTTCTTGCCGTGGTCGTTCAGGCGCTTCCAGATCATCTGCATGATCTCGGTGAACGCCATCACGTTGTACGTGAGGTCGGCGATCTCCGCCATAAGCGTGCTCGAGGGGCCCCATGGGTCGTTCGATGTCGCCTCGCGCACTTTTACCTGCCCGAAGAGAATGCGTTATGAGTGGTCGGAGTAGGTATATTCGTTTTTCGTACTTGCATCATGATATCGTAACATGGACATGCCATTTTTCTCAATGTCTTAAACGTCATCGCCATTGTCATCATTACCATTTGTTTTTTGGTAAATGGTAATGATGAAATGTAAACGATAATTATGTAATGTGTATTTTATGAGCAATAAGCGTATATCTAAAACTATGGTATACCTACAATTATTGCTATTTTTTTAATATATTATTATCGTCGACTACCACAGTTGAACAAAATTTCACTAAATGAAAATATCAGATTTAGACAGAATTTATATAAGTAAAACACACATCACATCATCACCATTTGCTGCAAATGTTGTAAAACACAAACTCTAAATAAATAGATAACTCTATGGTACACCAGTAATTTACAGAGATAGGGATAGATACGATCGGCATTCTTATCGCTTGAAGCGATCTTTTTCAGACAACCTTTGGATGGACGGGACTGAAAGGTGATGAGAGTTTGTAGGTGTACATAAGACAGAATACATTTATCTCTAATTAAGACTTCTCAGAAAATGCGCATTTTAGAAATGACCCTGTATTTTGTTTTATGATTTAGCAAGATTCGCAGCGAGTGGAAAAATATTTTTAGGAATAATTTAATATTAAATCAAATTCTTGAGCATTTTTTCTAGTTTTATTACGTTGTTGGTAACGCTGGGTTCAGCGAACCGTGTATCTGGGCGAAATAATTCGTTACTCAGTGGCAGGAAATTTCGAAATTATTCAAAATTAGAACCGTATTTGTCGCTAGATTCGAGTGAATTGTCGGGCTCAAGCGCGATGTTGACGACCCTTCCGAAGATATCGCTGCTCTATAATAAGGGCCCTGTGGTTGAGGCTGCATAGTGGCTTTACATTTTGGACAGTTCATTATGTTAAAGGCAAAGAGTCAAATTCACACAAATAGTGTAAAGGTTGATGTGCTTTCAACAGAAGGAAAACGAAAAAATATGTAGGTACTAGAAAAACTGAAAACCGTTACATAACGTAATTACGTTTATGTAACGTTGTGACATAATTATCGTTTACATTTCATCATTACCATTTACAAAAAAACAAATGGTAATGATGACAATGGCGATGACGTTAAAGACATTGAGAAAAATGGCATGTCCATGTTACGATATCATGATGCAAGTACGAAAAACGAATATACCTACTCCGACCATGATAGATAGATAGAGAACACTTTATTGCACATAGAAAAGGAAACTGCACAGATATTTCTTAATCTAAGCTATGCTATGTTATGGTGTCGGTATAAGCCGATGCGAACGAACGAATGTAGTGAGGTCGGATCGGTTCAGTGTGCCATTCGGGATCGAGCGATGGCCCTGTACAGCGTGCCCTGATTAGCTCACTGAACCGTTCGTTGGCATATTAGGGAGTTTGGAAGTTTTTACATAACACAATTCTTATCGTAGTCAGTCCTAGTACCGAATTGTGAATAAACTCAAAAACTTTTCGACCCTCCGGTAAATCCGATAATGTACTTATCCAAAATGTAGTCAATTTGTCAAGAGTGTCAGACAAAATAGGCCGATAGAGTTCTCTACAAGAAGTACTTGAGCTTCTAGACGTATTAAAGGACACACACCTTGGGGCAAGGTCAGTTATCAGTAGCTTCACCTTTAAAGGGAAATACATATACGAGGAAACACAGCGGAACTCACCTGAGCATCAGAGTAGTTGTGCGCGAGGTTTTTAATATTCCTTCTTAGGCCCGCCACGTTTACTTGCATATCGTCCCGACCTCGGGGCATCTGCAACGGAGAGAGACTGGGTTACATCTACTGCCGTGTGCCCACTAGTAGGACGATGTCGTGGGTATGTTTGGGGGTAGCTGTTTAGAAATGACTAAGGATTTGAATGGGACTAGCTATGTGAAAGTCGTTGAAGACAGTAAGAAATAAGAAAAACAAAACTAAAAAAAAAACCGACTTCAAAACACTACAGCACTAAAAAGTCAGAAATAATTTAAAAGAATACCTTTAAATAGAAGTATGTATACATGTAGTTATTCTAGAAGTATAATTTGGAGTCGGTGCCCAAATTAAATGTGCTGGTCATGAAACTGGTTTTTGAAGTCAGATTTTATTTTTTATTTAAAGTTTAACTTTTCTATTTTTAGCGGGGCGCGGTAGAAAAACAAACAAGTCCCCTATAACCATAATTTACCCTACTCAATACTTTGCTTTAAAATTCTCAATCTCCTTTCCTCTGTCTTCACATCATCAAATTCGGTTAAGATTTGGCGGAGTTATGCGAAACGCAGACAAAAAAAAAATTTAAGTCTGTTAAAAATAGAGAATTCATTGTAACTGAATCTTTCGTAAACACTACGCATTATAAGCAAAATACGAGTGAATCCAGAATATATTTTTTTGTACTATATATAACGATTATTTTTCTCAGGGCGTATATCTAGCATTCAGGGACAAAAGTAAACTGGGAATCGTTAGTAAACATAGAACATTTCTGACAATTTCTAAATATTATTATAGATAAGGGGCTCGCCATCTACCTATTACGAAAGAAGATGTGGGGAGAAGGGCTTGCAAACAAATTTTTTTTTTACATTATATAGGGCTAAAATAAGGCGATAAGTAGGCGGTAGAGGTGTTTAAATCGTCGTACATAATAAATGATCAACTCCTTGTTGGAGAGCTTCAGCAAATTATGGATTGCTTAGGTGTACTGTGGCTTATGTCTAACTTGTAGGTGTTTCTAAAAAAAAAAAACCATCATCATCATAAGCAGCCTATATAAGTCCCACTGTAGGGCACAGGCCTTCTCTCAGAGAGAGAGAGTAAAAAAACCGTAACTTCATTAAAGTCGTCTGATATTGTCTAGCATAAGAGGAGTAGCCCTAGACGGCCCAGGACCGTCAACTCTGGACTAAAGCAGGGAAGGTGTCCTACCAGCAAGACACAAATGAACAGGCTACGCAAAAACTATTCTAATAGTACGTTAAACAGATTTAGGGCCAGTTTCTTCATTGAGAAAGTCTCTTCGAATTTCTCAGAAAAGAGCGCGACGACTTAGTGAAATTCTCAATTAAGAAATCGGCCCTTAAAGCCTCCAACGTTTAATCCTTCAAATATCAGTGGCCTTAGAAGGCACAAGTTTATTGCCCGCAACATCACTGAATCTATAATTGGAGAGCCAAAGGGCCAATACGAGTCGGTGGCTCGGGCAACGATGTCATACAAGGAAAGCAATAAAGAGATTGGCAAATTGCCTCTATAAATAAGCTTGTTTCGACTGTAGGCACATGGCTTGCGAGTTCAAGGCTCGTGGATTAAGGCTGGGACTTACGCTACTGTTGTGTTTATAGCGTTGTTAAAATCTCAACTTGGTAGATAGGTAGAGTATTACAGTATTACATGCTCCGATGAATGTTGATGGAGCGAGAGCGATTATAAAAGAGGCCTGTCAGGGTCGAGGTAAGTGGCAAGCCCTGATTGCCTGCCCCTCCGGGATAAAGGCAAATTTTTGCTGCATATGTTCAAGGGAACAATAATAGATCGAACAAGTATGACAGTTATACTTTCGTTAGCTTAAGTTTCCGCGAGCGGCTATATAGCTATAATAAGAATTACTTCCAAAAAATAAGAAAAATTAAAAAAAATATATAAAAGTAATTTGCTCGAAGGAAGAAAGGTAGCAAAAATGCTTTATATTGATGAGCAGATCGAACACCACGCCGGGCGCTTTCCGAACACTTGCATTCCCTTCACTGGCGTCAGGGTAATTTGTTACCCACGAATTTATGGAAGACGTAAAATGATATTATGATAACGATATAAAACAAAAATATGATGTCCTTGCTTATCTTTACTGCGACATTTGCGATTAAGTGACGCACTCTATAAGACTTGATTCTCACTGTTGATAAATTACCAAAGATGATTCGGCAGAGAGAATTTTAAAGCGGGGTCCAGGATGTAACGTGTCAATCAATCAGACCGAACTCGTCCTCCCCCAAGGTACGCCACTTCCTTCTTCTTTTTTTAACAACTACCACACAACATAATCACTTGTCCTGGTCTCCAACTAGGATAACCAGGGAAGGACATCACAAATATGGAAATACACTGTGGCTACATGTACAAATGTACGGCGGCTCTCAGTGGGAAACGCACCGACCACCTCCGGCATGGTAATCAGACGTGATACCGCTCTAGACCAACAAGGTAGCCCGAGATTTGGCGATCGAAGCAGACTTCTTCGTCTGTCTCTACGCCCTTTACACTGAATTCACAAACCCACGTGTTAAGCATTACTTCCTTGATTGGCCTTTGCATCTACGTAATGAGATTATTTATACAGCGTCCAGTGGCACCTTCACTCACACTAGATGGGTGAAGGGACCACTCGGACGCTGCAGTGCCTGGGACACTGTTTTTTAGATGGACTGGCTTGCCCAGCACCTATACCATCCTGACAGCTTAGTCGGCCTAGCCCACAGGAAAGACAAGTCAATACGTGCGGAGCCAACCAAGCCGCGGGTTTCCTCACGATGTTTTCCTTCACGGTTAGCGTGTAGTATTGCTACTTCCTTCACTGAGAAGACCGAATATAAATTCTAAGAACAGGGAAGTTATCAATGCTCTATGTATATCCAAAACTAATTACGCATGCAGCGACTAATACATACATGTTGATGAAGCAAAACTGGTTTGTCAGGATTGTGGCAAGTGGCAACTCTGGTCTCTGCCTGCCCCGCTGCGATACAGGCGTGAGTTTACGTATGTTTATTTACCAGGTATGGGAACTACTGATGAGAAAAATGTAAATCCAAAGCCTGTCTAGTAATTAAGTACTGAAGTAAGATTTTAAACCAAAAAGAATAATAAATAATAGAGGAAAAGATATTCACATTACGAGTAAGTACAGCCGAATCAGCAGATCTTATAATCCTTACTAATGTTATATTATAAAAGTGTGTGTTGTCCTTATTTCATGCAGCAACGGATCAAATTATCGTGATTTTTGCATTATACAGACTACCTCAAAATTCCTCACCAAATTCCTGAAACTCGTCAATTAAGGTTTGTAATTAGAAAAATATTGTACCTACTGACTTCTGATTTTTTCTGTTACATTTTTATGTCGTTGTGCGGTTTTTACGCTTTTGATGCTTGCGATGATTGATAGTTATTGCTTAAAGCCGTATGTGTTAAATAGAATCGATATTGTTCTATGTAGGACAATAAAGTTTAACTGGGGCTGCGACATTGGTAGAGCGCGTAAAGCGGGAATTTAATTGAATTGTATTATATCATTGCTGTAATATAATTTTTATATGCGGGTTACTTATAAGTTATTTTTTTCTCTTTTTTTGCACGCCTACGTAATTTTTTGCCTCCCCTGTACCTCCTGCAGGTTGACTGGTTGAAAATGCCATTAGCATTAAGTCCACCTTTTATAAACTGTCTTTGTGCAATAAAGAATTAATAATAATAATAACCCCGGTATTTTGAAAAATAAAAATCTAACAAAAAACTCATAAATAATTTTTTTTTACTGTAAAACACAAACGGTAATTGGAGTGTTTCAGGAATGTTGTCACCATTGTTACGAGTAGTACCGACGACAGAACATCGACCTGTAACCTCCTTAGTCCTGACCTTGAAAATAACAATTGAAGACCATTGTTATTTTCAAGGTCAGGACTGAGGAGGTTAAACGCATACTCTACTCGGTTGCGTTGCGTTACACTACACATGACTGCAACAAAAATATAAAGGTAGACCTTCTGTTGACTGTAACTAAATCGAACACCTACTCTTTGCCTAAACAAATAGCAAAGTTCAATGTTATTCCCCCGAATTACCCGCATGAACTACAAAGACGGCTATTTCCGTCCATCCGTTGTCGGTAAACAAAGAAAACCGAATGTTTACAGCGACGCTTTTACTCGATTCCGCTTTTTATTTTTACCACGCGGCGCCGGGCACTGGTGCCACGCTTTCAGGACGAATACAGAAAGTTTTCCACAACTACGTTTTCAGCACAAAGCAGTTGTGCGTACAAGCGACCGTATCTGTTCAGACTCCGTTCATAATAAAAAATGAAAAAATGAAAATGAAAAATTCTTTATTTAACCGCCACATAAAATCTTACTTTGCTAGACCGGGTTTTTCAATAGTCAGATAATAGTAGAAAGAGATTTTATCGTAGACAGTCTACTAAACAAGTCGTATCAAGTTTGGATGCTCTTACATTTGATGAAAGAGAAGTGGTCTAGAAAGGATCACTTTGAGTAAGATGAGACCACCGCATGTACATTAAGAATATTATGTTTGTGTAGGAACCTATTTGCCTTTTATATGTACAAGAAAGTGTTCTCCACTATAATCAGATTTTGCATTTAAATAATAAGTTTTGTATTAAAAAAAACGCATCTTGAAATGCTCAAAAGCTCCTCAGATCAGATCAAATCAAATCAATCAAAATCTTTTTTTTATTCAAAGTAGCACAGAAACTGCGACTTAATGAACATTACAAAGTAAACTAGGTGTCTAAGTGATCTAAGCTAAGAGATTATACCAAATCCCTACCTTGGTATTTGTTCAAAGCAGAAGTTCTGGATACTTTCGTCTGGAGTTCTATCTACTACTTCTTTTCCAAATGAGACTGACTTAAACTAATTGACCTAACAGTCATTGCACGTTGCACCCCAAGGTCAAGGAGCCAAACATTAACAGAGACGTCAAGAGATAACTCTATCACGTTAAATCAAATCAAGGCATTTAAGAATATAATGGCATCATGGAAGATCACAATCATTAACACTGACTGGAGGTGACTCAGTCACAGCTTAACAACGGTACTGATCTCTTTTGTCACATCACAACACGTGACACAAGCCTATTGGAGATTATTTAACAAATAATAACAACTCCGTTCACGTCTATTCACGATAAAACGAAATTACCTGTACGTTAAGTTCTATTATAAGTAATTATACGAAGTGATTAGTAATCTGAAATATGTTTTTTTAATATTGACACTTTTAGGCTGACTTGCAACACTTCTAAATGCCACTTAACGTAAAAAAAACATACAGCAGTTTAACATAACATAACATAAACTCACGCCTGTATCCCAGAGGGGTAGGCAGAGACCAGGGACTGCCACTTGCTACGATCCTGACAGATCACTTTCGCTTCCGCAGCAGTTTATGCCGCAAAAAACGTATATTTCGACAATCAAGGGAATCTTTATAGGGTACTTTCCGTAATATCGTCTTATACTACAAGTACAGGGAAAAATCTGAAAACCATACACTTGTAATTAAATCATAAAAAAAATGTCTTTGAAGGTCGGGAAAAGCTCGGAATAAACCGGGTCACTCGATTCCTGAACCATTTATAATATTTAAGTACCTACAAATTAGTACGGAATCCTCGGTGGGCTAAACCGACTAGCACTTGTCCGGTTTTTTATACAATGTACGTAGCTAAGTGCGCAAGCTCCCGGCAATTTTCTTATAGTTAAGGGTTAATAATTATTAATAATAATTATATAGTTAAGGAAAGTTATTACTAATCTCTTCGAACGATAGAACTTCACGTACATGTAATTAATTCTCAACTCGACAGATATACGCAACGCAAATCGCAACGCCTGAAACACACTTTCCTAATTTTTCTACCACTGATGTCCTTTAACCAATACTGTGCTGTAAACGAACATTATTATGTTTATTAAGCTAGAAAGATCTACAGAGTATGATGTCTTTATATTTCTTAAGAGAGCTAAAAAGCGGGAGCGATTGAGATCAACAAAAAGATATCAAATACTAGCTAGGGACTATGAGATATTGCCAAAACATCGAGCATGATTGCTGAGAAACACAACGATGATCCGATGACACGGCTTAGACCGTGGGTTCAGCAAACAGAATGGCAAACACTGAAGCCGAAACTTAACAGGATTGTCGACTACATAGGGCTTCTCAGGTACCACTTACTTTGTCTGGTTATGCTTTAGCTAGGTCGCTAGTCTAGTCGGTAAAACGCGGAGCTGCCAGCTCTGTTGAACACACGAATGAAAACACACGTTTGTTAGATGTAAAGAAGAAAGGTTTTAGTAAGCTGCGGTTGTGGTTAGTAGTTGTAGGATTCTTGGATTCTATCATAAACGATTGGATGATTTATTTCAAGAAATGTCATCTTTTAATGCTGGATACAAGTGAGAGGTTAATACTAGAAGACTTTTTAAAGATACGGGGCCACACATGGTTAGTAAAATACAAAACTATTTTTAAACTAATTAAATCACCATTGCCACAAACTAACCATCCACTAATGGGAACAAACATATTAAGTATTTCCAAAATAATTTCAAATGTTACAGCGCTACATTGCTGTAAAATTTTACCAAATCTGACTTAGGCACTTCCCATCACTAATTAGGCACTTTGCACCACAAACCCTAAGAGCGCTAAAAGCCCATACATTACAAAAATTAAATGACTCGTAGAAAACTGACTAGAGTCACTATTGCTATCTAGGTTCAGTGTGCACGGGTTATGTAAGTCGGTGGGGAGGAAGTACTACAGCTACGTTAGCACAACACATGGTATACTCCGTTCCACGAAAAAAGCTCCCAAAGAAAATCCTCCATGTGCGCCCATTGGTTAATGCGCGTGACTTTCAATAGCCACTGTATTAAGTAAATCAACCCTATTAAGCGGACCGTCTTCGCTTATCTCTAGCCGCGCGCATTGACCAATGACATAGTTTCGAGTATTTGTTTCCCTAGGAGTTCGACTCGTGGAACGGAGTATAGAATAAATAACGCTGCTGATCAAAACTATGACGTGTACATGGCAAATGTTAGTTTATGTTGAGTGAAATGGTGAATTTGGGATTACTTCAATGCTACATGCAACATTGCGTCATACAAATACGTTCCATTTTCAATTTTATCGTATTGGTAGTGCTCAGGGATTGGAACGCAGACGATGCGTTTACAAATTACAAATGCTAATACAGCAATTATCTTCGTCTGTACACACATCAAAAAAAGTTTGCGATCACTTTGAAAAACTGAAATCTTTTTTGTTACTGTAGATTATAGTGTGATTTTTTCTTCTTTAAAAATAAAGAATTAGAACACAAAACAATGACACCGTTCAGTTGTTTTTTCATATTAAAAGGCTTTCAGTCCTAGCTTACGCTCATTCAGAATTCTGATTTAGTCAATTATAACCGATTCAAGATATTTTTTGCGGAAAGTTGTGATTGAAAAAATGCCAAGAGGATTATCAGAGGTTTTACGAGCAAGAATAGTAACTTTGAGGGAAGAAGGATACACCACGAGAGTACTAGCACGCAGACTTGCTATATCCCAATCCTGTGTCGTGGCTACGTTGCAGAGGTACCACGGAATGGGGAATTTAGCTGACCGACCCCGCAGCGGTCGCCCAACTGTTTTGACAGTTGCCCAAAAGCGCTATATTAGATTGCTGGCAGCCCGTGATCCAACAATCAACGCCACTAAAATAAAAGCAGAAGTCAGGGCCGCCTCAGGGCTTGAAGTTAGCACGCAGACCGTTCGCAATTGCTTGCACCACGCTGGATTACGAGCACGGAGGTCTTGGCGAGCTCCGCTCAATTCCCGGCAACATCAACAACGAAGATTGCAGTGGGCTAGACTTCGGCAAAATGAAAAAAGTGAGGAAGAAAACATTTGGCAAAACTGTCTCTTCGTTGACGAATCCCGAATCAGCACTCATCCAGATAACCGACGTGTCCGTGTCTGGAGAAGACCAGGCGACCGTGAAAGACAAAGAACTGCCACTGGAACAGTTCAGCAAGGCGGAAAATCGGTGTCCTTTTGGGGTTGCATTATGATTGGAGCTAGAACGCCTTTGATCCCGTATCGGGGCTACATGACAGCAGACATGTACAAAGCAGTTGTTATTGATGATATCGTCAGACCATTCCGAGTAAACCATGGGCACCAATTTGTACTGGTCGATGATAATGCGCCCGCACATCGAGCTCAACGAGTCAATGCTGCTCTTCAAGAATATGATATCACACGTTTAGACTGGCCTGCCGGCTCGCCCGACTTAAACCCAATAGAGCACGCGTGGGATGCTCTTAAACGAGCTGTGTGGAACCGTGAGCCACGTCCCCAGACAGTTCCAGAGCTCAGGGAAGCCGCTATTGAAGAATGGGATAGGTTACCCCAGGAAATGCTGGATAACTTGATCCTCAGCAAGCCCAGGAGGATCTCCGCATGTGTTCGAGCCAGGGGAGGAGTTATTTTATATTGAATTTAACCTTTTAATAATAAATTGTTGTGTAAGTTTAATTAAACAGTATTTTTCTTTCTATGAAATTTCTATCACAATTACATTATGATTAATGGCTCAATTTTTTTTAAATAAATAATTAAAAATAGTTTTATATTTTAATTTCAAACAGGGTATTCCTATTTAAAGAAAGCACACAACATAGATTTTTTTTGATAAAGTTAAATTTAAAGAATTATAGGAGCTTATGCTATTGATCACAAACTTTTTTTGATATGTGTAGGTAGGTACTTGTTCTCTTATTCTTGCCCATCTTTCATCTGGTCTTATAACTGGTCAAAAACCTTTGGTGTAAACATTCGAATTCAAACTCTCTGGGATACCCAGTTATTCGGTCTGATACATTTCACTTGTCTTGACAGTATACTTACGTGAATGCGGACCTGGCATTTTATTTTATTTCCTGGAATGTCAAGACGACTGGAATGGAGTTGGAATTTTGCTCTGGGGCATATCTAAGCCAAAGGATTTCCGGTGCAGTGTTATGGGGACTTTTAGCTCGGACGTGGCTCGGGGCGATTTGTTTTATTATTATTTTATAAGTAATAATAATAATAATATTGCTCACGCTTACGCATGATCGGGTAAAAAACCATCTACTCGCGCGTCGGCGAACATGCCGGAGGCGCTACAGAGGCGAGACAGCCCCATCAGCGCCCTGAACGCATTAAATGTTGTCTTGTAATTTTTTTAGTATACGCCCTGTAGGTCACTGTCTGTAGTCTTTGGTGCATGCCGGGATTTGAATCCACCACCTCCTTTTTTTAGTATACGCCCTGTAGGTCACTGTCTGTAGTGTTTGGTGCATGCCGGGATTTGAATCCACCACCTCCTAAATGTGAGGCCGGCGTTCTTATCGCTGCGCTACCACCACCGCTCTGTTTTATTAATATTATTTTAAAAATGTTGTTTTGTCATTATATTATCAGAATAACTGGATATATATAAGCAGCCTACATACGTCCCACTGTAGGGCACAGGCCTTCTCTCAGAGAGAGTGGGGGCTTAAACACAGCGCGTGCCCACCGCGGATTGGCGATTTCAGGCGCTGAGGCGTGGAATAGCTTTCCTCTGGTTTCCTCTCGATGTTTTCCTTCAATTAACGAGTGGTATTGCTACTATTAACTTACTTCACAAATGTACATAAGTTAGAAAATAAAGTCATAGGTACATGCCCGCACCGGGAATCGAACCTGGGTCCCTCGCATGTTTGAAAAAGACACTCATCTTTGCACAACAAAGATTTTTGAGCAGAAATTGAAAGATGGGCACCAATTAGAGAGTCACAAGTGCCTACAGACGATGATAATAGCCGCGGGCGCCGACTGACACGTGCGTTGAACTCCGTGCACGGTACAACAAAGTTGCAGGAAATTTACGGTATACGTTTTAGACATCACATTTAATTTTTTTTAAAACCAGCCAAGTGCGTATCGGGCCACGCGCAGTGTAGGGTTCCGTAGAAAGAGGGGGTTTTATTTGGTTTACAGAACTAACAACTACATCAACGTCATTTTCAATGGATTTTGTACGAAGTTTTCGTTTTATAAGTTGGTCGCCTATTACTCGTTAACTTGTAAAGCCTACTTAGTCGTGATGGTTTTCGTTTTAAGTTCATTATATTATGTGCTACTACACTGATTTTTTTCACGTTTCTACAATCAACCGTTTAGCCAGGAGAGGGGGGGCTACTCGGACAAAAATTTGCCCTACACTACGCGTGGCCCCACACGCACTTGGCCGGTTTTTTCATTCCAATGACCCTACAATTACTTAAACGTGGTCTTGTTAGGCTCCATCATTAAGGCTCCTCTTACGTGGAGCATGATGTCTCGCTGCACAAAGTGACATTTTTCAATATTTTAATAATATGAGTAAGCTTTTGATAAATGTGGTCTGAGGGTTTGATGGATAATTAAATTGAGGATATTTTAAATATATATTTGTTTACCAATACGCAGTTTTAAATAAAGAAAAGTTGTTTCCAAAATTATTAATTATCTCAACGAAAAACTTACTACAGGATAAAAAAATAGGTATGCCATGAATATCCGCAATTTAATTATCCATCAAACCCTCGGACCACATTTATCAAAAGTTTACTCATATTAAATTATATTGTACGCCGATTTATGGTATGAGCCAGCAGCGCGGGTAGTGCGATGTCACGAGTCACGCGTTTTATGGCGCTAAAATGTCAGAATTTGACAATTCATGTACTGGAAAGTCTCGACTTTTGACATTCAAAACGCGCGATGAAGTCTACCTAGAGCATGTTCAGATAAATAATTTAACTATGTTCAAGAAACAAATTTAAACCTCTCGCAACAATAATCAAGACATCCTCAGTCAAAAGCTGTACCATTGCGCCATGGTCCAAACGGGCCGTCAGGCGGTAACCGCTCAGGGCGCATTTCATAAAACCATGTACATTGCTTGGTCGACTCTTCCTATTACTTGTTAATCTGTAGGTTAAACGACGATGCAATTTACATCGAATTGTCGTCATCACATCATAGGCCCATGCGTCCGTTACGGACGATTTAAGCAGTGCTTGACACAAAGTCCGATGCGAGACCGGCAGTCCCTTCTGTATGTACGACACATCAAGGAAGAGTCCGGAGTCAGGTCGATACGGATTGTCATAGTCAACCATGAGTTGTAGTTCTATGGAATAGGCCACCGACCGGCACACATGACACGGCAGGTAGATCACCGACTCCCGCGCACGCAAGGTCGTCGACCGCGTCGCGCAATTATTCGCGCTATCATACCACCGGTTTCATATTGGACGGTAACCGTAACGACATCGGACTGGTAATTTCACACATTTAAGACAAGCTCTCTTCCGACTACACTGAAACACTAAAGGTTTTGAAATAATTAGGTTTCTAAGAAAGGACGTAAAATTAGAAGTGAATTGTTACAACTTATCCGTTTATCACTAGCTTACTAAACATATACGTGTTTACATTCCCTAAAAGCTTTCAGTTATCCCATTTCCAAAACATTCAGTTGCAAGGTTAGGAAACGTCACTGCATACACGAGCGCGCGCATTTTCACACACACACACACACACACACACACACACACACACACACACACACACACACACACACACACGCACGCACGCACGCACGCACGCACGCACGCACGCACACACACACACACACACACACACACGCACGCATGCACGCACGCACGCACGCACGCACGCAGGCAGGCATACACGCATGCACGCACGCGGGCAGCTGCAGTTATTGTCCAATGTAAAACCGGCCTATCCGTGTAGATTTGGCCGCGCGGGCTCCGAACTGAGGATGTGGAACGGAACAGGAGGATGTGGAACGGAACAGTACTGTTTGTCTAGATTTGGCGGTCAGAGCACATAGCTCCGCGTATTGACCCGCAGTTCCTGTGGTGGACTGATATTTTATCACGAATTCGTCACAGAATAACTTTTTACTTCAATGCGATTAATAAATAATTATAATAGCTGCCAAATAACACAATCACTTGTCCTGGTGCCAAACTACGACACCCTGTGATATGGTAACCAGGCAAGGACATTATTGTACAAATCAAGAACGAATCGACTCCACGACCTCCGTTTTGGTAGTCAAGCGAGTTTAACCACTCCACCAACGAGGCAGTATGCCTGGACTAATATTTTATCACGAATTCCTTTTGAAAATGAAATAAAAAAAACTTTATTTAGAAAAGGGTTAAAAGAGTGGTTACTGGCTCCCAAACTAGGATTCCCTGTTCTATGGGTAGCCAGGCTTCTTCCAAAATACATAATAATAATATTTTGTACACTGTCTTTGTGCAATAATTAATAATTTATCCCAGAATAACGTTTTTCCTCAATTGTAGAACGTTAGTGTAAAGAGCATGAAACAATTTTCAAGCCACTGACAGATATTTTTACTGCATTGGCGATTCAAGCTCATTCGCACAGAAGTTTTTGTGGCTTTAATGTATTAAAAACATAAAGTCTGTGACTTTCAGAGTACGAGTATAAGCCTTCTGGTTCAACGACGTTTGAAAAGTCGTAACTTCTAATCCAAGCATAATCAGTGTCCAATCATTGGTCACCGAAAATTGTTTTGATTTCAGCGAGATTCCGAACAAAACCTCGGTAAGGATACACCTTGGCTTGAATTACTTTCAGACGAAATCGCCACACTGAAATGTGTACTTAGGTAAGTCTGTCTTGGTGTCAGCTATGCTATACAGAGACGCTATAAAAGGTATTTCCCCAGTGACGGAGCAACGGGTTCTGAGAACGCATTCATATGATACACCGAGGCTGAAACCTCGGACATTAGCACACCTTCATTATTAAGTATATTCTTTTTTTGCACTAATCCGTGCTGAGGACAATTTTAAAAATCTGTTTAGAGGCAAAAAACCCACCCATGCCAGGACTTAAACCCGCGACCTCTGGCGAACCGTGCCAGCGCTCTCCCAACTGAGCTAATGGGCAAGTGCAGGCATACAACGAAGTGTACAACTTCATAACCCAGTAACTATTCCTTTGTTATAATAAACGCGTCTAAAAATACGTAATTCCTATCTGCAGGCAATGTTAATCCATATCATAATAACATTGCTATCTTATCTCTCTTACCTTTAATTCGCAACATTTGCCTGCTGATACTTGCTCAAACAATGAAATACGGCCAGAGAACACTGGCAATGCCTTTGTCACGTCGTAGACGTCAAAACGTCTGCAGACAAAAAAGTTCTTGCCTGCAGCTCAGCACTAAGCAAAACATGACGAAAGAATGGCCATAAAAGTCGCGTGTCGAATTACCCACGACACTATGAATATGTTGTTAATTCGAGCAAATTTTAATTATGTTTAACCGACTTCTTCGTTTTAGTGGTTCTGAAAATAGAACAACTTTTAGGTCTTGGACAACTGACCCCATGAGAAAAGAAGAGAACGTTTCAGGTATACTATATACTTATACTTACTAGCTGTCCCGGCGAACTTCGTACCGCCATAGAATCCGTTTATACGATTTTTCACAACGTTCAGTCGCACAACGCCATCTATTTTAAACTTAAAATAAATATTACACCATGGGAACGCATAACCGGGATATCAAGTATGCTATATCCGGTCGTTGTCTATCCGTTGTAAATCCGTTCAGCCGTTATGGCGTGATTGAGTAACAAACATCCAAACATCTTCACAAACTTTCACATTTATAATATTAGTACGGTACATACACAATCTCCCGGTATCCCGGAGTCATCTGCGATAACTCCGAGAAAGGGATAAACCCTGAGGTTTGCCACTTGCCACGACCTACCCATGTTAAATTTTGGTGATGGGACTTGAGGTCTGATGACGAGCGGTTTTTTGTCCCCCGACTTGCCCAGTAAAGTCTGTCTACTGCAACGCAATCTTAACCTTTGCCGTTTTCCTTACTACAGAATACGTCACGAGCGTCATTGGCTTGCCGTATCCTACAAACTCTCGGACGCGGGTGATTCATTTGAACCGCGATTGGTCTTCGCGGAAAAAAATATGACGCTTGAATAACTCTTGAGGGTTTTCGGTGACTACAAGAGAATAACTAAGTTACGCTTTTTTAATACTAGTGTCTGCATCTTTGCATCATGTTACACGTTCAATACATGACTGTCTTATTGGTCTAGCGGCATCACGGCTGATTACCATGCCGGGGGTCGTGGGTTCGACTCACCCATTGGGGGCCGCCGTACATTAGTACAAATGGCCTCAGTATGGGTTTAATTCCATATTTGTGATGTCCTTGCCTGGTTACCATAGCACACCCTGTGCTATGGTAACCTAGTTTGAGACCAGGTCAAGTGATTGTGTTGTGCGGAAGTTATTAGATATTATAAATACACATGACGTCACGAACCAAACAAATGACTGTCGTGGTATCGTAATTGCAATAACGCGACAGCCAACGACAACGAACCCCGAAACGCCATATTCAGGGAAGATTAAACGACCAAAGAACCGGTTCCTCACCATAAATGCATCGAGGGCAATGGGCATTGTCCCAAATATTGACAACTAGCTTTCGCCCGCGACTTCGTCCGCATGGAATGAGCAATTTCCGGGATGAAAAGTATCCTATGTCCTTATCAATGACGCTTTGAATACTGAAGCATTCCTGGAATTCTCCACTTTGACGAGTTGAATTGGCACAGGATGACAGTTTCTATTTGCCGAAGCCAGATTATCTCCGCTCCGAGATACAATATCACTAAAGTATGTAATCTCTGAGTTTTAAGTTCTAACTATTGCAAAACTGAAGCCAATTTAAGTTCTAAATAACATAGTCACCAGGATTATCTGAAGTATGTATATTATCAGGCGACGTCATAATGAATTCAGCGCGTTCGTCGGCACTTTGCCCGCAAAACACGCTCGACCTTCGAAGCCTTCGAGCGCCGAATCTGAAACCGCGACCTCAGACGACGAGACTGGCGAAAACTCTACGTCACGTCGGATGAATGGTTGAATGTTGTACTCTGCGTCGGAGTACGCGAGGGATGGGTTCGGGAAGTAACTCTAAGATAAGATTCGAAGATAAGAAGTAAGATTCTGTTAATGCTCTGTAGCACAATGGCAGCTGCATGAACGCGGCGATTTAATTTATTTGCTGCTACAAATCTACGTGGCACACGCACCAAACCTTCTAGCCTTCAATGGTATGAAAAAACGCTTCACATGACCCGACCGTGTTACTGTCATTGTACAAAAATGCACTAGCAGAATCAAGGCCCCGGTGAGCTATGAAAAGTATCCAACACTGTCAGTAGGTGGTAGCTAGCAGATTATGTAAGATGGGGGCGGTTCAAGTAACCAATCCGAACGGTAAACAGGATCTACGATGATACTCTGGATTAGATTAATTGGGTCTACCATTGGGGACCAGGTTACGATCAAATATGGGATGTTTTAGCGCAGGTCACAAAAAGTAGGCGAAACCGGCGTGCGTGCACCTGCATACAGCGAATTATGCAAGTCGATGAAGCAAAATTTGTCCTGATCACGGCAAGTGGTCAACTCTGGTCTCTGTTTACCCCTCTTGGATACAGGTGTCAGTTTATGTATGTATGATGTATGTACTGTAACGATTCTTCTTTATAGCAGCTGGCTGGCATAGCCGTCTAGTCATATTTTGAAGAGAATTGTTACGTTTTGTTCTAGATGTCAGTCGATCCCTAGCTAGGCTCGGCAATCGATGAAAAATATTATAATAAAAAGTTATATCTGCCCTTTAATCCGGGTTTTAATAAATAGAGTATTACAGTACCATTAGTTGGATTAGTAATGAGGTTCACGATAGTCTCAACAGGAGAACGCATGATCACACACGTAATCATGCGTGATCAATGGTTTGAAAACTGCAACCGTAAGGGACATTCCTAGGTAGGTATAAGGCCCCCTTAGGCGGTGGGCGGAGTCAATCAGGCTATGGGAAAGACTAGGTAGGCACTGGACAATCAAACCCTACCCAGGGCCTTGTGACTCAGTGCTGAAAATAAAATAAAAACGTGCGAGTTGGACTCACGCACTGAGGGTTCCGCTTCATCATAGGCCTTTTGTGTCCGTTACGTTACGGACGATTTAAGCAGTGCGTTTGACACTTTTTCGAATGACTAAAATGTCTGATTCGAGAATAGAAGAAGAAGAAAGACATTTATTATACCAATAAGATACATCACAGAAACAAAATAAGCACATAGGTAACATAATATGCACAACAACAGAAAGAAAACTAAATACACAACAGACAAAACGAATAAATAAAACAGGACCATAGATGTAGCCTGTGGTGTATCTACGTTGCCACAAAAGGCAGCTGACTCAGCGTTGTGCTGGGGAAGTGATCCCTCAGCGCTGATTTTCAGTCAGTGCCTACGGTAACCCATAATTGTACTACGAAGTACGTGCCGTGGTGCAGTTAAAGAATTAAGTCAAATTCAATAACATACATACAATAAAGTAAAAAAATAAATAAAATATCGTCATAAAATACTTACATATATTATTAGTTTTAAATTAATATGTGTGAAATACAGAGGAACACTATAATAGCAGGCCCTACTGCATGTAGGACGCAAACAAGAACAGTCTGGAGTCGGGTCGGTACGGATTTTGTGCCTCCTGTCTCTTTTGTCCGACAGTGCCGAGCACCATATTAGTTACAGGTCTTGCGGCTTCATACACGTACGCGTATTTACATTGCATATAAATAAAATGTATTTTCTTCCATTTAGTTCGGGCCTAAAAGCAGGAGTTAGACTCCCGCTTTAGTTTTTATTCATCATCAGCCATTCGACGTCCACTGCAAGACATAGGCCTCCCTCATGGTTTTTATTATCTGTTATTATATAATAGGAACTCACAAAAACTACATAAACTTTGACACTTTAATACAACACGCGATAAATATAATTAGTCTAATCAATCCAAACGTTGTCTGGAAGATATCACTTTTAGTGATAAGGCCGCTATCTGTACTCTTAGGTTAAGAAATATCTGTGTAATTTCCATTTTTATGTACAATAAAATGTTCTCTATCTATCTACACGATAAAGCAAGAAAGTAAAAAAATATATCACGTTTCTCGTATGGAGACCCCACAAATTATTAAATTTTTGTGTTTTGTATTGTCTGTCGGTCGACATAACAACACTAATCGCTGAAAATCTTTCCCATTTCGGTTCAGGAGACAAAGCCCTCTTTAGGTCAGACAGGCAAGAAATAACGCCTAGTACGATAATTTACGGGTGTACGGGTTTCGTTTGGAACGGGAACGGAACCCTAAAAATCTATTAGCGATATTAAAGTCGACTTCACGATAACTTCTCTATATAATCAGGAAGGTCAATTTCGATATAAACAGGAAAGTCAGTTTCGGTCGGCGGTGTTTCTAACACAGCCAACACGGCCGACCTTGAACTGTCTTACCTATTAGTTCAATTGTAGTTCATAGATACTGCAGCACACGGCAGCACGACTATGCAATCATTATGGTTTTTGATCATTCTCTGTTCTAATCCTGAGTGTCGCCAACTCACCACAACAGCATTAGTTTCAGATCAGTTGAGATTATTCGCAGTCTGCAAGCAATTTATCGCGCTAATCAAGTGAAGGGGGGGCTTTGTATGAGTTCCTATTAGACGTGGCGGTGGAATATCGATAGGAGGTGTATATTAGGCAACAAACCAGACGAGCCGCAGGTAGACCTTGTTGCCGATTTCACCAAACTTACTTACACTCATCATTAATTTGTTTTAATCTGCAGTCGTCCACATCACTGATAGGTTTTTTGTGGAAGCTAATATGTTATAAATAGGTACTATTTATAAATAGGACGACCTCGTGGCGCAGCGGTAGTGCATCTGCATACCATGCGAGAGGGCCCGTTTCGAATCCCGGCTGGGGACAAAAAAAACCCCAGGTCTTGTGTGTTTACATGTTTGTGATGTCGTTGTTTCTGGTTCCCACGACACAGGGTATCCTAGTGTGGGGCCAGAAGCAATGTATGTGCCTGTATGTAAATGTTTGTTTGTTTATTTTATTTATAGTAGAGTAGGTCGATAAATTTTATTGTGACTTTCCTTAAAAAGAAGTCGTTAACGTTTAACAATGTAGTGCCCGAAAATCAAGAATAGCCGAATTGTTTGCCCACCCCCGATAGGAGATGGCAAATAAATAAAAACAATGTAGTAATATAAGCTAGTAGATAAATACATAGCCAAATTCAGGGGTATACTTATTATTTCGAGAATTTCTTTAAAATCGTGTGAATAGTAGTCTTTTTTGATAAATCTGTAGTGTGATTAAGTGACCAGACATGTAACCTAGTTCCAATCAAAACACCAATCCATGTTGCGTCAATCAAACCAATTAAATATTTTACATATAATAAATCCACTATCTTGAAGTGCAAGATTGTTTACTATAATGTTAAATAATTGAATTGCATAGTTTTTTTATTATTTGACCTAATTACTTAGCTCATTGAAAGCTGTCTAGCCTTGTGACCTTTGTATTGTCAAAGTACTTTTGTGTTTTTTAGGGTTCCGTACCCGAAGGGTGCCAAACGGGACCCTATTACTAAGACTTCACTGTCCGTCTGTCTGTCTATCATGAGGCTGTATCTCATGAACCCTAATAGCTAGGCAGATGAAATTTTCACACATGATGTATTTCTGTTGCTGCTATAACAACAAATACTAAAAACGGAATAAAATAAATATTTAAGGGGTGCTCCCATACAACAAACGTATTTTTTTTTGCCATTTCTTGCTCTATATTAATAACGGCCACAGGTAGACGCTTAAAATATTTACAGAATATTTAGTTCTATATTCGCTTCAAAAATAAATAATGAATTAAAATAAAATACATAATTAAAGGGGGCTCCCATACAACAAACGTGAACATTTGCGGTTTTTTCTCCATCTTTGTGTCTAATGTTGTATAGACAATGATACGGAACCCTTCGTGCGACAGTCCGACTCGCACTTGGCCGGTTTTTCTTTAACGTTCAAATTACAAACATTAATAGTAGGTAGGTAGGAACTTGAGTTTATCAGAGATTGACTCCAGTTTTGGCAAGTGTTATTCACCCATGTTTTGTTATCATTATTGGGGCATTGAATGCTTCAAAATGTTGTTTGTGTATAAAAACAGAAAAATGTTAGCAGATATGTTGAGTTTCATTCCAGTCTGAGTGTAAACAAATATATTTTTTGAAACACAAAATGTTTTATTAAATAGAAAGAAAAAACATTACAAGCATGGTGTGCATTTGCTACCACACTGAATAAAATATATGCAATGGCAACCAGGAGAAAGTTCGACATTATGATGAATTGGTGGTGATTAATACTGTTAAAATCAAGAAATTGATCGGTATAGGCAGATAATAGGTAATGATATTTGTTGAATTAATGAGATGAATGAATGACAAAGGATGAGCAGCAAACATCCGTCTATTGCTTCCGACATTTCAATGATTTCTATCAATGGTTCTTCTAGCTGTAAATCTGAATGAAATTAAATATAAAATATGTATCATCCATTAATTCTTCATGATGAAATTCAGAGTCGCTTGGTAGTAATCAAAATAAAATGTAACCTTTTATTACACCCACGGCTTTGAATAGATTTGATTTCTTATCTCTTACATATAAAAATTAATTGCTGTTCTTTGGTCTCGCTAAAACTCGAGAACTGCTGGACAGATTTAGCTAATACTTTTTTATATTTGTTGAAGTCCAGGAAAAGTTTAAATGGTAAGAACAAAAAAAAGATAGATGTAGGTGATACAAAGTGTACAGGGTCATCTAGTTCATAATAAGTTTTGCAATCTGGACTACCTAAGATCTTGTAACCAAGTCAATGGTCATAATTTATTTTAAGATTATTTAATTTGCTAGCACTACTGTATTGTCTCTCCACAAGTTTTATGCTTTGTTCCCTGTTGGTCACAATAAATTATTAAATAATAATAATCTACATTACTTAATTTACTCCGACCAGTCTTTTTGGAAATCCATGGAGGAGGCCTATGTCCAGCAGTGGACTTCTTGTGGCTGAATGATGATGATGATGTAATTTACTCATTGTTAAGAGGCGGTTCTTAAATTTTGGATGCTCTCTAAAACTACTTAGCAGATTAAAAAGTTTGGCTCTTCTGAAGCTCGCATATTCACATTAAAATAACACAAATGTTCAATGTGCAAGCTAACTTAAGGTTTTGTTAAGAAAAAAGTTGTAATTTACAATAGATTTACCTTCACGCTTCTTAAACAAATAAAAAAAGTGTTTTGAACAAGAACAGTTTTTGTTTTATGAATCACTAGTGTTAAGGTCATTCAGATTCTTAATAAATGTATGGAAGGATGGATGTAAGTGGCCTATGGGGATAGGCTCCCTCAGTCAGCTGATTAGGAAAACTGGCAGGTAAGTACTAAAATGAGTGTTACTTAGGTAACAATGAAGGTTGGTGAATGATTTTGCCAGAGTGAACAAGATCTAAGGTGAAAGCATGTTCCTGATGTGTTGAGGGTTGTCAAGGCTTTTATGAGAAGCTAAACAAATATGAACAGTAATACAAAGCCTTCAATAAACATGCCAGATTATGACATCACAAGCAGGAATCAAACATACAGCATGATAGAGTCATCACCGAAGCATAATTACTTACATGGATAAAGGAACTAGAGATCAACTGGGAATTGGATTTTAGTTCTTAACAGGAACTCTAAAAACTACACAACAGGTCCCGAAAATAACAACCATGTACTAAGCAGTGTTTCAACTGAAAAATGACTAAGTACTCAATAACAAATCTCACTGATAGCAGTATCACACTGATAAAACACTGATATCATTAGCACTCCAGCCTGCTCTCAGCCAGCAGGTTCTTGCACTCATACTCACGTTGACGTCACGAATAATTCGGAAACGCACAAGAAAGTGTCTTTGAACTAACTAAATAATAACACCTTGTATCTGATAGGCACTTCGAACTAGATTCACCACAAAGCCTACACTAAAGCCACACTATAGCTAATGTAAAGAGTTCAAGCCACCAGAACGAACCCCCTTCGACATTCAGTTGCACGAAACTGTGCCTCGGTCCAATTGCTACATAGAAAGTGTCAGCGACGGGCAAATAATTTCATGCAACACGATAAACTCAACTCACCAAATACAACAGCGATGAACTGCTTAGATTGTAACCTTTGTCAGACTTGTCAGCGTAAATACATATCACACATTATACTGCTATAACGCAACACAATACGATATTTCACGATTTACTGTACAATTTTGTTCAATTCTTGTCTAAACAAAACACTTTTTGACGAATTGACAAAATATCATTTCTTTCGTGACCGAATCAACATGTCCTCCAACAGAACATCCGGTCAAAATATTATTGTTCATAATATTAGACATAAATTTAAAATGAGAGAATTATTTTTAAGGATAAATAATTATAAAATTTTATGATTTTACATTGTAACATGTAATATACCTAAATTTATTGATAAATTCCTGTATTGCATAGTAATACCCGTATAACGTAGCGCTTCTCGGGAGATAGTTACTTCCGCCAAATCGAGAAACTAGTACCTATTTACTCTGTGAACAAAGTGTAAAAGAAGCATAAAGGCGATGTTACACGCTTAAATTTCGGCTCTATATTACTTTCAATTTAATTGCTTCAATTACATTGAGACCGTAGACTAGTACATACAACTGTATAATCTGTGATTGAGATGTCAGGCGATGCAAGGTTCAATTTCCGTTCAATATTGCTTTTAACTTAATTGCTTTAATGGCATTGAAACGTCTCATTTAAATGCCATTTCACAACTTCATTGAAAGCTATGATTCAGCGAACGTTTTCATTGCGATTGAAACATTATTGACAAATCGTTCAATGTGATTGATAAGTATAAGCATGAAGATTGAAATTGCACGCGATCCATTGTGCGCACGGGCCAGTGTTACCAGATAAGGCGTTTATTACCATTAATTTGGGCTATCTCGGATGGTTAAATGGCAACCAAAAATTACAACCGGCGGCCGGTTGCCAATTGGCATTGTGCTAAAAAATTGTTCCGTTTTTATTTTTTTTCGGTATCAAAGGTAATTTTGAGACGGCGAATATTTCAATGTAGTATGCTTTAATAACATTTTAAAGCGAAAAAGAAAGACCAGAGTACGAAACCGTAAGTACGTCCTGCACGGAAAAATCAACAGAGATCCTACAAGCTGTCAGTTTCTAGTGACAACATCCCTCGATATCATCATCATCATCATCAGACATTTGACGCCCACTTTAGGACATAGGCCTCCCTCGTGGTCTTCATAACCATGAGGGGTTTTGCCACAATCGCCACGCTCGGCAGGCGGGTTGGCGATCGCAGTATGTGGTTGGAATCTCAGGAAGACGCTGCTGCCCGTCTCCTGGTAATTGATTTCCTTAGTCGCCTTCTACGACCTCCACGGGAGGAATCGGAGTGACGCTATTCTTAATCCGGCGCCACACAGAAAATATAAGCCGATATAAAAAGTCTTAAAATAAACAAAACTAAAAAGACTCTTAATTTGTGAAAAATAAGACATAGATATTAATAACTTAGCGTTCTTTATTAAAAAAAATTAAAAATACTTTTAATGACGCGTGAAACGAACGTTCCAAGGTCGAATTAGTCACACATTCATTCACAAAAATACAAGAAATCTTAAAAACCTATTTAGAGGCTAAAAATTCCACCCATGCCGGGACTTGAACCCACGACCTTTGGCTAACCGTGCCAGCGCTCTCCCAACTGAGCTAATGGGCAAGTGGAGGCATCAGCGAAATTTCGAGCCTCTTTACAAACTTCTCTGTATGAATTTTTAGCCTCTAAACAGGTTTTTAAAATTGTCCTCAGCACGGGTTAGTGCAAAAAAAATTAATATAATACAAGAAATCCGTTAATCTTATTAATTTATAATTTCACTGGCCTTATACCTTTAAAATTTAGTATAATTTGTTACTGTATGTCAATATTTAGGACAATGTCCATTGGAGTTTTTGGGCTACATAATATGTGAAAATTGGGGCAATCGTGGGGACATAATGGGTTGATGATGATGATGATGATGGGGCAATCGTGTAGGCTATAACATCTTAGGTGATTTCTTGGCGACTGTTTTTCCAAATTTTGGTCATACTGACAGGCCAGCATCTGGCAACACTGGTGCGGGTAGCGAAACACCAAACTTAGAAAATAGAAAGAAACAAACGTAGAAAAGATTCTAATCATCGTGTCTGGAGTTTGCACGCACTTTGAATTAGTGATGTGTTCACAACCAGTAAAAAAACCGGTTTTTCAGAAAAGCGATATTAACGGATACCTTTTTTCAAAGATTAATCGATTATTTTTTATAGTGTGATTGATAGGGTCCGGACAGGATATGAAACACATTGACGTTGTTTTTTAAATAAAACCATTATTTTCAAACTTAGTAATATATTATATAAGAGCTAATTTAATTCTGTTCGTGTTTGGTGACTTCTGCTAAGAGTAATGGGTCTGACAAACGTTTTTTATTTTACATGCCAAATAAATCTACAAAAAATTACGAGAAAAACTGTGTTTTTAGTTTTTTCATATCTTAAAAAATGGCTGAGATATTTACGATCAAAGTGCTTATTTCCGGCCGAAGGTTTTTAAAAACGTGGACGGGCGCTCACTAGCCGATGACGTCACACCCCCGGTCATTCGACAGTCGCGCTCTCATTCGCACGCCGCTGCGCAGTAAAAATCAAAATTATAAAGTTCTCTGTGGTAAAAATGGAAAAAAAATACTGTATTGTGCCTCAGTGCTTCAATTCAACAGTTAAAACATCCGATAAACTCTTTTTTTATGTTCCTGAGGACCCAAAAATGAGGAGAAAGTGGATGACCGCCGTAAAAAGAGTTTATTCAATAGCCCCTAAAACTAAAGCGCACTGCTGTGAAGACCATTTCGATGTAAATATTTGTTATTAATAAGTTTATTCTTCTTCTTCTCTACTTATCCTTGCCACATTTGACTTACTTAACCTACCTACTTGTCTACTTTTGATTGTCTACTACCTAGTACCTATGTAAATAGCCGTGACAAAATACTACATTAATAAAAGATAAATAAAGTGCTCGCATACTGAAAGGCTCAATAATTTTGGTTATGAATCATTAGGTATGTTTGGTTGGTGAGTAAAGTTGGGATTTTCACTGAACTACCTATATTTTAACCAAAAAAACGGCCGTGTGTGGAAATGTGGAAATATTTTCTCCCTACTACAAATAAGTAAATGTTTTGTCAGAAGTATCGAAGGTCAGGGTGTAGCAAAGGGTGTGCAAGGGAAAAAACACTTAGAAAAATTTTGCAAAAAAAAAATAGGGTCCCCGTAACCCTTTCTTTTTATATTTTTAATCAAAGGGGGGCATCAAAATGAGCAACTTTTCCCCCTAAAAAAATCTCTAAATTAAATATTTGAGATTTTACAGGCGATTTAAATTTTATATGGCTAAGCACTTAGAAAAATGGACTTCAGAAAACAGGTCCCCTTAGCCCCCTTTTTTTATATTTTTAATCAAAGGAAGGCATCAAAATGAGCAACTTTTCCCCCTGAAAAAAATCTCTAAATTAAATATTTCAGATTTTACAGGCGATTTAAATTTTATATGTGCACAAAGCTGCATGGGATACCGCCGTTTAGCCAAAGTATTTTTCGCCAAATTTTACTTCCCAATAAACTTATGGCATCAGTTTCATTTCCCAAATGAAACTTTAGCAAGTTTTCATTTCGCATTTTATTCATTTGGTCAAATTATCATTTCGCAAAATTTTACTGCGTCAAGTTTTATTAAGACAAACGTTTATTATGCTAACGTTTTATTTTGGCAAGTGTTATATAGCAAATAATTGTTTGATTAAATTTGTATTTCGCATTTTGTTTGTTAGGTCAGTACACATAAGCAAAAATAGGTTCGAAGTTCCAGGATGGCGACGCTCCATCCTGAAACATCGGGTGTTAGTTCTTTTTTTTATATAAAAGCGAAAAAAAATATTTCACTAAAAAACTTAGTTTTGTGTCAAACTTAAACAAGGTTGGTGCATGGAAAAGTTATAGGTACCCTACATTATGATATAAGGGGCTACGGGGACCTGTTTTCTGAAGTCAATTTTTCTTGTGCTTAGCCATATAAAATTTAAATCGCCTGTAAAATCTGAAATATTTAATTTAGAGATTTTTTTTAGGGGGAAAAGTTGCTCATTTTTATGACCCCCTTTGATTAAAAATATAAAAAGAATGGGTTACGGGGAGCCAATTTTTTTTTTTGCGAAATTTTTTTAAGTGTTTTTTCCCTTGCACACCCTTTGCTACACCATGACCGTATCGAACTCGCGGCCCACATTTATCCTAAGTTTTCGTGATAAACATTTTCAAAAATATCTGGTTTAGTGTAAAAATATAATAATAGGTATCTAGGCCTACTTGGAAAACTGATAACTACGTAAATACCTACTAGGACTAACCTACATCTGTATATGGGAAATAGAGACATTTTCGTTAAGTCTATACTAATTAAATACATAAAATAATCATCGACAACTTCGAGATGTTGATTGCGAGTACCTAATATTTTTTATCGCCGCCCATAATAGGTACCTATTAAATGAAACACAGTTACACACACTTTCAGCACAGCTTTCAGTTAGGTTCAAGTTTGAACAAATACCTACCCGAGAGTAGATAATGCTTACTTAGAACTTAGATACATACTTTTTCATCTTTATTCCACGAATTTCGGCAGCCGTAAAATCCTGATTCTTCATGAAATATTGTGCCACCATCAAAGTATCCACTCTTGGCAGATTGTCTGATTGACCTTTTAGAAAACCTTCTTCCATTCTACACACTATACGTTTCACTTTAGTGTAATCGGAGATAAAGGATAATTTATATTATTTTTGTCGTTGAAATACAAGCACACTATAGGTAGGTACTAGGAAAACGAAGACGATCTAAAACAAAATGAAACAAGACGCGCGTAATTTTCAACCGAGCGCCGCGCCCGGTGTCGCGGCCGCTGGCTGAACGGGGGTGTGACGTCATAGTACGAGCGCGCGTAATCTCGGAAATTAAAAAAAGGGCTTAAACTTCTTGTCGTTATAACTTTGGAAATACTGCATGTTTTGAAGTGAAATAAAAACTAATGTAATGTACATGATATACGCTCCGATTATAGGTGTTTTTGATATTAATATATTGACCCTTTTGTGTTCTCCATTGGTATTTTTACAGTTGAGCAGATTATAGTATTATGCCTTTGACCTGTTGTTGCAGGAAAAATATGATTTAATTAAAAAACAAACATAATATAATTAATATCAACATGCGTTTTCACAACTTTTCATTGATTATAAGACTTTATTTTTACGAAAATAGTAATTATTATTATATCACTTCAGTTTTATTTACTCATTGGATTTAGTTTATTATCGTCTTATTTTATATTTTACATAATTATGTCAATTTAAGATTAATAATATACGTAATTGCAAGTATTTTATGACAATATTTTTTAATTTGTTACATGCGTGTTATTGTATTTGCTTAAATTCTTTTTCAATGCAACTTGACACGCACTCCGTAGTACAATTATGAGATTCCGTTGTGAAAATCAGCGCTGAGGGATCACTTCCTCAGCATAACGCTGAATCAGCTGCCTTTTGTGGCAACTTAGGCATACCACAGGGTGAAAATGCCACAACTTTTCATTGATTATAAGATTTTATTTTTACGAAAATAGTAATTATTATTATATCACTTCAGTTTTATTTACTCATTGGATTTAGTTTATTATCGTCTTATTTTATATTTTACATAATTATGTCAATTTAAGATTAATAATATACGTAATTGCAAGTATTTTATGACAATATTTTTTAATTTGTTACATGCGTGTTATTGTATTTGCTTAAATTCTTTTTCAATGCAACTTGACACGCACTCCGTAGTACAATTATGAGATTCCGTTGTGAAAATCAGCGCTGAGGGATCACTTCCTCAGCATAACGCTGAATCAGCTGCCTTTTGTGGCAACTTAGGCATACCACAGAGTCCTGTTTTATTTATTTGATTTGTCTGTTGTGTATTAAGTTTTATTTCTGTTATTGTGCATTTTATGTTACTTATCTGTTTATTTTGTTTATGTGATGTGTCTTGTTGGTGTAATAAATATATTTATTTCTTTCTTTCTAAAATAAAAAAATAAAACATACATAAAATAAACAACTTACTTTTAAGTTGTACCTAAAAAAAAACAGGTTTTCCTAAAAGTAGTTAGAAAATAACGGTTCTAAAAATTGTAATCGGTTCACATCACTATATTGAATGCAAAGTCGTTCGTGTTCAATGCATTTTAATGAATTTGCTTCAATTTTATTGAACCGTGTAAATATTGGTAAAATCGTTCAATTATCAATGCTTTTCAATGGTATTGCTTCAATTTGGTTGAAGCGTGTAAATAGGTAAATTTGTTCAATGGTCTAAGTTGAATTCTTTTCAACGTCATTGCTTCAATGTGATTGAACCGTGCAATATCGCCTTAAGGGACAGCTGTGAACAAACAAATTGTTCTGTGCGAGACAAACATCAACCGTTTTGATCTCATATCGCAGTTTATTTATCAATGAAACAATTTATTGCCAAGTCCTAGCGATGAATACTTCAGGATTTTCTTCTAGTCCTCATCGTTCAAGGGATAATGGAAATAGTGGGACCGTCAAAAGCTTTGTAAGTACCACAATACAATTAAATTTTAAGGTTATGTTTTGATGGTCTTGGCTTATAAAAAAATCTCGTTTACTTCAGCTCTTACCGGACAAATGCTTCGAAAAACGCGCTGCGTGTACCTGGAGGCGAGGAAACCAGTTCACCGTATACCCCCGTAGTCAGAAAGCAGCTAAAACTGACACCGAAATTTGTGATAACAAAGTCTTGCACATTCGTCAAGATGTCATGCTCTTCGAGTCGATTCTTCGCAAGCTAGTGAACGAATCCAACGGCACGTTCTTGGCAGTGCAAAAATGCGCCGAAACGGCGAAAAACTCAGACAACCACGTCGAATTGCTGAAACTTTCACGGCAATACCGCTCTATTATTCGCGTATGCATCGAAAACCTTCAAGAAGCTGCTGCGAAAGAAACCGATGCCTTGGCCAAGAATAGTTTTCTTTCCTACATAACAATATTCTATTCCGTGGAGTGCATATGGCATTTATGTGAGATTTTATTCATAGATAACATTCCTGGAGATGTAATACTTCCATATTTACTTGAATGGGTCCGTTTCCACTTCCCCTGTCACGAGCAGACAGCTGCCCAGCTGTTGGAAGCCTGCGAGAGAGGCTGGGAGACTCACCCGGAGTATTGGAAGACCGTCATTGGGATGGTGGTGCAAGGCAGAGTGGATGTGGCCAGGGCATTATTGAAACTACACTCTGCCACTGACACTAATGAGTATAAGCTTGTGGATAACTCTTTGAGGAGCATGCCTGTCTACAGTGTAAGTACATATATGAAAACTGAAAAACCTTGATTAATTAGCTTTACGCCGTTTTTCTACTCCTTCTCCTATACCCAAAGGTTTGCTGGAAGAAATCTCTTACAGAGATAAGCTCGCCTTTGTACATGTAATTTCTTATGTAATGTCCTGTTAAATGTCTTGTGTGTGTGCAATAAAGTATAATAATTTACTAGTTGACCCAGCGACTGCCTCAAAATATATTTAAAAAAAATCATTATTTTTCCCCACATTTTGATAGTTATTCTCTTAGTTTTTTGGGGCAGATAAAAATCGAAAAAAGTTGAGTTATTAAAAGAATATTAATATAAATGTATATCTGACCATTGAATGAATTTAGCTTTTTAGACAAAATAAAATAAGCAATTAATTTATGAATGTGAGTATAACCATATGACTGCCTCGTTGGTCTAGTAGTTAACACTACTTACAACCATTTATGAATGTGAGTATAACCATATGACTGCCTCGTTGGAGTAGCCGTTAAGGCGCTTACTACCAAGATAGATATAGTGGGTTCGATTCCCACTGGGGGCCGCCGCACATTTGTACAAATGGCCTTAGTCTGGGTGTGTTTCCATGTTTGTGACGTCCTTGCCTGGTTACCATAGCACAGGGTATACTAGTTTGGGACCGGGACAAGTGATTGTGTGGTGTGGAAATTATTAAATTATTAATTATTATTAACCAATACAGAGGTTGTGGGCTTGATTCCCACTGGAGGCCGCGGTACTTGATTGGTAGAAGTATCCCAGTGTCGGTGTTTTTCCATGCTTGTGATGTCCTTGCCTGGTCACCATAGCACAGATCGTCCTTGTTTGAGACCAGGACAAGTGATTGTGTTGTGTGGAAGTTTATATTTATTTATGTAATTTATTTATGTAATATGGGCTTTCAGGTGTACGGAGGAATCTCAACAGGGGAGTTCACAATAGGCTGGAAGCACTGGCAAGCTGAGTGCAGATCTAAGCTCAGTAGCAGGACACTGGCCTCACAACCTAATCTAGAACTTATTCTAAGGGTAACAAGGAAAATTTAATATATTTTTTAAAGTTTTACTTGTAGTTATTAAGTATGTCACTACTATAAGTTATAGCTCTAGTTTTCTTATTTGGGACTCTGTAAAATTTCCATAACTAGCAAAGTATGCTTAATTTATTGCAGTTCCTAAAATTCTAATTCAATTTTCAAAAAACGACAGTTATCCATCACTACTCGTAGTGTTTTTTTTTTCTAATCTCTCTATCTAATAAAAAGCGCATAAATGGAACTCACTGTTTAGCATAGGCCTCTTCTGTTTTTCTTTTCTACATAATTATTTTACAATGGCCTCAGGGTTCAAATCTCAGGTCACACTAACTACTGTACTGTTTAACCACAGTCTTCCCTCCCCAGCTAATAATCGGCGACTACGCGGCGTTCGAGTCGGTACGCGACAACTACGACGCGTGGTATGACCTGCTGGGCGGGTGGCTCATGTTCACGGCGCCGTGGGCCAAGCGGCACGAGCTGGCGGCGGCGGCGGCGGCCTGCGCTGGCATGCGGCACCGCAGCGTCAGACACTCCGCGTTGGACTTGATGGTGCGAGCGTTGGCCGAGGGAGACCTGCATCAAGTAAGTAGACACTGAACTAACCTGCTAACAATTATATTCTGAGGACAATTTAAAAAAAAACCTATTTAGAGGCTAAAACTCCACCCATGCTGTGGTTAACCAGAGGTTGCGAGTTCAAGTCCCGGCATGGGAGGAATTTTTAGCCTCCAAATAGGTTATAGGAAGGCAAATGTTGTGGGCGCCTGTTAGTAAGTGGGAAGCAAATAGAAAAAGATTGGGATCCGTTGGGAATCATTGCTTTATAGTTAATACTCAGCATTCAGGACTTTGTTATTTCTTAGTTCAGTTTTTAGGGTTCCCTGCCCGAAAGGTGCCAAACGGGACCCTTTTACTAAGACTTCATTGTCCCTCTGTTTGTCACCAGGCTGTATCTCATGAACTGTGATAGGTAGGCAGTTGAAATTTTCACAGATGATGTATTTTTGTTGCTGCTATAACAACAAATACGAAAAACAGGAATATTTAAGGGGGGCTCCCATACAACAAATGTTGTCTAAAGACAGCGCTCGCCATCTAGTGGCCATCTATGTAACCTTCACAGCGCCGATGTCATTAAATGCCAATGTTAAATGCTTGTTGGTGGCGATAACTTCCTCAAAATAAATAACTTTATAACACAGGAAACTGTGTTGTGAGGAAGTTATTTATTTTGAGTTATTAACTTTACTATGATTTACTGATTTCCAGGTGATACACGAGATCCAGCAGATGTCTGACAACGGCTGGTTCGCGACACACCTCACCGATATGCTCTTTCACTGTGGCAAACTAAAGATCTTGGATAGACACCATGTCAAGTGAGTAACTTAATAATATTGCTCGTTCTGATGGAAATACTTGTCCTGAATCCAGCATTAAAAAATGTTTGTCCATTAGATAAGTACATTTATATTTATATATGTATGTATAAGCTCGACTCGAACGCCGCGTAGTCGCCGTATATATATATATATATATATAGCAACCTATATACGTCCCACTGTAGGGCACAGGCCTTCTCTCAGAGAGAGAGTATGGGCTTAATCACCACGCGTGCCCACCGCGGATTGGCGATTTCAAGCGGTATGTAAATAGCTTAGACACTCAGGTTTCCTCACGATGTTTCCCTGCATCGTTAGCGAGTGGTATTGCTACTATAACTTCACAAATGTACATAACTTAGAAAACAAAGTCATAGGTATATGCCCGCATTGGGAATCGAACCTGGGTCTCCCGCTTCAGAGTACAATGTTCTACCCATTAGCTTTATATGGATATGGAGAAGGAAGTGGTGTGCCTTGACAACTTAACTCTTTGTATGCAATATGATTCTTTATTGTCCTTTAAATTGGTTGCTAAATAAGTAAGTTTTTTTTTCTCATTTCAAGGCACTCAGATTTTAGACATCTCTTAATCTGAGAGTAGGCAGGTAGATTGTTTAAGTAGCAAGTTAGTATATTGGCAGTTCATATTTTATATAAGGCATGGGAAAACCATAACTGGCAGTAGTCTTATTTATCGGTGACTCATTTCTAGATAGCGCACTGATAACCTTACATCCAACCAAAAAGGTCTTGGGTTTGTCATGGAACATCTCAGGCGTTTGGACAATCAACAATCTTAGATGTAACTAGCTAACTCTCCCACCGGCAGCATAACCCACATCCTGCGTGAAAGCCTGATTCTGGAGTACGGTTGTATCCTGATGGAGCACCCGTCTCTTTGGTCGGTGGGGCTGTCCTACCTATGCAGCTGCCCGCCGGAGGGACCGCGCCGTGCCGCCCTACTCCTAGAGAGGACACCACTGCGGACAGAAGCGCAGGCCATGAGACTTCTGGCTGAGGCCAAGCGTTACGGACTAGTCAGCGTGGGTAAGTTCTCGAACTAAAACTGTCGTAAGCACTACACAGATAAACTTACTTGGTCTCTGACGAGCAACCGACGACGTGAGCTCCGTCTCTATTGTCCATGATTAAGCTCTGCGAATCAGAGCGACATCTGGTCAGACTTCTCCGACAAAAAACCAAGTAAGTTTATCTGGTGTTAAGTTAATAGTGGGTAAGTTCTTTTTAAGTTGAGTTACGTTACTTTCAATCAGCAAAAATGCTGCTCTTGTAAAGGACGTTCCTATGGTAAATTCTGCAGGCTATGACTTTCGGTCAAGCATGGTCGTTTGACACGTGCAGCCTATTTTACATGGGTCAGTTATACAAAGGAGTCGTTCAATGCCCTGCGAATCCAGTACAATAGTGCTTTCAGGATACTGATGACGCTGCCGCGATATTGCAGCGCATCAGCAGTGTTTGCCGAAGCGCGTATTCCAGATTTTTATGCCATAGTGCGCAACAGGAGTGCCTCTCTGATGCGCAGGGTTCGCGGCGGCATCAACAGTCTCATTAATGTCATTGCAAATAGAACTGACAACCCTACGCTGAGGCACTGGATCTCAGTTCATGTAAAATAATATTTAATAAATAAATAAATAAAACAAATGTTTAATGAGCTGAACAAAAAGTAACATAAAGTAGGCAACTCTAAAATAATAAAACGTTTAAAAACCGGCTTTGAGGCTAAAAATTGGTGAAACTTTTAGCCTCTAAATAGGTTTTTAAAAGTGTCCTCAGCACGGGTTAGTGCAACAAAAAGAATATAATAATAAAACGTGTTTATTAACCTAGGTACTTAAGGAATATTTGTATTCTTATTAATAACACTGTGGACTTGTTCTGAAATAAAAATATTGAATTGAAGTGTATTGAATTATGGGCTGGCCAAAGTCATCTCACCTTAATCCTGCCTGTAGAACAGTCAGTATGCACAAGTCTGAGCGCCCGCCACCTGTCGGCCGGGCGGCTGGGCCCGGTTAGCCTTGTGGCGAGCACATGTCAACTCTGCGCGCGCACTATAAAACTCCAACATTCCTGCATCGCGCAAGCAAAATGTTTCACATGACATACCATAAATATAACGTCCGACGAATATCAGTCGGACCGGCCGTCCCCAGGCATACGATCTGCCTGGCGGGAAATTTCCCTTTATAGTGGAAGAGCACGATCACCCGCTCTTCCCTATAGCCTGACCGGTGCACATCCTAATCTGAGCGTTTTTATGTCATTTAATGTTTATAATTTATGTCCGTAATACTGTTTTGTGTATATAATAAATAAAGTAAAATAAATAACGTAACACTGTTCACAGAACAGTCGGTATGCACGAGCCTGAGCGCCCGCCACCTGTCGGCCGGGCGACTGGGCCCGGCGCTAGCGTGGGCGGTGCGCGGTCGCAGCCCCGCGCTGGCGGGCCGCGCCGCCGACCGCGCGCTGCGCCGCTACTGCTTCACGGGCCAGCTGCCCGCCGTCGACCTGCTGCTCACTATCGGCCCGCATATGCTGCTCAGTGATCGGCTGGTCTTCTTGGGTGAGGCTTTGTTCTGGTTTACAACCACCGAGTAACTTGTAGAATGGGCGAGCCGCCGCTACTGCGGCACGGGCCGGCTGCCCGCCGTCGACCTGCTGCTCACCATCGGCCCGAATACGCTGCTCTGCGATCGCTGGTTTCGATCAGGCCTGAGAAAGATGTCTCTGAAGAAACTTTAAAAATATGTTTGGATGACACAAGTGGATAAATAATAAATTTCAAGGCCATTGTAATTTTGTACCGCGAATCAATAACAATTTTCAGGGTCATGGCAGTTTTGTACCTCGAATCACTGATAGATTTGAAGGTCATGGCGGTTTTGTGCCTTGAATCATTAATATATTATTACAAAGTCATGACGGGTTTTATACCCCAAATCAATAACAAATTTCAAAGATCTAATTTCATTAGAATGTAATCAATTTACTTTGGTTTTATTTCTTTTTTGAATGAATGAATTTGGATTGCTACGATTGTGACGCATTATAAGTAATGTGACTGCAATTGGAAAAGAAAGATGAGTGTGTATGCTTCTGTCAAAATTGTCGCAAGTGGCAAAAACTGACACAAGTCATAAGGTGTATTCAATTTGGATATGAACTTTTCCTATAAGTTTCGTGTTGTTCCAGGGAAGTACTGTGAGTTCCACAGATTGTACAAGAATAGAGAATTCAAGAATGCCGGAAAACTGTTGATTTCGCTCCTCACATCAAAGATCACACCGGACTAGTAAGTAATAGTATATTTCATTACAAGTGTGGAAAGGCTGTCACTGCAAAGAGTTCCGACAAATGTCTACCCGAGCCGAGGCGCAGCCGAAGGCGAGGGTTGACAGTCGGAACAAGTTGCAATGACGGTTCCGCACGTGTACTGAACGACTATTTTTAATACAGTTGCGAAAAAATGAAACACTTTGCTTTTTTCTCTTCTCTCCACGCAATATATTCGTCGTATGTAGATATGTAGCGACTTTTTGACTTTTCCGGTAAAATGTTCTCCGAAGCATTTTGTGCAATTATACTGCGTTCCGGTGGTGTTATTTCAAAAAAACTAGGGTCGAAATTACTCATTTTGTGCAACAAACAACTAAACTCGCAAAGAAAATTTCTGAAAAATGGCGCCAATCGTAGAATATAAGCAGAGTTTTTTTTTTCTTCACCCATTCTGGTAGGCAAAGGGAACTATGCCCATACAGCCAAGTCTTCAGGAGAAGTTTTTTATTGATATGAAATGAAAATTAAATTTAATGAGATGAAATGAAATTAAACCTAACCAAACTCATTCAATCAAATCATTAAATCTGATATTGAAACAAATTAGTAGCTTCTTTTTAGAAATATACGTATTTGCATGAATCATAAAAACTTCTATGAATTTTTTTAGTAAAAACTTCTATGAATTTTTTTAGTAAAAACTTCATGGTTGGTTTTTCTTTTTAATAGACATTATTTTGACAGTTGGGAAAGAGAACGCACGAGTTCGGGAAAGTTAAAAAAAAAGCACGAGTATGTAATAGCCCACATCCAACAGCTTACTGTTCCTCTGTATATTGTATGCTTATACTGACATCCCAACCCTCTTCCACAGCTTCTGGGAGACCCTACTCCTGGATACCCTTCCTCTGCTGGAGTCTGACACGCCGATATTCTCGAGCGCGGCCACTTGCGAGACCATGGCGCTTTTGGCCTCACGCGCCCGCTGTCTCACCGGAGACAAGGCCGACCTGCTGCGACTCGCTCTCGTCAGGAACCTGGCAAAGGTCGCGCTGGAACCTGAGGAGGAATGATTGATCGCCGATTTTCTCTCGCGAGGCCAGCCGGACTGACATGACTGGCGTAGATGGGCTTACAGTCTCGTTTGTCTTTCTAGCCTACGAAACTTTGGCTTTACCGTCTCGCTTAGAAGTACAAATGTCATGTCGACACGCATGATGGCCCAACCATGAGGTTAAGTGCGGGAATCTCAGGTCTAACTATGTCCTGTCGACCCTGGCATGGGACTGGGTCTACAATTACTAGGACTAATAGGACTGGTTGTTGTATCACTGGAGACCACCTGCTAAGATTCGCACTCGCCGGGAATCGGGATAAGGATGCACTGGAGTCTGATAAACACAACAACGTAACAATGGGATTCTTAACATGATTATGAATTCATTAAAGTTTCTGTTATATCGTCACCATTGCAGGCTCAATGGTCGCAGATACTATCCTGAGAGTAGGGGGAGGTGCAGTGGTTTGTTGCTTTAGAAAGAACTACAACCAGGGAATATACTTACATTTTGTTTTATCGTCTTGTGTTACTGGTGTCGTTCCCGGGTATATTCCCAATGTTCCAAAAAATCCTTGTGTTGTATATAATTCACGTAATTTAGTCCATCATTCAGTTTGGATTTTAGGCATAAACAATATTTTGATAATTTATCTACATTCGCTATGACCAGACTTCCCATTAGTAAATTACTGTGAATTGGGAATATTCCCAGCGGCATATGCCACTAAAACTCAAAATTAGGATGTGACAGCTTGAATAACCCGTTGCCTAATATTGGGTATAACCAATCTTGGCTCTTGTACAATGATTAAAAGCAGTTGTATTTGGGATGCATTTTTATTATTATGGATACTTAAGTAATTATTAAAAGTAATTCGTTCACAGCATTTCTTTGTTCTTATTACTAATTGACTACCACCCTCACAACTGGAATAGATCTATTCTCAGTAGTAAAGTGAGATCTACAGAATCAGTCTGAGAGGTGCAGATCTGTTTCACTCATGCGTCACATGTAATTTTTATTGAGAACAGATCTATTGAAATAGAAATTTATAAGTGCCTAAGTGAAAAGGTTAAAACATACTTAAGTGTATTTTATTTTATTAGGAGCTTGCAGTTTCCCAAAGCGCCCCTATTGCTACAACTACATAATAAACCTTACATAAGTGTAATCTTAGTTTAACTTCAGCATTTCTGCTCACTCACATGTTTTAGTGAGAGCAAATGATAAAAGATCTATCAGACGAAAGGACAATATAATGTAGAATGCTAGGCCAATTGCTACATCACATCAGTTTTATAACAATCATTATAGAAGGAAAGTGGTAGAGGAAGGACAGAAGTTATTTTGATCAAAGTCATAGGCTGAGACGTACCAGGCTATTAGAGAACTGGCCTGTGACAGGAGTATGTGGAAGATGCAGCACCAACAAGGGTCTAACACTTCAATATAATTATGATGCAAAACTAGTATACTCTTGACAAATGTAAGAAATATAATTACTGATTAGTTGACTAGTTTCAGTTTTGATAGGGAAAAATGCTTCTGAACTTCATAAACCATTTTTCTCTATCAAAACAAGTCTATAACTTATTAAAAGTACTATCTCAATCTTGTTTAATAATTAGAAATGATACAATGGCGAGCGAGAAGGAATGCCAACACAACTTTGAAATAGGCAATGCCATTATCATTATTGGGTTTTTAATTGAACAGAACCACAGTATAATTTTATTATCACAAACTGAATCAGTCCAAGTTAGAATAATGAGACTCCATAGATTCCAATTCTTTAACAGTATAATTCAAAATCTTATCAAATCCTTGATAGTGGAACCTTCCATAGAACAAGATTCCCTTCAGCATGTACGGGAACCACACTTTATCGTCAGGCCACATGTCTTCAAATGGTATTTGGTCATTAAGGAACCATTTATGCGCCATTTCTTCGGTTTCTTTGGGGGTTCCTTCATATACTGTAGCACGGAAAACTCTTACGTCCATCATCATAGGTTCCCCTTCAAACGTGAACTCAAGGTGTCCGACGCTCGTTAGGTCTGTGGGATTCACTTGAAGGCAGCATTCTTCTTTTAACTCTCTTACTGCAGCGCCGATGATGGTTTCGTTGGGTTCGACTTTTCCGCCGAATCCGTTCCACTTGTTGATGCCAAAACCGCGCTTTTTTAGGCCCAAAAGCACTTGGCACTCGTCGCGTATGAACACTAGCGTGTACAGTTTCTTCAGCTGCATGTTTCCGCCGTAGTTTATGTCAGAAACAAACAATTAAATGAATAATAAATTAGGCAAAAACATCCACGTTTTGCCGAAATGTTCTGATATTTTTCATTTTGTTGGACAGACAGACTGCCAGCAGCCATCTGTCAAAGTTGCGCGCCAAATTTATGGTTACGTTCAGGTTTAACTAGCATACCGGAATTGATTGTTTGTTTTTTTCTCTATAATAAGTTTCATTACACTACAGGACACTACTGTACCTTCACTCATTTATTAATGAAAGTAAACAAGAAAGGCAATTATTTTCCATTTTTTTTAGCCACACAGAAAAAAAATGTAAGCTAGTAATGGCGGCAAAACGAATTCAAACTGTGCAGATCCGCTTTCTTCCTTTTTATTTGTTCCAAATGGGTTAGGCAAAGGAGTCATACCTACTTACAGCCATGTGCTCACGAAAATGAAATTAGGTTTTTTATAGATCAACTTTTGACATTAAAAAAAAAACTTAAGTTTTGTTCCGTGATCACAGCAACACTTTAAAAAAAATAACTGTAACATAAAGTGAAAAATCTGACCTTTAATGTAGGTAACTTTATTACACTTTTTTTTTATTTTCTTTAAAGTTATGTATTGTTTAAAGCCTGTCAATATGTGTTTACCTTTGAATTCTTAATTTGAAGATTATGATAATATGAGTGTAGATAAAGTTAATTTACGATATAGGTTGGCAGAAATTCTTATACATTGTAGGTACCTACCTACAAAATTTGTCATGAAACCTTATATTCATGAAATATGAAATTTATTTTTTTAATTTTTACAGTTGTCCGTGAGCTACGAAGATTTTTGTATGGGGCCTGGCATAGTTCATAGTGGCGCCCTCTATATTTTTTCAATATCGTGGAGCATGATGAAACCTAGCTAGATCGATAGAGGACAAAAAAGTAAACAAGAAATTATTAAGGTTACCATGTCCTAAAGTGGCACGTTTAGGAGTTATTGAGCTTTGAAGTTTGTATGAGATTTTTATAAAACTTAACTTTTGAATCATTTTTCACTAAATACTGGACTATATGCTTGGCACCTGTGACTCGTTGCCGATTCTTGACTAAATTGCTAAATAAGTCGTAGAAAAAACACCCAGTTTATTATAGATACCGTATATTAAGGCACCCGAGCGTAGCGAGGATGCTTACAATGCGAGGGTATTACGGGAGCTTTTACCAGAGTTATAAATCTGCTTTTCATCAATCCTATCAGGTAAATAAATAAAATAGTGTATTTAAAGGAAAATATTTCTTTATTTTAATTACAAATTACACTTAGCTGCTAGACTAATTACAATATACAATTAGGCATTACTTATCATTAAATCATTCTACCGAACAGTGAGCGAGTTATTGATCGGAGAAGTAGGTACCGGAAGAAACATTTGTACTTAAATTAAGTTTTATGGTGGCTGTGTTTAGTTATAAGCATTATCTGATTAAATATTAGCAGTTAAACAATAATTAGGTAGTTAGACCTGAAAATATGATTAATCCCTGTTTTTATGTTTAATATGGTTTCATAGTAAACATATGTCACTTCAATGTAGGTAATTATTGGCTGACAGAAGTCATTTTTATACATATATCCTCATTCCCCAAGTCCAAGTACAGTCTATTACACCAGGTAAGGGAAAGGTTTTGATGTTTTTGGTTCATCCATAGTCCATCACATCCCACAAACAAGATACATAAAGCCGCAGTCTTCACAGCTACGAGTAAGACAGCAGACAACTATGAGAGCCACCAAAAACAAACATCTACGCCCTAGGCAAGATTGTGGTCAAGGGTAAGCTCATATCGGAATAAAAAAACTTTGGACTGAGCTGAAAAAAGATAGAATTTGTTTGATAACAATAAGCACCAACAAAATGTGTACGAACTTTGAGCGAACATGAAAAGAGTAAACAAAACAGTCGATTCCACGTTGAAATTCCGTGGTGCTTCGTCGACTAAAGACCCTCGAAAAGAAGATGGACATCTCACCTGAATTAGCACGTCAACCAGACAGTAGCATCAGCAATAGTTCGAAAACCAAGAACTCACACGGTTCGACGGGGATGAAGGTGAGAGCTAAGTAATTTGTGTTCGACGCAGCTGCCTGAACGAATGAAATGAGCCTAAAAAATCTCCTCCCAGGCTCTTGAAATCAATGCCAGGAATATTAATTCGCTTCCGTGACCGGTAGTGGTCGCAGCCGACGTACGTGGGATGATCTTACAAGTCACTATGTAGTAAAAGATCAAGACCGTCATTTTAGGCTCATTTCATTCGTTTAGGCAGCTGCATCGAACACCAATTCCCTGGAGCGAGGCAGGTACCAGTGGACTACTTAGCTCTCGTCTTCATCCCCGTCAAATTGTGTGAGATCTTGGTTTTCGAACTATTGCTGGTGCTACTAACTGTCTGGTTGACGTGCTAATTCAGGTGGGATGTCCATCTTCTTTTCGAGGGTCTTATGTCGACGTAGCAGCGGTTTAAGTGATACCTACTAATAATTTAGATAGGTACATAGCGGCTAGCGATATGTACCTATCTAAATTATTTATAGGTACCTACCTACCACCTAAACCTATCTATATTAATTAAACTGTAGGTTTTATATTGACATGTTTTGAATTTTAATCGAATTGAACGAATTGGATGCATGAATAATACTATAATTTCATGTATATATGTATATAAGTAGGTAGGTACCTACTAGACATAGCTACCCAGACTTTAAAAAACATCAAAGTAGATTTGAATCCCCGAGAAAACTCATATCAAGTGACAAATTCAGTGATGAAACTCAGTTAGTGGAAATTCCATACAAACTTCAAAGCTCAATAACTCCTAAACGTGCCACTTTAGGACATGGTGACTTTAATAATTTCTTGTTTACTTTTTTGTCCTCTATCGATCTAGCTAGTTCTATCGTGCTCCACGACATTGAAAAAAATATAGAGGGCGCCACTGAGACTATGCCACTAATCTTCGTGGCTCTTTCATGTTATTTAATAACACTAATACAACTTTCGTTGTAAACTTTTAACCTTTAACTTTTAAGTGACATTTAGGAAGACTCGCGCTCCAGAGCGCTTTTCTTGAGGTCATGAAAAATTGTCAGCTAATTAACCACGTTAAATTTAAATTATGTAAGTACCTTATACATGAAAAAATCGGTTTTACACAATTCAAAGCAATAACTATGTCTGAAATAACGACTTAGTCTTAAGAAATAGCATTATACCTACTCATTAAAACATTAGAGCGCATCCAAAATTAAAAACACATTTTGGCTAAATAATGAAATAAACGCACTCAATTTTAACGCAACTTGTCGAGAGTACGGGGGCGAGAGGGGCTGCACGCGGAATAGTCTATTGAAAGCAAGCGCCCTTATGGGGTGCGCGTTCAGATGACACGCGCGCATGAGCGCCGATCGCGTAGAGCCAGCCTTCAAGAGTCCGCGTCGCGAACGCGCAGAGTCACAGTCAGTTTAGTCGGGGGACCACAAAATCCAGCAGTTGTACGTTTTTGTTGCGTAGAACATACGTATATAATGTCAATGTCTACATTAAATATAAATAAAAAAAACCGGCCAAGTGCACGCGACTCGCGCACGAAGAGTTCCCTACCATTATCTATACAAGACCCTAGTCTGTGTAATATATTTATATGTAGGTTTATTATTGTTTAGTGACGTTTAAATTAGGTTTAAATTACTTTCATATTTTATGTCTCGCTTCTTGTGTGCAATAAAGAATCATCAACCCATTATGTCCCCACCGAGGGGCACGGGTCTCTTCCCTGAGGAAGGTATAGGCCATACTCCACCACGGGGGCCAAGTCCGGATTGGTGGAGGCTTGTAGACTAGTGGCTCGTCTACTGTCAGAAGTTGTCAAGCCGCCCTAAGGCCTCTGACTTGGCTTAACGACTGCCATCTATCGACGGCAGCCGGCACCAACAGCTTAACGTGCCTTGCGAAGCACGGAACCGCTCGGAAAAATGCCACTAGCGTTAGGCATAGACGGCGACCCATCCATGCACTGAACGCGCCCTGTGTTGCTTAACCTTCGTGATCGTTTAAGATCACTCAGGCAGCCGGGGCTACGAGCGATTCAGAATAAAGAATATTCTTATCTTATTATTATTATTATTTATTTGCTACTCCAACAGTATTTTTACATTTTATTTAAAAACTACATGTTCTAATGTATAATTCTGTGTGAAACATCTTTACAGGAGTACACAACTTTAAAAATTGTGTTCGGTAAAAATTAAATTAGTTCATCATAGTTCTGATGAAATTAATTATTTATGAATGTTAAATTTTATTAAAATATTTAATCTCCCTGCCCAGATGAGCGCCCTCCACCCTGCCCAGATGAGCGCCCTCTATTAAATCGCGCAGTACAGAGACAGTGGGACGAGCCGCTTTGCAGGGCTGTTCAATCCAGACTGTTGGAGACAAGCAGCGGCCCTGCGGAGCGGGCTCATCTACTAGCAACAGCAAAGTATGAGTCAGGGCTGTGGCTGCAGGCACTCCCATCAGCGAACGTAGGCACGCTGATGGACAACATGTCTTTTTCAGTCGCCATCGGCCTGCGATTAGGCTGTAAAACCGTGCAGCCTCACCGCTGCCGTTGCGGAGACCAAGTCGACCAGTTGGGACACCATGGCCTATCCTGCCAACAACGCAGCGTAGGCCGACTGTCGCGTCATGCGTCCCTGAATGATATAATCCGCAGGGCTCTTTCCAGCGTCGCCGTGCCGGCCATCCTTGAGCCTAACGGTATAGTACGGGACGATGGAAGGAGCCTGGACGGTCTGTCGCTGGTGACGTGGTAGAACGGGAGGCCGCTGGTGTGGGACGCAACCTGCGTTGACACACTGGCGCCTTCCCATGTCACGCACATGGCGCACACCAGCAGGGCCGCGGGCGCGGCGGCGGCTATGGCAGAAGGCCTCAAGCGGCGCAAATACTCTATCCTTGGGGACAGCTACGTATTTGCGCCGTTTGGGGTCGAGACGATGGGTCCGTGGGGCCCTGAGGCGCGTAATCTTTACAAACAAATTTCTATGCGCCTCATCGACTTGTCAGGCGACCCTAGAGCTGGTAGCTACCTCGGTCAGCGTATCAGCCTGGCCATCCAGAGGGGTAATGCTGCCAGTATCTTGGGAACTCTCCCCAACGGCAGCGGTCTAGAGACAATCTTTTATACATAGATAATATTTATTGTAAATAATGTAAATATGATTTTTCTCATTCTGTAATAATAATAGATATTATTATTAATAATTTAATTAATAAATAAATCAAACAACAGTTAGAATGTTGATTAAAATAAATTAATATTTTAGTACAAATTAGAATTTACAATAAAATTTATCGCATTATCTTACATTACATTACATTGCTGATTTTTTAACCTAAATCTTATCTTATCTTAGGTATATATTTATTAATTTTTTATATTTGTGTAGACATTCGTGTAAGTAGTATTTGTAGCGATAGGTTTTGGTTACACTTTATCTGCCCTACCCCGCTCTCGTTTTTTAATTTTCAAAAATTGTTAGGCTGGCTGGAAGAAATTTACATACATACATACATACATAAACTCACGCCTGTATCCCAGAAGGAGAGAGACCATATTAAACCAGTATTTTTTTTAAGAAACTGTATATTGGCGCAAATAAAAATTAATACAAACAGATTTAATTTCACTGTATAATTATGTAAAATTTTCAACAAATTGTAAAACGTTCATTTGTATGGGAATCGTCTCACCTTAAAAAAGAAAAATCTAACAACATATTTCCAAAAGTTATTGTAAATAACAAACTTATTTACATTGAACTTACCGGGTGTAGACAGAAATATACTTGTCTGACAAGAGGTCTATTTTTAACCGACTTCAAAAAAAGGAGGAGGGTGCTCAGTTTCATGACCAGGACATATTATTTTTTATTTATTAATTTATTTAATCAGTTTACATGCACGATTCTTTTGGGTACAGACTACAAATTATACTTCTACAATACCTATGTATACATACTTCTAATTTAAAGGTATTCATTTAAATTATTACTAACTTTGTAGTGCTGTAGTGTTTTGAAGTCGGTTTTATGGTTTATTGTTTTTTTTTGTTGTTTTTACTTTGGGTTTGTCATTGAATTCGATAACCTATAGATAAGAACATTTACTTATAATTACAATAAGTGATAATTACAAATTATTGTATGTGTTTCATATCATTTAGTTTTTTTTCTAGATGTAAACAAGTTTTTTATTAATAAATATCGAAGTCACGAAAATGATAATAGATGATAATGATATTGTTGGATATTTCTTTGATTAAGGAAGGACGAGCATGATATATATTATAGATCAGATTACTTCTTCTTATTCGAGTGCGGGTGATCAAGCCGCCGCTATTTTTGGTTTTGTCAAATTATTTCATGCAGATATCTCGCCACTTGTATCGCACCGGGGGTAGCCCTCGCAAGGTCGTCCCGGGTGCAAGTCGTGGGGCAATGTGGACATTGCGTCAGATGCATAGTAGTGTGCGTCTCCCCGCAGGCGCAACTGATGTTGGCGTCGAGTGGCAGACATCCCCATTTCTGGAGGTTGTCTTCAGATCGTCCAACGCCTGCTCTAAGTCTTCCTCCACACGCTCCACTTTTCCGAGCCGCCGGTCGGCAGTTTTTCAGTCAGACTTGTGACGACAATGTTCTAATAGCAGAGTTGTGTTTCCCATGATCTGGAACGGGCCTCGCGCGCAGTACCGGGGTCTTGCACAGGATTAGTGACGAAGCTTTTCCGAGACTTTAATCGACTTGGCATGTCAGTATGCTTATGGAGTTGGTGTCGGTCATCATTAAGTGCTTATATCGCTCTACAGCAGCCGCTCGCTACCTCTCTGTGTACGGGTGGTCATGCGATTCCGGCGATCTGGTACAGTTTAGCGACGGGTGGTTTTAGGCAACCACGCGTTGACAGCCACGTCTAGCTGATGCGCGTGCGGTGAGTTTTTGCACACTGGACTTGCATACTCTGCCGCTGATACGCTTAGAGCAAGGTTTCTCAAACTTACGGCTCCACGTACCCCCCTGTTAAAGTATCTAGATGACAGCGAACCCCTAACCCTCCCCCCCCCCCCCCCCGCTCCGCCAGCGCAAGTAACAATAAATAAAACAAATAAACACTGAGCAAACCAGTGTTGCTAACTCCATCAATAGAAATTGGAAGATTTGAAAAAGGAAAACCAGTAGAACGAAATATCCTATAAATTTGGTTCAGAAGATTTGTAACAAAAGTCCGTACATTCCATTATGTACTTATATCTCGTCGCGAACCCCCCACCGTTAAATTTCGAACCCCTAGGGGTTCGCGTACCCCACTTTGAGAAACCCTGGCTTAGAGCAAGGGCCGTAGCGTGTGGGGATTTGCATCCGGCAGGCTCCCGGTCAGTCGTCGTAGGAGGTTGTTTCGAGCCGATACTTTATTCATAATAATAATATTACATGTTAATTATATTGTGATTAATTAATAATTTAACTAGAAAAATTCAGCTTTTTTACAGCTCCACGTATTTTAAAAATTTCCATCAACGGTTTGTTTACATCTAAACAAAAGCCGATTGACGTGGAGAGTTTATGGTTGATTAATGGGGAATTGTGAGCAAAAAATTTACAAATCCCCATCAATGGGGATTTTAATGGGGATTACTGGAATAGCCCTAATATTGATGTTCTATTCAATAACATATTTTTAAGCCACCTTTAGAAAAGTCTAATTGGGGGTTTCTGATATGCCTTTTTATCAGATAAAACCGTTTTGAATTAGATTCGAATGGCAGTTTCAACCGTTTGCCGACTTCATTGGCTTATATTAGGGGTTAAAGTATGAAATTGCCGTTTTTTCTTCGTTCTTTGAATTGACATAGAATCTTCATGGTTTGAGGTTTTCGAATGAAACTTTTTTCAAATGGTTTCTATGATGTTCTTTTTTTTAAAAATGTGAAACATTTGAATATCGACTTTCAATTGTTTTTGTTATTCAATTTAGACAAGAAAGATGGATACTGCGAAAATTCGAGTGATTATGAGGCACCCATTTTTCGTATTTTTTTATTTTATTGATTTGACGCAAGTGAGTCAATATTGTGGGTAAGGTAACGTTAAACCATGCCGCTAATTCCTGGGTAGTTTGACTAGGGTCAGCTTCCACTATCTCTCTTAATTCATCGTTATTCACCTGTGTGGGCGGTCTTCCTCGTGGCTCGTTCTTTAAGTCGAAATTTCCATCACGAAAGCGTTTAAACCAAAATCGCACGGTGCGTTCATTAGTAGACCCCTCTCCAAACGCAGCATTGATATTGCGGGCTGTTTCTGCCGCGTTAGTTCCGCGTCGGAACTCGTATTAAAAAATCACTCGAATTTTCGTAGTATCCATCTTTCTCGTCTAAATTGAATAACAAAAACAATTGAAAGTCGATATTCAAATGTTTCACATTTTTTTAAAAAAGAACATCATAGAAACCATTTGAAAAAAGTTTCATTCGAAAACCTCAAACCATGAAGATTCTATGTCAATTCAAAGAACCTATTGCAATAAAACGGCAATTTCATACTTTAACCCCTATTATTATTATGTTGTTAAGTTGAGACTGCCTCGTTGGTCAGAGGTTGTGGTTCGATTCCCGCTGGAAGCCGCCGTACTTGATTTGTACAAATGGCCTCAGTATCACCGGGATAAGTGATTTTGTTGTGTGGAAGTTATTCTTATTCATTTGAAAAGATGGGCCGCTGAGCTGCTTCGTCGCTTTTTCTCCACCAGTGAATAGACCCTCGTCGAAAAATAATAAACACAATAATAATATGTATCACTAATAGAATTAGCAATTACACTGATTTAAAAATATAATGGTATGATATGTATGGGGTGCAATAAAGAGTATCAATCTGTAGAAGAATAAGAAAACCATTTATTTCAACAACAGAAACACACACATACATTAACAAGTTACAACACAAAATATTAAATCACAATGCAAAAGGTAAAAAAGAAAAAAAAACCAACAATAAAACACTTTGTATTTACATAAGTTGCGGTGTGTCCCTGTTGCTGGAAAAGGCAGCTGGCTCAGCATTGTGCTGAGGGTATTCACCCAAAGCGCTGATTTTCAGCCAGTGCCTGTTCGTCTCACAAATATACTAGGTTGCGGTGTAGTGCATAACAATAATAACATAGTTAAATAATTGAATGAATAGATGATTAAATAAATATGTAAATGAATAAAATTACATAAAATACAAATAAAGTTAATGACTTATAGGGTTAATGATTATGATGCGATCACATTGTCAGTCACTTGCGGCGAGAAGTTGGGACAGGATGGGAAAGTCTCTGCTGCTCAAGTAAATATACCCTGAGCTTGCACCCAAAGGCAAATCCACTAGGCGCTTCACGGACTGGAGGAAGAATATCATTCCGACACTTGGACGCCGCATACCTAAAGCTACCACGGAATGCCATAGTTCGGTGCGCGGGGACACAGATTTTATTTTTATGCACGGATCTCTGTCGCGACGACCACTCGAAATTTTTATAAAGATAGAAAGATAGAATATCTTGAATAAATTAATAAATAACTTCGACAAGATACAATCACTTGTCCTGATCCCAAAATAGGATACTCTGTGCTATAGTAACCAGGCAAGGATATCACAAACATGGAAATACACTCAGACTGAGGCCATTTGTACAAATGTACAGCGACTTCCAGTAGGAATCGAACCCACGACCTCCGGTATGGTAGTCAGACGTGATACCGCTAGACCAACGTGTCAATGGTGGTGAGTCTACATAAATTATTCTTATTAAATACAAAATTGTTTATTTTCACTAGTAGAACTTAACATATTTTACAGTTCGTTTGTAGAGCGCTTAATCACCACGCGTGCCCATCGCGGATTGGCGATTTCAAGCGCTGAGGTATGTGAATAGCTCAGACACTCAGGTTTCCTCACGATGTTTTTCTTCACGGTTAGCGAGTGGTATTGTTACTATAACTTCACAAATGTACCTACATAACAAAGAAAACAAAGTCATAGGTACATGCCCGCACTGGGAATCGAACCTGGCTCTCTCGCTTACGAGTCCAATGTTCTACCCACTAGGCTGCCACCGCTTTTTTTTTGCAAAAACAATGTGTTAACAAAATGTTACTTGTTACGTAATGTCCAGTTATATGTTTTGTGTGCAATAAAGTAAAAACACTGCACAATAGTCTCGCCACATTTAATTCATATACCTAGCGCCGTACTAACATGCCTACAGATAGCAGTAACCGACAACACTCCGCCGCCAACTTAAATTTAAACATACCTAAACAGACAGCACTCGGCTTGGCTCGTGCTCTGTATGTAAAACATTATTATGCAAATATAAACCGGCCAAGTGCGAGTCTATACAACATCAGACACAAAGATAAAAAAAACAGCAAAAAAATCTCGTTTGTTGTATGGGAGCCCCCCTTGAATAATTATTTTATTTTGTTTTTAGTATTTGTTGTTATAGCGGAAACAGAAATACATAATCTGTGAAAATTTCAACTCTCTAGCTATGAAGGTTCTTGAGATCAGCCTGGTGACAGACAGACGGATGGAAGGACGGACGGACGGATAGACAGACAGCGATATCTTAGTAATAGGGTCCCGTTTTTACCCTTTGGGTACCGAACCCTAAAAAGGACAACCTTACAAACTAAACAAATATAAAAGACAAGATAAGGATAATTTATTTCACAAAATATGACCTCAGTGATAAGGATGATAGGTACCCTGCTCCCTGAAATGGCAATAACCTGTGATGTAGGATAAGCAGTGCTCTCCCAAATAATGTGGACACCTAATAATATACTAGACGTACCTTGACGTTAAATCTTGGATACTATACATTGTAGATATTTGAGCTTGAGTTGAGTGTGGTTGAGTCAGAAAATACAACTGGACTAAAGAAATAGGCTGGTCGGTTCGGTTTAACTATAAACGTTTTATAATTAAAAAAATAATAATAAAGCTTTCCGTGTGGTGCCGGATTAAGAATAGCGTCACTCCATTTCCTTCCGTGGATGTCGTGGAAGGCGCCTAAGGAATTACATTACCAGAAGACGAGCAGCAGCGTCTTCCTGAGATTCCAACCACATACTGTGATCGCCAACCCGCCTGCCAAGCGTGGTGATTACGGCAAAGGGAGGCCTATGTCCTGCAGTGGGCGTCAAATGGATGATGATGATGAATAAGGCACAAAAGAAAATATTTGTTTGGCTCTCATTTTCAAGAAGGTCACTAGAAGCTGAATGCTATTTAAGATAGGAGATAGAATATTTTATCCTCCAAATACTTTGCACAAAGAAGTATAACTACTGAAACGTATTAGTTTGATGTTATCCGATCTACAACTAAACAGACAGGTCATTCGAACAGTCTTAAACTCAATAATACTTTCACACTCCACCGAGAGCGTCTCACTCTGAGCACCCACGCGTTGGCAACCGGCTTTTCCATCCAGCTACTTCGATAAGATATCACGAGCTATAAATAATTACTTACAATCTTTATATTGGGATTCTGAAGTAAGATTAATAAATCTAAATAGATTACAATACGTAGGTAACCTCTTACGTGCGTCTTACAGGATGATTACAAGTTTAATGAGGTAAATGGTCATAACATAACGCAGAACTGTTTAGGTCAAATGTAGTTGTTAATTTTACTCCCGGTTTGTCGTAAACTAATTAACAATCTGATAATATACTGTCGACATCTGTCAGTTGGCAAAAGTGCTCAAAGAAAAAACCACTGACAGATGTTAACAGTACCTACATTAAGAGGCTGTTAGCGTACAAGAAACCTCCTCCTCCACTCGATCAAAAATTTGCACTTTGAAGATCAATAGTCCGCAAACGGATCTCTGAATCGAAAAATGGTATTCCTATACTCATAATAGTAATATTTTTAACAATGAATCCTACGCTATGTCACACCTGGGGTAGATGAGAAGAAGATTTTATTCTATCGTTATATCGACGATAATAATATGCACATTCATGCCAAATTTCAGCTTTCTTGTACTAACAGTCTCTGAGAAAAGCTGCAGAAAGACAGCCAGACGAATGGACGGACTTGATAAGAATATAAGGGTTCCTGGTTGACTTTAACTTTAAAAAACTGGCCAAGTGCGAGTCGGACTCGCGCATGAAGGGTTCCGTACCATTATCTATACAACATTTGAATATATCTGTTGCCGTTTTTAATATCGAATAATAGGGTCGCTCTCCACGAGATCGAATCAGAAATGATGAGATCCGTAGAGGAACGAAAGTCGTCGACATAGCCCAGCGGATTAGTAAGTTGAAGTGGCAGTGGGCGGGGCACATAGCACGCAGTACTGATGGCCGATGGGGCCGAAAATTTCTCGAATGGAGACCACATATCGGCAAGCGCAGCTTCGGACAACCAGCCACACGATGGACAGAAGACCGCATCCAAGTAGCAGGAAGACGCTGGCTGGATGCAAGCCGCTTCCGACCGGTCTTTTTGGAAATCCATGGAGGAGGCCTATGTCCAGCAGTGGACTTCTTGTGGCTAAATGATGATGATGATGATGACGAATAGGGCCCCTTACCCTTTGGGTGCGGAACGGATGTGTAGAACCCTACATTCGTTACGAAGGCACTAGCGTTAGAGTTTGTGGTGTGAACTGTGCTTGCTACTGAATAGGCTGCTACGAACCTCGTAGAGGCTGCTACGAAACCGTACTCGTAGCACCATACTTCTGTAGCCTACATTGTAGGCTCTTGTGGTTACCCGCAAACTATTTTCGTTATTTGCTTTGGTTTAGTGTTTCATTTATTTACATTTGTAACTTACAACTTTCGCCAAATGCTTCTTACATCAATATACATACTCGTACATCTAATACTCGTATATAAAAATCTCGTGTCACAGAGTTTGTTATCGAACTCCTCCGAAACGGCTTCACCGATTTTTATGAATTTTTTTGTGTATATTTGGTAGGTCTGAGAATAGGTCGTAGGCTAATTAAAATGGCAAAACAACGTCTGCTAGGTCAGCTAGTATTAAATAAATGTGGAGTTTCTTTGTAAGCTTCTTCTCCGCATAATCTAATATATTAATTGTGAAACTGACAGCTTTGACGTTCATTAAATAAACATTTTGTTTTTATAGTGAAAAAATTTTTTGATTTTGTCTTTAATTATGAATCTAATGTTGAACAACACAAAAGACCAATTACGAGTGGTCAGGGTTATTTCTAAAATGCGCAGTTCCTCAAACATCCCGAGTAGTGTTTGTATTTTACAACAACGTTTGTTCCGTGAGGTTTTTCACCGATCATATTTTTCAGTATATCAGAGTTGTTTTTAAAAACTTCGCGCTTTTCCATGTCGCTTCAGCAAATGTTTGTCCTATATAGAATAATTTATTTATTCAATTTCTTACAACTATCTTTACAGGACAAGCCTAATACGACAGATGCGCTAATTTAGATTGTATTCTTAATTCTATTCAGATCAACTTTAATACATGCTATTTATTTAAACTAGAACCCAAAATGCATATCGAGGCTTTTGTGAATAATGTACATAAACTCACACTTATGTAATATCTTTCACCTGGTTGTGCAATAAAGTGTTCTCTATCTACCTATCTTATGTTTTGGACTACGTCAAACGCTTGGTTGATGGTGGATATGCGCGCGGGCATGCTTTTAAAGCGCCGAGCCGGACAAATTTTGGCCATTACCTACAAACAAATTAAGATATTATAGTACCGCAATCCCTATTCTCAAAGTGAAGCCAATAAATAATATGGACGCCAAATTGGCATTGTAGCGTAGCTGTTTGTCAGTGTTGTTGTCAGTCGACAGCACATTAAAGTTTACACACTTGCACACTAGTCAGTTACAGCGACTTCGCAACAAAAATGTGAAGGTCGACAAAAATGTAAATGTAAAATGCTGCCAACCGCAAATATGCGCGTCTACGAACGTCACTCACTACAAGCCGTTTACGGAAGTAGGTAGGTACTCATTACTTAAAAGTATGAGTATAGCTTCGCTCTTGAGCGGAATTTTGTTCGAAACACTCTAAAACACTCCTGAAATGCAGAGTTTAGTCTTTCCCCACTCTCCATACAAGTTGCATAAGTACATAGTCTTCACATACACTTTGAATTACATCTGAGGAGTGTTTTAAGGAATAGTTTATTATAAATAATAATAATAGTTTAATTAAATCAGACAGTTTCCATATTATTATATACATTTTAGTAACCATTTATAAAAATGGTTAACATATAAATGTTAGTCGCTAAATTAAAAACACTGATTTATTACCTACTAGCTGTTGCCCATGACTTCATTCGCGTGGTAATTTTGATGTGTATTTTTCCGGGATAAAAAATAATAGCCTACGTGCTAATTCAGACTATAATCTATCTCTGTGCAAAATTTCATCCGGATGGAGGCGACCAAACCGGCCCGGGCGTCTGAGAGACGCGCGGGGCAAGAAAAGGGGCTCCGCGGCCTGCGACGGCCGGGGGGCGCAGCGCGCGGCCCGCCGCACGGGCAGAGCACTTCTCGACGTATCGCGACAGAGAGCAAATGTACTAGTTCGTTAGTCATTACGCCACCTATGTTAAATACAGTCCACGCTTTTCATTTACCGGTGAAAGTCTAGATATCCCTAAACAAATATAGATAGGGCACTAGTCTCTCCACGGCTCCGTTCAGCCGTTTTTGCGTGAGAGAGTAACAAACATGAATCCATACGTACAAACTTTCGCGTTTATAATATTAGTAAGGATTTTATTTCAATGGGTATCGGGTGTCTGTGTCTATCCTACAGCCCCAGTCGACGACAGGACACGTGTTTTGACCCAGTGCCGCAGGATAGGTACGTCTACCCTTAAATAAGACTGTCTGTTTTTGCGTAATACGTCTATGATTACACTCAACTAAAATCTGACGGCTCGCATCGACTGGACTGGCGTTCCGCGGCCGTCGCGCTCCGTTCTATGCCAATATGTCGCTAGGAGCGAAACAGCAGGGCTGTTATCCGATGACAGATAACTTTTCATCTCCAGTGTTCCATACGATATCACTAATCGTTATTTAGACTCAACTTATTTAGAGATTCAAGTTTTCTTACGACGTTCTTCATTAAGTTTGGTGAGTGTGGTTGTTACTTTAAGTGCACAATTGTACAATACGATCACAATATCTGTGCACTTCGCTGGAATGCGATCTCGCTTCGCCATTTACCACGCCGCGCTCGCGCTCTCTCTGTCGTATCAATTCGGTCAGCACCGTCGTGGCAGACACGTCTCGATTGTTGTATCACAACGCTGCTGCGACGACATTGATCCAGGTGCACAGATATATTGACCGTGTTAGTTGTACTTTTCAGGATATCATTCATAGCTGCCTGAATGGTATTAGAGCCGAGGCAAACGACGATTTGGAATAGTCGATCGTGACCTCAATATGTAGAGAAAAATTTTCGATTTTACTTTTTTTTCAAATTATAAAATTTTAATTAATAGTTCATTGAGACTTTGTGAAACTACGAGGTATAGAATTCGTTAGCAATTGGGGAGTACGGTTAAAAATTTGATTGGAATTAGGACTGAATTTTCGAACATTATAATAGGACAATGGCTACGGTACCGATAGCGATAACAATAAAGATGGTTAGATTATATTTTATAGTCTAATGGAAGATGCCTATGCTCACCAGCAAAGAGTAATAATAAAAAAAGTAATAAAAAAATATTTCTAATATAAAGAAGCATAACAGTGTACAATCGGATTAAATCTAACATCGCCAATAATAAATTTGTTTTTGAATTAGGTTAAACGTCACTCCATTTCCTTCCGTGGATGTGGTAGAAGGCGACTAAGGAAATAAATTACCAGGAGACGGGCAGCAGCGTCTTCCTGAGATTCCAAGCGCATACTACGATCGCCAACCCGCCTGCCAAGCGTGGCGATTACGGCAAAACCACGAAGGAGGCCTATGTCCTGCAGTGGGCGTCAAATGGCTGATGATGATGATGATGATGATGAAATAAAACCTGTATCCGAAAAGCTAAAATTGTCTAAGAGCTAAATGTATGAAATTCTAACAACACCTATTATAAATAAAGTAAACAATAAGTGGCTATAATTAAGTATTAGGGTAAACAACTACTAACTTTCAATTTTTAATAACTTCTCTACGTCATATTCAAAGGTCGTGTTTAAAAAAAAATTGTAATTTATATTTGCAAAGAAGGGTACAGTGTTAGTTTTGAGTTGAGCTCGAGAGATATCACAAATACCGTTGTGTAAGAATTCATGTAAAAAGTTATATAAAAAGATTTTCGACATCACATTCGACAGCTGGATATTTTTCTAGATATTTAGATATATTTCGTTACAAATAGTTTCGTAACAATCGAATCGTAAGTACCCGAAACCGGCGTGCGTGCATGCAACGACTAATGAATGTTGAGGAAGCGAAAGTGATCTGTCGGGATCGTGGCAGTCCCTGGTCTCTGCCTACCCCTCTGGGATACAGGCGTGAGTTTATGATGTATGTTTATATGTAAATCGTACCATATCTAAGTAGAGCGTGCACATGAATAGATTGATTGATGACTTACTTAATACATGGCTTCTCTGTGTCACTAGAATTAACTTCTTTAACTGTGATTAAACCCTTTGTATTCTGTCGAGCACAAGCAGGCGTGCGATCCTCCATGCAGGGAACTTGCGTAAGGCTCTCCATACACATTTACGACCAACATAGCCCGAGACTTGCTCGTAAAGGAATAGGTCGGCTAAGGATGGACTCGGCTGTTGGAAAGATCAATAAACAATGGCGACCTCCACTTTCGTCTGGTTAGCTTAGCGCTGACGGATCCTTGAGACGGACTGTAGATACATTTTCAAGTATAGATAACGCTCAATATCCTTTAAGCTACATGCATTCGAATGGCCTTGGAGAACTGAATTGATAGATGCCAAAGGTCCACTCAACCAGAAAATGGTTAGCGTATTGGGTACAATACTTTTGCATTTCTATTTACATTTTTTTAGATCGATAAAATTATTAACAGACTGGCAGTTCTCTTTAGTAGGGGTATTTTCAACTGCAGTTGATTAATAACCTTTTATTTTGTAACTTTAAAAGCTAACTGAATCGAAATTTTACGTCAGTACTATTTAAAATATATATTAATACACTGAATAAAATAGCTACAGATAATTTGTTAAATTCTTGTTTCCAGCTGTCATTATGATAGACCGTATGGCTGGTAACAATTAACTTTGGAAACCGTGTGGCTATTAACAATTAACTTTGGAAACCGTATGTCTATTAACAATTAACTTTCGAAACCGTATGGCTGGTAACAATTAATTTTGGAAGTCGTATGGCTGGTAACAATTAACTTTAGAAGCCGTATGGCTGGTAATAATTAACTTTGGAAACAGTTTCGCTAGTAACAATTAAATTTGGAAACCGTATGGCTGGTAACAATTAACTTTGGAAACCGTATGGCTATTAACAATTAACTTTCGAAACCGTATGGCTGGTAACAATTAACCTTGAAACCCGTATGGCTAGTAACAATTAACTTTGGAAGCTGTATGGCTGGTAACAATTAACTTTGGAAGCCGTATGGCTGGTAACAATTAACTTTGGAAACCGTATGGCTAGTAACAATTACCTTGGAAGCCGTATGGCTAGTAACAATTAACTTTGGAAGCCGTATGGCTAGTAACAATTAACATTGGAAACCACAACATTAACTTGAATTTAAATTGTTCTCAGTAGGTGTGACCATGTGTCTTCTTGGTCCTAAAAATAAGTTCTCAACACGTAACTCAGCATTTACGAAGCCACGAGTAGAAATAGGTCAGCTGATTTTCAAAAAACCTTGTAACGTGAAGTAACGAGTACCATGTGAATACTTATTTATAAAAATCCCTAGTTCGTAGAACTGATTCTGATTTTGGAATACTTTTCCAAGTAAATATTCAATATATTATGTATTCGATTCGAATTTCCTTTACAGTCGTGGGATTGATTACCCGTAATAAATACTTACCTAGGTTAATGAAGTCTGCAAATCTGTCCGTTATTTACTAGGTGTACTTGATTAGGTGAATCGGGGCATCTTTACGATAGGTTCGTCGCTCACTGTGAGTATAACCACCGGTTCCTGGTACGATAACGATCTCTTAATCTATTGTTAGCACCTGCCAGTTGTTTTTTTTATATGCACTTTGGAAAACCGACAGCTGTAAACAGTAGGTTAACAGACTGTTAGTGTACCGGAAATCGGGGGTAATCAAGCTGTAGTAGATCTCAACGTAAGCATCATCCTCTTTCACGAGTGAAATGTTATCAGCAGATCAGTATTACATTCCGATAAGCTGAGCCTCTCCGAAGTCTGAAAGCCCGGGACCCATCGGTTGTCGAAAGAGTGGATCTTGGTCGTAGGCGTAGCTAAATATGATTAGAAAAAGATTTGATGCTCTCAACTAGAAAATAGGGATGTGAAAGTTATGACGTACCAATCGATTGTAGTGATAAGATAGTCAGACGTGTGTGTACTAAAGAACGTAGGACAATATTATGTTGTTCCATTTGATAAAATAGAAAAAAAGAGACGGGGGGGGGGGGAAGGCGAGGGGGGATAAAGACGGATGCTTGTTGATATCAACCGCTGAATACATTACAATACATTATTTGCACTCGGGTTTCCTGAGTCAGCGGGAGCCATTTCGAGTGTGGCTGTTTCACAAATGTGCTTTACCGAAAGAAGGCCACACTTCCACGCTTACGCGGTGCCATACTCTGCGGGTTCTCTCCATAACATGTGGGTATGGGACAAAAGTGTGTTGCACGTACTAATCTTTATGGTCAGAACGAGCATATTAATTTATAGGACATATGGTGCTACATTACCGCACTAGTGCGATAATGAGCACTTTACGTGCCTATGTCGAAACTTCAAAGGGCCATATGTACTATAAAACGTTGTACGATACACGTGCGAATAGGTAATCCGCAACTCGTGTCGACGCAACTCGTGATTTATCGCCACTCGTTGCGAATTTCCTACTTTTCGCACTAGTATCGTAATGTACTATTATCCATCCACCTACATTCGCCTACTGATATTTATAGGGTGACTTTAAATTCGTTCACTGTTTTTAAGAGGATATTCTAACCATGATTATTAGGGTAAAACATACATACAATAAACATACAATATCAGGATGAAGAGTAATAACAATCGAAAAAAACTATGGTTCGAGCGTCTTATGGTCGATGTCGACCTACTCAATTGTTTTTTTCATTGTTGACGCATAACGGACGACAGATTCTTAAGCATTTAACATATTAGAAAACATTTTTCAACGTTATGGTACTTCCTACCACTTCGAATTTGGATTCACAGTTCGGAGCCAAAGGTTGAAAATCACGAATATTTACAAATATTTTAAACCACTACTGATATATCATTAATAATACTGTTTTTCACACGGAAAAGGATATTTCTTCAAGAAATTGCTACCAATTACAAAATCATCCTGTAGGTCCTCGATCACCGCCATCTAGCAGTCACCGGTAATCTGTTTCAGATCGTCGCGTCGGTCCAACGAGCTGGCGAGTGTTCTAAAATGTATTTGCCGGTTCATGGTCGGAAATGTATTGGTTCTCCTGCAGATGTGACCAGCCCACTGCCACTTCAGTTTACAATCTGTCAGTAAGAAATGGCAATTTGTAAAAGAACTACGGAGCATTTATTTGACGAATTTCTTATTCTCATCATATGATGGATAGATGAGATCTCAAGCGTCGCATTGATACATGCCGGGAATCAAACAGAAGCACATGTACTTGTGGATAGTGTCAGGCTGATGATAGACTAAGCAGATATTTGCGATGTGACAGGAGGAAAGAAGTGAGGTAAACTTGGTAAGGCTAACTATCAACGGGGAACAGTGTACCTACCTAGCCCTAAACGTGAATACTAACTATTTGTTTCCATCGCTGGCGTGTCGCAGGACGCGTCGCTCCCTAGTCTACTCCCAGCCTTATTATAGAGCTACTGCGTTGGGGCCAAATACGGGAATGGGCAAAATAATACAGCGGTCATGTGCGACCGCTATCGTTAGACTGTCGTCAAGTGTTTGTGTGTGCGTGTGCGCGCGCGTGTGTGTGTGTGTGTGTGTGTGTGTGTGTGTGTGTGTGTGTGTCTGTGTGTATGTGCCTTGGACGTCTACTAACGTACGTCCAGTATGGATTGTCAGCGGTCGCGGCTAATGTAACGCAAACAAAATCGAAGTTGAATAATCGTCCTTGAATAATTCGTTACGTAACTATTTTCAGTCGGAGTTTTCCTCAAAACTATTACAGAGTTTAGGGTACAAAGGTTAATACAGAGAAGGTTAATAATGTACGGTTAATGAATTATTTGTTGCGCTTTTATATTCGCATGGGCAACCGAATCACTGTGATTCCTGTGACCGAGTCTTCAAGACAGAGCTACACCTATTTAATTTGCGCGGGTTATTAGCGGGTTATGTTTAATTGGAATGACATTATACTGCCATTGATCTGTAGACTACCAAATAGAAACAAATAACAACTATCCTTGTGGCACTAGATTAAGAATAGCGTCACTCCATTTCCTTCCGTGGATGTCTTAGAAGGCGACTAAGGAAATTAATTACCAGGAGACGGGCAGCAGCGTCTTCCTGAGATTCCAACCGCATACTGCAATCGCCAACCCTCCTGCCAAGCGTGGCGATTATAGCAAAAACCCCTCATGATTGTAAAACCATGAGGGAGGCTGATGATGAATAATTGCCGTGCTTATATCACTATATTGAAAAACTATTAGTGTATTAGATTATAGCTTAGTTTCCTTCACAGCCAGCGAGTGGTATTGCTACTACATATAACTTTACAAATGTACATAACTTAGGAAACCACGTCATATGTACATGCAAGCACTGGGAATCGAACTTGGATCTCTCGCTTCCGAGCCCAATGTTTTACCCACTAGGATACCAACTCTGTTTCATTTCACTGTAGGGCACAGGCCTTCTCTCAGGAAGAGAGTATGGGCTTAATCACCACTCGTGCCCACCGTGGACTGGCGATTTAAAGCGCTGAGGTATGTGAATAGCTCAGACACTCAGGTTTCCTCACGATGTTTTCCTTCACCGTTAGTGAGTGGTATTGCTATAATTTCACAAATGTAGATAACTTAGAAAACATTAATCTTGCAACAGTGTCTTAAAAATGTAATATTTATTTAGTCTATATTGGGAAAGTGTCCATGGGGTGGGGTACATTCACACTCCACCATAAATAATTAGCTAATAAGCAGAGGCTACTGTTCGCCTATGCCCAACTGTTTAATATTATAATGGTTAGATAAATATAAGTCTACTTATTTTCTAAGGTTGACACGTGCACTAGAAATTATAAAAACTGAATTTGCACGGATATTTAGTCTTTGATTAAATAAATAAAAAAAAATAGTCAAAATTATTATAGAACGTAACTTAAAATTTTTTTGTAATTTTTGCCGAGGGTAGTAAACTAACAGTTAATGTTTTCAAAAAGACGCGCAGAAGTACCGAAAAACGTCGGGAAATTGTAAAATGAAAAATAAACGAGTAAACGTGCAAATTCAGTTTTTAAAGGGTCTAATTATAAAGTCTTGTATCTTGTTGGTATAATAAATGTCTTTCTTCTTCTTCTTCTTCTTCTTACATTTAAAATATTTCGTAACTCTAAATAGCAAAGTAAACGCTGTTCAGCAGCCGATATTCTGTTGTATTTCATTTCGTTTTTGTGTCATAAATAATTATTTATGAAGTGGTATGTAAATAAGATACCGTCGCGATTTATCTTAATATACTTATGATACATACGAGTATTAATACCTTGCACCCACAAGACGTTGTTGACCGGTTTAGTCCTTTCATATCGCGAATCTTAATCTCGTTCTTTCTGTATTGTTAACAAGATATCAATAGCGATAGGTATGAAAAGCGTATTTACATGAATAAATTGATACATAATCTGCAAGTCAATTAAGAGTGCTTTACTTAGTTCCCCGTTAGTGGAGCAAACAAATTAGTAGACGCTCCACGGCCGGAGCGAAAGAACGCGACTCTTTGTGCAAGTAAGTAGTGCAGATTTTTATTCGCTTAAATAATGTCGTTGTTTTAATGGCACAGGACGTCTTGGCAATTGGTCGGCAATTGCTGCCTCGCGGCCAACACGCAACCGACTTACTGTGAGCTAGTATACTGCAACCAGGGGCTAGTTATGCGCACCAAATCCATTGACTTCAAATTCAATGCCAAATCCTAAGCGATTCCAATCGTCTAATACAACTCCCATATAACTAACTGTCAAATCCCATACAAATTTGACAGTTAGACGATTGGAATCGTTCAGGATTTGGTGCGCGTAATACTGCAAAATGCGGTCAGAGTGCTAGACCAGCATGATAGTGGCTGTTTTTTTAAGTCCACCATCAACGGTTATTCAATCTCGTCATTATCATCATCGGCCATTCGACGCCCACTGCAGGATAGGCGTCCCTCATGGTTTTTCAAGTCTGGTGGAGGGCCTGTCCACGCTGCGTCGTCAGAGCTTTTTCCCTCCAACGGCCATCTGTTCTCCGAGCTATGTGCCCTGCCTTGCCACTCAAACTGAGCAATTCTTCTAGCTATATCAGTAACTCCGGTTCATCTGCGGATCTCCTCATTCCTGATTCGATCACGCTGTGAAACTCCTAACATAGCTCTCTCCTTTGCTCGTTGGGCGCCCTTGAGCCTTCTTGTGCGGCCCATAGTCAGCGACCAGGTCTCACATCCATAAGTCATCACTGGCAACATACATTGGTTTTATACCTTTGTCTTAAGATACTGAGGTATTTACTATAATTCAATAATATTACAGGCGAAATGAAATGAAACGAAACGAAATGAAATGAAATCTTTAATGTGTTTGACTTTGGGTTTACAGTTGCGGTAACAGATGCTTATTGACAACTAGCTATCCCGGCGAATGCTATGTCGCAATTAAGGTCTTTCTCTATCTGTATGCCAAGTTTCATGTAAATCCGTTCAGCCGTTATTGCATGATTGAATAATAAACATCCAAACATCTTCACAAACTTTTACATTTATAAAATTAATAAGTAGGATTCGCCAGAGTCTATGCATGTCTTCAGGTGTAAAAACATACTTAATTAAACTTAACTATGTACAGCTAATCTTAACTCTATTATTACATTGGAGTATGTACAGCAACTCCGGTGGTAGCCTTGTGGGTAGAACCTCGGAGTCTGAAGTGGGAGACCCAGGTTCGCTCCCCGGTGCGGGCATGTACCTACGACTTGGTTTTCTAAGTTATGTACATTTGTGAAGTTATAGTAGCAATACGTGAAGGAAAACATCGTGAGGAAACCTGAGTGTCTGAGCTATTCACATACCTCGGCGCTTGTAATCGCCAATCCGCGGTGGGCACGCGTGGTGATTAAGCCCATACTCTCTCCCTGAGAGAAGGCCTGTGTCCTACAGTGGGACGTATATAGGCTGCTTATGTAATGTACAGCAAATTACTTAATACTATCCGATGTAAAACCTAATTGCAAAGTGGGTACTCGAGGCTGCAAGTGATTTAAATTACTTCAGCCAGATGTCGCTGTCTGTACGTAATAGTTTGTAAAGAGGTTCGAAATTTCGCCGATGCCTGCATTTGCCCAGTTGGGAGAGCGCTGGCACAGTTAGTCAGAGGTCGCGGGTTCAAGTCCCGCCATGGGTGGAATTTTAACCTCAAAATAGGTTTTTAAAACTATTATCTAAACTATTGTTATTATCTAAACTATTGTTATTATCTAAACTATTATCTAAACTACGCTAGTGGCATTTTTCCGAGCGGTTCCGTGCTTCGCAAGGCACGTTAAGCTGTTGGTGCCGGCTGCCGTCGATAGATGGCAGTCGTTAAGCCAAGTCAGAGGCCTTAGGGCGGCTTGACAACTTCTGACAGTAGACGAGCCACTAGTCTACAAGCCTCCACCAATCCGGACTTGGCCCCCGTGGTGGAGTATGGCCTATACCTTCCTCAGGGAAGAGACCCGTGCCCCTCGGTGGGGACATAATGGGTTGATGATGATGATCTAAACTAATCCTTATATTCTAGGAACTCTTTTATACAATAGAACCCTTTTGATAAAAGATATTCTTTGACAAGTCTTTTTAACGTATGAAATTTTTCGAATTTACAACTATTGTAAGCCGTGGTTAGAATGTATCCTTAAAAATTTTGTTAACAAATTCGATGTCACCTTGTACACATAGGCCTCTCCTACAACATGCCAATTCACTTACAAGTAATTAAATACTCTAGAGATCGACGCAGGTGCAGGAATATTACATTACCAGTTGGTTAAACAGCTGTGTTTTTATAAATAAAAGTATTTTTTATATCGAATCATGCTAATTCATTTGATACATTCCATTTCTCAACTTTTAAATATTTGGAAAATACCCAAATAAAACTACATAACTTGTCCGAAAAACGAGTGCGAGTCAAACTCGTGCACCAATGGTTTCGTTCCTTACAGCGCAATTCTGTTCGAGACCGTTAGTGTGGTTATGCTAGAGAAACAGCACTAAAATGATACTAAGTTTGACTCTTGTAAGTGTTACCGTTATCATGATCTATATGGTGCAGCCATATCGTATCACATGCCTATTATTACAAGAAGGCGCGCCGAATTGAAAAACGTCGCTATAATGTAATGGGACTACAGTGCCACCATCTTAACTGTTCAGTTGATAGCGGCGCTAGTAGAGAATTTAGTATTGCCATTTAAGAAATTTACCTAGAAAAAAGGGAATTTAATATCAAATCTTTAAATTGAAATAAAGTTAATCTAGAAATCTTAGCAAGTAATGTGATGTCGTTGTTTCTGGTTCCCACGACACAGGGTATCCTAGTGTGGGGCCAGAAGCAATGTATGTGCCTGTATGTAAATGTTTATTGTTTAAATAAATAATACAAAAAGTGCGGAGCAATAGGATTTTATTTATATTTTTTTAAAATAATTGTGATCGTGGTCTCTGAGTTCGAGCGGCCACACTCCAGGAATCCCAGTCGCAATTGGTGTTCCCGAGCCATCTGCTGATTCCCACAGTTCATCTTCTGAGTCACTCGAATCGCTTTCACTATCACTCTGTAGTTGAATTATAAAAGGTTCATCTAAGTACGCATCTTTCTGTCTGTATTCGTTCTCAATTTTTGTGACATGATCGCAATGATTTTTCCACTCCGCCCGTGTGATTTCGCGGAATGCATCTTCAATCAATTGAGGCATTTCTGCACTTGATTTTCCAACATTTTTTTCTGCTACTTTCTTCTTCATCGAGCTCCATATCGTTTCAATTGCATTTAAATCGCAATGATAAGGAGGCAATCGAACAATGTCATGACCATGACTTTTTAATAAATTGTCAATTTCATATTCAGGAGTAGGCTTATTTCTTTTTATTAACTCGTAAAGCTGAGGCTTTGTCATTTGTTCGTGAAAGTCCACCCTGTTTTCTAAAAGCCACTTTTGCATATCAGCCTTAGTGTGGTTTGAGTTAGGACACCTATTTAGGCGTATGCTATGATAGGGTGCATTATCCATCACAATAAGCGTGGGTTCACGCAGATTTGGCAGTAATTTTTCAAGAACCCATTTTTTGAAATTACTATTGTTCATTTCGTCGTGGTAGTCCCCACTTTTTGTGTTTGATTTAAAAACGAGAAGTGCGTTCTCCACAAAACCTTCTTGTCCACCTGCATGAACAATAATCCACCTGTTCCCTTTCGAAATGGGTTCCAAATCACCGTCAACTCCAGGACCTTGCCAACATTTGCCAGTTGAGTGAGATGAGTGTATGTAGGTTTCATCTAAATAAACAACTGGCTTTTTGTCTCCACGCTCATTTTTCTTAATTTTATGTAGATAGGCCGCCCTTAACGCCACTACATCGTTACGTTCACACAGCACTTTCCTATTTGATTTAGTTTTTTTAAAACGAAATCCTATTTTGTGGAGCAATTTTCGAAGAGTTTCACGTTTTGCTTGGAAATTTATGTCTTCCCTAAGAACATTCAGTAACTTCGATAAGGTCGGAATTTCTTTTCTTACTGAATAAAATTCATGTATCTTTCTTCTTATAACACCAATGTCAAAATCATCAATTTCCAGTTTCCCTGATTTCCTTTCCCTTTTCTTGCCAGGGGTAGAGATTTTGGAATTAGTTTCCTCAGCATGTTTCTCTTCATTGATTAGTTTGTAGACAAATCGTTCGGAAACACCTGTAATAAAACATAAAATAGGTACCTCAATCACTTAGAAATTTATCACGACAACAACATACTTCTAGGTTTTAAACACACAAAAAAATATTTGGGTGGCAATCTTACTATGTCAGAATATACATGTTGTGACGTCTGCATATAAAATCTCCAGAAAGAAAATAGTGAAATTAAATATGTACCAAAAATTTATATCTATTTTTATAATTTTAAGCTCATGTCGTGTCAAGGCGTGACTCTGGCAGAATATAGTCGACAACGGCTGGTTGCCATTACATCCAAAATTTAATTTAATTAAGACATTATATGTTTATAAGCTTATTTTAAATTTCAAATAAAATCAACTCCTTAATGTTTTTTAAATGGGCGACTTAATTTTTTCCATATCTGGCAACACTGACCTGTCGCAGCAGCAACGCGTTCATTCAGCTTTTCGAATGGTATTATTGGAGCTTGGAGGCGTTTCTCTTCTCTCATAAAAGATAAAACTTTTAAAATAATTAGCCGTGCATCACTTTTAAGAGGTTTCGGCATTTTATTTGCACTTTTTACAATGAAATCGAACAAAAACAACGGGAGCACTCACACTAGACAGAAACTGACAGCGGAATGTTTTTTTCACAATGGCGGATGACGAGGCTGTAGTTACAATTTTGCCCACCTGAACAGATAACTTGGTGGCGCTGTACTTTGCGTTCAGCCGGATTGTGGTGGCGATGCGTTCTACAAAGCGGCGTTCAACGTTTAGCTTTATTGTCAGCAAGGAGCAATATAGGGTATAAATAAATTAAAATTATATATATAAATTATAATAAGACAGCAAAAAAATATTTATGTGTGTAAAAACATAAAAATAAAAAAGTTTTATCGTAAAAAGTATCTAATATTGTTATATGGGAATCACACAAACGATAGGATTGTCAGGGATTTTTTTCTTCAAAATGAGATAATCTTCGTTACCGATATTTATTAAATCATACTTTGTACATACTCCAATAATAATGCTCGGGTGTCCGACGAATACCAGAATCTACGACACCGTACCCATTTTGATGTGCGAAATAACCTCTTTTGTCCAAGGCTTTTTCACACTTCCGGACTGTTAACTATAGACGTTTTGAAGCTGACGATTGAACTTATATTTGAACTCACAATTTTCACGAATGTTATCAACGTTTGCAATTTTTTTATTTCCATATTAATTTCGTTATGTTATGAGAAAGGTGTTAGTTGTGATGCCATTTTGGTTTTGATTATCATGCAGCGTTAATTGAAACTAAAACTTTCAAAGCGGCGTATCGATGATGCGCCCGTTTGTATGTGGGCGTCACATTAATAAGCCGCTCTGACGAAGTGCTCATGTAAACCGCTGTACTTTATTTCAGCCTAATTGAAATCCGGCTGAACGTGACGTACCCGTATTGCATTACAGCGACTGTTTTCATTCCGCAACGCTAACACATGTAATACGCCATGTTATATAATATGTCTGTGACATATATACAAAAAAAGACAAGTAAACGTTAAAATTTCTTGTATTTTTTATTGTTTTAAAAACCTATTTAGAGGCTAAAAAGTCCACCCATGCCGGGACTTGAACTCGCGACATCTGGCTAACCATACCAGCGCTCTCCCAATTGAGTTAATGGGCAAGTGCAGGCATCGGCGAAATTTCGAGCCTCTTTACAAACTTCTCTGTATTACGTTTTTATTGCTTCCTGGGTAATCTGCCATACTAAAAAATATTCTGTGAAAAAATTTACTGGGCACAGACCGACGTCGTAGACGTAGGTGCAAACGAGACAAATATAGTCTCGTTTGCACCTTAAGGATACCCTAAAAAAATGCCGTTAGATATTAGAAATAATAAGTCAGTATTCTAGCGATCGGCTATCTCCCACCCACTACTTTATTTTGTCAGACAAAGCTTACCCGATCAAATGCTATAAGTAGGCACTTATTTTAAAGATAGAGTACACTGTATAACGCTCGAATATAATTTGTTACATCAAAGCAGAATCCAAGCTTTGGTACGATACAATGCTATGATACAAGCAAATAAGTTCAAAGAATCGCTCGTAGCCCCGGCTGCCTGAGTGATCTTAAACGATCACGAAGGTTAAGCAACACAGGGCGCGTTCAGTGCATGGATGGGTCGCCGTCTATGCCTAACGCTAGTGGCATTTTTCCGAGCGGTTCCGTGCTTCGCAAGGCACGTTAAGCTGTTGGTGCCGGCTGCCGTCGATAGATGGCAGTCGTTAAGCCAAGTCAGAGGCCTTAAGGCGGCTTGAAAACTTCTGACAGTAGACGAGCCACTAGTCTACAAGCCTCCACCAATCCGGACTTGGCCCCCGTGGTGGAGTATGGCCTATACCTTCCTCAGGGATGAGACCCGTGCCCCTCGGTGGGGACATAATGGGTTGATGATGAGATGATGAGATTTAAAACTTATTATTTATATCATAATCTATCACTCAACCCACAATTTTCCATTGCCGGACATACACCTCCTCCAAGGCACGTCATTGGTTTCAGTCCTCGGCCATTCTCATACAGCCGCTACCGTCATTTTGCCTCAAACCGTCGTATTACATTTCGGTTAGGAAAATTAACAGCCGCATAACAGTTGTACATAAATAAATTAAAAGGGCCAATTTTATAAATCTCCACTTTTACACGCAACAATGGAAAGAAAAGTATATTTTGTAACTTTAACGTAGGTACAAACAAAACATAGTAACATTAATATCGTTGTTACAGAAATACTTAAAATAACAATACTCATAATGAAATTCAATTCAAATATTTTTATTCTTTTTAAAAACAAAATGAACGTCGACGTGTTAGTTCCACAATTAATAGATTATGCGGAGAAGAAGCTAACAAAGAAACTCCACATTTATTCTCTTCAAAACACGTTTTAACTTAATTAACAGAGTTTTCAACTTAAGCATTATTACTCATGAATAAGTTCAACACTAGACACAATCGTCTTTTAAATACTCTTTAATATTAATCTAATGTTTAATACCAAACACCGATTACGCCGATGATGACGATGATGATGATAAAGATAAAGGAACATAGCGAAAAAAAGGAATATACGCGTCGCGAAAATTATGGTTACACTGATTTTTTTACAAATATTGATCATTAACAAACTCAATGAGCAAAATTTACTGTCTAGCATAAAATCTAATTCTTTTCAAAATCTAATTTCCTAATGGAACATGTGTTCCAGGAATTGTACATTTGAATAATACATCAGGATGGGTTCGTTTATGACAATTTGTTATATTAGGTATGAAAATTAACATCAAGCACAACTGTTATTCGATCAGAGGTCAGGACAGTCTTTACTCATTAGCATTATTAAATTTTATTCAATTTGCAAAATTTTATTAGTCAGCGTTAGAACGGTTTCTTTTACGACTTTGTTCGTCTTCAAAGCAGAAAAGTGCCCTAAGTGAGGACCTTTAACGTAGTCGCGCGTCCACTTTCTTATTATGGTCTTGGCTGTGGCTTGATCGTGTTTGTAACGCGCTCAATTTCTCAAAACTTAAATTATTCTTCTTTACTTCAGAAACTTTGCATAGGTACTTAACTACTTCAGAATACAGAAATCAACCAGTACCCGAAACCGGCGTGCGCGCATGCAATGACTAATGAATTTTGAGGAAGCGAAAGTGATCCGTTAGGATCGTGGCAAGTGGCAGTCCCTGGTCCCTGCCTACCCCTCTGGGATACAGGCGTGAGTTTATGTATGTGTGTATCATAAGCAGCATATATACGTCCCACTGTTGGGCACAGGCCTTTTCTCAGAGAGAATAGAATAGAATAGAATAGAAACAGTTTATTTGTTGCACACCAAACACACAAAAGAATTTTAACACAGAGTCAACCAAAGAAATACATATATAGTTAAAACTAAGTTTACATATACAGCCGTATGTGAAAACTGTGAGAGAGAGTATGGGCTTAATCAACACGCGTGCCCACCGCAGATTGGGGATTTCAAGCGCTGATTTTTTATTTCTGTCCACACACACATACAAGCATTTTGTTTGTATGTGTGTATAGACAGAAATAAAAAAAATGTTTCAACGTAACGAATTCACATTCTGTTTATTGAATGTCCATATATTATGTTATCTGCTGTTTTCGGGTATAATTGTAGTGGAGAAAATGTCAGCGAAACGCGTAGCGTCGGTCTAGCGAGCTATGGCGGGTGTCCCATGCTGCATTTTCCGGTTCAGACACACTCGAGTCTCCACTCGAGAACCCGTTTACCTCATCAGTTATTTGTTCGGAAGATGGGAAAACTTCTCAGAGGCCCTTAGCCTAGAATTTTGATTGCCATTGGTAGGAGTCGGTATAGGTAGCGATAATTTTCTTATTGCCAATATTGGTTAGACTTGCCAAAGAACGAAGAAGGTGCAGAGATTCTCGAGTGGAAGTGGCAAATATAGGGAGCACGCCTACTGCCTCACTGGACCGACTATTGAGGCAGATTGGTGCCAGCGGCTGAATTAGGATGGCGGACGTGGCGTACATTTGGGGAGGCCTATGTCTAGAATTGAACGAATACGGGCTGATTGATTGACTACCTACGAATGTTATTTTATACACAATCACCTACGACTTAAAAACTCCTCGTTACTACAGGAACAATTCCAAATGAGTCGTGACCCTAAACACACCTCCAAATGGAGCACGCCCAAGGGTCAAGTATTAATTAGCATTGTTATATTTAATTTAGTCTGGAAGCCTTGAGAGCTCGCGGCCACAGAGCGAAAAACAATGTATTTTGTCAAGTATCTACTTCTATTTTCACTCAAAAAAAATTCTGATCGAATCTAGTCTAATTTGGTTAATAGTTTCCTTTTTGTTAGTCTTGCGTTTTATGTGAGGCGCGTAATATTAGCTAATTGAAATTGCGAGTCGTCACCAATGCTCGTACTGTCGATTTTTATTGTAATGATTGGCTAAAAGCGCTAGCTCCATTACACGATATTTTTCTTTTTTTACAGTTCGAAGTTCTCTTAATTTGCTTATTACTCTTAACTAGTTTAGTTCAGTCATTGCATTGTTGTCTTTATCTTTCAGAGACGTTATTAGACTTTTTTATATAGAGACGTTACCACTTGACATTCTCTCGCATTTCTAGCATGTCCAGGTCTAACGTGCTCTTGTCTTAAGATGTGCTCTTGTCTTGAACAACCCAAGTTTTTCGTGACACAAAAAAATAGACGACTGCAGAGCATTCCATATCTTTACCGGTCACATCAGAAACGAAATCGCGATCAATATTCTATCCCTCTTGTACCCATTCAGATACCCGTATCAACGAATTAATTAATATTTCCGTCTCTTACCTCTTCAGAGTCACCAAAATGAACTGCTTGTCGAGCCCCTGCTCGATTGCTCCCGGGCCAGCGGCCACCAACTTCGCGAGCTTAGTCACCCATCTGCTGGCTGCGCAGTGCCTGGTCTCCGAGTCTTGGATCCCGGACAGTCTGCATCGAGTTAAAGGTTTGTTACATTTACGGTTGATCTTAAAATGGAACCGTTGTGTCTGTGAACGATGCTGCATAAAACTGACTCTAAATAATAAATCAAGTATACTTAGTGTAATCTATATCAGATTATTTGATTCACTTACCGGTATCAGCTAACACATACGAAGGTAAAAAAAAAGAGTTGCATAACCCGCCTGCCAAGCGTGGGTGATTAAGGCAAAACCCCTCATGGTTTTCAAAACCATGAGGGGGGCCTATGTCCTGCAGTGGGCGTTAAATGGCTGATGACGATGATGATGAAATTGTAATCACAACTCTATACTTACTAACTACCTTTACAGATGGCGATCACTTCGACTTTATCGTGGTGGGCGCCGGCACGGCCGGGTCTATTGTCGCCAACCGACTATCGCAAGTTGAAAACTGGAAGGTGCTGCTGCTAGAAGCTGGAGGGAATCCACCTATGGAGAGCATTGTGAGTTCCTGAACTGTTATACAAGTATTGTGATAAATTGGTTTCTAAAACCTTAGCAATGCTTAACTTATAAGTCACAAAAACATCCCGTCATGCTTTATTGTACATTAATTTCAAGCAAACTGAGGATAAACACTAACTTTCTTTACTGAACATGTTTTTATTTCAGATTCCTAACTTCTCTGGAGAAACGCATCACAGCAAAGACGCCTGGCAATACTTCGCGGAACCTGATGGTTTGACCAACCGCGGCTGCAAGAATGGTAGATCCTTCTGGCCCCGAGGCCGCACTCTGGGGGGTACCAGCACGATCAACGGACTCCTGCACCTGAGAGGAAGCGAGATGGACTACGCACCGTGGCACTTGGAAGATGGAGATGGGTGGGACTGGGCATCGCTCAAAAAAGCCTACAAGAAGAGTGAAAAAATGCTTGACCCGTTCATCTTAAATAATCCCAAGTTACTAGAAGATCACGGCACCAAAGGAGAATTCACAGTCAATCAATTGAATACCACTCACGATGAATTTGTTCAAAACCTAACAAGAGCTTACACAGAGATGGGTCTGGAGTTTTTGGAAGATCTGAGTGGACCTACTCAAATGGGTGTAGGTAAAATTAGAGGAGCTAACAACAAGGGCAAGCGGGTCAGCTCCGCTACTGCATTTTTAAATCCAATAGGAGATAGAAAGAACCTGTATCTCTTGAAAAACTCTTTCGTAACTGAAATTATTATCAAAGACGGAAAAACCAAAGGAGTGAATGTTATGCTGAACACAGGGGATATTGCTAAGTTTTACAGTGATAAAGAAGTTATTGTCAGTGGTGGAGCTGTGAATACGCCCGTCGTATTAATGTTATCTGGAATCGGTCCCAAGAAACATCTTAAAGAAATGGGCATACAAGTAAAAGCTGATCTACCAGTAGGAAAGAACCTACAAGACCATGTGAGGATGCCAATTCCAGTAAGCATTGATACCGGTGCCTTGAAGAAGAATGAAAGCTATTGGTTGAAAGCGACTGCTGAATACTTGCTGGACCAGACTGGACCGCACGCTACAAACTTCGATCAACCTAACGTTAACGCGTTCCTGTCAGTTCCCGCCGGAAAAGTATTGCCAGATGTGCAGATTGACCATAACTATTTCGTACCAGAGACATCGTACGTTTATCCATCGTGCAAAAACATAATGTCATTCGAAGAGGAAATCTGTACGCAGTTTTCCGACTTTAACAAAGACAAAGAATTAGTGTTACTATTCGTTTCGCTATGCAGACCTCATTCTACAGGAGTCATTGAACTCAGGAGCACAAACCCAACAGACTTCCCTAAGATCTTTCCTAAGTATTTCACCGACCCGAAAGACATGGACATTTACGTGAAGAGCGTGAAGCGAGTGATTGAACTTCTCGACACTCCCACATTCAAGGCGATGAACGCGGAACTAAAAAGGTTATACTACAAAGATTGTGATGGTTTTGAATTTAAGAGTGATGAATACTGGGAATGCATGGCCAGAACTGTTACATACAATGTCTATCACCCTGTGGGAACTGCCAAAATGGGCAAGTCTGGAGACCCGACCGCGGTAGTTGATAGCAAACTGAAGGTCCATGGAATTAAGGGCTTGAGAGTAGTAGATGCTAGTATAATGCCTACAATCACTAGTGTTAATACAAATGCACCCACTATGATTGTTGCTGAGCGAGCATCCGATTTCATTAAAGCTGATTATGGTGTGAATATAAAAGATGAATTGTAATACTACACAACCTTTTTTATTTGAGAACCTTCCTCTTTTGATTTTGATATCAAATTTAATTTTTCCATTGAAAAGTACTTCATACTTGATTGTAAGTTTATAAATCACAGATCAAACTCTAATCTGTTTCACAGATTAGGTTTTTTTCATAAATAATTAGTCTGCGTAAGAAATGTTACCTTGTTTCTTTAGTTTTTTCTTGATATTTCCACTTTTAATCAGCATAGTTCAACCTGCCATAAATGTTTTAGACAAAGGTATTTTACCTCTAGAAGAGAACTCAGTGGCTTTACAATTTTTCGTTGATATAGAGAATGATTGCAGTAAAAGTTCGTGTAACGTATTATCTCGATGCTCTAAGTGTTGTATTCCCAATCAGATCGGGGAAGATTGCAGTACCATCGAGGCTTACGGGGTAAACTATGACAAAGTTCCAGCTAAAGATAGAACAAGTATTCTTTTCGTATACCCAACCATACAACAGTACAATCAGATTGGGCACTGCGATTTCTTTATTGACTACAACTGTGATACCAAAAGCACGCGAAGAAAAAGACTCGTGGTCGCTATACCATTTGATACGAGACTTTACAGAAGTCATTTCAAAAGCAACGCAAATATAATGAGAGTTTATAAGAAAGAAAAACCCAAGTACTGTAATAATAGAGACCAAGATCCTTTGAACAATTGTTTGCCAGTTAATTGTGACTGGTGCTATAATGGAAACAGACCCTTTTACGATAGAAAAAGGAATATTTGTACTGAAGCTCCTTATTGCATAAATGATGTTCTTAGTGAGGATAAAACCGACCCTGATTTGCCGGACACAGCCTACGTACCTTCATCTAATGTTTGTACAAACTTGCGAAATCCACTAACCTATGAAGACATTTATGCATTTAACAGCGGAGGCCCATTAACTGTTACTAAACCTACACAGGCTATTCAAGAAACTGAAAAACCTGATCCGATATCACGATTTCTTAAACTGATATCAATGTCACCAATAGATAGCTGCAACCCCAATTGGTCAAAGCTAGTATTACATACATTAACTTTGATTATTTGTATTTGTGCAGTTATAATGGGATCATGTTGTTGCTTGAAGACTCTTGCAACCTTGTTAATAACTTCTAAATGCCGCATGAAGAAATATTACAAAAGGCACAAAACGACACTCCGGGCAAAGTGTAAGATGGCGCGCTCGGACGAATTGACCGAACCGACACATGAGTTACTGAAAGAAGTGATATGCAGAGATTTACCAGAGCAATACCTGGATGACATAAAGCTCTGTGATAGGATGAGTAAGAGGTTAAAGTGGAAGAAGAGGTACAGGATGGTGGACTTAGGCAGTCAAGTGAGTTTAGACACAAGACACGTAGACACCACAAATAGTGACGAGTCCTCTATGAGCAGCTTGGAAGATGCTGACATAAGAAAGTTCATGAAGTGACATCATTATCAGCCTATGCTTGTCCACTGCTGAACATAGGCCTCTCCTATTGCACGCCACTGAGCATGGTCCTCGGCTAATCTCATCCAGCTTTTGCCAGCCACCCTGCGGAGATCGTCGCTCCACCGAGTCTGAGGACGTCCTACACTACGTTTACCCATCCGCGGTCTGAACTCAAGAACTCGTCTACCCCATCGATTATCAGTTCTTCGGATGATATGGCCGGCCCACTGCCACTTCAGAATGCTAATTAATATGAAGTGACATAGTTTACGTTTAATCTTTATGATCGAGATTTTGTGAAATGACAATGATTATTTGATTGAGAGTGAAAAAAATTACAAAAACGTCTGACTAATTAGAAAAGATCGTTTTTCAGCAATAGTGATTAGATAAAAATATTTAGAAGTCTTTATTGGAAAATTGGACATGCAAATGCACACACGTTACAGATTACTACGAAATTCCATTGAAATTTTGTGCACATTTTCGGCGCTTTCGAACTAATAGGATTGCATTGTAAATTGCCAGGCAGTCCAGTAAAATAGATCGGTGGAATTCCAAACAACAATGTTTGACGGATTCAGCAAGTAAAATATTCAAAGCATTCGGTGGTAGATACGCGCCAATCCCTGGAGGAATAGGTGATGTCCTTCATTCTACTATGTTTTAATTGAAATGAATATGCCATTTCCATATTAATAACAGGCTGGCGGTTAACACGCTTGACTACACGTGTTGGTGTAAGGACATCACGAAAATAAAAGAAAAGTAAAGTAAAAAGTAAAAAATTGTTTATTGCACCTAAAAATATATGCAGTAAGGTGTACATTATTTATTTATTAAACTGTGCATCACTTGGAGTTTAGACAACGTACATTTTTTCCAGGGGCCTTAAACTAGGGCCTGTATCTTAAGGAACCAGTTAAATTAATAGTTTAGACAACGTACATTTTTTCCAGGGGCCTTAAACTAGGGCCTGTATCTTAAGGAACCAGTTACATTAATAGTTTTAGAAATTACATTTTATAAACTTAAATATAAAACGGAATCTTAAAAACATATTTTTAGTTTTGAACTTACTCAAAACTAAAAAACGCAAAATAAAAATAAAATCGAGTCATCACCTTCATCACCTTGCCTGGTTACTATAACGCACCCTGTGTAATGCATTCTTGTTTGGAATCAGAACAAGTGGTTGTATTGTGTGGAAGTTATGTGGATAATAGTATAACATTGAACTTCTTGTCTAACCAGCTTATAACTGAGTTACGGCCCCGTTGTCTGCGAAAGATGGCGTAATGGGAAAAGGCCTATGCCCAAAAGTGGGCAGAGATGGGCTGATGATGATGATGATGATAATGAGGGTCCCGTTGGTACCTTTCGAGTGCGGAATTCTAAAAAATAAAAGAAGGGATGGTGTTTATTGAGTAAATTATTAGTAACGCATTTCAATTAATGGTCCGTGTGGTGCCGGATTAAGAATAGCGTCACTCCATTTTATTCCGTGGATGTCGTAGAAGGCAAAGTGCTAAGGAAATAAATTACCAGGAGACGGGCAGAAGCGTCTTTCTGAGATGCCAACCGCATATTGCGATCGGCATCCCGCCTGCCAAGCGTGGCGATTATGGCAAAACCCTTCATGGTTAGGAAAAACCATACTGCAGTGGGCGTAAAATGGCTGATGATGAACGTTTTTCACGTGCCTATATAGATAGATTATGTATAGGATAAATATATTGGTTTATCAGGAGCCTGGCATGTTACATACCCTGATCTCTGCCTACCCTCCGGGATTTAGATATACTTGTGCTTCTTATGGCAAAAATTTTTGTGTGTCCTGAGCGTTTTGTTTATTTTTTGTTTTAATTGCGTATTTTTTATTCATTATCTTATCTACTACAGTTGCGAATTAAGAAGAACAAAAATTCTTAATTCGCAACTGGTTGCAAACCACAGTTACGAAAACCGCCGGAGGGTTTGAGTTTAAGAAAATGTCACAGTCGTCCGGAGGGGTTTTGTCATATTAGTTAGCCTACGACCTATGTATTCTCAGACTTGCCAGATGTATAAAAAAAAAAAAAATGGGTGAAGCCGTTTCGGAGGAGTTCGATAACAAAAACTGTGATGGTCATGTCTCTGATATTTATTTTCTGTTATATAATATTAAACCTGACTTAATACCGCCATAAGTCTAACTGAGGACCGTTTTAGTGGAATCGTTGGTACCTCAAAAGGAAAAACGGAACCCTCATGGGATCACTTTGTTGTCCGTCCGTCCGTCCGTCTGTCTGTCAAGACCCTTTATCTCGGGAATCTACATAGGTCTTCTTAAATTCTAAGTTAACGTAAAAAAAATAAGGCCGTTTATGACACTCAAGGGAATCAAAATTTATAGGGTACAAAATTTATTAAATTTCGCAAGTAATATCTTTTTATACTACAAGTAGAGGAAAAAATCTGAAATATTCCTTTTTAATTAAATTATAAAAAAAAGTACTGCGAGACTCGATTCCTGAACTATTTATAATATGCAAGTACCTACATTTTTGTATGAAACCCTCGGTGGGTGAGTCCCACTCGCACTTGTCCTGTTCTTATAAAATAGGACCGTTTGTTTATTAACTTTCCAACATTAACTTTACTCCTTCGACGCTTGGAAGCAGCTTATTTAGTTCGAACCTGATCTAAAACAATCCATCGATAAATCTACCCCTATCTCTTTCAGATCGGCTGAGAGCGAATGCAACAGCAGTATCATGAAATCACAGAGAACGTCTTTACCTAACATATTATATTGACTCCTCGTCAAAGACAATGAGTCCCTAAAAAGTTTGTCGACTTAACAATAAGCTTTCTTGAAAATAAGCTCTCTTCGTAAATTGGAGCCTTTGGTATATGTTCAGAGAAATGTGTTTGTCAGTAGCTTTTCATTTCCGATACAATGCTGAAGTTTTCAATAAAAGTATACTTATGCCAAGTATGTAAGACTCCTCTGTAGAGATATATTCACAAACTCACAAACATTACACTGAAATGCCAAGAATGCTACTATTTACAACAAATTGAATGACCTACATGGAATACTGCGGAATATTTCCTTAATTTAACGATTTTTACCAACAAAGAAACAACCAACAAGCGGCTCCGCTCCGGTATGCCGTGATGCCGCTCTGGTGCTATTCAATTTTATTTCATACTTACAAAGGTAAAGGCAGAAACCACGGGTTTTCATTCGCATCGCGTCGAATTGCATCACATCGCATCGCATCGCATCGCATTACATTACATTACATGAGCTCACGCCTGTCTCCCGAAGGAGTAGACAGAGACAGATTAGGGTTTGCCACGACCCTGACAAATCTCTTTTGCAATGGGATTAAAAAACTCCAAACATTCTTTCCAAATCTGCCCTCGCGGAATGGAACGTATAGGTGGTCTACACTAAGTTGGGCACAGATCTGTGGCGCGGCAGAAGTTTTAACAGTTTACATAATTATTCTAAAACCTAGAACTGATGCACTGGACTGGCTTTCATTCCAGACATCTTTGTCGTCTAAGTAATCTCTAATGTTATGGTAGCCTTTTTTGCACAAAGTGTGTTTTTTTTTACATCATTACTCATTTTTACACGCGTTTCTGGCAAGCTTAATGTATCTGTGGCACTCTTATCTTAACCCCTGAGCCTGACGATTTCATCATCATCAGCCATTTGACGCCCACTGCACATAGCCATGAGGGGTTTTGCTATAATCGCCAGGTTTGGCAGGCGGGTTGGCGATCGCAGTATGCGGTTGGAATCTCAGGAAGTCGCTGCTGTCCGTCTTCTGGTAATTGATTTCCTTAGTCGCCTTCTACGACGTCCACGGAAGGAAATGGAGTGACGCTATTCTTAATCCGGCGCCACACGGAAGCCCCACGCCTGACCATTTAGTTCTATTTGTTTTGCCTGTGCTTGCATCTTTGTGCTCTCTGTTTGTCTCAATGTTGTAAAATTGTGCTCTGTTTTCTCTTGTGCAACTATTTCTTGTATTTAAATTGTTGTATATGTGTGTGTACGCAGATGCAAATAAATGTTTTATCTATCTATCTATCTATTTATGTTAGCTTTTTGAACCCTTACTTCTAAATACGACCTCATAAGTTTTAAGCTTTTCCCATTTGTTCCGTAGTGTTTTAATATTAATTTTGCGGTATTTATAGTCAAGCGTGCTATGCTGGTACGTAGAACAAGTGGTATTAGTTAGGGTGGTTGGGGCCTATAATATGTGCGGTTGATAAATTGTTTTGTTGATTTATTTTGCGCAATTCCTTCTAAATTTCTAAAGTTGAAAGAACAAACGTTGTTATCGTTTAAATGAAAAACTGTAACCGACGTATTGCGCATTTTGATATGAGTTTTTTTATCGTGTAACAGATCTGCCTTTGCCCAGCAGTGGGACACAAACGGCTAACTAAAACAGATCTGCCCTAAATGATAAGTTGATAACTGAAGAGCTGCGGAGTGGTGAAAACCAGCGTTGGAGACCACTTAGTGGTAACTATCCTTGTAACCAATGTGTTACCTGAGCTCTCACCAATTACCAGAATGGCCATACACCATCTTAAAATGGTTAAGCCGCTGTTGAAAAATGAAATGAAAAACTTTTATTGTAAAACGGTTATAAAAAAAAGTAAAAAATTATTTTTTACCAAATGAATTATGTTACATGCATATGGATTAATTATTATAAATCTTAGTTTCAATTTAAAACATAATAAACAATAATATTTAGATAACATTAGGTAGTGGTGACCGTGTCCCCACACTAGGCTGAGCCTGTATCGTGGGCGACGACATTTTACACAAAATAGTATTGTCATTTAGACGTGCAGTGCTGATATTGCGTGATTTATTGTTAGTGTACATTATTATTAATATATTTTTTTTAAGAAATGGAATGGAAAGTTAGATCATATAAAATTAAACTAAATCAAATAAATTAAATAGAATTGAATCAAATCAAATTAAATTTAATTAAATCAAACAAAGAATTCGTTGGATATATGATTATAAATACACATACATACACACACACACACATATACAAATATACATAAGTATACATATTATACACAAATACATACATATACATATATATACACATACATATACATACATACATATACATATATACATATACACATACATATACATACATACACACACACATACATACATATATAAAAAGGGTTATAGGCTCACAAGCTAGGATTGTTGTACATTATAATTTATGTGTTTTGGAAATAAATGTTCTGATTTCTGATTACTGTTTCTGATTTTATTATTTTTATTTTATTCTTAACACTTTCATCAAATTAAATAAAATTATTAATAATAATAACTTCCACACAACACAATCACTTGTCTCTAGTCCTAAACTAGGATACCTTATGATGGCAAGGACATCACAAACTGTATAATTGTTTTAGGCAGCCTTTTTTCCACTCCAAGATCGAGGGAAAGTCCTTAAAGACTAATAAAGTCTGGTCGGAACCAGAAAGTTGTCCATTACTTAATGAAGGTGGATGAAAATCAAGAGCACATTCCACTCCTGGGAAAACGGCTTATAGTGCGCTCTAAGTAACGTTAATTTTGGCATATCGATTTAAAAGTTTATCCCGAGCGCCCGGGTGGCTTTAATAACCGGATCGCGTTCGGTAGTATCACACTCTTGAAAGTTCGTGTTAGTTAAGAGAGAACGCGATGTACTAAGCTGTTGTTTGGTTTATTGCCCTTATGTATGGCCTACCCTTCCTTGATATATTATTTTATTTTATTTATTTGGCACACAAAACTGGTTACAAGAAAAACAAAGAAACAATTTACCTTGCTCTAGCCCATAACCCTAAACTTGCGCACAGCATGATTATAAGTTATGAAAAGGAAATAATGATAAAATTTGCAATAAAACTGGCATGCAGGAATAACATCATCATTATCAGCCATTTTACGCCCACTGCAGGACATGACTCCGTGGTTTTCATAACCATGAAGGGTTTTGCCATAATCGCCACGCTTGGCAGGCGGGTTGGCGATCGCAGTACTTTTGGAATCTCAGGAAGATGCTGCTGCCCGTCTCCTGCTAATGTTTTTCCTTAGTCGCCTTCTACGACATCCACGGAAGAAAATGGGGTGATTTTATTCTTAATCCTGCGCCACACGGAACGGAATAACATAGAAAAACAAAATTACGTAAACTTAATAATTACAGAAGGTAGTTAATATTATGTTTTGTGTACATAAACAAGGTAATTTCCGTACAAACACAGGTAGTTTGGTTTTAATTTACAAATGTCATGCTCGACGGCAATAAAACTTGGCAGAGCTGCTGATAGTTTTCAAATAATGTTAATAATGCTATTGTTATCCGGTGTTAAGTTAATAATGTATAGTCCTCACAAAAGTTTTGATTCGAAGAAAGTTTTCAAATAGTCTGTCTATAAATAGGCGTGTCTTGTGTTAAATTTAGAAATAAATAAAAATACTAAATAACCTGCCAAGTGCGAGTCGGTCTCGCTCACCGAGGGTTTCGTACTACCGAACAATATAATATTACGAATTGACTGATAAAGGTTTTTTTTATCCGATTCGGTAACCATAGTAGGAGTCCGACTCAGACTTGGCCAATTTGTATTATTTGTTGATATATTTAGTACCTACCTCTCCTGCGACGACCGCCTTGTGGCACCCACTCAGGCCAAGAAGACGTTGGCGAGACGACCTCGACCGACACATGCCGGAGTGGTCTGAGGTGGCACAAGACAGAAACATTTGGTCTGAGTTGGGGGAGGCCTTTGCCCAGCAGTGGGACACAAACGAGGCTACGTAAAAATATATATATATATATAGTACAAAGTTTGAGCTATAATCACGCCCCAACGTTGACGCTCTTACGATTAAAAGGAAAAAAACAAAAATAGTTTTTTATGTGGTAAAAATAAGATTTTGTTTTTTTAAGGCCGGGCGGGATCTCCGAGCGCACAGATTTCTATAGGACTTATTGCGCTGCGCGAGCGCATAGTTGGGAGAAAAAGTTGGCGTTTTTTAAATTACAGAAATTCAAATCCTGCAAATAGAATTTTGACGACCGACGACGCTAAAACATTCAGTAATTTTGGTAGGTATTTTTTTATTATCCAAAACTCAGTTCAGCTCAAATAAAACTATAAGTAGCTACTAGTTATGATTTAGACTTATGATTGCGATTTTTTTATGGTATGAAGTCATACAATTTATGACCGATAGTCCTAGATAGAACATTGAAAAGTAATATATATATATATATATATATATATTTTTCGTGATCCATTCGAGAATAAAATCTATTTTAAAACACCTGATTTAGGGGTTATGTCGGAGAACCCAGCCTTTAGTCCGTATTCGCTTATTTAACACCTACGTGCTTGACTTACGAAAGTTTCAGTAAGAAAGTATTTTATTACTTGTTAGGAAATCTGCCATTATTAACATATTAATATATTCGGTGAGCAGGTTGTTGGTGGACAAGAAACTGTGGATTAGGCCTTTATAAGTGTCAGTAAGATAGACCTTATAGGGTCCTTTTGGCACCTTTCCTATACGTAAATTTACTAAAACGTGGACACCCGTTTTAATAAATTATCAAATCATTGTCGGGTCCACAGTGAAAAACCGAATATAACGGCATGAAACTCTATTGAAAGCACATGGCAATAAAATACGACTTAAATAAAAGCCCAAATTTTCCAACAAGAACTCAATATTAAGTATTCACAATTTCCCAGCGCACTTTGCGCCACAAAATGGAAAAAAAAAAAGAAATCGCTCTTCATTCAATAGCAAGTTTCGACTAATGGATGCATTGTTTGACCCTCTGACGATGTAAAATGTAAGGGAGAGCCGGTAAAAATGCAATTCAGCAATATCAGTGCGATCCGAAAAGGCTTTTCACTTTTAAATTTTAAATCGCTCCGCGCCGAACGCGGGGCATTTTCAAATTGAACGTAGGGGTACAGTCGGCCGCTGGTCAACCTTTGAATTTTTGTTGAAAATGAGTCCGTAATGTATCTTAGTGGAGTCATTAGGGGGCACGGGTCTCTTCCACCACGGGGGCCAGGTCCGGATTGGTGAAGGCTTGTAGACTAGTGGCTCGTCTACTGTCAGAAGTTGTCAAGCCGCCCTAAGGCCTCTGACTTGGCTTAACGACTGCCATCTATCGACGGCAGCCGGCACCAACAGCTTAACGTGCCTTGCGAAGCACGGAACCGCTCGGAAAAATGCCACTAGCGTTAGGCATAGACGGCGACCCATTCATGCACTGAACGCACCCTGTGTTGCTTAACCTTCGTGATCGTTTAAGATCACTCAGGCAGCCGGGACTACGAGCGATTCTTACGAGCTTAGTGGAGTGTACCTACGTAAAATAAAATCGTTCGGCATCGTTTATATTTCAATCAATCAATCAGTCCATACTCGTCCACTGCTGGATGTAGGCCTCCCCCAAGGCACGCTACTTCCTCCTGTCTTCGGTCATCCTCGTCCAGCCACTGCCAGCAATTTGATATTTTGTGTGGAGAAAATATAAACGATCCTGAAGTAGTTATCAGTAAATATTTACATATTCGGCCAATGTTTCGTTTAAAATGCCAATGAAAATCGTCGTTGAAGGTCAAAGCGAAATTACAAGGCAAACTACTTTCGTTGCAAAGAAACCAAAAGAATTTATAGTCTTTTCTTAAATACAACAAAAGTGTTATTAAAATAAAGCAAAATCTGATAAGTAGGTACCCATATCGACAAATAAACCATTTCCAATAACAAAAAGTTTAAAAATCACTTTTAATTCAGATAATTCAGATTTTGTGATATTGTATCGTCATCATCATCATCAGCCATTTGTCTCCCACTGAAGGACATAGGCCTCCCTCATGGTTTTCTAAGCTTCCCAGTTCAAGTCTATTTTATTTATTTTATTTTATTTAGAACAAAAAACAGGTTACAGACACATTTACCAAATTTTACATACATTACAGATCAGATCTAGCCTATGACCCTAAACTTGTGTACCTAGCATGCATTTAGACTACTTGTAATTTTAACCTTAACTTAATTACCCTTATAGTAATTTACTTTATTTTATTTTATTCTCTCAGGGTGCTCTGAGGGCGCTACGGACAGCTTTTATAAAGACGTAAAAGCTCTAAAAAATATCTATGCGACGATATACGACGCATCCTAACAATGGGGTTGTAAAAAGAAGTGTTATTTTTGTAGGTTTGTAAAGGGAAGAGTAGAGGTTTGCGACTGCGATATCTAATATTAAATTTTATCTGAGATACGAGAGAGGGAGAGTCTATCTTTGAGTGTATAATTTTGTGAAGGAAAGTTAAATCGTGTTGTTTCCGACGTAGCTCGAGAGAAGTCACATTGAATTTTAGTAGTCTATTCTTGTAATGTGGGACTGAGCGCCCACAAGTAAGTCTATAGCATAATATTTTTAAACATTTCTTTTGCACCTTTTCTATCTTATTTATATGTGTTAAATAAAACGGGGACCATATGGGGCATGTGTGGAATTTTTAGCCTCTAAATAGGTTTTTTTAAATCGTCAAGAAAACGCTTTTATGTATTAATACTTTATTTATATCGCACTGTTGTGCCAGCGTCTTCGTCGGCCTAGGATCCAGGTAAGAAGTCTAAATTTTATTCACCACTTTGTAGGCATAAGGCATAAGCAGCTTATATACGTCCCACTGTAGGGCACAGGCCTTCTCTCAGAGAGAGAGTATGGGCTCAATCACCACGCGTGCATACCGCGGATTGGCTATTTCAAGCGCTGAGGTATGTGAATAGCTCAGACAATCAGGTTTCCTCACGATGTTTTCCTTCATCGTTAGCGAGTGGTATTGCTACACAAATGTACATAACTTTGAAAACCAAGTCATATAGGTACATGCCCGCACCGGGGATCGAACCTGGGTCTCCTACTTCTGAGTCCGAGGTTCTACCCACTAGGCTACCACCGCCCACCACTTTGTAGGAGTTATCATTATTAATGAAATCCAATAAGTTGCGGAACGATGTCAATGATTGGATAATCAATGAAGTCGCAGACAGTGCGGGTATATTGTACGAGTATATCTCTCCGTAGCTGTCCCGTTGACGTTTTGTGGCAACTATTAGTTGGAAGTCAAACTAAGAACTGTTGATAGATTGTGTCGCTCCAATGTCTGACTCGTCATTAACAGAAGTAATAATTGTAGAGGTTTGGACTGACTGTGGAGGGTTTGGAGCACGGAAACGCTAGATTTCACATATTAAATAATTTATTGTAGATTAGAACGTCATTACAGCTCAACGGTGACACAGAGAAGAGAAAAGGTTACAATGTTGCCACAGCTACAAAACATTCAAATAACTATGCTTTGTTGGGCTGCCAACAATAACTTCCACACAATACAATCACCATTTCAATCACCATCAATATTTCTTGCCTTTTGCTGCGTAATAATTAACTTTTGGCCTTATGTAAGATGTGACAATATCACACAATCACTTGTCCTGGTCCCAAACTAGGATGCCCTGTGCCATACCATACCAGGCAAGGAAGTCACAAACATGAAAATACACCCAGACTGAGGCCCTTTGTACAAATTTACGGCGGCCTCCAGTGGGAATCGAACCCACGACCTCGTCGTTAGTAGTCGTAGCACTCGTCCAAAACAGGACTGATTCAATTTGCTATATGAAAAATTAAAAAAGTTGTTGATAGCTGGCAGCTGTCACATTGACATATATATATGTTACTCGTATTTACGTCATGTGTATCAGTCAGTGAGCCTTATATATTTGTATCCTTTTTTTAAACAATTAACCTTACAGCCCATAAGAATAGAATCCACAGCCCCTATCATCATCATTAAGCCACAAGAAGTCCACTGCTGCGCATAGGCCTCCTCCATGGATTTCCAAAAAGACCGGTCGGAAGCGGCTTGCATCCAGCGTGTTCCTGCCAGTTGGATGAGGTCATCTGTCCATATTTTGGCTGGTCGTCCTACGCTGCGCTTGCCGATATGTGGTCTCCATTCGAGAACTTTTCGGCCCCGTCGGCCATCAGTTCTGCGTGCTATGTGCCCCGCCCACTGCCACTTTAACTTACTAATCCGATGGGCTACGTCGACGACTTTCGTTCGTCTACGGATCTCATCATTTCTGATTCGATCTCGCAGAGAAATTCTGAGCATAGCCCTTTCCATAGCTCGTTGCGTGACCTTGAGCCTTCTTGAGCACAGCCCCTATATTGGTAATCAAGCCTGTTAGCAAACAAAATAAGGAACGAACAACAAAAACACGTCAGTTCTGGAAAGATATGGTACCTAACACAATTTTGCCAGGGACGGTCCATTAGGCGCAGACGAAATAAATCCTATTACTATGTTCCCGCGGTCCAGTGTTGCCAACACCATCCTAGAAAACTGCATACCGAATGCTAAAATCTTTAGAAAAATGTGAATATTAATTTAAAAAAAAAACAAAGCACATGGGGAAGGAACTATAAATAAAAAAATGTTACCATCAAACTTTTACTTAGATGTTTTTAATAAGAACAAAATAGGTACGTAAACTTTGAAATAAAACATGCTTACATAATAATAATTATCTCAAGCTTCTGTGTATGCCGCGTCATCATCATCAGCAGTTCACCGCTGCCCACTGCTGGGTACAGGCCTTTTCCCCCAAATTCCCACCACGGACCTTCCGACGACTCATCTATATTATCATCAGACCATCGGGCTGCTGGTCTCCCAATGACCACCGACCAGTGGCCTAATTACGCTCACCAAATCCTGATCGATTCCAATCGTCTAACTGTCAAATTCCATACTAATTTGACAGTTAAACGATTGGAATCGCTCAGGATTTGGTGAGCGTAATATAGGGGCTGTTCTCGGTCGTCACATAGACAAACGCTTACCATATAACGTCTTAGATATTATCGACCACTATAATAATATTTTACAAACCAATAAAGTAAAATAAAAATAAATGCCGCTGAATTAATAATGCAGGTATAAATTTAATAAAAATCAGTGCAGTCGGTATGAGTTTGCGATGTACACAAAGATGAGCAATTTTTTTTAAATTAATTGCAAATAACTGACGAAAGTCCGAAAAATTGTCAGTCACGTTACTAAATCAAGTTTATTTCTTTAGCTTCCGTTACCAGGGGTTATGCTTCCGCGTCGGATGAATTCCGTGAGGCGCCGGATCAAGAATAGCGTCACTCTATTTCCTTCAGTGGATGTCGTAGATGGCGACTAAGGAAATCAACCAGGAGACGGGCAGCAGCGTCTTCCTGTGATTCCAACCGCACACTGCGATCGCCAACCCGCCTGCCAAGCGTGGCGATTATGGCAAAACCCCTCATGGTTATACAAACCACGAAGGAGGCCTGTGTCCTGCAGTGGGCTCCACATAATTACTGGTGAAGTGACAACGTCCGCCGAAATACGTCTATGCAAAGTAAAAGTCATTTGATCAAATTTGTCGGGCACTATACCTATCAATGTTACTAATAGCCGAAAATATATATAACACATTGTGAAAACTTTTGCAATGTACGGACTATGCAGCAAATAAAATAGACTGCACCGCCATCTTAATTAAAAGCTGTAAATTATAGCTCTAAACTAAAATCTGATAAGAATTTAAAAAAAACTAAATTTTCTTCTAAAACTGTAGGGTTGGCTACACTGCACGTCTCTCTTCACTCACCATTCGATACAAAACAGACAACACCATAACACGGAACACCATCATTATTGAGAAAATGCATTAAAAAAAGGAGAAACGCGTTCGGAATCACGATGGCTTTTTTATGAGAGATTCCCTGAGTACAGTCTCCGTAGCATGTAGACGTGCGTAGACGTCATTTGCCCTCGATAACCGTGAACTGCTATCATCTGCTATGCTGGCTCGCTCGCACAGTTGAACATTTTTAATTATTGTAATAAAATAAGTCTAAGGGTTTCATGCACAATTAAATTACGGATAATTTAAGTTTATTTTTGTTTTCCTATACATAGTTTTCAACAACGAAACGTGGTTTCCAACATTAAAAGTTTTGGATTCAAATTAACTCAATCAAAAACTTAGTACAGGATAAGAAAAATATGCCTTGAATATCCGCAATTTAATTATCCATCAAACCCTTAGACCACATGCATCAAGAGAACCCTCAGACCACATTCATAAAAAATATACTCATGTTATTACAATCACTAAAAATGTTAAATTAATCATAATCATAACTGTTTAATTTAAGACCGCCAATTGTATACCAATACTTATTATATAAGAAACTATTTGTAATTTTTTGTCCTGGTTGTGCAACAAAATGTTCTCTATCTATCTATTGTCATAAGTATTTATATAAAGCTGTTAAATTACAATCAATTGTATGTATGTAGTTGGGTAAAATATAGTAGATTATGTACTAAGGGAATAAAACCATGTATTATGTCATGGGCGGCATATTGAACCCTGAGCGGAGCGAAGGACTCCGAGTTAACTCGCGAGCGCAGCGAGGGAGTTAAATTTTAACTCCTGAGCGAAGCGAGGGAGTTATGTAGAGTCCTGAGTGAAGCGAGGGGTTCATACCGCCCGAGACTAAGACATGTTTTATTCCAGAGGTGAATACTCTACTTTTCACACCATCTGGGAGACAATAAAAAGACAGGGCTGCATAAGTTGAAAATATGTATTAAAACCTGAAATTAAATATAAAGTCCACACTCTTTTACGGCTTAGCAACTTAAATTGAATATAACTTTTAAATTCGTATTTGCAATTCGCGCCTTTTTTTCTTTTTTTTGTTGGTGTTTCGCGCGGTCACAGGACACAGTATTTCAGAAAAAAAAGAAAAAAAAGAGGTGAGTTTCGAACAACAATTCGAATTTCGAATTGCAATGCGGGGCTTCTCCATAGTTTTCATGCGAATTTTGACATTCTAAATTCAAATCACTTTATTCCCTAGGGAAATTCTTCATTATTATTGCCCTCGAGAGACAAGGCCATGCTTTACGATGATATTTGACGGTACGTAATAAGGCATTGTCGAGCAGGAGGTGTGAAAAACAAATTGTGCGAGCGAGACAGCATTATCCACGTAAGAGCAGGCTTAAGGACTATCCACATTCCTACGGGCCGGCAACCACTGGGTTACCGTAACGGTATAAACTAAAATAAACCAATAACTACGATACTAGCCGTACTATGGCTACCCGTGCGTTCCGATTTGCGACCATGAGCGATCATGAACAAATCAGAACGCACTGCAGATCGCTCACGTAGGTAAATCACCGAGCTCACGGTTCGAAATGGACGTCAATGGATATTGCGATAACTTGAATGGATCAATTCGGAACGATATTTATTTGTGATGTGACAATGCCATAATTATGTAAGATAAGATAAGATAAGATAAGATAAGATAAGATAAGATAAGATAAGATAAGATAAGATAAGATAAGATAAGATAAGATAAGATAAGATAAGAATATTCTTTATTGCACACAAGAATTGAGACGAGCGAAGTTTTGTTTTATGACCTAAAAATTATATCGAAGTGAAATAATACTAAAATTTAGTGACGTTCCGTTCTTTGCAGTAACTTACCAAGTTTAGCGCCCTCTATCCAGCGGCTAGGGAATAATACGTACATACATAAAATCACGCCTGTATCTCAGAGGGGTATCCACTTTGTGGCGATGGCCAGTCGCAGCAGCGATTATTATTTATCCGTGCTGTGAGACTTATAGAGTCTGCTTCTATTTCTCTTTTGCGATTGAATTCGACGCAAATCTTCATGCTTGGGAGGCTTATAATAAAAATTGCAAGCGACGACGCTTGAAAATGGCCGGGATCTTTTTATGTAAATGAGCGCGCTCGTTTGGAGACTTTGTAGCTCAAAACTGTCATTTTTAATTTTCATAGCTTTTGTTTGTGAGTGCAGTGCGTTAGCATTCCGTTCTAGGTTAATTCACAAGATCGAACTTCCTTTATTGCAGTCAGTCTTTTTCTTAGAGTGTCGGTGGCAAAACTAGTTTTATTAACGTTAAAAAACAGGTGACTGACTGTTCTTGACGTCACGAGCAGGCGTCCGCGGGCAGCGGGGCTTCGGACGAAGCCGAAGCCGCCGCGCCAGTCACAACTACTCGCTCATACACATTATCGCGATCGCACGATTGTCAGCGCATTTTAAATTGTTATACACCAGCTACTTTCCGAAATACAATGTCTTAATTGTCCCGTCTCAATTGTCAAGAGGTCCCGAACCTAAAGCTAAAGGAGCTTGACACTCAACCACTCACATAGGCTATAAGATTAACAAGCTGAAGTGGCAGTGGGCTGGCAGGCGCGGATCCCGTCCTCACAACAGTTTGTGGTCACAGCCACTCGAACATCAGCCAAGTTCGAGTCGGAGTATGAACACGCCCATTATCTATATAGTGCATTCCTAGAAAGGAGACGTTTACAAAATATATGACGCCTTGACAAAGATTTTGTACACTGTAAAGTTCTTGGCATGATTATGGCAAAACCCTTCATGGTTAAAAACCACGATGGAGGCCTGTGTCCTGCAGTGGGCGTCGAGTGGCTGATGATGATGATGATGATGATGAAAGTTCTAGTGGGCAAAGCCGTGGGTTGCCGTTGGGCAAACACTAGTAGATAAATATCCCTGAAGGCATTGGATATAACATCATCAGCCTATCGATCTCAATAGACCATTAAAATGTGACGTCACAAGTCTATTAAGGTTATGGGCGCGTTACTGTCGTGCCCACAACGGTGGATCTGCGCTTGTGGGCTAGTCACATATGCCGAAGAACCGTTAGTTTATAGGCTGTAAAGGTTCTCGAGTGACGGCCACGAATTGGCAAACGCAGCGTAGGACGCCCACCAGCTCCCTGGACAGACGCCATGAGGCAGATTGCTGGCGGTGTTTCGATGAGGATGGCTGAGGATAGAAGAAAGTGGCGTGCCTTCTGGAGGCTTATGTCCACAAACACTGCATTACGGTGCTTCGGGTGTCAGGTCTCGGCGATAAGCGTGGGTCCAGGAATGTTTGGCCGGAACTACGAGTATTTGTAGAAATTTCTGACTTATTCTGCGAGAAACCGTCGATATCAATAGAGACTATACACAGCACTGTTTTCAAGGCTGAACTTGAGTTTGCTGTCGTGGTGAAAGGAGTTAGGGACTCGCTGATTGTTGGCCAGGGTGCACCAGACGAACGGGCTCAAGTAAGTATGTCCGTCAGGGAGGCTCCTTCAGTGCGCCCCACTTGTTATTTGTTATAATTTCAATAAAGATGGGTGGGGCTGGTGTACTGTGTGTGAATAATTTTAGCTCGGAATAAAGCTTGGACTGATGCGCATGAATTTAGTTGTATCTCCGATATTACGAGTACATTGGCTAAAGATAATTAATTATGTATAGAAAAGTGGAATTTCCCACCTTACCGCTGAAGTAAATTACAGCGCGTTCCGACTCGCACCCACCGCAATTAACAAGCGAACGTGGCGCGTTTTCACGATTCGGAACGAGATTAAACCAATGAGTGCTCTGCACAATACCGCGGAGGGGAACAATTGTTCCGTTAATTGGAGAACTGAATAATTGATTACCTATATTGCGAGACGCATATCTGTGACAGAATGTATATAACTGGCCATGTGGGACTAGATAGCCCCACCGAGGTATTCTCAGAGATTTTTTCCAGGTGTTTCTTAGCCGCCTTGTCTTTCGGTTGCCCTAGAGGGTTTAAGTGAGGGCTTGTCTGGTCAGGTATTTCTTATCCCGGCATCCCCGCGGGCCTAGCCAGCGTCATTGATAATAAAAAACTTTTATACTAAAAAAAATACTTGTTTTATTCATCCGCCCAACTCATTTTCCATTCACTAGAGCAAAACGAGTTTCCAATGGCCCCTGTGATGCAATCCATTCATTGAACCGACTCACTTTGCCGCACGAGTTCAACCAATTAATACACGCCGCCGGCAATGGAACGCAGCTTGTTGGCGCAAACGGAATCAAATCCTTTTGTGTCTTCCTACCCTTGCCCGGGTTAATGTGAATGTTAGACTACAGAAACGGTCTTATTTATAAAAACACGATTCCTTAAGTAATCTGTGGTAAAGGGAAAGAATAGAATAGAGTAGAATAGAAATCGTTTATTACCAAAACACAAACAATTTAAAAAAGCAATAACGCAATAATAAAAGATTTACATTTTTTTTAGACTAATGGTTAGACCATTTTGGTAATTGGAGAGAGCTCAGCTAACATGTCGGCTACCACCAGGTAGTAACCAACGGAGGTTTTCAGCACTCCCCAGCTCTTAGGTTGATATTTAGAGCAGGAGTTAAGGCAGGTAGGTACACGTTAAATATAAAATTATATAAATAAATAAAAAGAAAAAAAAAACAATGGAAAAACGTAATTACAGTTTATTTAAAGTCCCTCTGAGGAGTACTAGAAGAATCGTGTTTTTGTAACACCGCTGATGACACTGCTATTATCTTCCACGGGTCGTCATGGGAAGAAACATTGAGAAGGGAATGGCTGTCTTGAAATAATCTACTGCCTCTTAAGATTCATTTGATATGTTTCCATAAAACTCAGCCTTTGTTGCTCGTGGTACTACTGCATAGGCCTTCCAGCTACCAACGACCCTTCAGGCTAAAATTCACTACTGCAACGCATCACTTAGCCTAAGCTCAAATAGTGCAATCTGTCATTGCCCATACATCTCTAGAGCTACCTTTACTAAATACATAGGTGTAACTCTTGACCAAAATATGTCGTTTAAAAACCACGTCCACACCCTCTCTGGTCGAATAAGGAAGTTACTCAGGAACTGTGCTGATCATGAATTACTTACAAATATTTATATTACTTACAAATATTTATAATGGCATCTGTCAATCTGTGTTAGTTTATTGCCTACCTATTGTAGTGCTTATACCCTCAGCACAATGCTGAGTCAGATGCCACACTACAGGATGCACTCTGAAGCTCTGACTTTGCCTCGTCCTGTCTAGTATTTATGTGAGTTGTTTTTTCTTTGTTTTTAAGTTACTTGTTATGCCTTTTCTTTCTTGCGATTTGTTAATTTGTCCCAATAAATGTCTTTCTTTGTTTATTTCTATCTATATGGGGCGGTGCCGCCAAGACAAGTAGAAAGGGCCCAGCGCTCCATCCTCAAAGTTATGTTAAAAAAGTAATATAGATATCCCACTGCCAAACTCTATCAAGAATGCCAACTCCTTGGCGTACGAAGACTTTTCATAGATACTAAATTCCACTATTAAAGTAAACAAGAAAAATCCGCATAATAAAAACAATGAAAGAAATCCAAGAGTACAAGTCAAGGCAGTAAAAACTAAATTAGCTTAAACATTCTCAGCTTTTCTCCACAGCTATTTGTACAATAAACTTCTCCTTATCTGCGATATCAGACAGTGCTACCTTCGTGAATTCAAAATGAAAGTTAAGAACTGGCTTCTGGGACCTTCGTACGATGCCACGGAGGAACTAGCAAGCGTTATATCGTAAAAACATATAAACACACACACATAAACACACACAAATACACACACACACACACACACACACATATACACATACACACACATATACCCTCACTTAGTTACTCACATACACATTTACACCGTCTCACCCAACAGTACATTAGTTTCATTTTTGTTACTATTGTAAGTACCTACATGCTTACAGGCTAGACATGTTCTGCAATACCTCCTAACTCCATAAATCTATTCTGCCATACGAACCATTATGCTTACCTCTAGTACCCACGATACAGGCTTGCTTGCCTAGTGTGCAGCCGCAGTTAAAATTTGTCCATTGCTTTCCGATGGCTTTAGTAGTAATTAAACAGTGGGGTGCTGCGAGAGCGAAAGAAGGTTGACATTGTTCTGTCGAGGGTCACCACTATAGGGAAGAGCGGGTGATCGTGCTCTTCCACTATGAAGGGAAATTTCCCGCCAGGCAGATTGTATGCCTGGGGACGGCCGGTCCGACTAATGTTCGTCGGACGTTATATTTATGGTATGTCATGTGAAAAATTTTGCTTGCGCGATGTAGGAATGTTGGAGTTTATAGTGCGCGCGCAGAGTTGACATGTGCTCGCCACACATTTACTACCGTCCGTGTGGCGCCGGAATAGGGCGTCACTCCATTTCCTTCCGTGGATGTCGTAGAAGGCGACTAAGAAAAAACATTACCAGGAGACGGGCAGCAGCGTCTTCCTTAGATTCCAACCGCATACTGCGATCGCCAACCCGCCTGCCAAGCGTGGCGATTATGGCAAAACCCTGAGTGGTTATGAAAACCACGAAGCTGGCCTATGTCTTGCAGTGGGCGTCAAATGGCTGATGATGAAGATAAGATAAAGTTTATTTCCAAAAAAGTGTCATAATTTTACTTACCAGCTAGTTTACAATGCCAATGTAATGCCTACGGTCGGTCTGTGACCGCGCGGGCCATACGGACGAGACGTGGGACAAGGGCAGGGTGTAGACACGTCGTCCTTTCTGTAATACAAAATGTAGTCAAGCGGTTGGTCAAGCCCACGCAAATAACATGGGTCGAGGGCGCTAACTATATGCAACGCGTCGCGTCTCCGCCCCATCCTCACCTCCCGTTCCATCTGTGTGGCCCGCGCCCTATCACCCTAATTTTCCTTAATAGTTTTCCGTAAATACGTAACATCCATGATCCAAGCAAATTTCAGCTAAGGGTACCTACCGGTCAAACTTAACATTTTTTGTTTATAAAGTCACTCAACATAGTGGTAAAGCACATGGAGGGCTGGACTACAATGGGCGCACGTTCTTGGACGTTCTCAGACCCATCGCTATGGAGGACGTACGAAAAGGAATACGAAAACTAGTGAACAGAGAAGAAGAGAACGTAGGTGTCGGTTTCGAAACATAGAATAATGGCATAAGCAGCTTATATGAGCGGTGCTGGAGGAGCGGTGGTAGCCTAGTGGGTGTAAAAAACAAAAATACTCCAAATAAGTCTTTTCAAAGTCCTGAATTAACAGAGTTTACATACATTATTCCTAAACCCAGAACTCATGCAAAGCCGGTTCAGCTTTAATTCCCACGATCATTACACCACCAGGCATACAAAGCACAGGTCTTCTTTCATAGAGAGAGTGTGGCTTAATCACCACGCGTGCCCATAGCGGGTTTGTGATTTCGGCGCTGAAGTATGTGAACACTGCAGACACTCAGGTTTCCTCATGATGTTTTTCGATGATGATGATTATCCGTAAATAATACAGTTATCACGATTCATCATAAAAATCGTTGCTGATTGATGATTTACACGAAATAACATTCTTTAATGTACAAGAAAATCTTTTGTTGTGCAAAAGCAGTTGCTTACCGAGTTGTCCTACGTGATTTATTAAAGTGTGCGACTTTGGGAGCGCGTTAAGGGAGTACACTAATGCCGTCGATGATCGAATTTGCAAAGTGTCTGTACGGTCTCTCAATAATGTCAATAGTGATGTTTAGGGCCCGTGGCCGTGAATCTAAGTGTCTGTACGGTCTCTCAATAATATCAATAGTGATGTTTAGGGCCCGTGGCCGTGAATCTAAGTGTCTGTACGGTCTCTCAATAATGTCAATAGTGATGTTTAGGGCCCGTGGCCGTGAATCTAAGTGTCTGCACGGTCTCTCAATAATGTCAATAGTGATGTTTAGGGCCCGTGGCCGTGAATCTAAGTGTCTGTACGGTCTCTCAATAATGTCAATAGTGATGTTTAGGGCCCGTGGCCGTGAATCTAAGAACAAGATAGCATTAACGCCAAAAACGGCCGTTTTCGGCATAAATGCTATCTAGTCCCAGGTTCGTGATCTAGGTTCTTTGTCGTGGGTCCTAAAAATCACTGTTAGCATGATTGAGAGATTGTACAGACACTTTGTAAATACAATCTGTAAAAGAAGATATCGTATTATGTGTGCTATGGCAATAAAAAAGGTACCCGAACTCAGCATATGCTTCAGGTATTGCGAAGCAATAGCCTGCAGCGCTGGTTTTCAGTCGGGACCTATTTAGATACGCAACGAGAGCCAACGGCTGCGTGGAGCTCTCCTACATAAACAAACAATTTAGTTTATATTATAATAGCAGCAATTATTCGCACCCTTAATCCAATACCGTCACTAAACAAAAATCTCTAAACTTCTGGTTTTAATGCCATCTATTGCAAATATTACAAAGTAATAATACTAAGCGCTGACTAGTTCACTTAAATTCCTATTTAAAACTGTAGATGGAAAACGAAGCATAATACAGAACTATATACATTTCTACACATTGAAAATCTTTAATAGCTTCTCCTGCACAATTTACATTTTTCGCTTAGTGCCAGTATTGGATTAAGGGTGCGATATGTTTTCTTTTCATTGGTGGCGGTAGTTAGCCCATTGGATCCCCTTAAGCGCGAATTTAATAAAGTTATTAAATTCGTGATTCAAGTTATTGTAAAACACAGACTCTAATTGGGGTGTTTCAGGAGTTGCGCATTTTAGAAATAACCCTATATACTGTAGCTGTAGAACAACCCTGTATGTATGTATACTATATCTAGCAACCAATTGTCACTGTATTTAAAAAGGGAATTCTGCCTGCTTGAATTTTAAAAATATTTATCATTCCTAATTATACCAGCTTTTAAATAACGTGCAGCAAAAGAGGAGTCTGCTGCGATCTGTCGGTAATAAATCGACAGTGCGCGCGACAGTCCCGCGCCGTACAGCCGACGATAAAAATGCAAATTGGTTGCACACAGCGGCGTTGCTGAATGCATTGCGGTCGACTAACACAAGTGTGTCTCTTCTACTAGTGTTTCAATAAGGTTTAAGCTGTCTCTCTTTTAGCTGCAAAAAAAAAAAAAACTTGTGTTTGTGACGCAAAATCCAAAGAGCGGGGCTCCCTAGCATATCTACCTCTAAACGAAATAGAAAGAGGTTTCAGGTTTTCCGAAAAGGTTTTTAGCCATCTCTCTTTTAGCAGCCTAAAAGCTTGATATTTCTTGTGTGTTGTCACGCAAAAATCAAAGAGCGGGACTTCCTATCTATCTCCAAAAGAAATAGAAAGTTGTAACTAAATTATGGCGGATTATAACAAAATATTAGATTCCGCTAAAAAACAGTGGTTTTTGGCGTGGATGATCCAGTCCCAACGAGACTGGATAGCATTTGATAGCATTCTGAAAGAAGCCTTGATCCAAGGGTCTTAATAGTGGGTAAAAGAAGTCATAATTTATATGATTTAGAGCCACTTCTTACAAAAACGATCTGAAGCAATACGATTATTTTCCATTTTTGGTGCTAGTGAACCCCATGGAGCCCGAAACATCTCAGTGTCATGATGTTATTAAATGATTCTGCTGTTCAATAATAATTATAGTAAGTAATGTACTAATAATTATAGTACACAAAAAAAATGTTTTCTAAAGGATTAAAAAATTTTAATTTAAAATTCAACATATCAACATTTTATGAACGTTGTCAGCCATGATATTCTAAGATTACCTCTGCCATGACGTCAAGTAATTTGCTAACAAACACGTCAGTCTGTTATCAGCATTTGAAGTCAAATATTAAAATTCAAAACAAGATTTTTAAGTTGAATTTCTGCAGTCACATTCTTTGGTTTGTTAGGGCAATTACTATAAGAAATAAAAAAGTATCATTGAATTTTGAGGTACGTCAACAACCGTATTGCCGTTGAAAACACCCCTTTCTGTACCTCTCCCCACTGAATGCGATGCACTGCACGCGCCTGACGTATTTTTTGTGTAAAGCGGTAATAACTGCATGTAACTACTCAATTGGATTATTCCATTTAATTCTCTTCCGTAAAGGTAATATCACCTTGTGCTGTGACTCTGGCGCGCGCCGTAATTTGTACAAATGTACGGCGGCCCCCGTGGAAATCAAACCCACGACCTCCAGCATGGCAATCAGACATGATAGCGCTGGACCCACGAAACTGTCTGCTGATAAGCTTTCTCTGAGAGAGAGAGTAAAAGATAGTCGGGAAATCACATTCCCGTTCTTGCAGGTAAGTTAGTTCCGCCTGATGAAATAGACTTTTCTACGGTTCCGTACCTCAAAAGGGAAAAAACAGATCACTTATAGGATAACTTTGTTGTCCGTCCCTCTGTCCGTCCGTCTGTCCGTCAATACTTTTTATCTCCATAAGTTACATTGTTGAATTTTGAGTGTTGAGTTATTTTTTATTTCAGTTTTTTGTCTTATTAGTGAGTTTTTAGTATTTTCTGAGGTTAACACGAGCACTAGACATAATAAAACTGAATTAATTATTATATTTACTCGTTTATATTTCCATTTTACAATTTTCCCACGTTTCGGTACTTTTACAAGTGCCGTGGTCTCGGTAGACTGAGGTGACAGGCGTCTTTTTGAAAGCATTACTACTCTTGACAAAAAACCAGTGCGTGAGACCCCCTTGCTAGAAGTATTAGACGTAGATTTAACTTTAATTTCGATAACTAATAATCAATATTTTTCAGTTCATATAAAATAATTTGTTTTGTAGATTGAATTTTAATTTCAGTACCTAATATTCAGTATTTTTGTGTTTATATAAAATTATTGTAGTGCCAATTTAAATTTAAAAATTAGCCAAAATATTTTTGGAACGTAACTTAATATTATTTCTCAAAATCTGACTATTGCTTAAGGATATACGAGGGAACATAGAATCGGACATTGATTTAGATTAGATGAGAACTCATTATTGCAAACACCATAAAACAAAATACATTAGAACGCTTACATATCTAAGTTTTGCCGTACATAAATGGCGGTCTTATCACTAAAAACGATCTCTTCCAGACAACCTTACATATTTAGATACAAGCCAAACACACTACCCTCCTTTTGGGCTCTGCCACAGTAGAGTAATGAAACGACAGCATTACACACGTGCGAAAAACAATCCCCCTTTGCTTAGTAGAATTACTCGTAGGCCGACTTGCACCACGTAATAAGTGTCACTTAAGTCGCCGTTTAAATCGACTTTTGTGTGAAGAATCTCAGTTAAATGCTGTCTAAGCCACATTTAAGAAAATGGTGCAAGCCGGCCTCAGAATAGAACGGCGTTGAATGTCAACGGTGACATCGGAGTGCTCCCCTCGTGCAGTCACCTGACACCCACTACGCCCTTGGCGCTTAAAGCTGAAACTGGAAACACATTAGTTCTCTAAACAGGAACTGTCATATCATATATCAAGTCAAGAGACAAACCCGCATCTGTTGCTACCGCCTTGCACCGACGCTAGGCTAAACCACGATTTAGTGGTTTAATTTAGTCGGGGTGGCAGATGCGCGGAAACTCTGCCTGCAGAAGACGGCAGAGCGAAAACGGGTGCGGTTAGCACAAATGGCGTGGAGACAGTTGCTCCAGTGAATGTAAAACTTGTTTTGATATACTAAACAAATTACAATAATAAAGTGGGTAAGTGCCGTCCTAGTGGGACATTCGCCGATCAAAATAGGGGACATATTTGCGAAGAGGAAGATAAAAAGTACCTATACCTGCGTGCATGCAGCAACTAATGAATGTTGAACAAGGTATATCAGATGGGCACGATGGGACTGCCATCGTCACTATGTGTACAAAAGTCCCTAAAGTAAATAAAGATTAAAAAAAAGGTATGTCAGTATCGTGGCAAGTGGCAAACCCTGGCTCTGCCTACCCCTCCGGAGTACAAGTGTGAGTTGACGTATGTGATACCACGTAAAGGTGAAAATATCTTGAAAAATGCGCAGTAGTCGATTTTTACGGTTTCCGTAGTTAACTAGGAACCTTTATAGTTTCGCCATGTCCGTCCGTCTGTCTGTCTGTCGGTCCGCGGCTTAGCTTAGAGATTATAAGTACTAGAAAGCTGAAATTTGGTATAGATATACCTACATAGAGAATCGCTCGTAGCCCCGGCTGCCTGAGTGATCTTAAACGATCACGAAGGTTAAGCAACACAGGGCGCGTTCAGTGCATGGATGGGTCGCCGTCTATGCCTAACGCTAGTGGCATTTTTCCGAGCGGTTCCGTGCTTCGCAAGGCACGTTAAGCTGTTGGTGCCGGCTGCCGTCGATAGATGGCAGTCGTTAAGCCAAGTCAGAGGCCTTAGGGCGGCTTGACAACTTCTGACAGTAGACGAGCCACTAGTCTACAAGCCTCCACCAATCCGGACTTGGCCCCCGTGGTGGAGTATGGCCTATACCTTCCTCAGGGAAGAGACCCGTGCCCCTCGGTGGGGACATAATGGGTTGATGATGATACCTACATATTAATCACGCCGACAAAACGGTGGCATAAAATCTCAATTTTTTTTGTTTCCTTCATTGAGATGTATCAATGAGGGCTTCTCAATGACAGCTGTCAGTTGAGTTTCATTAAAAAAAAACTAGATGGCGCTGCACGAAGAACAAATGTCATCATACGTTTTAAATGTTGAGTTTTTTTTGTTTCCCCTACATCTCAATGAGGGCTTCTCAATGACAGCTGTCAGTTGAGTTTCATTAAAAAAAAACTAGATGGCGCTGCAAGGAGAACAAATGTCATCATACGTTTTAAATGTTGAGCCTCAGAGAAGGTACAGTGATGTCATGTGAATTTTGACATATTATGTGACGTCAGCACCATCTATCGGTAACTTGTAGTGCTGTATTCTTTTAACGACGCTTTGAAAAGCCCTCATTGGGGATGCAATTATTTTCTCGCTTACACCATAGTGTGGGGTATCGTTGGATTAGACGTTTAAAAAATTGTGAGTGTAGAAAAACCATTTTCAGATTTAGAGGTCCGTTTTTTAGCGCAAATTTTTGTTAGAATTGGACGTCCCCTCCCCCTCTTTTGACTAAGCGAGCGGTTGATTGGAGAAACGTGAAAAAATTCAGGCCAGTAGCATACTTATAATGAACTTCAAAGGAAAACTATCACGGCTAAGTAGACTTTACAAGTTGACGAGTGATAGGTGACCAACTTTATTTAAAATTTTGAATAACTTTTAATAAACGTACAAAAAAAAACTTACAAAAGGAAATCTTCGTACAAATTTCGTTGAAAATTACTTTGATGAAGTTGTTGGTGTCAAACATTTCGTTTCTCCATTGCTGTTGTGTTCGAAAACCAGATCTTCAACTTCTTGGTTCTTTTTAACTTTCCAACTACCATCTTCCCTCCTTGTTGGATCCAGAATGTTTCTCATGATTTTCACTACGCCACACAATGAATATTGTTCACGTACTTGTGCTCTGCGAAGTAGAGCGAAGCCTGTAGTTAATCAATCAATCAGCCTCTATTCGACCACTGCTGGAAATAGACCTCCTCTGAGGCGCGCCGTAAGTAAGTTATTTTCCTAAAAAACAAAGTACTCCTCAACCGCTTATTAACATGCTCCTGGCAAGAAACGCGCCATCTTATCATGTGCTGGCGCACACGGGACTTAATGCAGGATTTATTGCTACCTAATCCCCCCTCCCCCACCCGGGGCGGGACACTAGCAACGCGAGGAATAAGTGGCCAGTATTAATCAGAGAAAAGAGTCTGCGTAACCCCCAAGAACAACTCTCTGGCCTTTAATAGCTGTGAAGTAAGTACGGGGAGGGAGGTCACCATTGTTGACGTCATACCTGTGTATTGCTATGCTAGGCTTAGCCGGAAGCGGGCGGGGATAAACTACTTTCTTTAAGGTAGATATAGTAGAATGATATAGGTGATGCTAGTAGACCTGATTTGCGTGCCGAGAAGGTTCAAGATTCAAATTCACTATAAAAACAAAGCTGATAGGTTCAGAATTTATAGATTGCCTGCTGACCTGGCAAACATTGTTTTGCCATATTAATTAGCCTACGACCTAGTCTCAGATCTACCAAATATACTTGCAAAAAAAAATTCATAAAAATAGGTAAAGCCGTTTCGGAGGACATCGGTAACAAACACTGTGATACGGGACTTATATGTATTAGATGTGGAGAAGAAGCTAACAAAGAAACTCCACATGTCAAGCACAGGATTCCAGGAACATTCCAGGAATTATTTAATCTGCAGGGGACAGGCCTTCTTTATAACAATTTAACAAGTATACGTAACGTAGAAAACAAAGTTATTTTGACGTGCTGGGATTCGAACCTCACGCATGTGAAGCACTGAACTACCACCGCTCTATCATTATCATCATCATCATCAGCCATTTGACGCCCACTGCAAGACATAGGCGTCCCTCATGGTTTTCATAACCATGAGGGGTTAGGTTATTTTCCTAAACTTGGACTTATATGAGTGATAGTTCTAAATAGGTTTGGTTTGTAACTGAACTAGGAGTGGACAATGAAAGGTATTTGAGTACATTAAACACAGTAAGAAACTTTCAAAATAATCAGTCAATAACTTCAAGAAATTATTATTATTATTTATTTATTTCAGGCAAAGCCCATATAGTGTTAGTAACAATTTGACTTATGCTATGTTAGTAAACAATTTACAATGTACATATTATTATTACACCACGCAAGTTGAAAGGCCTAGTCCCAGCCAGCCCCACTGCTTGTCAGCATGAGGTGCATTGACAACCAGTGGCGCTGTATGGGGCTATCCATCCGATCAGCCAACACCCTCAGGAGGCTGCTGGTACTGACCCTCACCCTGCACATCAGGGATGCTATGCGTTTGCGGATTATTGCGTGGAAATCATCCGTTCGCGCGTCGGCAAACATCCCCGATGCACTACAGTATCGAGGCAGCCCCAGCAGCAACCTGAAGGCGTTGTTATATTGGACACGCAGGGCGCTGTAGGCTTTCTGCGTATAGCTGGTCCACAGACTGCAAGTGTAAAAGGATTGGCAAAAGGCCTTAAATAAGATTATCTTTACCTCCCCCGTACAGCGAGCAAATCTGCGGGCCAACATATTGCACCTCACCGACAGCGCCCTTAACTTCAAGAAATAACCAGTCAAAGCGCATAAACTGGATAACAAACATCAAAGAAACCTTTGGGAAACCGTGGTTTTGACAACCACTCCGGGGCATTTCCTATGTTTTCCTTGCTGTGCAACGCGGTAATGATGGGTCGGATGTGACTCGGGCTGGTCTATTTGACTGATATAAAAAATAATAAAAACCGACTTCAAAACACTACAGCACTAAAAGTTAAAAATAATTTAAAAGAATACCTTTAAATCAGAAGTATGCACACAATGTAGGTATTGTAGAAGTAATACAATTTGTAGTCGGTGCCCAGTTTCATGACCAGGACATATATTTTGGGCACCGACTCCAAATTATACTTCTACAATACCTACATTGTCTACATACTTCTAATTTAAAGGTATTCTTTCAAATTATTTCTAACCTTTTAGTTCTGTAGTGTTCAAAAGTCCATAAAAGATTTTTGTACCATAATTTATTTTATAAGCAGCCTATATACGTCCCACTGTAAGGCACAGGCCTTCTCTCAGAGAGAGCGTATGGGCTTAATCACCACGCGTGCCCATCGCGGATTGGCGATTTCAAGCGCTGAGGTATGCGAATAGCTCAGACACTCAGGTTTCCTCACGATGTTTTCCTTCACGCTTAGCGAGTGATATTGCTACTATAACTTCACAAATGTACATAACTTACAAAACAAAGTCATAGGTACATGCCCCCACTGGGAATCGAACCTGGGTCTCTTGTTTCCTAGTCCAATGTTCTGCCCACTAGGCTACCACCCCTCCTCAAAGGTCAATGCGTAAGATAAAAATCAATAACAAATAAATTATTTTACTCTGCCGTATACAATATATATATATATCAAAAGTCATAAAATAGAAAAATATTGTTCGAGCATCTTATGTTCGGCGATAGACTCTGAAATGTTTCACATAAAAGAAAGAATTTTTCATTGCCGCCATAATTCGTACCGATTTGATTTATAATTACCGTTTTGAATCAAACGCTGAAAATCGCGATTATTTGCAAAATGTTTATACAATATATATACATAAACTCACGCCTGTGTCTCAGAGGGGTAGGCAGATACCAGGGACTGCCACTTGCTACGATCCTGACACATCACTTTCGTTTCCTCAACATTCATTAGTCTTTTTATCTTGCCTTTTGCTAATATATCCCCTATTTGGCTGTAAGTATGTCCGCCTGGGGCGTCTCTCACCGGCTCTTCCACCCACATTAGCTCGATATATTTGTCTCGTCAATCTTTCTTCCTTCATCCTCTGCACATGCCCAAACCGCAACAATCCTACACATACGAATATGTGTATGTGTATATATTATACTACATTATTGTTAAATAAATTTTATCAATACGAAACGAGCATCCCTGTAAAATACTGCTAACGGTTTCAAATTCCCCCGGTAGTTCCCATTTACAACGATACCGTTGTGGTTGCATAGGTATTTGGATCGCATGGAACATTTTTCTCAAACGATAAAGTAGTATCTTAGAATTTCCTCTTTTCAAAGTCACAAAGGAGAACGTAGGAAGCAACTTCAACTGCTACTAACCGGAGACAAGCCGGAGTTACTCTGTGAGCTTAAGCTCATTGTTCAGGCTCAACAATGTAACTTACGATTAGTTTAGAAGAGTGAAGAAAACTGCAGCGGTGGGATTACGGCGACGCGACTTGCGTCTGAAATTATTGCTACTCGGAACTCTAACCGAAATATTTGTATTCATCGCGACACGATAAATACACAAAATAATATAACATAAACTCACGCCTGTATCCCGAAAGGATTGGTAGAGACCAGGTAAATATTAAGTAGCCGAAACCGGCGCGCTTGGATGCAACGACTTACCAATGTTGATGAAGCGGAAAAGATCTGTCAGGATCGTGGCAAGTGGCAGACCCTGGTATCTGCCTACCCCACAATATATAGTGACTTTGTGTAGCCTATACACGTCACACTGTAGGGCACAGGCCTTCTCTCGGAGAGAGAGAGAGAGTATGGGCTTAATTACCACGAGTGCCCACCGCGAATTGACAGTTTCAAGCGTTAAGGTATGTGAACACCTCTGATACTCAAGTTTCCTCACCATGTTTTTCATGTTATTGCGACTGTAAATTTGCAAATTGTACGTTACTTAGAAAACTCAGTCATTGCTGCATGTGCCGGGATTCGACCCCACGACCTCCTGAATGTGAGGCCGGTGTTCTAACGACCGCGCTGCCACCGCTGCTGCTACCACATTGCGACTTAATGAACCTCAAAGTCTAATAACTTTAGTATTGTAAGTTATCCGTAAAGATATCCGGCGTTATGGTAACCAGACAAGGATATCACGAGCATGGAAATATACCTAGTCTGAGGCCAATATTTAGGTACAACGCTTTCCAGCGGTAATCGAACCCATCCACCTTAAGACTTGCCCAAAATAAGGAAACTTCCTCCTTTGAGTGGTTTTCCAAAACTTACGTTTCTCGTTGATGCATTGTAGAACCTCCTCATTTCGATTTTTAGTAACCTTTTGAGTTCATTAAATTGTAAGCATACTTCTGTACGGTATTCCGTGTGGCGCCGGATTAAGAATAGCGTCACTCCATTTCCTTCCGTGGATGTCGTAGAAGGCGACTAAGGAAATCAATTACCAGGAGACGGGCAGCAGCGTCTTCCTGAGATTCCAACGACATACTGCGATCGCCAACCCGCCTGCCAAGCGTGGCGATGATGGCAAACCCCTTCATGGTTGTGAAAACCACGAAGGAGGCCTATGTCCTGTAGTGGGCGTCAAATGGCTGATGATGATGTTGATACTTCTGTAGTACCACATTGTAACTGATCTATACTATACAAGACTTAAAAATTCTTCATGTAGGTAAGTCTTCTAACTAGATCCCCAGTTTGAACTATTTTAAAAACTTGTTTTATTGCGTCGTAAACGTCGTCTGAGGAGTTAAGACCTTCTGCTGACATCTTCTAACCCGATCAAGTACTTTGCATCTTATTTAAAATCGAAAACGGAATAAAAGTCTCCGACCAGCTTTACTTGACGCATAGAATACAAATAAACTGTACGTGGAAAGAAGGTCACTAACCGGACAGCTACATAGTTTTATCAGAATGACAAAGCAATAAAAGCAATGCAGTGTGTCCTATCGTGGGTGTGCTTTAAAGCAAATACTCTCTAGGTCATTCAAAATAGATATTGATTGCATATAATTGCATTAACTGCAACGGAAACTACTGGAATGAATACAGTACCCGCTGTGGAACCTCGATGTAAACAGCATTTGATGAACAAAATGCTTGCTTCTCCGAAGTTTATCTAACCTTTGCCAGGGAAAATTGAGAGTAGGTACGCTTAGGGTGGCTTGCACCAACGCTATCTGACAGCCCTAAATATCTGTTTATTCACGGGTAAGCTCTGTCCAGTGCAGAGCTATGCATAAATAAATTGTATGACTGACAAACCTGTCAATAAACTATTTATTTGTTTATCTCTGGATACGTATTTATCTGTTTACTTAAGTAAGATAAGATAAAAATATTCTATATATGGTGATTATGGCAAAACCCCTCATGGTTTTTATAACCACGAGGGAGGCCTATGTCCTGCAGTGGGCGCCATATGACTGATGATGATGATGATGATGATGCTTCTTTATTGTACCAGGAAAAACACAAACATGAAATATTTACAAAAGTATCTAGTGATTTGGCGCAAGTTGCCCTTAGGTGTGTGTGAGGCGGCTTAGATAAATTACTAAAATTAATTTAAAATACTTTCATATTTTTTTAATATTAAGTTATGTGTGTACAACAATATTAAATATTATCTTACAATATTTACAAAAATAAAAACTAAACTAAACCTTTTTACTAATCGCCAGATCGCTGTCAGCCGGTAGAGAACCGAGAAGGCTGCCGGCATTGCCTCGCTGTATAGCGAGGCTTAACCTTTGGCCAAAGTAGGCACCAGCCCTCGGGTCTCTTGAGGCGTCAAGCAGGCGTGACGAGATCTTCTTAAAGAGAAGTCGCGTCTCCGGACCCCATTGCCCCAGTGTTTCGACCCCGAAAGACACAAATATGTATCCCTGACCTAGGGCTCACTATGGGCCTTATAAGAAGGCTCAAGGTCACGTAACGAGCTATGAAAAGGGCTATGCTCGGAATTTCGCTACGAGATCGAATCAGAAATGATGAGATCCGTAGACGAACGAAATTCTTCGACATAGCCCAGTGGATTAGTGAGTTGAAGTGGCAGTGGGCGGGGCACATAGCACGCAGAACTGATGGCCGATGGGGCCGAAAAGCTCTCGAATGGAGATCACATATCGGCAGGCGCAGCGTAGGACGACCAGCCACAAGATGGACAGATGACCTCATCCAAGTGGCAGGAAGGCGCTGGATGCAGGCCGCTTCCAACCGGTCTTTTTTGGAAATCCATGGAGGAGGCCTATGTCCAGCAGTGGACTTCTTGTGGCTGAATGATGATGATGATAATGACCTAGGGCTGCATATTTGCACCTCTTATTGGACTCTGCCTCAGATACCGCCGCGCCCGCATGACTGGCGATTGCTTGAATGTGGGTCTGTGCAAGGGTATCTACGCACCTTGTGTTCCGGACCAGCGACAGGCCATTCTTCCATGGAATGAGCGTCATTCCGTTGGGCCTCTTGCCATCGTCACGTGGTATCCCACTCGACTCATGGACTGCAGGTACGCTTGCGCTGGCAAGGCCCCGACAGATGACGTCATTCAGGGCAGGGTGTCGGTGTGACAGACGTCCAGTGCTGCGGCGGCATGCCAGGCCACGGTGACCTAACTCGTCGACACGTCCACTGCAGCGGTGTGGCTCGTTGGTCCTAGTCCCCAGCCTCAAACTAACTCCCAAACTAAGGGTATGCCTTTCCAAAAGGATAGATGGGAGGGCCCCTCAACTAGCAGCTCGACTCAGGCTCACAGCTCGCTAAGAGACGAGCACGCTCCACATCGTTGACTGCAGTTTCAAGGAGGGCCATTTAAACCTGGATGCAGAGCGGCTCGTCCCAAAGCGTCTGCAACGTCACATCTGTCGGCATGTCCTGGTTCGGACCGGCTGCGTAGGTCCAGGTGCTCAGCCTCAGCCAAGCACGCGACCTCTACGTCCCCAACAGAGGGGCAAATAATTTTACCAATAAACCCGATCGTGCTTTGGAAGTAAGTAAGTTGTGTTGTAACTAAGTATAATTAATTAATGATTTATTTGAAGATTTGTCTGTCTCCGACAACATCGTGTGTTATGTAAATACTTTGTTATTATTTAAAAAAAACATCCGGCACCCAAAACGGCTGAACCGACAAGCTACTGATAGCCAAGCTACTAACAGATAAATAGAGGAATTATAATTAATTTGCATTTGCACACCTACAATAAAAACATATTAAGCGTATTGTACCGGAAATAATAATAATTTATTTGCTTCGAACAACAAGATACATTCATACTCATCATCAGCCCCTTGACGCCCACTGCAGGACATAGGCCTCCCTCATGGTTATGATAATCGCCACGCTTGGCAGGCGGGTTGGCGATCGCAGTATGCGGTTGGAATGTCAGGAAGACGCTGCTGCCCGTTTCCTGGTAATTGTTTTCCTTAGTCACCTTCTACGACATCCACGGGAGGAAATGGAGTGACGCTATATTTATTTATTTACATACATCAAGTCCTGTTACGTGTGACTTGAAGCCTACAGCAGTGGTTGATGTATGCGGGGTCGACCCGCGCCGCGATCATCGCCAGGACTCTGTTGGAAATATTAACGGCATGTATAAAACACAATGAACATTGACATTATTTTGACACACAGCAGTGCGTTGTCCAGTGTGAGTACTGTGGGTGTGCCAAATGCAAATGCGCTGTGACATGACTTGGACAGAGTTACTCCTGCGCTGGTCTTCCTAATTATAAGCAGCCTATAAACATCCCACTGTAGGGCACAGGCGTTCTCTCAGACAGAGAGAGTGTGGGCTTAATCACTACGCGTGCCCACCGCGGATTGGCGATTTCAAGCGCTGAGGTATGTGAATAGCTCAGACACTCAAGTTTCCTCACGATGTATCCGCGTCAGCAAGTGGTATTGCTACTATAACTTCGCAAATGTACATAGCTTAGAAAACCAAGTCATAGGTACATGTCCGCACTTGGGATCGAACCTGGGTATCTCGCTTCCGAGTCCGATGTTCTACCCACTAGGCTATCAACGCTCTGTTGTGTTTGTTATTTTTTAATTTTTGCTTTCTATTTTACGTATTATATATGTCTCTACTGCGATCGCCAACCCGCCTGCCAAGCGTGACGATTATGGCAAAACCCCTCACGGTTATGAAAACCACGAAGGAGGCCTATGTCCTGCAGTGGGCGTCAAATGGCTGATGATGATGTAGGATTCTACATGACTAAATCGGGCCACCATAACAATGGTTTTTAATTGTTCTTTTCAAGGATATAATTTCATTTCATTTCATTTCATTTATTTATTGTATAATCTAACAGGTTAGGATGATTTGAAGAACAATGGTCACAGTGAGTTTTTTCGCTGCCTTTTTCTCCGTTACAAATCGACCCGAAGGCAGCGGCTAATATTCTACCTACATTGACATTAAAAAGGCAATTAAAATTTGGATTTGCTTTGTACCTCTACTAACGTACTCGTAGTGCGGGAAAACCTCACGAGAATAGAAACTGGCGAGTCAGTTGGCCGCTTTATTTCAGGACCAGTCTGTATGATTACATGTAAATCCTGCATCATTTGCACCGCCGTTTCAGAGGCCCGACGAAAGACCCGGATAATGGGACTGTCTCGCTGATTTACAGTGTGTATGTGTGTACTTACCCCGTGCTAACTTAAAAATACTGAGAATGTCCTGCGAAATTCAGCTTTGTTTTCTACACCGAAAGGGTGCAGGGGTGCCATGTCGGGGTTGATAATTTATAGCGATGTGGAGTTAGTGTGTCACAACTTACGAAGCAGAATGGATGTAAAATGGCTGTTTTGTCACGCGTGTATTGGATTACCCCTCGGACGGGGTCACCAGTGGACGGATGACTTTTTGAAAGATGAAAATCCAATGAAGGGTTGTGCATTAATTACAATTTTGAACACTTTCTGACCCCACTGTATATGAAATAGTAACAAATGTACGAAATACAGAAATTAAACTCTATTAATAAACGAAATACAAAATATTTTTTATGTATTACTAACATAATAGTTACTTACTTTATTATGTAGTCCCAATAGAGAAGCGGTGGTAGCCCAGTGGGTAGAACAATGGACTCGGAAGCGAAAGACCCAGGTTCGATTCCCAGTGCGGGCGTGTACCTATGACTTTGTTTATTTTCAAAGTTACTTACATCTGCGAATTCGTAATAGGAATCATCATCATCAACCCATTATGTCCCCACCGAGGAGCACGGGTCTCTTCCCTGAGGAAGGTATAGGCCATACTCCACCACGGGGGCCAAGTCCGGATTGGTGGAGGCTTGTAGACTAGTGGCTCGTCTACTGTCAGAAGTTGTCAAGCCGCCCTAAGGCCTCTGACTTGGCTTAACGACTGCCGTCTGTCGACGGCAGCCGGCACCAACAGCTTAGCGTGCCTTGCGAAGCACGGAACCGCTCGGAAAAATTGCGAAGCACGGAACCGCTCGGAAATTGACTTGTCTTTCCTGTGGGCTAGGCCGACTAAGCTATCATTATGGTATAGGTGCTGGGCAAGCCTACTCCATCTAAAAAAAACAATGTCCCAGGCACTGCAGCGTCCGAGTGGTCCCTTCACCCATCTAGTGTGAGTGAAGGTGCCACTGGACGCTGTATAAGTCATCTCATTACGTAGATGCAAAGGTCAAAGTATTCATCCTACTGTAGGGCGCAGGCCTTCAGGCTCTCAGAGTGAGAGTATGGGCTTAATTACCACACGTCCCTGCCACGAATTGGCAATTTCAAGCGCTGAGTAATGTGAACACCTCAGTCACTCAGGTTTCCTCACGATGTTTTCCCTCACCGGTAGTGAATAATATTTACTTTGTAATATATTTGCACACATAACCACATGGATTTCAATTCTTTTGATTGCCTCCTTCGGGGGACACTCATTTAATTCAATAAAAATATCACAGTAGGAATCACTTCTTTGGACGTGGCAACCCTAGTCTGGGTTGCTCCCCTCGGGGTGAACGCGTGATGATGCTGGGTTTATGCGGGTCGTATTTTAAATTGGAAATGATAAGGTTACAAATTGCGAGGGGGGATGGAATGCTTATTTTCTCCTGAAGATTCCTTTAAACTTCTCAAGTTTCATGGGAGTCTTCCCTAACTGCAATTTTCTTTATCGAGTTTACGTATCAAATTAGACAAAAGTCATTCGAAATGTAGTTATGTGTGTCAGTGATGTGACAAATCACGGCCACATTTTCAGCGATTCAAACTTTCCCACAGAAAGGTGGGAGTGCAATTCAAAGTTAACCAATTCAAACTCGGGTCGTTAAACTAGTTTCATATAGTTGCAACTAGTGTGAACCTGTCCGTTTAACTTTGTAAAAATCTCCAGCGAGGCCTCGCTCGTAGTAAAATGGCAAGTTATAAAAGTGTCGCGTTAAAAGTTTACTGCCAATCCCACGATGGGTTTTACATCGCAATCGTTTCAAACAGAGTACGGTAGTGAAGATAGTCAGCTTCGCATCAGCGAAGACTTAGTCCTGGGCCTAGATTCTGTTAATGCATTGTAGTAACGTGACAACTGCATGAACATGGCGGTTTTCATTTCATGGCTGCTTTAAGTCTACGCGGGCACACCCATCAAACCTTCTAGGCGTCAATGGTACGAAAAAACACGTCACGTGACCCGACAGTGTACCTGTCATTATACTACAATGCACTAACAGAATCGAGGCCCTGGTATACTTGTCCTAGGAAAAGTGTTTGTGTTGGGTGGAAGTTTGTTATGTTCGCTGCCTCGTTTGCCAATTTTGCGGACATAAGTAGACTGTACCATACGAGGCAAGTTGAATGTCAACCTCAAACTCGAGCGCGCAAGACTGATGCGCTTCATTCCTGAATTAAATAATAAAAAAAATTAAAAATAAACAAAGGAACGAAAGCACAAACTAAGAAAACACGTGTTTCTTTAAATATATTACATTTCCTCGTGAAATATATGTTACATTTTTTTAACCCGTGTTTTGATTGATAAAAATTCTTTATTGCACAATAAAACAATTGTACATGGGCGAGCTTAATGATAATAAATATTTTCTCCACCTAAGCTTTGGTGACGGGGATAGTGTATTGAGGGCCGCTCGGTACATTATGTACGTGTATTAAGCGGTCCTTCCACCATCCACCCCGCTGTGGCGTTCGTCTCAGTGTGAAATGGCCACGTTCCCGAATAGGCTTAGTTAAACTGTCTCGTTAACGACGCTCGTACGGCGTTTTAAGGCGCGCTGTTTTTATGGCAACCAAATAAGTGCGCCAATGAAAGTCCAAGGAATAAAGCCACATACTAGCGCGGTCGCGCGGCCGCGGCCGTGGTCCGGACAAAATGGAAATGACATTGTTATTGTTTATTTCTAAAATGAAATTGTACATACATAATTTACAAGGAGACCTTCTTTTAAGTGTACAACACCTGTGTGTGTGTGTGTGTGTGTCTGTGTCTGTCTGTGTGTGTGTGTGTGTGTGTGTGTGGGGGGGGGGGGGTTGTGTTATGATTTGCCTGGGCGCATGCGCTCGTATTTTTTTGTGTAGCCTATTACGTCCCACAGCTGAGTATAATAGGGCCTCCTCTCAGAGAGATAGAGTACTCTCAGGTTTCCTCAGAGTGGTATTGCAAGTACTACAATTTCACAGATGCAGACTAATGTACGGCAGTCCCCTGTGGGAATCGAACCCACGACCTCTGTCTTGGTAGTTAAGCACCTTAACGGCTAGTCCACCGAGGCAGTCAAATATAAATTAATAAACAAAATAATAATAATAATAAATTCACCGTGGGCGTTGCCAAGAGATTAAATAGGTCACATTATAAAAGTCCAACATAAATAACTAATATTATAAAAAGTAGCCGTGGTAGCCTAGTGGGTAGAACATCGGACTCGGAAGCGAGAGACCCAGGTTCGATCCCCAGTGCGGGCATGTACCTATGACTTGGTTTTCTAAGTTATGTACATTTGTGAAGTTATAGTAGCAATACCACTCGCTAACGGTGAAGGAAAACATCGTGAGGAAACCTGAGTGTCTGAGCTATTCACATAGCTCAGCGCTTGAAATCGCCAATCCGCGGTGGGCACGCGTGGTGATTAAGCCCATACTCTCTCCCTGAGAGAAGGCCTGTGCCCTACAGTGTGACGTATATAGGCTGCTTATGTTATTGTTGCCGACCGACCAACCAACCTTTTTTATGTTTTTACTTCTTTTATACTTTTTCTATATGTCTAATATTTTTTTTAAATTGAAAAAGGGCTATGTCAAGGAAAAAGACGAATAAAAAGATTCCTATAGTTCCTCTCGCGTTTTCTTAAATATTTACGTGCATGCGTTTCAGTTATGTTATAAAAAGCAAAACTACTAAGCAAAGCAACCTTTTTAGTCACTACGGGCCGTGTCTGACGCTGGCTGCATTACCACATTGAGCGACCACGGGGATCCGTGGCATGAGATATGCTCCAGAGCGAGAGTCCAAGTCGCGGTCGCTCAAGCGCCGCCCTAACTCCCAAATAAAGGCCTTGCCCGGTGCACCCCAAACACCGGTAGTCTCAATAGCCAGCTAGTGGCACAAAAAAAGCTTAACAAAACTTTAGAAATCTATTTAGAGGCAAAAAATTCCACCCATGCCGGGACTTGGATTCGCGACCTGTGGCTAACCGTGCTGGCAGGTTGCGTGTGCAAGTTCGGTAGTGTCTCAATGGTTAGTGGCACAAAAATAATGAAATTGTATCAAAAGCTTAACAAAATTTTGGAAACCAAAAGCCGTGCCAGCACGGTGAGCCAGAGGTCGCAGGTTCAAGTCCCGGCATGGGTGGAATTTTTAGCCTCTAAATCATCATCATCAGCCATTTGACGCCCACTGCAGGACATAGGCTACCTTCGTGGTTTTCATAAGCACGAGGGGTTTTGCCATAATCGCCACGCTTGGCAGGCGGGTTGGCGATCGCAGTGTGCGGTTGGAATCTCAGGAAGACGCTGCTGCCCGTCTCCTGGTAATTTATTTCCTTAGTCGCCTTCTACGACATCCACGGAAGGAAGTGGAGTGACGTTATTCTTAATCCGGCGCCACACGGAGTCTCTAAACAGGTTTTTTAAAATTGTCCTCAGCACGGATTAGCACAACAAAAAGAATATAAAATTTTAGAACTAAGTACCTAATATTAACTAAGTTAATTCTACGTAGAAAAGTCTTACCCCCGGTTTCTCGTACACTAACCAGCTGTTAATCTACTGTTAACAGCTCTCAGTGGTTTTTTTTGTATGCGCTTTGGTCAATTGACAGCTGTTAACAGTAGATTAACAGCGTGCTAGTGTACGAGAAACTGGGGGTTAATCGAATAATTGCTCGCTTACAATAGTTTCTGTATCTATTTAACTTGTCTGTCTTGCAAAATTGGGGCATTTATGGAACAGGAATCGTGTGTGGCAGGCTCAAACGTTCCTATCCATCTGTGGCGAAGATAGCCCAGTGACGGCTTATTTTGGCTTCAGTTAAAGTGACAGTTCAATTAACTTACGGGACACTTGTATGTTAGGGTAATTTGTCACAAAGGTAACTGGAGGAAAAGAAAGAGAATTTTGGTCAAATCTTTTCGACGTTCGTGTGACCCGGTTTGCGCTGGGATTGCATCGGCCAAATTGGAAACTCTGGGGAAATAAAGTACCTGTATGCTAACAGAATACTAACAAAATGAGATTGAGCCATCGAACGTATACAAAGTGTTATTAAGATAACGTTAAACCTCAAAAAACCGTAACTGCAGTGTCGATACCACTTCGAATAGGATTAGATTAGATAAGAAAACTTTATTGTACATACCAGAAAACAAAATACTTACATTAAAAGGCTTACATGTCAGAGTTTTGCCGCATTGAATAGGAAAAAAAAAAATACATTTCGCAAGTAACAATTTGCACAAAAATTATACGATAATTTTAGTTTAATAATTTAATATATAAAAATCTCGTGTCACAGTGTGTATTATCGAACCCCTCCGAAACGGCTTCACCGATTTTTATGAAAATTTTTGTGTTTATTTGGTAGGTTTAAGAATAGGTCGTAGGCTTATTAAAGTGGTAAAACAACGTTTGCCGGGTCAGCTAGTAATTATGGAATATCATGAAATATTAGGGGTTAAAGTATGAAATTGCCGTTTTATTGCAATAGGTTCTTTGAATTGACATAGAATCTTCATGGTTTGAGGTTTTCGAATGAAACTTTTTTCAAATGGTTTCTATGATGTTCTTTTTTTAAAAAATGTGAAACATTTGAATATCGACTTTCAATTGTTTTTGTTATTCAATTTAGACAAGAAAGATGGATACTGCGAAAATTCGAGTGATTTTTGAATACGAGTTCCGACGCGGAACTAACGCGGCAGAAACAGCCCGCAATATCAATGCTGCGTTTGGAGAGGGGTCTACTAATGAACACACCGTGCGATTTTGGTTTAAACGCTTTCGTGATGGAAATTTCGACTTAAAGAACGAGCCACGAGGAAGACCGCCCACACAGGTGAATAACGATGAATTAAGAGAGATAGTGGAAGCCGACCCTAGTCAAACTACCCAGGAATTAGCGGCATGGTTTAACGTTACCTTACCCACAATATTGACTCACTTGCGTCAAATCAATAAAATAAAAAAATACGAAAAATGGGTGCCTCATAATCACTCGAATTTTTGCAGTATCCATCTTTCTTGTCTAAATTGAATAACAAAAACAATTGAAAGTCGATATTCAAATGTTTCACATTTTTTAAAAAAAGAACATTATAGAAACCATTTGAAAAAAGTTTCATTCGAAAACCTCAAACCATGAAGATTCTATGTCAATTCAAAGAACCTATTGCAATAAAACGGCAATTTCATACTTTAACCCCTAATATAAGGCCTGTGTATGCCTGCCTATAAACGGTGGTAGCCTAGTGGGTAGAGCATTGGACTCTGAAGCGAGAGGTCCAGGTTCGATTCCCAGTGCGGGCATGTACCTATGACTTTGTTTTCTAAGGCAGAAAGGATGATACAGACAATCAAATCAAAACTAAGGAAACAATCTGATTTGCCTTGGTTAGAGCGAGTAGCGAAAATGCTATTTCATATGCGAACTACACCAAGCACAGTGACTGGGAAGTCTCCAGCCGAAATGTTAAACAGTCGCAAATTTATAACAGCACTGACGGTACTGCACCCTGAGTTGGATGCAGCGAATTTGGACACGAACTTAGAGAACAGACGTGGTGAAACAGCTGAGAGGGAAGGAGATGAGGTAAATAAGAAAAGGTTTACAATGGGAGATCACGTTTTATTCAGGCTCTACAATATGAATGCTAAGTGGCAGCGCGGATCGATAACAGCAGAAATCGCGCCAGCCTTGTACGAGGTAACCACTGAAGGTGGCGTAAAGCATCGCCGACACGTGGATCAGATCCTTAAAACCAGACCTCCTGCCAATGCTGCGCAGAGACAACAAGAATATGACACGAATGATCAAGATGAGATAATCATACCACCGCAAGAAGAATGGTCAGATATTATAGGAGTTTAAACATTTAATTATGTAGGTACAGCCATTAATTACCAATTTAAATAAATATGTAATGTAGAAGTGAAATGTTAATTTATTCAATCAGAAATCAGTTATTGAGTTAGGTAGTTGGTAAAATTAAAAGTTCATTAAAATAGTTAATTGAGATTGTTAAGAACCAATAATAACTTAGGGGAAAGGTGTTATGTATAGTTTGAAGGTGTCAATAAAAATTATAATTTATTAGTAAGTACCTATCGAGGGTAGATTAACACAAACTGTGAACTCATTGAATAAACATGTAAATTCCTTAGTTTCGTTATTTATTGCAACAAGAACACTATAAATACAATCAAATTAATATTAATTTATATTACGTAGACCAACTAAAAACAAAATCCGCAAATCCGCGGTGAGTGGTGATTAAGCCCATACTCTCTCTCTCTCTTTGGGAGAAGGCCGGTGCCCTACCGTGGGACGTATATAGGCTGCTTATGATATGCCAGCAGGGGCCTGCTGCCTACAATTTCGAGTATGCGGACGGGGAGTCCTCTGCCGAATAGGACGTTTTATTCACGAGCGTAAATTATCAAAACACGCTCCATAAATTATTAGTGAAACATGTAAAGGCCACTGATGACAAAATGTCTTTGTTTTCTAAGTTACGTACATTTGTGAAGTTATAGTAGCAATACCACTCGCTAACGGTGAAGGAAAATATCGTGAGGAAACGTGCGTGTCTGAGGTGTTCGCATACCTCAGCGCTTGAAATGGCCAATCCACGGCGGGCATGCGTGGTAATCAAGCCCACACTCTCTCTCTGAGAGAGACGTATATAGGCTACATAAAAAAAGCGGCCAAGTGCGAGTCGGACTCGCGCACGAAGGGTTCCGTACCATTATCTATACAACATTAGACAAATATAGAATTTGAGAACAGCGCCATCTGTAGAAACCAACAACAAGCGTTTAACATTGACATATAACGTCATGATACCGGCGCTGTGAAGGTTACATAGATGGCCGCTAGATGGCGCTGTCTTTAAACAACGTTTGTTGTGGGTGAGGGGGGGGCTCTCCCCTTAAATATTTATTTTATTCTGTTTTTAGTATTTGTTGTTATAGCGGCAACATAAATACATCATCTGTGAAAATTTCAACTGCCTAGGGATTACGGTTCATTAGATACAGCCTGGTGACAGACAGCACAGCCAGAACAGCCAGACGGAAAGAGAAGTCTTAGTAATAGGGTCCCGTTTGGCACCCTTCGGGTACGGAACTCTAAAAAAACATCTGTAATACGGTAATACATGTAACGGCCATTGATGTCGAAATATAAAATAAACTATTAATTTTAAAGTTTCGAAGCCCACTGGACTCTGTCATACATGGAGGCTTACCACAAGCACTATTAGAAGCTATTTTTAAGCCTTATAAAAAACTGCCCTGCTTAATGGTACCATGAGCCATACAATCGCAGCGCTGTTAACTATACGACGTTCACCGTCTAATCAACGCTGCTACCGTACTATAAGCTCAGTTTTGAGCGCTCGCAGCGCTGCTAAACTGTCATTCTTAGCAGTTATTTACATGTTACTCTTGAACAGCTTTTAAAATCCTGCTTAGCGAATTATTGTTTAATTTACGTATTAAAATGAGTGATGAAGAAATTTTATGGTTTTGGCGGATGATTACGTTTTTCGCAATAAGGAGAATAAAGCGTGGCGTAAAATTATACGAGGGCAGAGTAATCGAGTCGAAGTTTACGACGAATTGTATTATATTCGGAGGTATCAACTTTCTAATGTTTTAGTGGAAAATCTGTGCGAAGACATTAGAGCTTTGATGCCGGTGCCAACGAAATCCATAGATTTATCCGCGGAGACGAAGATGAGCTCTATCCATAATAAAAAATAAGTTATATTTCATCATAATTCAATCAACCCAACTCTGCCGATTGCTGGGTATAATTATGATCCTATATCGAGTGATAGAAACTTCTTATTGGCTCGAACCTTAGTCGCGTTTCAAATATTTGTTTTAGGTATTAAGAGCTTTTTCTTTTTTCAGCACCGGCTCCTAAGACATACATTATGTTTTATTTTTACCTAGATGCCAAACATCACGCTACATTGCTGCATTAAATTAATAACAAAATAAAATTATGAGTCATTGACGCGGCCATCGTCGTGATAAAATGATCGTAACTCTTTCATCATCATCATCAGCCCTTTGACGCGCACTGCAGGACATAGGCCTCCCTCATGGTTTTCATAATCATGAGGGGTTTTGCCATAATCGCCACGCTTAGCAGGCGGGTTGGCGATCGCAGTTGCCCGTCTCCTGGTAATTTATAACCTCGTAACTCTTTAGGATTGCTGAAAGTAGTCTGAACCGACACCACGACACCACTTAATTTCCGTAATTTCCGTAAAAAACGTAATTTTAAAGTAATGTAGAACTTAGACAAAAAAATGAAGCAGGGCAGTTTTTTATAAGGCTTAAAAATAACTTCTAATAGTGCTTTTGGTAAGCCTCCAGGTCTGTAAAATGGCCTCAGTCTGGGTGTATTTCCATGTTTGTGATGTCCTCGCCTGGTTACCGTAGCACAGGCTATCCTAGTTTGGGACAAGGATGATTGTGTTGTGTGGAAGTTATTGTTTATTATTATTGTTACTAATGTTGAAGAAATGATTTCAAGACTCTGCATGATGATATTGCACGTTTTACGTGTATGGTGGATGGAAGCTGAAGTAAAGGAGAATGCTTCAATCAGTAATGATATAATTATCAATTTAAGCCCGTATCGCACAGAATGAAAAAAATATGAAGCCATCGTTCATCCTAAATGGCGAGGCATCCACAATCTCCCATTTAGGTTCGGAGGGTTTGAACAAAAGTATAATATATTAGAACGAACAAGAATTATCTGGAAAACGGTCGCAGTTGAACAAATTGTTTGTTTCTATCTCACGAGGACGTCAGGGGCGTATTGAGGGTGGTTTGTTTATTACTGAAAAGGCTTTGGTAACATTTTAAGTGCTCTACAGCGTCATTTTGAAATAGGTAGAATATTCTTTTCATTATGATAAACATTAATGATTTAGCTGTAAGGATATTAATCTATTTCGTTGCATTATCATGTGTCATTACAGTTCGTTTTTGTTGTGTTAAGAGTAGGTATGTGACACCCTGTAAGGGCACTACAACATTAAAACATAATAAAACATTGAGTAGTAAATTACGAACTTAATAACATAATATGAGATCTTTTTACCATGCAGAATATTATTATTATACTAATATCAATATCTTTATTATTGTTACAATAATATTTACATTTAGTTAGGCAATACATGTCTTAAGTCTCCTGTTCATTGTATTTTTAAATCACTCAAAAAACTTTTGGAGTGTATAATAGCATTTTTGGACTAGGTAGGTATTTATTAAGTGCATTTTTAAATAATTTATTTTTGTTTATGTCTTTTAATTGTGTTTGGTTCAAACCTTTGGTTTGTGTGAAAAAACCGGTTGCTACTCCGAAATATTGAAAAAAATATCAGCCATTTCACACATTCGCAAATGTTGACATCAAATCAAATATCAATAGGTACTTAGTATAAAAAATAGTATGATATTCTTTTGATATAATGGAGTTGGTCTCATAATAAAAAAAATATTTGTATTGATTAGTAGAATAGGCACCTTATGTTTCACCAGACCTTTCTACAGGTCGCCACAGTGGACACAGTGGAAAATGGTAACCTAGTGGAAACTTGTGAATACCTTCTGTTAGAAACAGATGTGACTGTCTCTCTATTATATTATGGTTCCGTGTGGCGCCGGATTAAGAATAGCGTTACTCCATTTCCTTCCATGGATGTCGTAGAAGGCGACTAAGGGAATCAATTACCAGGAGACGGGCAGCAGCGTCTTCCTGAGATTCCAACCGCATACTGCGATCGCCAACCCGCCTGCCAAGCGTGGCGATTATGGAAAAACCCCTCATGGTTATGAAAACCAAGAAGGAGGCCTATGTCCTGCAGTGGGCGTTAAATGGCTGATGATGATGATGATGATGATGATAGTCTTTTCAAAATTAAATAAATAACGCTATGTTGATCGAGTTCGCGATACTTTTGATGGTAGGTTTCTCGTATTTTATATTATATTCCGACGAGCTTTATGTAGATGTAAGAAGGTAATTTTTTTTTGTCGTGGCTAGTGGCAAATCCTGTTCCTTGTCTACTTCTCTGCGATACAGGCATGAGGTGACGAATGCATGTATGCAAACCTTTAAATAATTAAAAACATTTTCCCAGGTTTGGTAAACAGATTGATAAACATTATTTCTTTTCGTCTCTAAACGATTTTTATCAGCGGCTTATTTGCAAACCAGGGACGAGTCATCTGAAACAGAATATTATAAGTATCTACTCTGGATACGACCCTGGGGCTTACCGAGTGTATGATTAATATCCCCGCATCGAGTTAGCATAATAAATGGTGTGCTCACTTGAGCCAGCATTATAATGGCGCGTTGAGTTTACGGTGAAACATTTGATTACCTTTGTAATTTGATATTTTGCGGCCTCTTTGCAGTTAGTGCTAGACAGAAAAAGCTGAGTATCTCCTCTAAAGTGTCTCTAAACAAAACGTAAGTAACGTAGCATCAGCACCTACGCACCGCATTGTGGTGTGACGGCTAGGGGAGCGACGGAGTAAGGAAACGACTGGATTTGTTGGTCGACCGTTTATTACTAATTTATTGAATTACATGACATGAGGTACCTTTCCTACCTTATCTAGTTAGCCTATATAAGTACCTATTCACTATACTACACCACGGGGGTAGAAATAAAAAAAAAATACAATGTTTGTCTTTTTTTTTTCTCTAAGTTTACTGTTCTTATTCGTAAAAGGGCTTAGTTCTATTTTTATGAATTATTTCTTCTTTGTTACTTTTGCTTATTTTTACGTTTGGATCTAAATCTTCAATTACAGTATATGGACCTTCGTACAATTTGTCCATTTTAGTTCCAGTTTCATTTCTTATTAGTATTAAATCGTTTTTTTCGTAAATTTTTGTTTTACAATTTTTATCGTACACAATTTTTCTGCTTTCCTTACTCTTAATTAAGTTCTTACGTGCGTCTAGATTTGCTTTTTGTAGCCTATATCTTAATTCTAACACATAATTATCTGGATTATACAATGGGTCAATCTTATCTACTAAATTACTGGGTAAAATACATGATTTACCAAAGACAAGTTCATATGGTTGATATTTAGTCTCTGAATGGACGGTTGTATTGAAAGCAAAACACCAAAATTGTAGCCAATGACTCCAAGTATCTGGATTTTCATCGCATTGTATTCTTAAATAATTTCGTAAATTTCTATGACTATTTTCTAAGGCTCCGATTGATTGGTGGTGATACGCTGTTGAATTTATTTTGTCAATTTTTAAAAGTTTACATACCTGTGTCATAGTGTCGGACATGAACTCAGTTCCTCGGTCTGTTGCAATCACCTTCGGTAAACCATATCTTAAAATAAAGTTACTTACTAACGTTTTCGCCACAGTAACGGTTTCCTTGTTTGGTATGGGATATGCTTCTACATATTTAGTTAACTCACATTGTAATGTTAAAATGTACGCATTACCTTCTTCGTCTCTATCTAATGGACCCACTAAGTCCATGAATATTTTCTCAAAAGCCATGCTGGCGGTTGTTGTTACAACCATTGGCACCTTTGTTTCTTGAGAATGTTTCATAATTTGACATTTTCTACATTTTTTAACAAAATTTCTTATGTCATTCTCTAGTCCTGGCCAGTAGTACTTTGATTTTATATTGTTAGCCATTCTGCGTACGCCTGCGTGGCCTGCTGTTGGTAGTAGATGGAAGTCATTAAGTATTATCGTCATTTCATCTTTGTCTAAGATCCGTTTAATGTTTTTAAGTATATGTATGCGCGGTCCGGACCACGTCTTTCTCTTTTTTATTTCCTTACATAATTCTTCGATAAATATAGCGCTTTCGTTATTTTTTATTACACATATTTCTTCAACTTTTATTTTATTACAAAAATTTCTCAACATATCCGCAAATTCGTCTCGCGTAAAGTGCGACATATAATTGAGATTTATATAGATTATCAGCTGATCTTCTACAAATGCTAAACATTTTTCTTCCGTATTCACTTTATTTATTTTTCTTAGTTTGCCTAACTCGCTTTCTTGAATGAATTTTAGCTCGACGCCTTAGATCAGTGGTCATATTAGGAGACTTCGTGACGTCAGTACTAGCATTATCGTGACCTAGTTCTTCTTCTTTCTTTTTTGTTTGAGCCCTAGTCATTATCATAGCTGTTGTTAATTTTTTATTTATCTCTTTCAGTTCATTAGATGTTATTATTACTCTACTCAAAGCATCTGCTACTATGTTATCTCGACCTGGTATATATATTATTTTAAAATCATATTCTTCCAACTGTAGTCTGAATTTAAGTAATCTATTTGAGGGGTCTTTCATTCCAAATAAATACAGTAAAGGTTTGTGATCTGTCATTATAGTAAATCTTCTTCCAAACAAATATGGTCTAAAATACTTTATACTCCATACAATAGCTAATAACTCTTTTTGGATTGTGGGGTAATTCAATTCTGCTTTATTTAATGGTCTACTTGTGTATGCAACCGGTTTCATGTCTTTGTTACAGAGGACAGATCCTAATGCAATGCCTGAAGCGTCGGTTTGTAGTATAAATTCATTATCTTCCGTGAAATTGGGGTATTGCAAAACGGGTGGCGACACTAACGCTTCTTTCAATTTTTTAAATGCGTTGTCGCTCTCTTCGTCCCAATTAAACATTACATGTTTCCTACACAATTTATTAAGCGGAATTGCAATTTGAGAAAATGATGGTATAAATTTTCTGTAATAGTTACAAAATGCAACAAAACGTCTCACTTCATCGGAATTAGTTGGTTTAGGATAATTTTGAACTGTTTTGATTTTATCTGGATCAGGTGATACTCCTTCTGTAGTGACAACGTGACCTAAATACAGTAATTGTTTTTTTAAGAATTCACATTTACTTGGGTTTACCTTTAAATTTACCTTTCGCAATCTTTCGAACACTTCAATCAAATTTTTATTATGTGTTTCTAAATTTCTCCCAAAAATTATGATATCATCCATGTAAACAAAACATTTTTCATAGGTTAAACCAGACATTGCTATAGACATTATCCTTGAAAAAGCACTTGGACTAATTTTTAGCCCCATGGGTAATCGTTTCATTTGGTACTGTCCTGTCTGTGTTGTGAAGGCTGTTACTTTTCTACTTTCTGAGTCTAAATCAGCTTGGTAATATGATTGTTGTAGATCTAAATGTGTGAAGTAAGTGGCTCCGGATAATGAATCTAAAATATCCGTAATATTGGGTAGTGGAAACTTGTCATTTTCAATTACTTGATTAATTTTTCGATAGTCAATCACTAACCTCCACTTTTTGTCGTTATTTGAATTAGATTTCTTTGGTACTAAAAGTATTGGGCTATTCCACTCACTATTTGTATGCTCAATAATGTCATCCCTAATCATTTGTTCAATTTGTCTTTGTATTTCTGGTTTTGACGACTGTGGAAGTCGATATGGTTTTACATAAACGGGCTGAGTGTTTGGTTTTACGTTAATTTTTTGTTGCAAAATGTTTGTTGTAGTTAATTTATCTCCCTCACAATAAAATACGTCAGCGTACTTAGCGCAGATTTGTTCAATTGTTTTCTGTTCATCTGGATTTAGGTAAGTCAAATTTAAAGTTCCTAGTAACCCTTTGACTCTATCTACATTTGACTGTGTCGTACAAAAATTACAAATTTCGTAATCCTGTAATGGTTCCAACTCAAGTTCAAACATTGGCAATGTCACGTCCTCGTCGCTGCTATTAAGTATTTTTATCGGGATCCTACCGTTAGTTGGTTTTACTATGGCCGCTGCCAAAAATATTTTTTTTCCTAATTGTTTTGAACATAAAATATACTCTTTTTCCGGATCAAAAGAACGGTTTAACCGAATCATATGCATTGACTCGCTTCTCATAGGTATCTCTAAATTAAACTTCTCTTGATTTGTGTGTATCTGTAAGGAACGCTCTGTATTATCGTTGTATAAAGTCAATGTGTTTGAAGCTAGGTTGATGTTTGCATTATAAGCTCTCAAGAAATCCAATCCGATAAGACCATCCGCTCCGCACGGCATGTTATCTAATACGAAGAACTTGTGATGGACTTTACCCTCGTTTGGCAGGGTCAGCGTAATGTAAGCGTAGCTGTCCGCGTGTATCTGGCCACCTATGCCTTTGATTAATGTATTATCTTTGTATAATTGAATGTAGTTAGGTACCTTGTGTTTATTTATAACGCTCAACGTCGCTCCGGTGTCAACTAAAAAGGCACATTCTCTTCCGCTAACATTGAACTTTATAAAATCAAGACCTTGACATGTAAATATTTTATGATCGAAAAAACTGGATGTTAGGGTTCTCGTGATCGTTCGGAGCGGAGCCTATCGATTCCTGTTGATCCTGTTGATCCCTGTTTACCGTAAACATTTCGTGACGCTGACCACTCCCTCTGCGAAACTGTTGGCCTCTAAAATGTCCTTGGTGACGTCCACCTCAGCAGTGATGATGAACATGCGAGGTAAGTTTACATTTAACAGGAGCCCCCAATATCATATGCGAGGACAGTGGAATTACCGCATACCACAATCAAGAGACAACGGCTACCGCCATAACACCCGAGGCATACGTTCTTATCGAGGTAATAATTTTCGAGGTTTTGCGAACAGAAGAGGTTTCACTCACAACCAAGGAGGATTTAATAACAACCGTGGACGTCACACCACATAAGAGGGAAGTATATTAATAGAGCGGTAAATTTATTCTTTAATATAGTAGAATCAGTTCAGTTATTAGTATGCAGAATACTATTATCAAAATAACGTCGTAATGTGATTCTCGTGCTGAAAAGAGATGTCCTGTTCAAATCCTTACGTATTGAGATTTTCTTGCTCTAACATATAGGTACCAGAATCAAATAAACATAAGCAAGCAGCCTATATACATCCCACTGTAGGGCACAGGCCTTCTCTCAGGAAGAGAGTATGGGCTTAATCACGACGCGTGCCCACCGTGGATTGGCGATTTCAAGCGCTGAGGCATGTGAATAGTTCAGACGCTCAGGTTTCCTTACGATGTTTTCCTTTACAGTTAGCGAGTGGTATTGCTACTTTAACTTCACAAATGTACATAACCTAGAAAACAAAGTCATAGGTACATGCCCGCACTGGGAATCGAACCTGGGTCTCTCGCTTCCGAGTCCAATGTTCTACCCACTAGGTTACCCCCTCTCTTTATAATAGTAAATATCCAGGGTAAAATAAAGTACGAATCAACATCATCAGCCATTTGACGCCCACTGCAGAACATAGGCCTCCCTCATGGCTTTCCAAGCTTCCCGGTCTTTTGCCGCCCGCATCCAGCGACTCCTCGCCACCGTAACCAGGTCGTCAGATCATCTGGTGGAACAAATTTTCGTTGGTCCCATTTAAATTAACGCTAATAAAAAAACGAAGATTCTAACGTCACCTTACAATGTAGATTGGTCCAAGCGGTTAGAAGTTGTATTAAAGAAAAAAACATAGATTTTATTTTTATTTATTTATTTCTTTACAAAGTATATGTTTTAGAATGCAGTAAATGCCTGAACACTTCACTAAGCAATTAATTCACTAGGCTGAGACAATTATAATAGTCTCTTTATGTGATTTTCATTAAACGGATTGTTTTGTATTACGTTTTTTTAGCTAGAGGCGCCTTTTTACATACACGGACCCTTGGGTGCTCGTATAAAAAGAAGATAAAAAATGCGTAACGTTGTGAATAAATTGAAAAACCTTGAAATAATATCATCATCATCATCAGCCATTCGACGACCACTGCAAGACATAGGCCTCCTTCGTGGTTTTCATAGCCATGAAATGAAAATAAGGTTTTCATAACCATGAATGAAAGGGAAATAATATCAATCTCAACAAAGTGAATCTGAATAGATACCTGACCCCTTCTATCAAGATTATCCACTTTTCCCATCAAAGTAAGAGCTATTCGTAACCTTTAATTATGCTGCCGATAAGTGAGCCCCTCACCTCGGAGATTAGAGTCTCTGGAGTGGTGACAGACGTGAATTACAGAGCAGTGACAGATGACAGGTGACAGTTAAAATTGGATGGAGGATTGACCACTTATCTACTGCTGGTAAATTCACCATGATGGCATTTAAAAATGGGGACACATTTTTACTTCCTCTGTCACGAAATCTGGCAAATAGTATGACCATACTTCAGCGTTTGGAATTGCCAATCCGCTATGGGCACTCAAGGTAATTAATTAACCCCATAATCTTTCTGAGAGTAGGTCTGTGCCCTGCAGTGGAACCCTTAGCAGCTACAAAAAAAGTATGACCATATCCTCGATTAAAACATGGGACTGTTTGTCTAAACAACACGAAAAAGGAGGCATGTGCAATAATTCTCTTTAATCTTTTAAGTTGTGTGTCTTATAATACAGTCAAAGCAAAAAGCAAAGACCTAATGGATTGACGTTTACCAGTCCCAAGGTCTCTCATCTCCTTTATTTGATGGTCACAGTATGCAAGCCGGCCGGTGATATAAAAGAAACGTTATCGAGTTTGTTTCCACTTGCGTTCAGCAACAGCTACATCATTATCGGAAAGCAACATTGTTTGGCTTCATGAAGATGAGACATAGACCATATGAAATTGTGACAGATCCGCAGTGGGGTAAGATGAATCCTTTTGCCATTCGTAATTTAAATAATTTTATTCACCTTTTAACGTCTTGATTGGTGTGAATGTTATCTAGCCCAGCAATTTTAGCATCGTTTAACAGGATTATCTTTCCCTAAGCCATCTACAATTTTAGCGCCGCACTTTACACCCACTGCAGGACATAGGCCTCCTTCGTGGTTCTTATAACCTATATACGTCCCACTGTAGGGCACAGGCCTTCTCTCATGGAGAGAGTATGGGCTTAATCACCACGCGTGCCCACCGCGGATTAGCGATTTCAAGCGCTGAGGTATGTAAAAAGCTCAGACACTCAGGTTTCCTCACGATGTTTTCCTTCACAGTTAGCAAGTGGTATTACTACTGTAACTTCACAAATATACATAACTGAGAAAACAAAGTCATATGTACATACCCGCACTGGGAATCGAACCTAGGTCTCTCGCTTCCGAGTCCGATGTTCTACTCACTAGGCTACCACCGCTGTTTTATATAGGAATTGGCAAAATGTACTTTAACCACTTAAAAATTTTTGGCTGATACTTTGGTCAATCCTGGTTTTTTATAAATAAGTAGCAAGCATTGACATTGACATATTAAGACAAAGGGTCGAGGCTCAGCATTATGCAACCAAGTCAACGCAGTGATGTTGGCAGCGCTGATTCTGAAATAAGTAAATATATATTTTTAAGAATGTTGAGAAATAAACTTTAATGTAAAATACAATCAACTTAATGTTAATTTATATTACGTAGACCAACTAGAAACAAAATCCGCAAATCCGCGGTGAGCACGCGTGGTGATTAAGCCCATACTCTCTCTCTGAGAGGAGGCCTGTGCCCTACAGTGGGATGTATATAGGCTGCTTATGATGTAGACCAACATGGCGGTAGCAGACCGTTCCTGTCCATACCGGAGACATACAAGAAGTTCTCGTTGGCTATGGCCATGGGGATGATGTACCCAAACGCTGCCAAAGAGAAGAAGAGAATACTCTATCTCGGTAAGCGGCTTAAGGCTACTGTTATTACTTGATATTACCCGTTATTACCTGATATTACCTAAGTAATTTTATCACCCAGTCTATGTCATTTTTAGAGTGCCGTACCCCAAGGGTACGGACTCCGCTGTCCGTCCGTCCGTCCGTCTGTCACCAGGCTGAACGGCTCATGAACCGTGATAGTAAGACAGTTGAAATTTTCACAGACGATGTATTTCTGTTTCCGCTACAACAACGAATACTAAAAGCAGAACAAAATAAAAGTCTAAGGGGAGCTTCCATAACAAGAAACGTGATTTTTTTGCCATTTTTTGCTCGATATTAATAACGGCAACAGGTAGACGCTTGAAATATTCAAATGTTGTATAGATTCGTACGGAACCCTTCGTGCGCGAAATCGACTCGTACTTGGCCGGTTTTTCGTTTTACTCCTGTTATTTTTTCTGGCATTACCTTATCCACATAAACATAGATTAGCTGGAAGAAAATATTAGTAAATAATAGAAAGAAGAAAATAGTACAAAGCTCGCCTTTGCATAAAGTTGTTTATAGTTCAACTAATAATTTTTCAATTTAATTCAACTTGTAGCATCCGTCTCGCGTGCTCATTGTAACATTTTTAATGATTATTAACACAATTTCGCAATCACTCAATCAGACTCGGTCGGACTTTTCCGACAAAAAAATCAGGTAACTCAAGAGTTAAGTTTATAGTGCGCAGTGCTTACGAAAGTTTTAGTTCGAAATATGTCAATGATTGTTAACAAGTTAAAAAACTGATTTTAGTAATATATACTTTCAGACATATTTTAATGTAGTTTTAAGTAAGTAGCATCTGGTACAGAAAGATGGAGTAACAATTTCATAATTTTTCTTGAAATTTCCATTATCAAACCTTAGGGGAAAACTAGAATTTTATTGTCTGGTGACGCCATTGACTATTGACAGTCCGTTAAGGGTGAACCAAGATAGCTATGTATGTTTGTATTGTCAACACATGTAATTAGTAGTAAGAAATGGCTGCCCGGAATATTTTTATAAAATCACAGCGAATAATTAAATTGATTAATCGCAGAAAAACATAATTTAGTCTTAATTCAGAAAAAAATATAATAACTAGCTCAATGGTCGTCTGGAAGAAATTACGTTTAGTAATAAGTCCGCCAATTGTACTGTACTATATTATTGTTAAATTCTCATATGTAATTCCTGGTGTACATACAATAAAGAATATTCTATCTATCTATCTCAAAAAAAAAACTATACCTTGCGAATTGAGTATACTTACCCCTTCGGAGGAATAGATCTGACTGTGTTCCAGGTTTGATCAGCAGCTCGTTCCTGCCAGCGTACATAATGTGGTTCTATGACGTCTCACTGTGTATACAGAGAAAGGACCTCGACAACCTCACGCGTCAGCTTTCGCTTGGTGTGCCCATCATGTTCTGCCAGTTCAAAGTAAAGTAACAGTTTAAAATAACCGCCCGTAATCTTCTGCTATGTACCGCTAATCGTATTCTTTCAACAACGAGCAATAGAGAGCTATATTAGAAAGTTTCACTGCGTGATCGAATCAGGAATGAGGAGATCCGCAGGAGAACCCGAGTTACTAATATAGCTCGAAGAATTGCTCAGTTGAAGTGGCAGTGAGCGGGGCACATAGCTCGGAGAACTGATGGCCGTTGGAGCGAAAAAGTTCTGACCTGGCGACGGCGGACCGGACGACGCAGCGTGGGAAGGCCCCCACAGGATTACGGTGGCGGAGAGTCGCTGAAAAACCATGAGGGAGGCCTATGTCCTGCAGTGGGCGTCGAATGGCTGATGATGATGTATTCTTTCAGTTCAAAGTAACTGCTCATCAGGTTTGGTAGTTCCAAGTAGAGTAAAAGCTGAAAAATTTTTCTCACAACATACTTAGCCGGTCCTAGGGAGGTTAACATGACGGAGAAGAAGCCCGTGCCGAACAGTGGGCTTCTTTAGACAGTTAAGCAGGTATTGTGGCAGTTCTAAGTAACTGCATATCATGTTATTTAATGTCAATTCAATGCACCCAGACACATAGTCTGCTAGTCGGTGGTTTACCTTATTCTGCAAGTTTAAAGGAACATGATAAGGTATATGTTTCCAGCACAAAGTAACCATATTATTCTTTTTATTCTCTGCGAAACTGTTGGCCTCTAAAATGTCCCTGGTGACGTCCACCTCAGCAGTGATGATGAACATGCGAGGTAAGTTTACATTTAACAGGAGCCCCCAATATCATATGCGAGGACAGTGGAATTACCGCATACCACAATCAAGAGACAACGGCTACCGCCATAACACCCGAGGCATACGTTCTTATCGAGGTAATAATTTTCGAGGTTTTGCGAACAGAAGAGGTTTCACTCACAACCAAGGAGGATTTAATAACAACCGTGGACGTCACACCACATAAGAGGGAAGTATATTAATAGAGCGGTAAATTTATTCTTTAATATAGTAGAATCAGTTCAGTTATTAGTATGCAGAATACTATTATCAAAATAACGTCGTAATGTGATTCTCGTGCTGAAAAGAGATGTCCTGTTCAAATCCTTACGTATTGAGATTTTCTTGCTCTAACATATAGGTACCAGAATCAAATAAACATAAGCAAGCAGCCTATATACATCCCACTGTAGGGCACAGGCCTTCTCTCAGGAAGAGAGTATGGGCTTAATCACGACGCGTGCCCACCGTGGATTGGCGATTTCAAGCGCTGAGGCATGTGAATAGTTCAGACGCTCAGGTTTCCTTACGATGTTTTCCTTTACAGTTAGCGAGTGGTATTGCTACTTTAACTTCACAAATGTACATAACCTAGAAAACAAAGTCATAGGTACATGCCCGCACTGGGAATCGAACCTGGGTCTCTCGCTTCCGAGTCCAATGTTCTACCCACTAGGTTACCCCCTCTCTTTATAATAGTAAATATCCAGGGTAAAATAAAGTACGAATCAACATCATCAGCCATTTGACGCCCACTGCAGAACATAGGCCTCCCTCATGGCTTTCCAAGCTTCCCGGTCTTTAAACATAATTTAGTCTTAATTCAGAAAAAAATATAATAACTAGCTCAATGGTCGTCTGGAAGAAATTACGTTTAGTAATAAGTCCGCCAATTGTACTGTACTATATTATTGTTAAATTCTCATATGTAATTCCTGGTGTACATACAATAAAGAATATTCTATCTATCTATCTCAAAAAAAAAACTATACCTTGCGAATTGAGTATACTTACCCCTTCGGAGGAATAGATCTGACTGTGTTCCAGGTTTGATCAGCAGCTCGTTCCTGCCAGCGTACATAATGTGGTTCTATGACGTCTCACTGTGTATACAGAGAAAGGACCTCGACAACCTCACGCGTCAGCTTTCGCTTGGTGTGCCCATCATGTTCTGCCAGTTCAAAGTAAAGTAACAGTTTAAAATAACCGCCCGTAATCTTCTGCTATGTACCGCTAATCGTATTCTTTCAACAACGAGCAATAGAGAGCTATATTAGAAAGTTTCACTGCGTGATCGAATCAGGAATGAGGAGATCCGCAGGAGAACCCGAGTTACTAATATAGCTCGAAGAATTGCTCAGTTGAAGTGGCAGTGAGCGGGGCACATAGCTCGGAGAACTGATGGCCGTTGGAGCGAAAAAGTTCTGACCTGGCGACGGCGGACCGGACGACGCAGCGTGGGAAGGCCCCCACAGGATTACGGTGGCGGAGAGTCGCTGAAAAACCATGAGGGAGGCCTATGTCCTGCAGTGGGCGTCGAATGGCTGATGATGATGTATTCTTTCAGTTCAAAGTAACTGCTCATCAGGTTTGGTAGTTCCAAGTAGAGTAAAAGCTGAAAAATTTTTCTCACAACATACTTAGCCGGTCCTAGGGAGGTTAACATGACGGAGAAGAAGCCCGTGCCGAACAGTGGGCTTCTTTAGACAGTTAAGCAGGTATTGTGGCAGTTCTAAGTAACTGCATATCATGTTATTTAATGTCAATTCAATGCACCCAGACACATAGTCTGCTAGTCGGTGGTTTACCTTATTCTGCAAGTTTAAAGGAACATGATAAGGTATATGTTTCCAGCACAAAGTAACCATATTATTCTTTTTACGGCCAGTTCAAAGTGATCATATGACTGTACAAAATTAACACACGCGCTGATAATTTTTTGAAGACTGTTGTTGGTCAATGATATTCCAGATGATCCTTGTATACATCTTGAGGAAACAGCTGCAGCAACTTTTTGATGAGGTGAATTCAGACTACAAGCGGTGCAACGATCTGCACGAGGATTACCAGGTGACTTGCTTTAGGTTTTTTTTCTATTGAGTCAGTAGTCCCAGCCTAGACTCCTAGATAACCATGAGCAAATGGTAAATAAATACCTTAGAATGTCTTTTTTTCAATCCTTTACTCCACGAATTCTAGGGCTGATCTTTCACGTTAATCTGCATGGCAAGTGAGTGTTCCGATGTTAAATTCTATAAACATAAACATTTACATACAGGCACATAGATTGCTTCTGGCCCCACACTAGGATACCCTGTGTCGTGGGAACCAGAAACAACGACATCACAAACATGTAAACATCCAAGACCTGGAGTTTTTTTGGTCCCCAGCCGGGATTCGAACCCGGGACCTCTCGCATGGTATGCAGATGCACTACTGCTGCGCTACGAGGTTGTAGGTGCGAGGTCCTTTGCCTCGGGGAGGATGGAACTAGTATCTTTTAATAATTCACGATGTTCACTTTAATTCAATTTAATAAACAAGAAAAGAATAGCGTTACTGGCTAATCATAATTTCCTATTCTATCCAAAGAATAATTAGTCATAAGCTACCTACCCACCCTTGTATCAACTTGAGACCTATACTATTAAAAAGGTAACTAAAATACATATTTTTTGTATAACGGCAACTTTGTAGATTGCTAAAAGAGAAAATTTATTTGACAGTAAAATATGTATGCCGAAATCCTTTGTGAATCCACCCCTCGCGTCATTGACGCGCGCGCTTTTACGCGGGCGCTTTGGCGCAAACATTAAGTAATCGTAGCTTCTGTCTCAATTTCATTCATTCATTCGTTGGTTCATTTTCGTGTGTTTCAAATATACTTCTTTAAAATTACACCTACTTTACAATGCTACGAGGGTGGGTATGAGGTCTATACAAAAATGCCCATTATTTTTTAAATTATGGTGGTTGACAAAAATATCAATATTCCTCTTTTCATTTAAAAAAAATGGGATGGTCACGCGATGTGTAATTTGAGCACTGGTCGACGTCGTTTCAGACGTCCAGAAAGATAACTCGAGTATTTTCTTTTAGATAATGACGGAAGAGAATCGCAAGACTCTACTGAAGTTGGAAAAGATCTGGACCTGCGTGGTGTTTATAACGTGCGGTGCCTTCCCGATCATGGCCGGGGTATTGACCCTCTACCACCACATGTTCAAGGTCATGCTGATTCGCTGATAGAATCGCTGTCTTAGTTGTGAGATTGACATTGTTTTTCGAATAGGAATAATCTGATACACACTCGTTTCTTAACACATATGTACAGATATATATACAATAAAATTTACAAAGTCGTGATAAAATTAAATTAGATTCCTCGATTATTATAACCTTATCTAAAAAAAAATTAACTCATATGTAATTCCTGGTGTACATACAATAAAGAATATTCTATCTATCTATCTATCTATCTCATTTCAAATCATTGATCAAAGTTGGGCATTATTGTGTTCCGTAGATGAACCAACTTTTGTAAATTACAGGAGTCCCAAAAGTTCATGATCCACGACATGGTCGTCCCGTTTCTGCAGGAGCTCCGCTACGAGTCGCCGTACTTCGAGATCATCTTCTTGTATATGCTGTACATTGCTTTCATTCTCGCGCTGTGCTACCTGAGTTACGACGGGATGTTCTTCGTCGTCATGCTGCATGCCTGCCTCAAGATGCATCTGATTTGCTGCATGGTCTCAAAGGCTTTCGCGGACTTCAAGGATGTTAGCGTTGTGAGGAGGAATGTTGCGAGGATTGTGGAGGAGCAGTGTGCCGTGTTCAGGTTGGTGGAGCCTAATTAGTTATTTTATATAGCATGCCTATAATATGCATGTGCTCCGGTTAAATGGACTATTTATATTTTCATTTTCATTAAACTCGTTTATAAATTTATTTATCACGCCGACAAAGATAAAAAACAAAATGTTGAAAAATATTTTTTTTTACTGTGTGACATGAAAAGTGGGGATGATTTTTTTCTCGTCTCCATAAGCAGCCTATATATGTCCCACTGTACGACACAGGCCTTCTCTCAGGGAGAGAGTATAGGCTTAATCACCACACGTGCCCACCGCGGATTGGCGATTTCCAGCGCTGAGGTATGTGAATAGCTCAGACATTCAGGTTTCCTCACGGTGTTTTCCTTCAAAGTTGGCGAGTGAATTGCTACTATAACTTTACAAATGTACATAACTTAGAAAACCAAGTCATAGGTACATGCCCGCACTGGGGATCGAACCCGGGTCTCTCGCTTCCGAGTCCGATGTTCTACCCACTAGGCTACCACTGCTTTCTCGTCTACCCCATTACATAAGCCATCGCTGCATTGGTCCTTGAAGAAGATTGTGGGTGTAGGAAGACCATTTTTTGATGTAGGGTCCTGTTTGCGAAATATTAAGCTTTAAAGCGCAAATTTTTGTCCGAGTAGAGCGTCCCCCTCCCCTCCCTCTCCTGGCTAAATGTTGATTTTACAAACGTGAAAAAATTCAGGGTAGTAGCACATATAACGAACTTAAAAGGAAAAGTATCACGACAAAGTAGGAGTTACTAATTAACGAGTAATAGGCAACCAACTTCAACAACAACCAAAATGACTTCGTTGAAGTTGTTAGTTCTGTAAAGCAGATAAAAAAACCGCTTTCTATGGAACACTACATTGCGCGTGTCTATCTGGACGTCATTTTGGGTTATTTGTCAGTTTAGGTGATACTTGTCCTGTCCTCTGACTGATAACGTAACGATAAAGTCCGCATTTCAGGTTTATTGATTTAATCAAGAATGAATACGAGATGTGGCTGGCTTTGGTATTTGGGTTGACGGTCGTACAGCTCTGCGTGATTATGTACCAAGTCATTACATCTTCGGTAAGAAAATTCAGTTGTTTACACAAATACTGCCAATCAGGACGGAACGGAACGTTCGTGTAGTAATATCCTTTGAAAGAAGGTCCACATATTTATATTAAAATAAAATAGTTATCGGCATTATTTAAGTATCATAGTTTCAACAGTTTCAAGAGCACAGTGAAAGGCATCGTTTTCACCCTAAACACATCTAAGAAGTGGCCACAATCGTGAGTAAAAAGCAAGAATATTTCATCGAATCTCCGTATAGTAAACATAACGACTTTTAGCTAGAGCGAGAGAGCTATATACGTATGACGTATCACTTGACGTCTCCAAGCAGCTGACAGCCGCCCAGCCAATCACAAGCAGAAGCGCGCTGTCATCAATCTGTCGGTGTCAGACGACGTTCCACTATACGCATTCGTGCATTCCTGCTTGAGTCCAATAACAATGGCACCTAAAACTGAACCCAAAATTAAAGCTGAACCAAAAATAAAATGCTACACATGCAGAAAAACGGTCAACAAAAAAGACACAATGCATTGTACTACGTGCAAAAGGCGATTTGAATATGATTGTGCAGGCTACTCGGAAAAATTGTTTCTTCTAATGAGCCAAGAATCTAGGAAAAACTGGAAATGTAAGCTGTGTCTGCAAAAATCAAACCACCCAGTAAGGAAAAACAAGTTGGCTACTCAATTAACTGATGCAAATTTCTCCCCACTATCAACCCCCCCACAGTCAAAGTCAAAGGAAAACCAAGATAACTCTTCATCCCAGAAAAGCTCACCAACAGTATTATCAAATGAAAGCTCTATAAAAGCTGACAACTTAGATTTCGATCCAAATGAGAGACTTGGAAAGCCGAGTATGTCAACTTCGTTGTGTGAACATATTGATATTTCAAACTCATCCTTTAATAATACAATGCACAGTCTCCCAGACTTTTCAACCGCCGATCACACCATACTAGAGTTAACCCAAGAAAACCTAAAGCTAAGACATGAATTATCGACTGCTCATACTGAAATTGAAAACCTAAACCTTGAAGTAACAAATCTTCACAATGAGCTTCAAAAATGTCAAAAAATTATTGATATGTACAAAAAAATTGACTCTGAGAAAATAACAACACCAATATCTAAAAATAAGAGGAAGAAAAAATTACGAAACTCAAGTTTATTGGGTTCACCGGCCACCCTATCGCCGTCAGTAGTAGACGAAGAAACTCTACAACCCGGAAAGCAGAATATTAATTTTCAAAACTCTACGCTGAACGAAAATAGGCACATACCTCAGAGATCTGATGCCAAACAGTGCGTCCCTATAACCAACCACCAGGAGCCATCAACCCACAAATCGAGACCATACAAATCCAAAAGAGAACTGTGTCTACTAAGCAGTAATAGAAACAATAAAATTCTTGAGACGGCAGAAGACCAATTTATATCAGACTACAAAATCTGCCACTACCTGATTCCTGAAGCAGGCATCACACAACTTTTCAAAGGTCTTGCAGAGAAAACAAAGAACCTTACAAAAAAAGACTTTTGTGTCATATTAATTGGAGAGGAGGACTTTAAGGAAACGAAGAATTACTGCGAGTTGATACTCTACATACGGCAAGCTACTCAAACGATCACCAATACAAACATTTTGCTATGTCTTCCTACTTACAAGTACAGTGATCACTTAACAATGTTCAACTGGAGAGTGGAAACTTTTAATAATTTACTCTACCTCGACGTTATAACACACAAACACGTATTTTTGATGGACTCTAACGAGGATTTAAGCTTTGACTACTCTATGTTCTCAAGATTCTCACGGCGTGTAAATAGTTTAGGAATAAGAACCATATTTTACGACATCATGTTGACATTACTTAATATTATCAATAGCGACATCTCACTCAGAAATCCCCTGGGTAGAGAAAATTTAGAAACAAACGATACATCAATTTTTTTTCGTGAATAATTACTTGCGTATTTTCCATCAAAATATAAATGGACTTGTTAATAAATCGGACCTATTATCTGTAAGCCTGAAAGAATTGTCACTAAGTGGTAAATCAGTCGACGTCTTATGTGTCACAGAGCACAACATGACACCCGATGATACGAAACAATTATCAATACCGAACTATACGCTTGCTTCGCATTTCTGTAGAGACAATAGGAACGGAGGTGCTTGCATTTTGGTAAAAAATAACCTCCAATTTAAAGTAATCACTGATATTTTGAAATTAAATTGTCCAAACTATGTAGAGTTCTGTGCAATCGAGCTCAGTGAACATAGACTGATAGTTATTTGCATTTATAGGATCCCGATAAACATAAAAGAAAAATTTGAATTATTTTTCCAAAAGCTTAGTCAGATCCTCAATAAATACTGTTCTGCGATAAACAAAAAGTATGCTATTTGCGGAGATTTTAATATAGACATATTAAAAAGTAACAAATACACTAAGGAATTTGAGACTCTGCTAATATCACATAATCTTAAATTTCAAATAAAACAGCCAACCCGCCTAAGCAGCGGAACGTGCATAGATAACATTATCTCTAATATACGAGCAAGTAAAGCAGAAGTTCTCGATTTGGGATTGTCCGACCATACAGCGCAACTAATCCTATTACCAGTAAAAAAGTACTGTATCCTACGATTCTGGTATGCGTATAGACGAAATTTCTGCAAAAGCCACCAACAGAAGTTTCAAGAGTGTCTTGAAAGTATAAGTTTTAATGAAGTTTATGAAAGCGACGATCCTGAGCAAGCCTTTAAGTTATTTCATGATGAGCTAAAACTTTTTTATGATTTGTGTTTTCCGCTTGAGAGAGTAAAAATTAATGTGGTTAAAAAACCAAAGTGGATTTCAAAAGGCATAAAATTATGTAGCAAAAGGAAAAGGGAGCTTTTGTGGAACTTCAGGAAATTTCCTACTGCCTTGAACAAAAACTTATTGAATACGTATGCAAAGCGACTGAAGCACATAATAAATCAAACAAAAAGGATTCAAAATAGCTACGCTATCAGTAACTCTACAAATAAATCCAAAGCAACGTGGCAAATAATAAATAACTCCAAATCGAATTTTCCTCGAGAACAACTAAAGCAAATAAATGTGAATGGTGTAAAAATAACAGATCCTTCGGAAATTGCCCAGAACTTTAACGACTTTTATGTTGACCAAGTTAGTAACAATATTCTCCATACTGATATGACGAATCTTGTTAATAATGATGATGCAGATAGATCATCGAAGAAATATAAATATAGTAAATTCTTGACATGCTCTTATAATAGTTCAATTTTTATGAAACCCACCACGGAATATGAAGTTTATCTAACGATAAAAATGCTAAAGAACTGTAAAAGTACTGGGTATGACGACATTACAACCAAAATAATAAAAACCGTAGCAGAAATTATTTCTCCGGTCTTAAGCCACATTATTAATTTATGTATAGAGCATGGGGTTTTTCCAAGTAGCCTCAAAACAACCATTATTAAACCAATTTTCAAAAAAGACGACAAAGAAAATATGAGTTTCTACAGGCCCATTGCTCTTATACCTGTACTCTCCAAAGTAGTAGAAAAGATAATATATGCTAGATTTTACAGCTTCCTGGAGACTAAGACCATTTTAGCTAACGAACAGCATGGTTTTAGGAAAAATAAAGCGATAAATCTAGCAATATATAGCTTCCTTAGCAAGATTCTGCCCAAGAGAGATAAAAGACAATCTATCTCTGCAGTCTTTATGGATTTAACAAAAGCTTTTGACTTTGTTAACCATGAAATATTGCTAAAAAAACTTGAAACGTGCGGAATAAGGGGCAACGCATTGATGTTAATCGAGTCCTACCTAAAAAACAGAACACAGATTACACAAATTAATAGGATATGTCACAAAACAAGAACTGAAATTACACATTCATCAACTCCCCGACAAGTAGAGCATGGAGTACCCCAAGGGAGTGTTATGGGTCCGTTACTTTTCCTCATTTATATAAATGACCTGCCTAAAATAACGAATCACTCAATGGTTTTATTCGCTGATGACAGCACAATTATATTTGCCGCAAAAAATAACATAGACTATGAAATTGATATAAATAATACTCTTAAGGACATAATTGACTGGCTGAATGCAAATAATCTGACATTAAATACCAAAAAAACAAAACACATGATTTTTTATAGTAACAATAATAATAATGATGATGCTGATGATGATAATAATAACAATAAAACATTAAATATAAACATATCAGGACATTTCATTGAAAATATAGATGAGACTAAATTTCTAGGTTTAACTATAGACGCGAAATTGACATGGAGTAGCCATATTAAAAATGTATGCAACAAATTGAGTCAGTACGCGTATGCACTTTTCAAATTGTCGAAAGTTGCAAGCAAACAAGCACTAATGACTGCATACCATGGGTACATTACATCCACATTAAGATATGGGGTTATATTTTGGGGTAACGCCACCGACAGAGAAGCCGTCTTCAAATCACAAAAAAGATGTCTACGGGCAATATGCAACTTACGCCAAACAGATAGTTGCAAAAACTTTTTTGAAACACTGAAAATCCTTACATTTCCATGCCTGTACATTTTTGAAGTGGCAGTATTCATCAAGAGTAACCCCGGGCTTTTCGAGCGACAAATATGTAGACGAAACCAAAACAAGATTAGAGCTCTACCGCATAAAACAGGTTTATTTGGTAAAAGTTTCTTCGGGATGGCATCAAAAATTTTTAATAAACTACCAAAAACACTGCGGGATGTCGACGATCTACCCTCTTTTAAACGTGATCTGTTTAATTTACTTGTTACGAAAAGCTATTATAAAATAACCGAATTTCTGGATGAGCGTGCATTCTAGGTCCGATAGAATTAAGTTATGTTGAATTATAATCCCAATACGCTTTTAGTCTCATTTATAAAATGCATGATTTAAGTAGTTTATAATTTATGTTTCGATATTGTCACACCATATTGGTAAAATTACATTGAAACTGACATGTATATATGAACAACCCTGCACATGTAATTTATGACAATAAATATATGATTGATTGATTGATTGATTGATTGATCAGCTCGCTTAAATTTTAGTGTAAGATTTGTTTCAAGCATCATTCAAGAAAACACATCCTGTCGTAATTTTACAATTTTTTTTATGAAATAAAATAGTAATATAATACACGGCGATTTCCATTTTTAATTAAGTTTTTGTATTATCAGCATTAATTTATAACTTTAGTACACCCTCACCTGCTTGCTCAAGATTATTATCTATCAAGTAGGTAATTAAGAACCTAACTGAAATTAAAATGTACTCAGCTATAAACGAAACTCCACAATTATAATCTTTAAACTCTATTGTACACCAGTAATTACACAAAATGAAAATATTTTTATTTCTGTAAAACAAGTCATCTTTTTCTTTCATGGTTCGGTTTGAAAACCAGCGTCAAAGCTCTGCTTTAACATTATGCTGAGACTGGCCCATTTTTCACCACTTTGTACGTCTAAGTTTCATGTAGGTACTTACAGGTATTTTGGTAAAATGTGTTCTGTGGTTTACTAACTTGATTATGGACCTACTGTATATAATTCCTTCTAATGTTGCCGAATAAAGTTTAATCTCATTCTTATTCATCTTCTTATCACTGCTTGTAGCACACATCACCGAGTCTTAGCTTAGCTACGCCGTAGCGCTACGCCGTAGCACTACGCCGTAGCCGCTACTGCACTCGTAGCATTACAAGTAAACTATAAGGTACACGCACAACTACGTATAAATGATGAGGCTGAGATGATGATGATGGGTTTCCCCCGCTTCTGTAGTACATCTGGCATGTTTGCAGGGGCCCGTGTAGACAGCTTCTACGCTACTACGCGTAAGTGGTGCGCATCGATGCTTAACAGGGTGCGGGCCACCTCCAACAGCATCCTGAGCATGATAGGTGCCGCCTAGATTCACCTTACATGCGTCACTGTGCCATCCTGCATGTACCCTCTAATGTGTTCTGTTAAATGTAATTTATAATATAATATATTGTGTCTCTAGTTATAAGTATAACATTTATAGTTTTAAGCCTACTAACTAAAATGAGTGTCACTTACTTGAAACGCAAATGCAGTCCAAAAAGTATTCTTGCGTATGCTGTTTATGCACTACGGTCTTAGAAGGACATTTGCCACTTACTCTGAGCTATGTGCGTGTTTTAAAATAGCGCCATTTACGTCACGGCGCAAGATTAGTGACCTCTTATTTCTTTATAAAATGTTGATTGGCTCGGTCATCACAACAGCTTTATCCAACATGCTTAGAATAAACATGGCTGCCAACAACCCAATCCATCTAATATTGTAATTACGATTACGATTCGCTGTACACAATTAAAAGTAAATTGTCCAAATTAATAACACATAGACCCGATTAATATGTAGCTTTCAATATGTCGTATTTTTGAAAATTGATGAATTGTCTAACATTTTTGTTTTAGGTATTTTAGTTAGTTTAAGTAGGTTAGTTGCTTCAAAGTCTGTCATGCTGTATGCACATATATTTGGCGTTATAGTTTGACAAATACCCTATCATAATTTGATTGTAATGCTGTACCCATACGGCTGTTTTGTACATCTTTTGACAATACAATAAAATAAATAAAATTAATATTATTTTTTTCAATCATGTAACATAGATGTAAAAGGCCTTAATTTATTTACGGTTCTTTCATACAGGGTTCCTCAATAGACCCTCGCTACGTCATATTCTTGGTGGCTGCCGTTCTACATATCTACGTGCCTTGCTACTTGGTCTCTCGACTGTCTGCAGCGGTAGGAGACTATACTATGAGATGAGATAAGATAAGATAAGAATATTCTTCATTGTACACTAGAGCACGTGTGGCGCCGGATTAAGAATAGCGCCACTTCATTTCCTTCTGTGGATGTCGTAGAAGGCGACTAAGGAAATACATTACCAGGAGTCGGGCAGCAGCGTCTTCCTGAGATTCCGCCTGCCAAGCGTGGCGATTATGGCAAAACCCTTCATGGATAGGAAAACCACGAGGGAGGTCTGTGTCTTGCAGTGGGCGTCAAGTGGCTGATGATGATGATGTACACTAGAGCACGTGACATATGAATTAAATTGTGAAATGAAATTATGAGCATAATTAGAGAATATTAAAGTACCCGAAACCGGCGTGCGTGCATGCAACGACTAATGAATGTTGAGGAAGCGAAAGTGATCTGTCAGGATCGTAGCAAGTGGCAGTCCCTGGTCTCTGCCTACCCTTCTGGGATACAGGCGTGAGTTTATGTTATGTTATAAAACTCTAATATCGACACGGTTGACTACCAAAACTGAGGTGTTGGTTTCGATTGCCACTGGGGGCCGCCGTAATTGATTTGTACAAATGCCCTCAGTCTGGGTGGATTTCCGTATTTGTGATATGCTGGCCTGGTTACCATAGCACAGGATATCCTTGTTTGGGACCAGGACAAGTGATTGTTTTGTGTGGACGTTATTATTATCAATAATAAGTTCTACACAACCGAATTATGATTCCAAACTGGAATAAAATATCCTTTGATGCGAAAACCAGTTAAAGGGAACATATAATCTCGCCAATTTTCTAAGACCAGAATGAGAATTTCTTCATTATTAGCAGTATTAAAATTTACAGAAGTAAAGATCATAGCACATTATACCGGCACTGCAAAGGCACGGCTCCAACCCAGCAATTAAAGCATTTTTTTTTACGTAAGTACAGGCCGTGGAAGTAGCGGACGCGGCTTACTGCTGCGGCTGGGAGCGCAGCATGGACAGCGGGCTGCGGCGCAGCGTGTGCATCATCATGGCGCGCGCGCAGCTGCCGCTACAGATCAAGGCGCTCGACATGATCACCTTCAACATGGAGCTCTTTGTCTCTGTAAGTGTAGGATGGACAACGGACTCTGCCACAGCGTGTGCATAATTAAAGCGCCCGCGCAGTTACCGTTTGAGAACCAGGTGCTTAAAATTATTGCTTTCAAAATAAAGCTGTTTGTCTCTGAAAGTGTGGGATGGATAGCGGGCTCCGGCGCAGCATGTGCATCGTTCTGGCGCGCGCGCAGCTGTCACTACAGATCAAGGCGCTCAAACATGTTCACCTTCAACACTTGAATCGTTGTCTCTGTAAGTGCAGTTATCTTTGTAAGTGTAGGATGGAGAGCGGACTCCGGCGCAGCGTGCGTACTGTGCATCAACGTGGCGTGTGCCGCCGCTGCAAACCGAGGCGTTCCATATGATCACCTTCAACATTGAGCTCTTCGTTTCTGTAAGTGCAGTTGTAATTGCAGGATGGAAAGCGGACTCCGGCACAGCTTGTGCGATACAGTATGTCTCTGTAAGTATTTCTGAATGAAAAGTTAGAATAAAGACTGTAAATTGTTGTTGATCCTGGCGCTCAACGTGATAAATTTCAATATGGAGTTTTTTACCTCTGTAACTGCGGTTGTCTCTATAAACGTAACGAGTACAGCTTAGGAAAAAGTTGATCGGAAGGGAAATTCGTAATCGTAAATTCAGTATTTTTTAAATTTTACGTAAGTATAATCTAATTATATTCTTTTTGTTGCACTAACCCGTGCTGAGTATAATTTTAAAAATCTATTTAGAGGCTAAAAATTCCACCCATGCCGGGACTTGAACCCGCGACTTCTGGCTAACCGTTGTTATGTGTTTGCGGAACTCCAGTTCAATCTTTTAAATTTTTCTAAACGCAGCCTTAGTTTGTAAAATTGTAGGTAGTGAAGAAAATAAGGAAGTGAGTGGAAAAAAGTGAGCGGACAGCTCTTTTGAAATATTGAAATAAGAAGTCTTTTGGAAATTAAACATTGAAATATTTCTTCATCCATGTTTAGACACGCAGTTTAGCGTATCTTTGTGAATCCCTACATTGTGTTGAGTGAGTTTCATTAAACTGGAAGTCCAAAAGGGGTAAGCTGATAACAAACGAATCTTGTTGTAAGAGCTCATATTTCAATGTTCACATGCTCAACTAAACGCGATGAATTTCATTGTTATAGCCTACGGACACGCCCTTTTTTGGAACGCGTACTCATGCAGAGCGTTGATCCGTATGTAGAAAAATAATTTTCTTGCAACGACTAAGCAAACCGTTGGGGCTTGTGGGTAGGCAGGAACCCTGCTTCGGCTAAAGTCCTCCTGGCGACCTGTTAATTATAATTAGCAGTTAGGTTATAGGTTAGTGCGTAGATTTAAGTTTGTGTGTTTGTGGACACTCGTGTGCGAACTTTAAGTAAAGGTCAGTGTAACGGGCTTAAACAATTGTGTGCATTTAGTTATACTTCTTACTTCTAATCTAAATGTCTTGTTGTATCGATGTTTGTGTTATATGCAATCGATAGGTTAGGTTAACAGCGTATAAGTTAAGGTGACACCTTTTGGGAAAGGGTCAATATTATTATTTTAGTACTGCCTTAAAGAGAATCGGCATCATATAATAAAAAAATTATTGTTTGTTGTCATTTAATACCCACAAAACTCATTACACCGCGCCAGCGCTCTCCCAACTGAGCTAATGGGCAAATGCAGACATCGGCGAAATTTCGAACCTCTTTACAAACTTCTCTGTATTACGTACAGGCAGCGACATCTGGCAGAAGTAATTTACATCACTTGCAGCCCCGAGTAAGGGCAATTTCGCCGATGTCTACACTTGCTCATTAGCTCAGTTAGGAGAACACTGGCACGGTTAGCCAGAAGTCGCGGGTTCAAGTCCCGGCACGGGTAGACTTTTAAGCCTCTAAATAGGTTTTTAAAGTTTAATCTATTTGATTAGTAAAATAAGATAAATATTTAAAAAAAAATATTGCCTCATCAGAAAAAAAAACTTAAAACAATGTCAGGCTTAACCAGTGATGACATAAAATAAGGCAAAAGGTAGTGGCTCAGCTGGTGCTGACCCGGGTTAGTACATAATTAAATGCTTTTTCTTAAACATGCGCGGAAATATTGTCATTACTTTTGAATAAAGAACACGCGAAGTATCATATTTACGTAGACTGAAAAACCAAAATCACTTCCCGGCGCGTTTTTTGAATTTGGAACGAAGAGCGCGCCGGCAATGTTGTATGAAACGGTGTGCTGCTTGAATTTGGAACTATTTCATCTATCGTACACATTGCGTTCTCGTGGCTGTATAGCCACAGATGCGTTTACCTTTCGGCACAAACTGTAAAATAAAAGCGGAGTTCGTTGTTATTTTGTTAATAAAATAATTAAAATGAGTTCCGATAATTCTGAAAGTGAAAATGAAATGAACATTGACTGCTCTCCACCAGATTTAAGATCGGAAGCTAAATTAGCAATGAAAAATCTGCTTCCAGCAAAATCAAAAGAAATATTATTATGTAAAAGGCGAAAAAAGTAACATTTTTTTAAGAAAAGCACTATATATGCCTCGGCCGAAATGGCAATTGCCAGTCTCGTATCATTGAAGTCCTCGCGTGCGGCTCGGCCTTCAAACTCATACTCGACCTGCAATTGCCTATTTCGCTGCCTTTGCAATAATGTACTATTATCTTTGAAACAAATGCAAGTAAAAGATAATAACAGACAAAGACAATGAGTCCCAATATTTTTTAGCATTTTTTCCAAGATTTATCTCTGTAAATGCTAATTTTCCAAAAGTGGATGAACGGAAAAAAGAACGCAACTTGGAACAGTGGCTAGTGTCGATTTCTCATCGTGGGAGGGAGCATTAATTTGCACTAGGCAAATTTTGGCAAACCATGTCATCTGTTGTTCAATACCTGGTGTACAACATAGAATGTTCCATCTTTGTATCAATCCGCGGTGGGCACGTGTAGTAATTAAGCCCATACTCTTTCTCTGTGAGCAGGCCTGTGCCTGGCAGTGGGACTACGTTCTACTGCTTCGGCTACACAAAAAATATATTTTGGGCAATTTGGGCATACACATTTATATTCTTGTAGTATTGTTGCGCGTGTGTTAGGATGACATTCATCATCTATGACATCTGAGATTTAAAGTAGTAAATTTAAGTAGAATTTAAAGTGGTTTATTTGCTGCATTTTTGATGCTATCATTGTCTTCTGTGGGGAAGGCGCTGCTTGCTGAAATACAGGTTCTTACCTAGTTCGGCAGCGGAGGCCAACTCGTTATTTTGTAATCTTAGTCTACTATAACTGTATTGTGCCCGTGTGTTACCACTTTGAAATAAATAAATTTATTATTATTACTATAAACCGCAAACCATAAACTGATCGAGCTAAATTACCTGCGATCTTCGCCGCATACGCGTTTGTGCCTCGCATCATCGCTCGAATGGAAAGCGTAAATTTTTCTTGAAGTTTTATCGACGCAGTAAAGAGTTTTATATTCACCGTAAATTTCTCGATTTGCAGGTTATGCAGACGTCGTACTCAGTTTTCACCTTACTGCGCAAATAATATGGACGATATGAGGCGCCTTCTTGTAGATTTAATATTGTCTCGTGCTTACCTCCCTGCCTGCCGTGCTTGCCGCTTGCTTGAGCACTTTTATTCAGTGATATTATTGCTTGAGCCTTTTGTAGGAAGTTTCGAAGAACTCTATGTGAATAATAAAATGTTGACCGTAAATACGTTTGGGGTTTCAGCAGCAATTAAAATTTTCTTCAATATCTTCGTTAATTATTAAAATATTTTGTTATGATTTTTAATTATTAGTCATTGAGGTAAGTTTGAATCAGTCATTTAACGCCCACTGCAGAACATAGGCCTCCCACATGGTTTTCCTAACCATGAAGGGTTTTGCCATAATCGCCACGCTTAACACGCTACGTAATGTATTTCTTTAGTCGCCTTCTACGACATCCACGGAAAGAAATGGAGTGACGCTATTCTTAATCCGGCGCCACTCGGAAAACAATTTGAATAACCAGGACTTATTCCTATGTGACAGGCTGAAGTCCATACTAGCAAAGATCTTGTGTGAAAGATTCTAGGCCCTCACAAACTCATGATGCATTGTTTCTCAATTGTAAGTTCTTGAGGAAAATAATTAAACGAAAATAAAATAATCGTGTTTGACAAATAACTCTGTGTAATTTATTATCTCACATTAATAATTGTCGCAGCCGGGAACGGCCTAATGTTATGTGATTAGACCACCTCAAAGACCAATTCTTTTACTTACACTGGTTTTAATTCAAAATCCAAATTCTGGATCTCAATGACACTTTACCAATATGTTTAGAGGATACAAATCAAGATTTGCTCGTGCTTACAACTGACAATACAGAACTGCTTACAAAAAAGCAATTATGGTGTCATACGACCTTTCATACAAAGTATAATCACAATGCTACATTTTTTTTTATAATTTTTCTCAAATCGAAGCACATTTAATTTGTATCTTATAAACGCAATGACAAAGTGTCATGGCGATTCTGGCTTGTCGTTTGTTAATAGAAACCGAACTACATTTGTATGGGAATTGGTCCTTGAGGAGCCACCTAAACACTTGGATATCTCACAACTTCACAAAATATGTAAAAAGCTTCTATGACAAAAAAGTCTTAAGCGTTGCTTTGCATCTTAACATTAACTAATAAATTCAGAGGCGCTAAAAGGCATTAAAAGAGATCAAAAACAACATTTGTAAACTGAAAGCAGAGAGGATTTAATTTCCAAGATATGAATCGTGATAATACAATTACTCCACCCATTTAGGGCTCGCTAGAAATCAGACAAATGGACCTAAACGCGATGAGATTCCAATTTATAACTTAGTAGAAACATATAGAAATACGGCGTTTTGGACGCGTTGTATTGCTCTACTGGCTTTTTCGAATATTCTTGGCCTATGAGCTGTGTCATAGAAATTGAAAATCGACAGTAGACACCTAATTTCCTGGCTCAGACATTCCCGAATTCCATAGAGAACGTTGAGTCGGTAGAAAGCAGTTTTTTTTAAATTTATGTGTTCCTCAAATCGCATTTCTCCATATAGGAAGGATGAAGGAGAAAGATAGACATATATCGAGTGAATGTGTTTAAGGGCCGGTAAGGGACGTCCCAGGCGGACACACTCCGACCAAATAGGGGATATATAGAAGAGGTCAAGATAAAGAGTACTCGAGACCGACGTGCCTGCACGCAACGACTAATGAATGTTGATGAAGCGAAACGGGTCTCTCAGGATTGTGGCAAGTGGCAAACCCTGGTCTCGGCCTACCCCTCTGGGATACAAGTGTGAGTTTATGGTATGTTATATTATACAATGTTTCAGTAAAAAGCGTATAAAACACTTTGTAAACACACACGTAATAACAATCACTTTGAGGAGTGGCGGTACAGCAATAAGTAAAATGGTATCTTATGGCTGGTGCACGATTGATTATTTTATTAAACATCATTTGACATACAAATAGTTTATTATACACGTGAATTGGTAAAACAACGCAAGGTATAACCAACTTTTGACAAAATGCATTTTGCGGAAATCCTTCCTACACAGTTGAAGATCTCCAAGGAGAACAGTGAAATATACCTAGGTGTGACGACGAGCGCAGCGATGTGGAGTGTTTGGTACCACGATGATACAAAACCCAAAGCCGAGCGAAGCGGAGCCGAGCGAGGCATTCCGGAATGTTGAACTAGACAAATGTACACAAACTAAGTTCGTCATTATGTAAAGCATAGTTGAAACATCCACTATCTTAACAATTTGTAATATCGCGAATTTGACAAACGAAATATGTGGTCAAATAAAAGATTACAAATTATACTTTTAACAGCCAACTCATTTGCAGAGTAAAATATTTGCGAAATGTGTATTTGTGAAATGATCGTTTATAAAACGATACGTTTGGGAGATTAGATATTTGCCGAGTGACAATTATTCAAAACGTTATTTGTTAAAATGATCATTTGTCATAAGTTTTTTGTCAAACATTAGTGAACGCCCTCTACAGGCGTCAGCTTATGTATGCATGTGTGTAATAAAGTTCGCCATAGTAATCGTTGTAAGATATATAATGGGGATTTAGTTTGACCCTGAATATTTTGTCAATTACCCTATAAATTCGAGTGTAAAACGAGTGACCGTTCTCGGCTTTCTCACCTACGCCAGCTTCTCCGTGAAACTTTGATGTTTATCACTTTATGCTCGTAATAAAGTTCACTCACTATTTAATTTCGTTGTCGTTTAATTTTTGTTCACGTCATCACACTAAAAGCAAAATGGCGAGCATTTATTTCATTATTCTTTACTGACGCTACAACAGTCTCTGGTGGAATAATTCCGATATTTTTCAGTATACATACATGTGGCGAGCACATGTCAACTCTGCGCGCGCACTTTATACCCCGATATTTCTGCATCGCTCAAGCAGTGTTACACATGACATACCGTAAATATAACATCCGATGAAAAATAGTGGCACCGGCCGCAGCCGTCCCTAGTCATACGATCTGCCTGGCGGGTAATTTTCCTTTGTACTGGAAGAGCATGCTCACCCGATCTGCCCAATATTCATCATCATCAGCCATTTGACGCCCACTGCAGTACATAGGCCTCCCTCATGGTTTTCTAACCATGACGGGTTTTGCCATAATCGCCACGCTTGGCAGGCGGGTTGGCGATCGCAATATGCGGTTGGAATCTCAGGAAGACGCTGCTGCCCGTCTCCTGGTAATTGATTTCCGTAGTCGCCTTCTACGACATCCACGGAAGGAAATGGAGTGACGCTATTCTTAATCCGGCGCCACACGGATCCAATATTATTATATACATTTAAATATTTGTTTAAGGGAGAGCAATTAAATTAACGAAATCTTATAACCTATTTGGATTATACCACTTTCTATAATTTGCTTACGAATAAGTGTAAATTGTGAATCTATAGAATGAGCGGGCCTTAAACGGAGAACCCAACCATTGTTTATTTGATTGGTTATGTAAATTTAATCAGTTTACTTTTTTAAACACTGATCCTCATTATCAATATTACAATATCCTAACCGATGCTAAATATCGGTGATATTCATGCATCCACCCGATATTACGAGTATACCGACCCATATTAGAAACAAACCGAATTTGGAGACCTAAAAAAATTCACAGATTTCGCGCCTCACACGACTATTGAGCACATTGGAGATTAATCGAGTCATAAATGTCATGTGAAAAATGTCGTTGAGACTTTGTTGACTTTTTTCAAATAGGTTATGCTACAGGGCAAACCCTTAACCGGATCGTCTTTGTTTTATGCTCAAATTGTAGGTGACTAAATTGTTCAGAGGAAAATTTCCAAAATATCCACCGCCAAAGCAAAAAATCCGAATTTTTTCACTATTTTGGCCATAACTTTTTTCGTTTTTGATTTTCTCGAACAATTCTTTTCGTACCTTACAGCTCATATGAATACGCGCTTTTGAGCCTCTTTAAAATATCATATCTTCACAACTCCCTGAGATATAAGGGGATAGCGATTTCTCATGAAATCGCAGCCTATATGGAGCGAACGAAAAGACATTTCTAATGTAAAAATGTCAATTGTATTATTTAAAACTATATACAACTGAAGCTGTGAGCACCAGCTAGTACGAAATAAAGCTAGGACCAAAGTCTAGTATAATATCGGCTTAATGAATACTAGCTTTATATTACCCACATACTCCGGCGAAATTTGCTCGAAAGACTTTGTGGGTAGGTTGGGTTGGGTTTAATGATTGGGTTTATTGTTTTGGTAGCAGTGTGCGCGTAACGGCTGCAGATGCAATGAAGTTTCATTGCCAAGCGGCCACAAAGCGCTCTACCTATTTGTTACCACGGGTTTGTTGCTAGTTGCGTAGGAGTATGTCAACGTCGCAATATACGCACATACATTGCTTCTGGCCCTACACTAGGATACACTGTGTCGCGAACCAGAAACAACGACAGCACAAACATGTAAACATCCAAGACCTGGGGTTTTTTTTTTGTCTTCAGCCGGGTTTCAAACCCGGGACCTCTCGCATGGTATGCAAATGCACTACCGCTGCGCCACGAGGTCGAGCTTTAAATTTTTTGCAAGTCTGTGATGTGGTGATTGAAGAAAACTGTTGTTTTGGGTTCCGTACCCAAAGGGTAAGGGTGGGTAAACCCTATTAGTAAGACTCCACTGTCCGTCTGTCAGCAGGCTGTATCTCATGAACCGTGAAAGCTAGTTAGTTGAAATTTTCACAGATGATGTATTTCTGTTGTGACTATAAAAAAAAATTCAAAAAACCGAATAATATAAATATTGAAATGGGGCTCCCATACAATAAACGTGATTTTTTTGCCGTTTTTTGCTCGATATTAAAAACGGAAACAGGTAGATGCTTCAAATATTCATAGAAATATTCTTAATATTAGTTGTATATTAAAAATAAACAATGAAATTAAAATAAAATAAATATTTAAGGGGGGCTCTCATACAACAAACGTGATTTTTTTGCCGTTTTTTGTTCGATATTAATAACGGCAACAGGTACACGCTTGAAATATTCAAATATTATATAGATAATGGCACGAAACTTCGTGCGCGAATCCGGCTTGCACTTGGCCGGTTTTTAAGTTACATATTGGGCCTCGATTCTGTTAGTGCATTGTAGTATAATGACAGGTACATTGTCGGGTCACGTGACGTGTTTTTTCGTACCATTGACGCCTAGAAGGTTTGATGGGTGTGCCCGCGTAGACTTAAAGCAGCCATGAAATGAAAACCGTCATGCAGTTGTCATGTCACTACAATGCATTAACAGAATCTAGGCCCTGGGCCCCGATTTAGCCAATCCATTGGTAGTGGTATGACTGAATTAACTCGGGGTAATTATTAGTATGGTGGCGTGGTGGCTGGGTGACTAATCTTCCTCTAAAATGGTTGAGATTGGTGATGGCAGACCCCTGCATCATGCTCGTAAACAGGTGCTGTTCATGCTCGTGAACAAGTCTGTCTGCAGTATTAATGTTTTTCCTACTTTTGCAAAAAAATTGACTAATGTTTTGGGACATAAAGTTATTGATGGCAGTAACGGAATCTTATTATATAGGTGACAAGTGACAACTGATGTATTCGTTTTAAGAAGATTTGAGATTTGGTCGGAATGGAGTTTTTTTCCCCGCTGCCTTTTTCTCCACTACAAAAACGGCCGGAAGGTAGCGGTAACATAGTATATTGACATTCAGCAAACAGAGTGTAAATTCTTTACGTTGAAATAAATTTTTCATTTCTTGATTTTATTGAGTAAAGCTAAGATAAGATAAACGTTCATTGCCAAATAAAATTATCACATGTAATTGTACCGTGTGGCGCCGGATTAAGAATAGCGTTACTCCATTTCCTTCCGTGGATGTCGTAGAAGGCGACTAAGGAAATCAATTACCAGGAGACGGGCAGCAGCGTCTTTCTGAGATTCCAACCGCTTACTGCGATCGCCAACCCGCCTGCCAAGCGTGGCGATTATGGCAAAACCCCTCATGGTTATGAAAACCACGAGGGAGGCATATGTCCTGCGGTGGGCGTCAAATGGCTGATGATGATCATGATGTAATTGTACAAACCCCTACACTAGGCGATGCATGCCTGCAGCCTTAACATTTTTCTAATTCCGCTATTAAGAGACCGGAAAAGTGCTGTTATTTCCAGTTTTAACCGGATAATCTCTAGTTGGAGTTTGAAGCTCTCACAATAGATGTACAAAGATGAGGGTTCATTGATACATAAACTCACGCCTGTATCCCAGAGGGGTAGGCAGAGACCTGGGACTGCCACTTGCTGATCCTGACAGATCACTTTCGCTTCCCCAACATTCATTAGTCGTTGCATGCACGCACGCCGGTTCAACCTACATCAAAATAGGCACTACAAATTCAACCTTACTAAGTGGAAAATAGAGTAGACAATCAAACGCAAGAGCTGTGCGGTTTCTTCGCGCTTGCGGTAGTTAATTGTTAACGCGTGTAATACGAATAACGTGATGATGCATAAATGTTACGACCGAGTTCCCCTAATTCCCTTTTCGCTTCTCATGTGGTACTTGCCAAGTTAAACATAGACTAAAAGTGTAAATCATGCTGAAGGGAAAGTTGAAGCACCTGAATCATCTGAAATTATATAGCATAGACTAACAGGTTCTAGACTCCGTGTGGCGCCGGATTAAAAATAGCGTCACTCCATTTCCTTCCGTGGGTGTCGTAGAAGGCGACTAAGGAAATCAATCACCCGGAGACGGGCAGCAGCGTCTCCCTGAGGATAAACGTTCATTGCCAAATAAAATTATCACATGTAATTGAACCGTGTGGCGCCGGATTAAGAATAGCGTCACTCCATTTCCTCCCGTGGATGTCGTAGAAGGCGACTAAGGAAATCAATTACCAGGAGACGGGCAGCAGCGTCTTTCTGAGATTCCAACAGCACGCTGCGATCGCCAACCCGCCTGCCGAGCGTGGCGATTATGGCAAAACGCGTCATAGTTATGAAAACCACGAAGAAGGCCTATGTCCTGCAGTGGGCGTCAAATGGCTGATGACGATGAAACAGCTTCAAGATCCCCACTGTAGGGCACAGGCCTTCCCTCGTAAAGAGAGATAGATAAAGTATTCTTTATAGTACTCCAGGAATTAAAAATTGTACACCTACCTACTCTCTTCATCTTACAGTCCTGTCCATTCTAAGGTTGTCTGGAAGAGATCGCTTTTAGCGATAAGACCACCAGTTGTATACTATGTAACTTAGATATTTAAGATTTTTCATGTATCTTTATAATGTACGGTGTGCAATAAAGAGTATTAATCTAATTTAATCTAAATTTATGACAAACGATAGTAAAGTACAATTGGCGGCCTTATTATTAAGAATAAGTTCAACATCAAAGTTGTCAGTCAACTATTGTACGTATTGTTCAATCTGTAGCAAATACGAGTATAACAAAACTGCAGACAACGAGTTCATTTATGTGTTTAATTTCACAAAAAATCCTAATTTGGAAGCCGGTGCTCATAACTCTGTCTTACAATAAAGTTTTTCCATCTTATTTCATTTTAATGTTCGTCCACTAAGCACTGTAGAGATGAAGCATCGTGTACTATGGTTGGCTTGAGTGCTTTAATAATTTTACACTTCCCAAACCCTTTTATGTCACGCCAAAAGCTCAGTTTAATCACTGAGCTGACGCAGTGACGAGCACGCACTCAGCCCTGCGATAACAACACGAGCACACAGTAAGTTACTGCGATGAAGTTAAGCGCGGTGACACTGTAAGGAGCATTCTGCTCCTGAAGTGACACTTCGATTTGAAGTGACAAGGTTGTAAAAATAAATAGAAAATCACTTTTACACAACTTGTCCAGCCCTTTTATTATGTGAAACTTTACTGGGTTGAATGACATCTATTTTTACTTTTTTTTACATACAATCACAACACTTCGTAAGCGTTAAGATGGGTAGCTCAGGGCTTAATCACCACGCGTGCCCACCGCGGAGTGGCCGACGACTTTACCTTGCCTTATTTTAAGCGACATAGAGTTAAAAGTGGAAGTTTGAGGAAAGTTGCCGCGGGGCCTAAGTCGGACTAAGTAATTAAGTAGGCACTTAAGTTCGAGGCAGATGCGTGAAGATCACGGTGATAACGGATTTGCTTCAAAAGTGGGTATTCAATTAGTTACGGAGTTGGGTCAGGGTAGGTTAAGTCCTGCTATAGGTGATGTAGCGGTTAACACTACCAAAACCGAGGCCGTGGGTTCGACTCCCACCGGAGACTGCCGTTTTGATTTGTATAAATGGCCTGAGTCTGGGTGTATTTCCATGTTTGTGATGGCCTTTCCTAGTACCACGGAATAGAACCACGACAACTGATGGTGTTGTGTGGAAGTTTTCTTTTTATTTTATCATAGTTTGGGACCAGAAAATGGAATGAATTTTGTGAAAAATAAGTTATTTTAGCGAATAGATATTTTTGGTAACTTGACATAACCATTACGGCACCTATCCCCGGTTTCTCATACACTAACAAGCTGTTAATCTACTGTTAACAGCTGTCAGTGGTTTTTTTTTTGCATGCACTTCGGTCAATTGACAGCTGTTAACAGTAGATTAACAGCGTGTTAGTGTATGAGAAACTGGGGGCTAGTGTCGACTCTGACTTATTCCCGAAACTAATCTCATCGCCGTTACGTACTTGTGCGGTCGCTGCCACCAGAAACGGGGAACAGCCGACACAGTAACATTTGGCTACAAATTTACGTCGCCATATCAACACTGTTACCTTATTTTAACAAGAGTTCGCTTTCATTCACTCATTCTTTCGCTAATTTTATTTGACTCATGAGTTGACAAGATACTTGAACTGTTGAATAAAAAAATAAGATAACGCCATCATAATTGAGGTAAATAGAATATTTTTTTAGTTTTTTATGATTTATTATGCTTTTAATGCTCAAATTGTGACTGAATAATTTCTCAAATAGGGTGAAATGTACCAACGCGGCTCATTATCACAATTTTCGTATTTTGGCCAAACGTAAACAATGTTTATTTGTATAAACCGAGTCCTCAAATGCTTCTGATTGTTTAATATAGTAAATATGAATGCTAATAACAATCTATTTTAGCAATATTAAACAATACAATTAGTAAATTTTGAAAGAAAATAAGTTTTTGTTGTGTGATAATATTCTTGCTCCAACTAGTCATAAAGTTAAGATAATACATCGACATGTTACGTAAAGACGTCACAATGTTACTGAATTTCTAAAATGGTTTCTCAATTTTTCTTTCTTCCAGCGTTTCTCGAAGTATCAATATACGAATTATTGGCAGAAAATACTGCACTGCCCAACGAAAACAAAAAGCTTAAGAAAGTAATTCAACCCTTCAATAATCGCAAGTGTTAATACTTATACAAATATGGGTCTATTTGACAGTTATAATATCTTATTCTAAAATCTGTACCTTTTGTTAGTTAAATGTAAACAGAATTTTATAAAAAAAATTGACACAACTAACTACCAAGCTATTACTTACGGTCATTTATAATCAATGACAATAAAATAATTCATTTAACATTAATTTTTTTTTGTACACCTACTTTGCATCACAGACGATACAATAAAATAGAAATGATGTTTGACTTGATTTTTTAACAGAGTTGGGAAATATTAAACTTCATGGGTAACATTCTGGCATGATAATTATTGTTTGATTATTACTGCTGTATTTTTTTCAGTGGAACAAGAAACAATAAAAAGTTCTAGGATAAAAATGCAGCTAGACAATAAGTATTTCATATATAAAAATCTAACAACTTCGGCCTTTGCATCTACGTAATGAGATGATTTATACCACTGGCACCTTTACTCACACTACATGGGTGAAGGGACCACTCGGGTGCTGCAGTGCCTGGGACACTGTTTTTTAGATGGAGTAGGCTTACCCAACACCTACACCATCCTGACGGCATAGTTTTTATTTTATTTTTTTATTTTTATTTATTGAAAGAAAACAAACAATTGTACAATATGGTTAAATACATAGAATAATTACATTTACACTATGTAATTGCACAACCAGCAGCGTTTTCTATAGACTAAATCAAAGTCATAAAAGAGAAAAGCTCATAGCTATATCGATTTCTAAGAGGTAATTTCTACAACTGTGTAAAGTTTCACAATAATACTTCAACATATTTAGGTATGTACAATAAAGTGTTATCCATTTATCTATTAGCAAGAGTCAACTCAAGACTTCGCTTGGAAGACAAGTAGTACTGATTGAAATTGAAATAGGAGTCACTCGCCAGGAGGTGGGCGCGCATTCCGATCGAGTCCCAAGTTAACTCCCGCCAGCTGTGATAATGGAACAACAAAAAGAAAAAAAAACACACATTATTTGTTCTGTGCATGTGCCTATCAATGTGCCAAAGCCTAGTTAGTTGGCCTAGTTCACAGGAAAGACAGGAAAATCTAATAACTGCTGCTATTATCAGAACAAAAAAATAATCTTACTTGTACTTTTTTAGTATATGGTGCGTTAATAAAGTACTAAAGTTCTAAATATGAAGTGTTTATGTCCTAATTTTAAGATTTATAATGTAACTTGATCTAGTTATGTACCACATAGAGATGATTCTATTCTATTCTTGAGTAATTTTGGTGATAGTTGAGTAATTCTTCTGTAAAAAGTAGAAATCAATCGAAATTTACTATTGTTTTTAGGGTTCCGTACCCAAAGGGTAAAAGCGGGACCCTATTACTAAGACTTCGCTGTCTATCTGTCCCTCCGTCCGTCCGTCCGTCCGTCTGTCTGTCACCAGGCTGTATCTCAATAACCGTGATAGCTAGAGAGTTGAAATTTTTACAGATTATGTAACGTTGTGGACTGTAGTGACTAGAATTGAGAAAGGAATGTTGCGTTGGTTTGGACATGTGGAGAGGATGAAGGAAGAAAGATTGACACAACAAATATATTGAGCGAATGTGAATGGAAGGGCCGGTAAGGGACGACCCAGATGGACATACTTCGACCACATAGGGGATGTATTAGCAAATGGCAAGATAAAAAGTACCCGAAACCGGCGTGCGTGCAGTGCATGCAACGACTAATGAATGTTGAGGAAGCGAAAGTGATCTGTCAGGATCGTAGGAAGTGCCTACCCCTCTGGGATACAGGCGTGAGTTTATGTTATGTTATGTATATCTGTTGCCGCTATAACAACAAATACTAAAAACAAAATAAAATAATCCATACAACAAACGTGATTTTTTTTGCTTTTTTTTGCTGCCTTCGTGTGCGAGTCCGACTCGCAGTTGGCCGGTTTTTTTTTTGTTGTTTTCATTTTAATTGTAATGAGAAATCAGCAAAATGAAGGAAATGTTTGACACTCACTGGATTTGATGACGTTTATTTGTGCAAGTTTGTTTATCTAGTATTCCGAAACATTGACGTAACTGTAACGACTTAAGTTACTATCCCGTTGCGACACATTGTTACAACTTTTGTACATTAGTTGCAAAGTGTGTACCTACAATTTGTGGACACAGATTATTGTGTATTATGCCGTGTAGCGCCGGATTAAGAATAGTGTCACTCCATTTCCTTCCGTGGATGTCGTAGAAGGCAACTAAGGAAATAATTTACCAGGAGACGGGCAGCAGCCTCTTCCTGAGATTCCAACCGCATACTGCGATCGCCAATCCGCCTGCCAAGCGTGGCGATTATGGCAAAGCCCTTTATGGTTAGGAAAACCATGAGGGAGGCCTGTGTCTTGCAGTGCGCGTCGAGTGGCTGATGATGATGTCGGCGCAGCGACCACACACGGTCACTGAAACTAAGTTCGGTAACATTGTTACCGAACTGTTACAATACCTTTAAACAAAAACCGACACACTCACAATGTGTCGTATAAGTTACGAAACTGCTGCGACTTGTTACCTCTAATAAAAAACCGTGACCAAAAATAGCTATCGAATCTATAGAGAAATCAGAAGCGAAATACCAATACGGCGAACTCCCAGCTGGTGTCGATTTTAAAATAGTCTGACCAGTTCTAAAGCAGCAAACTTTGGCAGCCAACTCAAATCCTCCGCTAACTTTGGCAGCCAATTCAAAGCCCCAGTATGCGGGTCTTAACTCCGGAGCGTTCATAATTTATGCAACAAACAAAACGGATCGCTGTGTTTTCGATAAACATCGGCTAAGGTCAGGGGTTCTCAAACAGCTATACCAATTTCAGTGGCTGGTTGGAGTGAATTCTGGCCTGAATGGCCCAAAGGTGAGGCTAACTATGGATATCTTAGGTACAATTAAATATCGCAATTTAATTGATGGCAGCTCAATGGATGGTTTAAAGAGAGGGATGGAAACGCGTACCTGGTTCACTTGCAGCGTGGCGATCCGGTGGTGGTGGGTGGCGTGCCTTGGCGACTGTCTTCCCTTCAAACTCTTCACTACGTGTGTTTTCCTTGTTGATGGCCGTTATTGTGAGGCGCCGGATGGAATAGGCGCGGTCGCGACGTTCATGATCACGAGTATACCGTTGACGGGGCCAGTATTCAGAGCTGGTCGACCGAACCGTCCGTGCAACGCCACGATGTCTTCTTGACTCTGTCTTGACAGCTTGTCACCGTTGGATTTTTTTCATGCACCCGCGTTTCCAATAGGATCGGGATTTGGGGGTAGGAGGGAAGAATATTGACATCCCTACTTGGCGAATTTGAAACCTAACACTCAATAAAAGTATTTTTTTCATGTTGTAATTGTATCGTGGTGGGTAATGTTTATTTTTTATCTCCACTTCAGACTCTGTAGCCAAGATGGCTTGCATACTTAAGCTTTGACTTTCAGAACGGATTTTTTTTATTGGAATTAATAGGTGCTTCGGATCGTGGATGTAGGTGTAAAATAAAGACATTCAGTCTTATTTGGGTCATTATACGATACAAGTAAAAAAGCGTTACCGCTAATTATGACAAAATGTGTTCATTTTATGGAATCCTGTGCAAGGATTACGAAAGTATGTAGCAAGCCTAAAATTACAACAGTTATATTATGTTCAAATAGGCATTCCAACATTTTTTCGTCAAACAGAATCGGCGATAACATAACCTCAAAATACCGGTTACCAAGTTTGTCCAAAGAAAGAATCGTCATTCCTGTGCATATCATTTCTGTGCACCAGATACGCACTTATGTCAAAAGAAGTTATTTAACAAAAGACTTTCAAAGGAAATACTTTAAGAAAAGACTTGATCAAAAGACTGATTACATAGAATTTATGAGTAAATAAATAGTTCCTATGAGAAAAAGGTCACAGGAATGAACGTCATTTCTGTGCACGATATTATTTTAATTTTCTTTGTTTAGCGGATGTTGGGTTTTTAAAAGGTCTAAGATTGTTTTTTTGATGAATACCTTAAGATTAATTGTTTTTTCGGATCACAATTCGATAATTTTTAGTTACATCAATTCATCGGAGAGGATTTAGTCATTTCTGTGCAAGAGTTGATCAATCCTGTGCAAGTAAATTTTAAAACTAAGCCAAAAACTCATTTCCTTTTAATAATTGATCTCGGGCACTACTCACGTTTAATTTGTAACATTGTAAGTTACATAATAAAATAAAAATACTGTCGAAATAATAAAAAAAATCTGATTCTCGATTTTTATTTTTGTAGAATGACCCATTTATAAAAATCGTTTCCACTGAATTAGTCTAGAGATGGAGTAAAAGTCGGTTTATATGAGGAAATCCTGATATAAATCCTTTCCAAAAAGCAGCTTTAACTCTAAACATCTAAAGAGTGTTTTAGTTGCCTCGATTTTTTATAAATAAAACTCTAAGTCTTATTGAAAATTTATTTCACGCTTGAAAATTTGTGCCATAGTGTTCAAGCGCCTATACAGGTAGCTCGACAGCGCGAGTCACGGGTTTTGTACTGCTAAAATCAAAGCATTCGAAGGTCATGTTGTCATTTGTCGAGGTATCTTGTCGTCGTCGTAAAACTTGAACGATTTTTCGAATCGTCTGTCAAATTTCATACTACAACCCGGTCACATTATCTCGATCTCGTTCTCCTTTCACCTCCCCGCACTCGCCACGGCGCGTCAGTACAGTTAGCTTAGCTTATCTTATTGTTTATAATAATATCCTACTAGAGGATGCTTGTTTTGCGCATCATATAAAGTAAAGTAAAGTAAAAATTATTTATTACCAAATGAATTATGTTACATGCATGTGGATTAATTATTATTAATCTTAGTTTCCATTTAAAACATAATTAACAATAATATTTGGATAACATTAGGTAGTGGTGACCGTGTCCCCACACTAGGCTGAGCCTGTATCGTGGGCGACGACATTTTACACAAAATAGTATTGTCATTTAGACGTGCAGTGCTGATATTGCGTGATTTATTGTTAGTGTACATTATTATTCTTATTATTAATTTTTTTTCTTAAGAAATGCAATGGAAAGTTAGATCATATAAAATTAAATTAAACTAAATCAAATTGAATTGAATTAAATCAAACAAGGAATTCGTTGGATATATAATTATATATACACATACATACACACACACACACACATATACAAATATACATATTATACATATACATATATATACATATACATACATACACACACACACACATACATACTGAGAATACTGTACTGTATATATGGATAATAGATGGAGTCAAGTTTTAGACGTTAAGTAGAGCCTCAGTTTGGTCATAGTTTAGTTGAGACAACCATTCTTGTATAAGCTTCTTAGCCTCGGCTACCGAGGCTTGCTTTAAATTACATTGCTTAACAGCTTTGTTGTAGAGGTAAGGACTTAGAAAACTCTGAAATCTCTGTGCAAATTTGGTTTTTGTGATTGGGACAGGCGTCCTAAACACTCTACGAGACAGGAGTCCCTTGTACTCTGGAGTGTTGATAATCTCACGGTGCTTATTTAAGCCTACTCTAAAAATGAAAAGTTGGCGAACTGATAGCACTTTGCATTCGGTTAAAAGTGCAGTGGTAGGATATGTACGCGCCCTTCTTAGCATAGTTTTTAGGACTGATCGCTGAGCTCTTTCCAGGGGAATTATGTGTGTTTTAGCCGCCCCGCCCCAGCACGCAATGCAGTAACCCAACACAGACTGACATAGAGCCATATATACAATTCTCAAGGTTTTTTTGTCAGCGGCGTTACGAAGGAGTCTCATAATATGGATGAGCTTCCTCACCCTTTTTGCGAGGATACCGCAATGCTTCTCGAAAGTGAGCTTGTCATCGAGGGTGATACCCAAATATTTAATGTCACTTACGCGTTCTATTTTCTCACACGAGCAGCCTCCCTCTGGCTTATCGCATATGTGGAGACGGAGAATCATATTGGGATTTGGCATTGAAGGAGTAGATTTATGAAAACCCATGTATTTTGTTTTGGACACGTTTAACGTTAAAAGGTTGTTCGATAACCAACTCCCCACTCTCGCAAGGTCAGTTTCTGCTTTCGAATAAGTGGATTCCCAATTCGAGCCGGAAAAGATGAGAGCGGTGTCATCCGCGTAGGAAATTAAGCTTGAATTCATTGAAGGGGGCAGAACGGCGGCCATGTCATTAATGTACATTAAAAAAAGCGTTGGTCCCAGTAAGCTGCCCTGGGGAATTCCGTAATTTATCGGCATTGGGGTGCTTAGAGATTCAGATATCTTTACAAGCTGTTGTCTATTTGAGAGATAGCTTTTAAACCATTGGAGAGCATGGCCTCTAATACCCATGTTCTCCAGTTTTTGCAAAAGTATTGGTATTGAGACAGAATCAAAGGCCTTAGCCAAGTCCAGGAAAACACCCAAGCAGCAATTCCCTTGATCCAACTTAGTCGTTACAGTGTCTAGGAGAAGCGAGACAGCATGTTCGGCTGAGCGGCCTTGGCGGAAGCCAAACTGAGTAGGTGACAGTAGGTTATTATCTTCTAGGTATTTGACAAGCAGATCATCAGAGCGCCGACGCGACGTGAAGTCATCGACGCCAGGTCTCGAGATAATGTGACCGGGTTGTAATTTCTGTCGCAAACTTCAGGATTCTGACAGGATTTGGTGCTCATAATTAGGCCCCTGATGTAATCAATACCACTTCAAGTCACTGGAAATCTGAATTCGACTCTGCTTTGACTTCTTACTACCAATAAAAATGCGAAAATTTGAATAGATGGTTTGCTACTCAGTCACGCCAGAACAGCTGAATGGATCTGGATTTGGCGTTGATTTTTTATGTGATGCGCAAATCAGGGTTCTTCTGGTCATCAACACAAAACAACTTTCGAAGTCGATGTCGAAATCGCGAAAAACAACAGCTGGTCCACACTAAAATTCGATACCGACTGCATAAAATGTATGAAACGGTTGACATTTTTTTGAGATTTCAGAGTTGGTCTCATAGTAAAAAATATTAATGAGTAGAAAGACCCCTAAAATGAGCGTCACTTTAAACATCGACACCCTGTAGGTTATAGTCTAGAAAGTAAGACATTTATGATACCAACAATACACAGCACATAAACAAAACAAACAGATAAATAACATAATATGCACAGCAACAGACATAAAACTAAATACACAACAGAGAAATCAAACAAGACCCTAGATTTAGCCTAGTTTCTGTCTTGGCAAAAAACACATCAAAATTTCAACGCGAGCGAAGTAGCGCGCAGCAGCTAGTTAGTATACAAGCCCCTAACTGGTCTTAAGTCTAAAATATAAACAATGATCCATTCTGTCAAATGTTAAAGTGAATGAGTAATGAGTGACGAAGCACACTTTGGGAACCCTAGGCATTAACGGAGCTGAAATAATTTTGAGCAGCTGTCGACAACTTTCACAAAGCATAGGCGTTTATGCCGAAACAGAATTATATAGAAAAGTGGAGTGTTGAGGAAGCGAAAGTGATCTGTCAGGATCGTAGCAAGTGGCAGTCCCTGGTCTCTGCCTACCCCTCTGGGATACAGGCGTGAGTTTATGTTATGTTATGTTATAGAAAAGTGGCTGTACAATAAGCGGCTGGCAGTAGGTGTAACCATGTCGGGGAGTGAAGTAAAGGATTCTAAAGTTATATATAGATGTTTATTAGCAAGAGCGGCGGCCGGCTCTGCCAGGAAAGCCTCGGCCGCGCGGTCAGCGATTTTAATAGCGTGATAATTTAATTTCACAATGGCTTATCTTCTCACATACACACAGACACACACACACACACACATACACACACACACACACACACGCACGCACGCACGCACGCACGCACGCGTATTCTTAATTGTACACCGAAAAGAAAAACAAATACGAAATATTTACAAAGGTACAATAGTGTTGCTGTCCGTAAAACTATAGAGCAAACCATTTAGTTTAAAGATCACAAATGGGCATCGAAGTGATGGCGGCGATGGCGGCCGGTGGTGGCGAGTTCCACCGCATAAGCCTACTTACTCACTGGCAAGCGTGTCTCCAAATCGTCGATCGTCACGTCCCGCTCTGCTTAGGTACATTTGCATAACGAGGAAAACATTAAACAGTTACCCGCGACCGGCGTCACCCTCGCCCGAATACGCTCAGGGAGCGATTTATGAAACACAACACCCACTCGTCTAAAATGAAAGGCTTTAAGAAGCTTCATGCAGTAACACCAGCGGCACTGATTTCAAAATCATATCTTATTAGGGCTCCGTACCCAAACGGTAAGGGACCCTATTACTAAGACTCCACTGTTCGACTGTCTGTCTGTCACCACGCTGTATCTCATGAACCGTGATAGTTAGACGGTTGAAATTTTCACAAACGAGCGGTACGACTCGGAAGCGAGATATCCAGGTTTTATTCCCAGTGCGGGCATGTACCTACGACTTTGTTTTCTAAATTATGTGCATTTGTAAAATTATAACAAACCTGAGTGTATGAGCACATGAAAATGCCAATCCGCTATGGGCACGCGTGGTGATTAAGCCCATACTCCCTCCCTGAGAGGGTATGGAACCCTATTACTAAGACTCCACTGTCCGTTTGTTTGTCTGTCTGTCACCACGCTGTATATTATGAAGCGTGGTAGTTAGACAGTTGAAATTTTCAGAGATAATGTATTTATATTTTATTATTTTATTTTGTTAGGAAAACTAACAGCTTATCACTAACACAATAAATTACACACATAGATACAGGAAGCCAACAAAAAGTTTTCACAGCTAGCAATATTTTGAGCAATTAGCACAGGTGAAAGAAAAACGATACACGGAACACCAGACACGGTAACTATATCCAATAATAGAAGAAGGAAGATGGCACACCATTGTAGTGGGTTATATCGGTAATGAGGCCTCAACCGAGTCACAAAACTTAGAGGTTAATACTTTACGAATAACGGAAATACTACTAGCGAACAAATCAATGTCTTCGTTTTCAATACAAAGGTCGTTGAAAGATCGTATAGCTCTGATAAAGTAAGAATTTTGTCTAAAGTTTGTGCGAGCCCAAGGAACAAACAATGACAGTCTTCGGCGAGACTGAGAACGTGAGGGGACGAGGAGATGAAGCTTAGCTAACAAGGCGGGACAGTCGACAAGGCTCTGGGCTATAACAACAAATACTAAAATCAGAATGAAATAAGTATTTACGGGGCTCCCATACGACAAACGTGATTTGTCTGCCGTTTTTTGCTCGATATTAACAACGGCAACAGGTAGGCACTTGAAATATTCAAATGTTGTATAGATAATGGTACGGAACCGTTCGTGCGCGAGTCTGACTCGCACTTGGCCGGTTTTTTTTCTTTCTTTTTCATACTTTGCAAGTAATTCCCATTATTTTTAAAGAGCCCGTTGTGTATCAGGGGCCTAACGTGAGAAACACGTGAAGTTTCGACGCTTTTAAGAGCTTACGGCTCATTGGCAAGGATTCCGTCCGTGTACTCAAACTCGACAAGGCTCTAAGATTGCTGAACGATTGTTTCAGCGTGTTATCCGCGCCGGCAGAAGTGTTCGAGTTTGAAACTTTGGTCGCAAAATACAGCCAAATTACACTGCTGTACTTCTGGTGCTGTGTTTTGGCACTGCTGATGCCAAAATGCGGCACCAGCAGAGATGGGGAAGGGAGATAGTTATTTGTGTATATTGGTAAAATAGTGTAGTGTAATTAACACTGGACACCCAACCATCGTCGTTTCGACGAATACGCGACAGAAAAATTGTTGTATCTTATTGGTGCGTGTGCGGATAACCGTGGTGTCTCTTGTCAACTCGGTGTTTGTCACGGCTTGGGGAGAGGCAACGACTCCCGGCAGCCAAGTACTATATTTTTTCGAAATTTTACAATAATATGTACAGTATTGCAATTTATGGTGAACATAAAATTTATTTTTGTACTGAGTGAGCGTAAAAAAGTATGTTTTTTTTCTCTAATGTTTGCGGTTCAAGTTTTCCCTTAAAATGAACAAATATTTTTTTAAATTTCTGTTTTAATATTTTTTTTATAGTCATGATCCGTAGGAACGTGTGCCATTTTAAACAGAAAGAAAAATAAATAAGATTATGTGATAAATAACAAGAAAGTATTTTATTAAAAAATATATAATAACATCAATGCAATAAAAGTACCACAAACAAAAATGTTTTATTTAAAACGCTTCAAAAAATGGTCGTCAAATTAATGAATGTTAGGTATCACGGGGTATGTGAGAAGGTGTCTAGGGTTAATTACTATATTTAAAAAAAATTGTCGTTAAATAAGTAGGTAAATAGACAAATGCGTATCCCAGGATAAACGAATAAATAGCTAACTGAGAGGGTTGTCAGTCATACAATTTATCTATGAATAGCTCAGCAAATGGCATGGTGCAAGAAGTTTTTGTACTTATTAACTGGATAGAGCTTGCTCCTGGATAAACAGTTGGATACTACTGTCAGATAGCGTTGGCATGCCAGCATAGCATGCCAGCCTAAGAACTAGTTTTATTGGCCATTTTAGCCCACAAAAGTCTAGAGTTTGCTTAAAATTAACACCTTTTTTAATGTGTAATGTTCATTAACTACTGAACTGCCCTCGCGGAACGCAACGTATAGGTGGCCCATACTAAGTTGGACACAGATCTGTGTCGCGGCAGACGAGTGGTTAAGTCACAGTTTCTGCGTTTCAATGAATACAATTTTTGATTTTGATTTTAAACTTCTCATACAATATAAACTCACTCCTGTTACCCGGAGGGGTGGGCAGACGCCACGATACTCCACTTGCCACGATCGTGACAAAGCTCTTTCCCTTCATGAACATTCATTAGTCGCTGCATGCGCGCTCGCTGGTTTCGTGTACTCTTCATCTTGCCCTTCGCTAATACATAAGCATCTCTTTGATTTCGTGTTTATTGTGCGAAAACTGACGGAGAACGTTGTTATGTATGTTAGAAACTTTGGACCTAGTTTGGAAGCCACGTTAAGTTTAACTAGGAGCTAATAAGCTTCAAGATGCATGCATTATCTTGCCACGATACTGTTTAAGTTCAAATATTAACAGTAGTTAGGTACCTACGTAGCACGCTTCACAAAGTTTCCGTCAAAATCTCATATCTGCCCAACAGGGTGTAATAAAGTCTCCACATGTGTCCAAAATAGGAGGTTCAGTATAAGAAAACTTCGAAATTGCGAAAAAGTATCAGCCGTTCCCATTCCAGACTAAAGTTACCACTTGCGGCATTAAAATGTTGCATACATTTCATTTTCATTTTCGCGTTCTCGAGTTTTCTCCGTAATAAAAATAAAAGTTGCAGCCAATTGGCTTCAACACTTCTTTTGGTTTGGAATGTCTCCTCTAGTAGAGAGAGAGAGAGAGAGAGAGAGAGAGAGAGAGAGAAACAATTTATTTAACTCCACAATACTTCAAACATAAACAAAACGATAACAAAAAACATAAAAAAGACAAATTTAACAAAAACATAAAATAAAAATTAAACATAAAATAAGAGACTTAATTAATGTATAAATGATAAAAATATACAAATAACTAATTCTATATTTACAAATAAAAATTGAATAGATTAGAACAAGAAAATTGAATAGATTAGAACAAGAAAATTTTAAAATCATGATTCGAACGTAGTGCATAACAACACATTGGTATTAATAACGTTATTTGGTAAACATAAATTAAAATCGTCAGTGGAGCGAGTAAGACGGCTTTCGGGGAGCTCGTGGGAATAAGCTACGTCTTACTCTCTCAAATTTAGGTATTATTCTATTTAAATCCCGTTTTCATGAATTAATTTCAGCGGTTAATAAAAGACACAGCGAGGTTGAAGGGTCTTACGGCTCTTTTGTACACCTCTGTTTGCGAGTCAAACAAAAGGTTCAGTGAGATGTGGGACCGTACGATCCCAGCGAAAAAAATTAAGCCAGAAGTTGCAACAGTGGAGGGTAGGGATAGTCGAGTGAAAAATACTATCGATAAATCCCACTTAAATAAATAATAACAATTTATTATTATTATTATTAATAATACATTTATTGCACATAAGTAAAAAACACAATGGCAATGTGGCGGACTTAATGCTATAAGCATTTTCTACCAGTCAACCACAGGAGGTGCAAGAAATTAACTGGTACGCATACGAAGTAAACGGATAAAACGAATAACTTTAACTAAAATTACACAAGAAGACGAATACTCAACAATAAATAAGTAAATATTTATACTATAAACTTATAATACATAATATAAATAAACATATAATATATATAATATACACATATAAACTGTAGCAACATAAGTAGATATAAATATGTAAGGAAGAAAGATAGTAGTACACGCGAAACCATGAATGTTTTTATTTTGATTATGTTGGTAACAAATTAAAGTTTTTCATTCTATTCTACTCTATTCAATAAGAAAAAAGCAAATTTTTAGATTCTTAAAGTAAGTTTGGCAAACTGATGAAATTGTGATTTTTCTTGTTTAATAAATATAAATTAATTAATTAAACCCAAGCTAATGACACTCTTGACTCCTTCTTCTTCTTCTTCAGGTGCCTCTCCGACCAGCAAAGGTTGGCAGTCAGCTCAGCATACTTCTCTCTGTCTATCGCTAAGTGAAAAAGTTCTGCTGCACTTGCAGATTCCTTAACCAGGATTTCCTTCTTCTGCCCACGCGTCTTGACTCCAAAGCTAGAATAATCTCTACTACGGGAGCCAGTGATACTCTGTAAAACAGTGAATGGCTATTTTAATTTAAATATCAAATTGTTATTTAGAAAATATCTAAATATCAATCCGATGTACATTTATTAATAGGAGGGTTATGTTGTATGTGTGAAATCAGTTACGCAAGAATCCAGTCCATTGGATTCTGGATTTGATTGACTCTGTCAATAAATAAGTTCTGAGGCTCTGAGCAAGTTTCTAAGCTAGGCCGCGGACACACAGACGGATAGACAGACAGACCGACGGACGGACATGGCGAAGCCCTTATAGGGCTGAGGACAATTTTTAAAAAAACCTATTTTGAGGCTAAAAATTCCAGTCATGCCGGGACCTGAACCCGCGACCTCTGGCTGAACGTGCCAGCGCTGGCTCGGTTCGGAGAGCGCTGGCACGGTTAGCCAGAGGTCGCGGGTTCAGGTCCCGGCATGACTGGAATTTTTAGCCTCTAAATAGGTTTTTAAAACTGGAAGTGTTATTTATAAAAACGGCAAAGTCCGTGTTGGGCCACGCGCAGAGTAGGGTTCCGTAGAAAGCTGAGATTTTATCTGTTTTACAGAACTAATAGCTTCATCAAGGTTGCGCTTTAAAGCTTAATATTTCGCAAACGGAACCCTAAATAAAAAAACCGGCGACTACGGAATCCTAAAAACACGGCGCCTCTAAAACGCTCCTCAGAGAGAGACAGAGCTTAAATAATCTGTGGTTACGTCTTTCCCTTTACCACTGATTATTTAAACTGAATCTGAGGAGCGTATTAATGAATAGTGTTTTATTAACAAGACCGCCTTTAGCTTGACTGAGCAGTCTTTCATCGTTGGTAGTTCGTTCGTTAATTGCGAACTTATGAAACGTCAATCATTCTTAAGCGTAGAGCGAGGCTTTGAGACGATAGGTTACGTGGCGGTTTAGATTAATAGTGGTACGTACTACAAATGATGACGACTTTAAGGGATATTTTCTAACTAAAGGGATATTAATAATAATAATTTATTCGCCTCGAACAACAAGATTCATATTTGGTTAGTACATTTCAAAACTTATATTTATGTTAGTAGCATCTATAGCTGGGACTAACATCCTAACAGTTGCTAGTCAGTATATCTATGAAAATATTATGTACGTTAGCAAAAATATCAGTGACTTTAAAACTGTAGGTAGCCAACACAATGTGAATACTAGAAATAGACATAAACTTTCGTTCCCAAAATTTAGGCTGGCAAAGGTTAATCTTACATCCTTTATGGGGCATTGTATACGTTACTACAATAAGATCCCTGAGGATATAATAAGCTTGCCAGAAACGCGGTTCAAAAAATGTGTGAAGCACACTTTGTGCCAAAAAAGCTACTATAACATTAAAGATTATTTAGATGACAATGATGTCTGGAATTAAAGCCAGTTCAATGCATGAGTTTTAGAACATTTTATATAAATCCTGTAAATTACGGACTTGAAAAGACTAAGTTTGGAGTTTTTTTGTCCATTTTTTCTCCAAAGTGATCTAGATTTTGAAATGGACACCTAGTTTAACTTGTAACGTTCATTAAGTCGCAGTTTCTGTGCTACTTTGCATAAAAAATTTTGATTTTGATTTTGGACAATGAAAATATATACATATTTATTTATTTACATACATCAAGGCCTGTTACGTGCGACTTAAAGCCTACAGCAGTGGTTGATGTATGCGGGGTTGACCCGCGCCGCGATCATCGCTAGGACGATATTAAGGGATATTGTTTACACTTTACCTGAAACTGGTGAGATTGTATGCAGCGACTAATTACTGTTGATGAAGCGAAAGAGATTTGTCAGGATCGTGGCAAGTGGCAGACTTTGTTCTCTGTCACCCCTCTAGGATACTACTGTGAGTTTACGTAAATAGCTGGGAGAATCGATCCCATTAATACAAATTACGTCGGCCCTCATTGGCGAATCGAACCGATGACCTCCATTTTGGTAGTCAAGCGTAACCCTAGACCAATTGGGCAGTTTTGTTACATCCTGTACAGAGATTGATATAAAGATTTTATCGCTGTATGTAAGTATGTAAACCTACTCGTAACTTAAACCGAGACCGCTCCCATTGACTGTCACACAAAATGGTCGCAGGATTTTTCGTTACAAGTTATGCCATAATGCTTTTGACTGTAGCCAGTTGATTAATCAAATTTTCTTCAAAATACCTACCAAAATCAAAGCGAATACAAGAATCGTACCCCCACTACTTGATTACGACTGATCCTTGCGGAACGAACGCGCGTGAAGGGCCGCCCTTGAACAGAATAGTTAAGACTTACAATACCTACCTATGAAAAGGGCTATGCCTGGGGGTTCTCTGAAATATCGAATTCGAAACGAGGTGATCCGACGGAGAACCAAAGTCACCGACATAGCCCATCGAATTAGCATACTGAAGTGGCAGTGGGCTGGCCATATCATCCGAAGAACTGATAACCGTTGGGGTAGACGAGTTCTTGAGTGGAGACCGCGGATCGGTAAAAGTAGTGTAGGACGTCCTCAGACTCGGTGGAGCGAGGGCGGCTGGCAAGAGCTGGATGAGGGTAGCCGAGGACCGTGCTCAGTGGCGTGCAATAGGAGAGGCCTATGTTCAGCAGTGGACAAGCGTAGGCTGATGATGATGATGATAATGATACCTACTTAAACAAATTAGATATATTTGCTTTATCACTTCTATCATTCCGTGGTCTGGCTATGGAATGTTTCAAAATGGAACTGTACCTTTTCACACATTTTGATTAGTATTATTATGTTTTTACCCTCAAAACTATTTAAATGCCAAGCATGCACGGTTTTAATGCAACGTCTGAAAGGCACAAAATATAATATTAAGTTCTCGGTTTTGTTGTCCTAATTAACTTAATCTGTGGTTAACGGTGCTGTTGGTACAATTACGTAATACTTTAAATAATGAAGTAGGTAATTATGTTAAGTTATCATCGTACTACTGTTTAGTTTTCCTTGATAAATCAAAATATAATAGAGTATTCCACTCCGCCTATATTTAAATGTGTCTCTCTTCAAACGGACGGCTCTGAAAGATTTATTGTACCGGAAACGTTTCAATTGCTTTCACATTAATTAAAATGTACTCTAAGTCGCGTTTTTCCGCTTCCCTGGAGCGGCGATTGCGAATTTACCAAAATGGATTTTGTATTTCTGCAACTGGCTAATTAGCGGGGGCTTGGGAGGGTCAAAAGTCAAGGCTGAGGAAAAATATTATTGCCGAAAACAATATTAATATTTCTAACTAGGCTGCCTCGTTGCTCTCGGGGAAATGAGAGAATGATTACCAAGACAGGTGTTGTGGATCGATTTTCGCCATATTTTCATTCGTATAATGCCTGACCAATATGAACCAATGATTTTGACTTCGCATGGACGTATTTTGGGTATCATTGGCGGGAGACGCAAGATGTGACTTAGAATTCATCGAATTATAGTTTAATAAATATAAATAGTTTAATTAATAAATATAATAAAGAGAAGTATAATTATAATAATAACAATAAATACAAGCGTATAAAATGAAATAATCTCTCTTCTTCGAATTATTGTGGAAATGGATAAAACTATCAGTTTTAAAATAATGTGAAGAACATTATTTATGTAATATCAAAAACATTACAATTTATGGAGATTGCCATGTTTGATTTTATAAGACGGTATCCCTCAGTCAATAACTACTAACTCTTGTTTGTTTCTACTGCAAAAATAGTTAAATAACTATATTCTTTTTGTTGCACTAACCCGTGCTGAGGACAATTTAAAAAAACATATTTAGAGGCTAAAAATTCCACTGATGCCAGGACTTGGTGAAATTTTTAGCCTTTTTACAATCTTCTCTGTATTACGTACAGGCAGCGACATCTGGCCGAAGCAATTCACACCACTTGCAACCCCGAGTAACCCACTTTGCAGTTAGGTTAGGTACAGCGATATCATTCCGATGTAAAAATTGTCTGGTGTGAAGAAGAAGAAGAAAATACATAACGTAAAAAATATACATAATGTACTTTAAAACAGTACATATCATAAAAGTTAAAAAATACATTGAGACACTACAAAACAGAATACTTAACAAAACATTTACAAACAATAGTGACGGTGTGTCTCTGCTGCTGGAAAAAGCAGCTGACTCAGCATACTGCTGAGGGTACCTCAGCACTGATTTTCAACCAGCGCCTGTCCCATAGGCGTTTCACGCGCGGCACGGTATCTTCTTATATAAAGAAAGCTCGTGTCACTGTGACATTTTTTATCGAACTCCTTCGGAACGGCTTTACCGATTTTATGTGTGCGAGTGTACGAGAAACTGGGGGTAAGTGCAAAAATCTCAACCTACTTAGATTTAAAGTTGCATAACCTCAAATTATTTTATTCGTGGTAGGTACCTACCTTATGAAGTAGAGCTACAGAAAAATACTCTATTAGCAAAATTTTCTTAGAGACGCTTGGACTATTCCCTATCAATGGAATTTCTGGAGTCCGCTCTCCAATACAATAAACAGGAAAGTGCGGCAAATGAATGAGGGTAGAAATCAAACAACTGTTTGTTCCGTGCTCATTAGGCGGCGTATTGTTGGTGACTACAAAGGACTTGTCATGGGGACGTCTGAGGTCTTGGGGCACTCGTGTTAGTACTAGCGAATATGGAGACTTAGATCTGTATTTATAATTATTACTGTATTTGGTTTTCCTTCGTTTTTGCCACTTACGAAACGGAGTCAGTGAAATGAAGAATCTGGTTATCAAGTATCAGTTTCCTAGGTACAGAAGCGATGGACGGATACCCTAAGCAAAGCTACGCTAGGAACGCAACAAGCAGCCATTTATCTGGCACATAATTGGACCGAATATTGTGATCAAAATTTAGCGAATCTCCCAAAATTGAGATCCCTGGTACCAACTTTTCCAATTCGTCATTTTATACAGTCAAAGTAAGTTTGATATTTCCTTAGCGTGATGTTTATAGTTTTGAATGAATGAATAAGCATTTATTGCCAAGAACAGATTATTCACTCTTATATACTAAATTACTTACAGTATTTTAAATAAGGTTTAAAGTGGAGGAACTTGACTGTAGGACTGACGCTCAGCCTGTGCTGGGAGATGCTGGATGCCCAGCATCCTACAGCGCTGATTTTCAGAGAAGACCGAATCCTACAGGTAATAATGTAGATTCTATTAAAGGTAGAGGATAGGTAGAGCACCGACACCACCTAAAAGAAAAATAAAACAACTAAAAAAAGTTTTTTGCACTGGGCGCCATTTTGTTTTTTGCTTTCATATAACAGTGATCCAAGTGAGCTTTGAAAGGTTAAGCACGTTCCAAGGTCTCTATGATTGGACGCCGTCGTCCAAGTGCGCTTTGATATGTGTTGCCACGGTAAAAATTGCGTCCAAGTAATGAGTGAAACAGGCGAATGATAAAGGTGACAGCACATCAATCTTTACACAAGTGCACTCTACACAGTTCAGTTATGGGCGACTTTGCAACGAAAAGTTTCAGTCCCAAGAACTGCGACATTCCTGAAATGTGTCGCAATTGTCCTACACGGAAGAAACAAAATTTCTGAAGATCAGTGGCAGAACGGGTGCACACCCACGCTTGTATCTATGTAATAATAGTTCATCATTCCCAGAGAGGACGTCCGGCGAGCGTTGGCCCGCTCTCCCCCGGAAGGCCGATACGACATTTCAGAGAACTACAATGTCTACAATTTATGGTTTTACAATTCGATGTGCATCTCGTAGCCACTCAGCAAACATATTAACAAGTAGGAATACTAATTGTACTAACCAACGACGCAACGTACATCGAATTGTCATAATAAACAACGAATACCTAGGTTGTTTTATGAAACGCGGCACTAGTAGTATGTGATGTGTCTTGTTGGTATAATACATGTCTTTCTTCTTCTTCTGATTTCATACATTTGTCGTATTAACTACTGATGATGATGGTGATGTCCGCCGCAACGATTCCGTCGACGGCAACACCCTGCTTCAGACCCGAGCGTGCGCTCGGACGTGTGATGCAAAACCGAATTTGCTCTTAACCTCCCCAGTCCTGACCTTGAAGATAATAATGGCTTAAATTCTTATTTTCAAGGGCAGAACTCAGGAGATTATACACATTGTAACACCAGCCGCAATACAATTGACCGCCATATTTGTATGTGTAATTATAAGAGGGCTTAGGACGAGTTTTCTGAAACTGACGTCGAGTACTTGAAGACACGCTTTTCAAAGTTGCCTGAGCTAATAGCTTTCCGCTATCTATGTTTTGGGTAGAACATTGGACTCGGAAGCGAGAGATCCAGGTTCGTTTCCCAGTTCCTCATTTTATTACAATCACTAAAATGATTAAATTGTGCGAGCGAGACAGCAAGATCCACGTAACAGTAGCCTTAATCAATCAGCTCGTAATCTCCCCCTACCTATTGGACAAGGCCTCTCCGAAGAACTGCCACTAACTTCTGTCCTCGGGAATCCGCATTCAGCCACTGCCAGCCATCTGCCTCAGAACGTCTGTCCAGTATCGCTGAAATAGTATCATTGTTACACGCACACTCCTTTATTTTTTAATTATTGTATGTAAGCATGTTTGTTTGTGGCAATAAATCATTCATTCATTCAGTAAGCTGGTGGGCGTCCTTCGCTGCGTTTGCCAGCTCGTGGTCTCCGCTCGAGAACCTTTGCACTCCATCCACCATCGGTTCTCCGGCATATGCGACCAGCCCACTGCCACTTCAGCAATACGCAATTTTCATATCGAGTGTTAATTCACTAATGCCATTACCAAAACCTACCTACTTTGCAGAATTACGAACATTTTATCTACGTAAAAATGCTGGCGAAATCAGCGCCTTCATGGGGATCAAAGTAGCTCTTTTTTACATATTATTGAGAGTATTGGACTTAAAATAAATAATAAATGATGTAAACACACAAGACGTCGGCGGCGGCGGCGGCGGCGGGGGGAGCAGGGGAGCGGCGCCCGCGCCTCCGCACCGCGCGGCGGCGTCCGACACTTCCACTTTTTTGATTGTCGCGAACGCACGTCTAACTCTTGTACCTATTATAGCGACCTATTAAAAGATCTTGTCAAACTACAGTCCACATATATATCTAACGACCTGGCCTATCTAAATGAAATCAGAAATAAAAAATGTATCATAGCGTAAACAAGTCACATGATTAACTTCCACGTACCTCGCCCCAATGCACGCCAATCCAAAATAAAAACATTCAGCATAAGCTACTCCCGTACCAACTTAGGAAAAACTGCTCCCATCAATAGACTACAAGCTCTCTACAACAAACTTGAACGGTCACTTGACCTGGATATTCATAGTGATAGACTACGTGATTGGAAGTTGGAAATGCTGCGGCCTATCTTACTATAATCGTCAAGTTCTGTGTTTATAATATGCTTTGATCTCATTTCAACTCAACTTAGTTACTTAGTTTTAAGATAAAGTGTTTAAATAAGTTTAAAAAGCATTTGAAAAAGTTTAATTTAAAAAAAAAGATTGTTATTTATGTTATTACAGAAATTATTTACTTTAAGTCAAGAGAGTTGTTGCACACCTGTAATTGGATGTTAGACTAGAACATAATTATCTACACAATGTTACTTTAAGTGATGTATCTAACATCTGTTGGTTGTGTCTAATAAATAAATAAATAAATAAATAAATTCTGTTTCTTGAATGTCAATATACAATGTGAGCCGCAGCCCTTGGTAGAGTTGTAGTGGAGAAAAAGGCAGCGAAATAACTCCACTCTGACCATCTTTTCTCAAACCATCTTAACCTGTTAACCTTGAAAAGAACAACCTATTGTTATGGTAGTCCGATCGGGTCATTTAGAATTCTAAAATAATTAAATCTAATACATAAGTTGGCACGAGTCCACGAGTACAGAAGCTTAAAAACAGATGGTGCTGGAAGTATTCACAAACGCTGAAATATAGTAAAGTTGTTTTTCAACATTTTCTGCTCGAAACGATAGCAAAAAATAATGAGAGACCGCCACCTCTTTAACTGTCTGCGGAGGAGCTCAGAAGAGTGTGGTAATGTGTTTGACTCGTATGTATGTATTTATGTTCGATTTTATGTTCCCTGATAACTTTTTAATCTAAGATCTTTTGACAAATAAAATAAATTTTAATAGATTCTTCGTATTTGCGCGATTGCCAAAGGCTACATAAAATCAGCTTAAATCCAACGAAAACACAAAAACATTAAATTCTTGATTACCACAGCGAAGGCTATCCTAGTTTGAGACCAGGGCAAGTAAATATATTAAACGCGTCAACGTTCGGGCTGCACTGTTACCGAAACGACGGCAATTTAAGGTAATAAAATTTTATCTAATAAATAATCGTGATTAGACCGGACCGGTTTAATTTATAACTAAGTGATTGTGTTGTGTGGAAGTTATTATTATTATCACCACCATCATCATCATCATAATCAAGATCACCATCATCACCACCATCAGCATCACCATCACCATAAGCATCACCATAATAATAATTATTATTATTATTCCTGATGTAGAGCTAGACGTTCTCTACATTATCACTAGGCGGAGCTATTTTGTATCTTGGTACTGTTTAATCTTGCTATTCATTACTAGATCCATGAACTCTGTGTTACATAGACAAACACGCAATCGTTCCCCAAACACGAATATTTTGAGGCAACTTTGTTGCTGACTACACTTACAGCCCTGCAAATTAGGTTTCGGAGTTACATTTTTCCGTCAAAAGAAAACTCAACTTTTCCACATTTCCGAAGTGCATTTTGTCATCACGTTCCATGCATTCTCATTATAACTTAATATGCAAAAGTGCACCTCAGCTGCATCCATATTACGTTCATTCTAGCTACCGCCTAGCCTGTTACTAAAAGCAAAGTCTCAAAAAGAGTCTCAGTGCTGTAAAGATAAATCAGCCCTACCAAGTACGTGTAGGGCCACACGTTTTTTACATGGGGTTTTTTACCTGCTTTACAGAACTAACAACTTCATCAAAGTTATTTTCAGTGAAACTGGTACGAAGTTTTCCTTTTATAAGTTGGTCGCCTATTACTCGTTAACTTGTACAGCCTACTTAACTGTGATAGTTTTCCTTTTATGAACATTGTACGTGCGATTGCCCTTTTTCACGTTTCTACGATCAACCGTTCTGCCGGAAGACGTTACACAAACAAAACTTTGCGCTTTGAAGCCTAATAATATTTCGCAAACAGATCCCTAAATCGAAAATGATTCTCCTACACACACAATATTTTTAAACGATCCATCCAACGACATCCCACGCTTTCGTGTAGGCGAGAAAAAAAATGCATCCTTGTGTATCCAAATTTTAGGTTTCTAGTACTTGTTGCCTCTATGCTAAGCCGAGGAGGGACAGACGAACAGGCAGACAGACAGACAGTCAGACAGAAGGACGGACCCTAAAAAACGGTTCGTTTTTTGTCTTTGAGGAAAGCCAGCAAATTGCGAGTCAGATGGTTCCGTACCACTACAATGTGTTGTGTTTATAAAAAACTGGCCAAGTACGAGTCGGACTCGCGCACAAAGGTATCCGTACCATTATCTATACAACATTTGAATAGTTCAAGCGTCTACCTGTTGCCGTTATTAATATCGAAAAGAAAATGTCAAATAAATAACATTTGTTATATGGGGAGCCCCACATAAATAACAATTTTATTCTGTTTTACAAGATTCTACGGAATCTTGTCATTTAGGCTCTCATGTATTTAGTTTAAGATGATTTGAGAAAAGATGGTCAGAGTGGAGTTTTATTCCCGCTGCCTTTTTCTCCGCTACAAATACGGCCTACATTGACATTCCGCAAACAGAATGTAAATTACATTGAAATAAATTATTGATTTCTGCTTTGAGAAGTGTTTTAGAGGAATCGAATTATTTTAAATAAACATAAACATAAAAATTTACATACAGGCACATACATTGCTTCTGGCCCCACACTAGAATACCCTGTGTCGTAGGAACCAGAAACAACGACATCACAAACATGTAAACATCCAAGAACACCGTAAATCTTCTTCCAACAGGATCAGGATCCCAGGGACAGGATCCCTTTGAGACCCACCGGCTAAAGAACCCTTGAAAATTGTCCGCTACGCTACGCTAAACGCACCTACAGGCCAGGCGCGTCTGGTACAATTTGCAAGCACCTTTAACATAGTTTGCGGCGGTATATTACATGGGCAAATCCACTTTGCCTCAAACACTAGGTTCTGAGACTTTCGAGAAAGGAAATACTTTACTCCTTGGAAAAGAATTTTAAAGTCCCAGCTTCCTTGAAGTTACTGGACTTAATGAGGTTTGTCTCAAAATCTTGCTGCGAAAGCCGACTGCAGTTCTAGTCTTGTACAATAACGGGACAATATTGGAAAAACTCAAGTTTTACGGGTTCAGACGACCCATGAAAAATATATCCTACGATCTGCAACAAAGGGATGGTTGCTTAGCCTGTTTGTAGGTGAGAGTTGCCACTACGTTGGATGCTATAACAATACATTGTTATCGGGAAACGCTTAAACTACCATCAGATCCTTGAAACGTAACCATCCTTCTGGCGCAGTCGAGTACCTAATAAACTTACTCCAGACGCGATTAAAAATGTGTAAAGCACATTTTGGTCCAAATGGGCTTCTTCTTATTCTTTCAGTGCCTCTCCACTACTGGAGATTGGCCGTCAGCTCTGCATATTCCTTCCTTTTCATTGCCAAGCAAAATAGATCTTTAACGCTGGTGACTCCAGTGCATTCTCTCATGTTAGAGAGCCACGATCTTCTTTTTCTACCAGCGCGCCTCTTATCTTCAATTTTGCTCATCATGATAACCTGAAAAAGTATGTACCGTTCGCTGCGAAGCACATGTCCCAAGTAACTTATCTTCTTTTTAAAAATGGGCTGCTGAATGAATTATCAAAGACAAATAAATCAATGAAATAAATGAATGATTTACTAAATTATGAATAAATAATTAGGTCGAAATCTGGTGGGACGTTTCTGACCAAAATTAAAAAAATTCCGGACTTATGTTTATATAAAACAATAAATGATTTATGTGACAAAAATGTCTGATGCGAAATATCTAGTACTGAATGCTTGAACTCTAAATAAGATTACTCTATCAATTCATCGCAACAGTTCAACTGAAAGAAATTAAGAAAAAATTTTTAGAAACAATTCTTATGAAACTACTCAGACTCAGTTCGGAGGTGTTTGTTCAGTATGAAATGGCCTGTCAAAACTACTAGAACGTTACGCAGATCACCTTTCTTCAGACACAGCGGGCTTCACTTGTCTTGCCTGCATTCTTCTTTTGTTCTCCACAGTACAGCACTCTAATTTTGTTGAATAACGAAACGGTTTCAGAAATTAGCTGTACGATTTTTTCTTCACAGCCTTAATAAATCTTCCGGGCCAATATTGGCCCTTTGGAAATGAATAGCTGTGCGCAATCAAGTGACCATTGACAACTTCAGAGTGATGAATCTGGGGTGCTATTCTTGGAGGCGCTTTTAGCACATTCACTCATGTTTTGCAAACCACGACCCTCGGAAAGTGAAGATTTAGGGACGACCGCACAATGACATTGCAAATTTCAGAAGTTACGCTGAGCTAGGCAATGTTGCCAAATGAAAATACTTTGTTGAATTTTGATTGGAAGAAAGATTGACGAAACAAATATATCGAGCGAATGTGGGTGGAACGGCCGGTAATGGACGTCCCAGGCGGACATACGGGCAAAATAGAAAGTACCCAAAACCGGAGTGCGTGCATGCAACGACTAATGAATGTTGAGGAAGCGAAAGTGGTCTGTCAGGATAAGAAGAATAAGAAGAAGATCGTGGCAAGTGGCAGTCCCTGGTCTCTGCCTTCCCCTCTGGGATACAGGTGTGAGTTTGTATGTATGTGCGATTGGTACATGGTTTCCTTGTGCGTCAAGATTATTAGAAATATTAACATTTACGTCAAAAATTTTCATTTATCTTAAAATATATTTGTCCAAAATAATGTATTTGAGCCAGATAATGATTGCTGGCTTGTATGAAACATTTATTACAACAATGGTGCTACTGTAACGACGTTATATTATTAAACATGACAACACAACAACTTACTCACAATCCGATCACTTCTCTTGGTCCCAAAGATACTCTGTGCTATGGTATCCATTTCCTTCTGCGGATGACGTAGAAGGCGACTAAGGAAATCAATTACCAGGAGACGGGCGGCAGCGTCTTCCTGAGATTGCAACCGCATCCTGCGATCGTCAACCCGCCTGCCAAGCGTGGCGATTATGGTAAAACCCCTCATGGTTATGAAAACCACGAGGGAGGCCTATGTCCTGCAGTGGGGTCAAATGGCTGATGATGATGATGATGATGGTATCCAGCCAATGACATCACATAGAAAAACACCCAGACTGGGCCATCTGTTCGCGGCAGTCCCAACATCATCCTAAATACATTGTTATATTGTACCCAAAGGGCATCGAAGGCCCGCTGCGTATAGCTAAGCCACAAACTGCAGGTGTACGACGACTGGCAGTAAGCCTTAAAAAGGGTTATTTTATCCTCACTCGTACATCTGGCAAATCTGCGAGATAGCATATTACACCGGACCAGTGACCGGACCCCCAACGCCCTCCGCTCACGGTCAATATCCAAGTCATCCAACAGTCGCTCGGTGACCACGTGACCTAGGTACTTAAACTTCGATAGTTATGTCACTCATAACTTAATTACACTTGATTTTTTTTTTTTCATTTAACGACCAAAATAATCTTAAGCGCCTCTGATCACCTTGTCCTGCGAAATTATATTAAATGCACAATAAAATTCCTTACTTTGTCCTGCAGGGGTGATTCGGGAATCGGGACCCGACCCTCCTCTCGGTGACAAGTTGATGAAATGTAAAGTCGTGCGGACACCTTCCCAAATGTTTCACTCGACCGCGCTTTTTGCTTTTCTTTTGTTATTTAACTTGCTTTGTTTCGCGACAAATGAAAAATGCAAATGTAATCTGCGAAGTGAGTGCGAATAAAATTTTATTATAGCTTCGTTTGTTGTACGTTGTCGTACGCTGAAACTGTAGGGAATGCAACAAATTTCAACTTTGATTATATTTCAACTAGACTGCCATCAGCAGTGGCCACTGTGTAAAACTATTTCATTGTATAAGAAGTGACGAACATAACTTATACTATTACTCTCTTTAAGGGTTCCGTTGTGGACAAGGAACCTTCATAGTTTCACCATGTCCGTCCGTCTGTCTGTCTGTCTGTCCGTCCGCGGCTTAGCACAGAGACGGTAAGTACTAGAAAGCTAAGATTTGACTTAGATGTACATATTTATAACGCCGACAAAACGGTAGAATAAAACCTCGAAAAAACATTTTTTTTAGGATACCTCCGCTACACCTTAGTTAGGGTTACAATTTTTTTTCTCGCCTAAACCATAGTGATGGGATATTTATTTATTTATTGATACTTTTATTGCACTTAAAAAAAATCGTAAAATGCGGCGGACTTAATGCCATATGTTATAATGCCATATCGTTGGAGCGGTCGTTGAAAAATATTGTGGGTGTAGGAAAACCATTTTTTTATTTAGGGTTCCGTTTGCGAAATATTAAGCTTTAAAGCGCAAATTTTTGTCCGAGTAGGGCGTCCCGCCCCCCTCTCCTGACTAAACGTTTCTACAAAACGTGAAAAAATTCATGGTAGTAACACATATACTGAACTTAAAAGGGAAACTATCACGGCTAAGTAGGCTTTACTAATTAACGAGTAATACCAGTAATACAATAGTAATACCAGTTAGGCAACCAACTTATAAAAGGAAAACTTCGAATAAAATCCATTGAAAATTACGTAGATGAAGTTTTTAGTTCTGTAAAGCAGATAAAACCCCATCTTTTTATGGAACCCTACGCTGTGCGTGGCCCGACACGCACTTGGAGAGCGGTGGTAGCCTAGTGGGTAGAACGTTGGACTCTGAAGCGAGAGGCCCATTTTCAATTCCCAGTGCGGGCATGTACCTATGACTTGGTTTTCTAAGTTATGTACATTATGTACTTTTATATATTTATTAGATGTAATATATGGGAAGTTATATGTAAAGAAATATTCGATGCATACAATCAATATAAAGTCCATCAATCAATATCAGCATCATTCATAAAGTCTGAAAAACCTGAAGACGTCTTAAACCAGAAAATAAAGTCACAGACAATTTAGAGATATTTTTGTTATCCTATAAGTTTTTGGAGATGAAAATAGCATAAGCAGCCTATCTACCTCCCAGACGTAGGGCACAGGCCTTCTCTCTCAGAGAGAGAGAGAGAGAGAGAGAGAGTATGGGCTTAATCACCACGCTTGTCCACCGCGGATTGGTAATCACCGGTAATTTCAAGCGCTGAGGTGTGTGAACACCACAGACACTCAGGTTTCCTCACGATGTTTTCCTTCACGGTTAACGAGTGGTATTGCTACTATAAATTCACAAGGTAAGTATTGAAAGATGAAAAAAACCACTCTCGTTTTATACCGTCCTAATAAATTAAAAGTACACCGGTAATAGTTTAGGAATAAGCCTTAAGAAGTATTACACTTAGCTGGAGAAGTGTAACAAGAACGCCAGTCGTCTGGAAAAAAATTGGTTCCAGCCTATTGAAGATTAACTCAAGGAAAAAAACGGGGCGCATTCAACCATTCGCCTAAATTAAATGGCACGAAAGGAAAGGAAGAGATGAGAGCCTTGCGTAGAATTATCAATAACGGTCTCTAATGACTCAGCAATAGAGAACGGAATGTATTTCCTGTACATTTATTCGGTACTAGTGACTTCGTTCGCGTTGGATCAGAATATGAAGTGCCCTTACCTCTTAAGCCTTTTCGCGATTGTATGAAATTTAATAGAATAGGTACTCAGTGTAATACAGTGATTTGTAATTTAATTCTACATACATACATAAGAGGCAGAGACCAGGGGCTGCCACTTGCAACGATCTTGACATTAGTCGTTGCATGCACGCACGCCGGTTTCGGGTACTTTTATCTTGCACTTCGCTAATAGGTACATCTCCTATTTGGTCAAAGTATATCCGCGTGGATAAAGTATATCAAAGTATAGCAACACAGGGCGCGTTCTGTGCATGGATGGGTCGCCGTCTGTGCCTAACGCTAGTGGCAATTTTCCGAGCGGTTCCGTGCTTCGCAAGGCACGTTAAGCTGTTGGTGCCGGCTGCCGTCGATAGATGGCAGTCGTTAAGCCAAGTCAGAGGCCTTAGGGCGGCTTGACAATTTCTGACAGTAGACGAGCCACTAGTCTACAAACCTCCACCAATCCTATACCTTCCTCAGGGAAGAGACCCGTGCCCCTCGGTGGGGACATAATGGGTTGATGATGATGATGATATCCGCGTGGGACGTCCTTACCGGCCCTTTCACCCACATTCGCTGGACATATTTGTATCGACAGTCTTTCTTCCTTCATCCTCTCAACGTGTCCAAACCAACGCAACATTCCTGTCTCATTTCTAGTCACTACATCCTCTTTCAGTCCACAACGTTTTCTAATCCAACTATTGCATATCCTGTCATTCAAAGTGGTGATTATAGAACCCTCACTGTGCAGTTTTGGGATGTCTACAATAATAAATGATAGTGGACTGTAAAAGTAAGTATAATGTAGAATCGTTCGCGTCGCGCCCGTACAATAATCGGTCGTTTCGAGAGACGACGGAAGTAGAAGTGCTGTATGCGGCGGCGCAGCGACGGGGCCCGTCTGGCCCCGGCCTCCGCCCACGCCTGCTCAATCCCCGCGCGCCTCCTAGTTCGGCGGCGAGCTGTCTTGACCACAAAGTAACACCAGACATATTTCTCAAGGACCTCATTTCTACTGCATTAATCCTACTTTCTTGATTCTTTTGCCGTACCCAATCTTGGCTACCATACATCAATGTTGGGACCAACACCCCATTATGAATAGCCAATCTTGCTCTTTAGGAGATGTTTTGGCTACTCACGAAGGAGTGAGAGACACCGTTTACACAATTTCCCGCTTTCATTTTTCTTTCTATGTTATGTTAACACTTTACATCCCTCGTAAATTTAAATCTATTTGCGAAATATTGCCAAACGCGGCATAGGACGCCGATCAGCTCAGTAAGACAAATAGCTGGTAGCGGCTGAATGAGTATGGCTGAGACCAGAGAGATATGGGGTTTATTGAAAGTTCAAACGAAGTATAATTTTTCACATACTTTTGAGTTTATCTATGATACATGATATAGCGCCCGGCGCGACATCGTCGCGAGATTTTGTTATTCTCGAACAGTCCAAAGTAAGGAATTTGACAGGATTTGGTGCGCATTTTATAGAAGGTTTTGTGTTTTTTATGACAAAGACGATGATTCGATAAAAATCTTTGTGACCGTTCGCCATCTTGCAGTCACAGTTTTGTTTGTTTTGCACAAACCAGTGAAGTATGCTGAGTTGGAGCCCCTTTTTTGTAGTCACGGAAGCACTCCAGGCGTTTGGAGTCCGAGGTGGCTGGATTACTGTATGGTACCCAGCTGCCTTCGACTCTATATGCCTCACATGTTCTTTTTACGATTGTTTTGTTTTTTTTTGACGTTCGTGTATTTTGTTTGTTAACCGACTTCAAAAAAGCAGGAGGTTATCAATTCGACGCATCAAAAAAAGTTTGCGATCACTTTGAAAAACTGAAATCTTTTTTGTTACTGTAGATTATAGTATGATTTTTTCTTCTTTTTAGATTCTTTATTTAAAAATAAAGAATTAGAACACAAAACAATGACACCGTTCAGTTGTTTTTTCATATTAAAAGGCTTTCAGTCCTAGCTTACGCTCATTCAGAATTCTGATTTAGTCAATTATAACCGATTCAAGATATTTTTTGCGGAAAGTTGTGGATTATCAGAGGTTTTACGAGCAAGAATAGTAACTTTGAGGGAAGAAGGATACACCACGAGAGTACTAGCACGCAGACTTGCTATATCCCAATCCTGTGTCGTGGCTACGTTGCAGAGGTACCATGGAATGGGGAATTTAGCTGACCGACCCCGCAGCGGTCGCCCAACTGTTTTGACAGCTGCCCAAAAGCGCTATATTAGATTGCTGGCAGCCCGTGATCCAACAATCAACACCACTAAAATAAAAGCAGAAGTAAGGGCCGCCTCCGGGCTTGAAGTTAGCACGCAGACCATTCGCAATTGCTTGAACCACGCTGGATTACGAGCACGGAGGTCTTGGCGAGCTCCGCTCAATTCCCGGCAACTTCAACAACGAAGATCGCAGTGGGCTAGACTTCGGCAAAATGAAGAAGGTGAGGAAGAAAACATTTGGCAAAACTGTCTCTGTTGACGAATCCCGAATCAGCACTCATCCAGATAACCGACGTGTCCGTGTCTGGAGAAGACCAGGCGACCGTGAAAGACAAAGAACTGCCACTGGAACAGTTCAGCAAGGCGGAAAATCGGTGTCCTTTTGGGGTGGCATTATGATTGGAGCTAGAACGCCTTTGATCCCGTATCGGGGCTACATGACAGCAGACATGTACAAAGCAGTTGTTATTGATGATATCGTCAGACCATTCCGAGTAAACCATGGGCACCAATTTGTACTGGTCGATGATAATGCGCCCGCACATCGAGCTCAACGAGTCAATGCTGCTCTTCAAGAATACGATATCATACGTTTAGACTGGCCTGCCGGCTCGCCCGACTTAAACCCAATAGAGCACGCGTGGGATGCTCTTAAACGAGCTGTATGGAACCATGAGCCACGTCCCCAGACAGTTCCAGATCTCAGGGAAGCCGCTATTGAAGAATGGGATAGGTTACCCCAGGAAATGCTGGATAACTTGATCCTCAGCATGCCCAGGAGGATCTCCGCATGTGTTCGAGCCAGGGGAGGAGTTATTTTATAACGGATTCTGTGGCGGTACAAAGTTCGCCGGGACAGCTTGTAGAATGATATAAGCACGACAACAGTTATTATTGGCCTTTATTTGGTAGTCTAATTCCTTCTAATGGTATAACCAGCGCAAGTTAAATAGGCATCTCCCGCAAAGAAGATCGAAGATCGAGATTCTTTAAAATCGGTGGCGAAGACAGAGTCTAAGCTGTACGGTGAAAATGTGCCCAAATTTAAACTCACCCGACAACAACGACAGTAATCAGCGGCGAAGCCGTTTTTAGGGTAGTCGACAAGGAACTCGTATCTGTCTGTCTGTCTGTCTGTCCGCGGCCTAGCTCAGAGAGGATTAGTATGAAAAAGCTGAAATTTGGCACATTTTTAGCATATATTAATCACAAGGACAGAAAAAAATCTTTAAAAAAATTGTTTTACCCTCCTGGCTAAACGGTTAATTGTAGAAACGTGAAAAAATTCAGGGTACTAGCACACATAATGAACTTAAAAGGAAAACTATCACGGCTTAATAAGCTTTACAAATTAAAGAGTAATAGGCGACCAAAATATAAAAGAAATTTTCGTACAAAATCCATTGAAAATTACGTCGATGAAGTTGTCAGTTCTGTAAAGCGGATAAAACCCCCTTTTTCTACCGAACCCTACACAAAGCGTGACCCAACACGCACTTGGCCAGATTTTAATGAAATTATTCTCGGGAGCTTAACCAGGTGTAGGGACGTGATTTACGACGTGTAGCCTTCAGGGAGGTAACTTCAGGCATATCAGGAAGTTACTTTAGTTGTTTTTAGTTCGTTAGGCGGTGGATAAATTAAACTTGTTAACATGTCAGAGTTGAGTTTCTTTTCCAAATGTGGTCAGAGTGGAGGTTTATTTCGGTGTCTTTTTCTCCACTACAACTGACCCGAAGACAGCGGAAATAGTGTATGTCCAAACATCTACGTACAAACATCGACCTACATTTGCTCAATATATTTTTTGGTCAGTCTTTCTTTCTTTATCCTCTCGTTATGCAACATTATTTTCTTATTGATTGTATTTGTTGATACAAATACACACTCTGGCAACCCGTTGACGAAAACATGACACTTTCCTTATTCTTAGAAAAAACTCACTCTAGGCATTTATGTATGTACCGCATGAGATGATTATTTATACGGCACTTTAACCTGTATAAGAGCACTAGTTGGGATAAGTGACCACTTGGGACGTAGACAATTTAGTGCCTGGAACGTGTTACGAAGGAGAAGGGTAGGCTTGTCAACACCTAAGTGCCCAACACGCTCTTAGCGTGGTTAGCTTAACAGAAAATATACAAGATAATAAATAATTTTCTATTATAATTCTAACAGAGGGCGGTGGTAGCCTAGTGGGTAGAATATTGGACGCGGAAGCGACAGCCCAGGTTCGATTCCCAGTGCGGGCATGTGCTTTTCACTTTGTTTTCCAAGTTATGTACATTTCTGAAGTTATAGTAGTAATACCACTCGCTAATCGTGAAGGAAAACATCGTAAGGAAACCCGAGTGTCTGAACTATTCACATACCTCAGCGCTTGAAATCGCCAATCCGCGGTGGGCACGCGTGGTGATTAAGCCCATACTATCTCTCTCTCTATCTGAGAGACAGTGGGACGCATACAGACTGCTTGTGACATATTTTTGAGACATGACATTTTTGACATATGTTGTCTAACATTATTACAATTTTATTAAATCTGAAGCACTCAAGGGACCTCAGGGGAGAACTTGAACACCGACAAGTTTTTTCTTTCTAAATAATAATAACGCCAGTAGGCACTGTGCGTACGCGACGGAAAGGAATTATAGGAATCCTTTGAAGTAGTCTTCATTTTCATTTGGCAAGTCTAATTAGAACCGCCTTGTGCCAAGATGTGGAGTCCCGTGGCGTTTAACTGAGACCCTGAGAAAGGATGGACAAAGAAAACGTTGTATTACATCTGAGGAGATTGCACAACAACACAGGCGGCGATTTTTGGACTCCTATAAATACGGAGTGCTTTTGGGGTGACGGTCACTTGTCAGTTGACCACCGGAGCCGGAGGATGCCTCGTGTTAGAGGCGAAACGCGTCGCAACGCATTTTTTCACACAAGTATTACTGTCGGTGGTGGTGTGTTTGTGTCTTGCTTCATCATCATCATCATCATCATCATCAGCCATTTGACGCCCACTGCAGGACATAGGCCTCCTTCGTGGTTTTCATAACCATGAGGGGTTTTGCCATAATCGCCACGCTTGGCAGGCGGGTTGGCGATCGCAGTATGCGGTTGGAATCTCAGGAAGCCGCTGCTGCCCGTCGTCGTCTTAGTCGCCTTCTACGACATTGACGGGAGGAAATAGAGTGACGCTATTCTTAATCCGGCGCCACACGGAACGCTTCTTGCTTCTGCTTGAAAAAGTGAGAGGGAGGGCGGTGCATTAACTAACCGCATGGTGCTTGTGGGATTTTGGAGGAATTTAGCAAAGTAATTTTCACATATTAATGCAAGTAAATCTTTGTCAAGTCCAATCTAATCCATCAGACCATATTTGTCAACTGCTGGAAAAAAGCCTTCACCAGGGTCCTCGCTAGAGCAAGAATGAAAATGTTATATGAACGGAACAGCTGATGTTTTCTTGCTATTTCAGTTTTGGCACTCAGCGAAATTTGTTTGTGTCGATGAGTTGAATAAAGCTGGATTTTGACGGTCTTAGTGCGCTCACACCATATGCGTACAGTTTTAGTTGATAACTACAACGACTAAGACCGTCAAACCCCGGCTTAAACCGGTTTAGTTCAGCCGGAACTTTCTGCAAACCACGTAGAAATTTTAGCTCACTCGGTCCGAGTCAGCGGTTCATTAATTTCTTAAATAACACAGGCGATATTGAGTGAAAATCGGATATCCTGCTCTATGCGGAATCGAGCATATTGTATTAGGGTCAACTTTGCGTGAGCTAACGGAACCCTTCATTTAGGGGACACAAATAAGAGTTTGTTCACTTTGTCATAAACTAATTTAGAACGGATATCTTTTTCCGGGTAACTTTCGGGGAAGTTAATTAACTTTTAGAGAAAACATTTTAAGGTCCATTTCAGCTTTTAATGTTACACCGACTCGGCGACGAATTACAAGGCGAGTCGTATTTTCCCTTTTACGACAATAGCGTCTATTATCTTTATTAGTTTATGGCTCCACGGTAATATGACGTCGGGGAGTTAATTATTTAGTTACTTAGCTACATTGCTAGCTAAGTAGTAAAACAATAGGCGTAAAATGCAGCTTGTATGGTTTATAAGCGGCCTGTAGTATACATGCCACTGCAGATTCATTTTTGTATTCACATACATAGATAGAGCGACGCCTGTGTGACGGAGAAAGGGCTGCAATTCACGGGAAAGGAATGTTGAACTGGTTTGGAGAGGATTTAATTTATTTCATAACGGTACAACAGCGGAGGTAGCCTAGTGGTTAGAACATTGGACTCGGAAGCGAGAGATGTGTGCATGATAAGATGCAGGCATAGTTACTCGTAGTTAGTTAGTTAGACCTGAGATTTCCGCACTTAGCCTCATGGTTGGGCCATTGTACGTAGCAAAGCTGTGAGCTCACTCCAGCCAGCCTATCTCTTTCCAGAAGGCCAGAAGTGCTCTGATGTCACTACAGGCCTCCTGAAGGGATCCCAGCTTCCCAATGATGGCGGTCCGTTGCTTTTCCACGCCTTCACAGTGAATGGTCATGTGGGCGGGTGTTTCCTCTTCTTTGAGGCATCCCCGGCAAAGCGGGCTGTCGGTTAGTCCCATGTTGTGAAAATGTCTATTTAGTGAGCAGTGCCCTGTTAGGATTGCCACAGCTTTGCGCAGATTATCTCTTCTCAGACGCAGCAGGCTACGTGAAAGACGTTTTGAGATCGTTGGTATAGCCTCCTTGGCTTGTCTGCATTTGGTTTCCGTTCTCCAAAGTTCAGCATGCAGGCTTTCTGTTCGTGACCTCAGCCATTTCCTAAACTGGTTGTATGGTAGTGGGATCAGGGGTTCGGGTCCTTTCACTGTAGTTTCCGAGCCTCTTCTAGCGAGTTCATCCGCAGCATCATTGCCCAAGATGCAGGCATCTACCTATGATTATGTTTTCTAAGTTATGTTCATTTGTGAAGTTATAGTAGCAATACCACTCGCTAACCGTGAAGGAAAACGTCGTGAGGAAACCTGAGTGTCTGGGCTCTGGCCATATGCCAGCGCTTGAATTCGCCAATCCGCGGTAGGCACGTGTGGTGATTAAGCCCATGGTCTTTCCCTGAGAGAAGGCCTGTGCCCTACAGTGGGACTTATATAGGCTACTTTTGTAAAAAAAAACGGTACAACAGACAAAATTACTGAAACATTAAGAAGACATAGATACCAGCAAAGCCACCACTTATAAGCAATACAGAAACAGAGACATGATGATAGGATATCCGTTAAAAAAAAAAAACCTTTATGACTGAGTCGTTGGTCTAGCCGTTAAGGCGCTTTGCTACCAAAACGGAGGTCGTGGGTTCGATTCCCACTGGGGGCCGTCGTACACATGTACAAATGGCCTCAGTCTGGGCGTATTTTCAAGTTAGTGACGTCCTTGCCTGGTTACCATAGCACAGGGTATCCTAGTTTGGGACCTGGTCAAGTGATTGTGTTGTGTGGAATTTATTATTATTATTGTTTTCATGGCTATGAAATGGTGACAAATACAAATAAAAAGTAAACGACTTTACGACATTTAACACTAGTGCGAAAATGCGCGGAAATTAACGAATGCTGAAAAAAGGGAAGAGGAGCTTTTAAAGAGCCGGACAAAGTCAGCCGCGTCAAACTTCAGACAAATAATTCACATTACTCGACTGACTTGTAAAGTATGATATTTACGAAAGTTTTAGCTTGAAAAAGTAATTTACATTGTTTCAAATGTCAAATTGTTTTATAGATAGATTGCTATCGGACAAACATACTTGAAGATATTTAATATTCCTAAGTACTTGAACCCTATTCAATCGCCATTATGTAACCTACCTTCGCAGCCCATCCCAGTAAACAGTCGGGCGCAGTGAAATCACGGTGAAACCAATTCGATCCGGTTACCGTAGCCATTGATGGCACCCATTCCAACTGTGGCCAAGAATTGGGCCACATTTTAGCGCTGAGTTAGGCACAGAAAGAACGGAGTAAGCGTCTTCAAGTTTCAAGTTTTTAAGCTGACTGCCTCGTTGGTCTAGCGTTATCACGTCTCATTACCACGCCGGAGATCGTGGGTTCGATTCCTACTGGAGGCAGATGTGAATTTGTGCAAATGACCTTAGTCTGGGTGTATTTCCATGATTGTGATTCGTTGAAGTTAAATTATACTGTCAACGTTTGCTTTGTTTGTGTGGCTAGGGCAACAATAGAGGATACTGATGTACCAAAGAATCTACAGAAGAGAGAAAAAGCATTTTTGCAGTCTTGTTTTCATTTTATTTTCTGGTATTATCTAGTGACTGACTGATGTGTATTTATATTACAATGCTTCGCTGCCTTAAATGCCAGTCTATCGACGCAGAGGTCGTGGGTTCGAAAAATAACAAAAAGGTTGAAAAATTTGCTTAACTGCGCAGCAGTGTGATTTTTCACCCAACAAAAAAAAAATGGTTAGAATAATGGCAAATATAGTACCTACGGACAGTTGTAAACCATACTTCACAAAATATAATGTACTTACCTTACCATCTATTTACATATTAGAAATCTCAAAATTCGTCAGACAACAAATGAAAATTTTTTTTTAATAAACTACCAAAAACACTGCGGGATGTCGACGATCTACCCTCTTTTAAACGTGATCTGTTTAATTTACTTGTTACGAAAAGCTATTATAAAATAACCGAATTTCTGGATGAGCGTGCATTCTAGGTCCGATAGAATTAACTTATGTTGAATTATAATTCCAATACGCTTTTAGTCTCATTTATAAAATGCATGATTTAAGTAGTTTATAATTTATGTTTCGATATTGTCACACCATATTGGTAAAATTACATTGAAACTGACATGTATATATGAACAACCCTGTACATGTAATTTATGACAATAAATATATGATTGATTGATTGATTGATTGATTGATTGAACATAAAGAACTTTTCACAAAAAAAGAAAATGTTACTATAAGACCCATAAGACACAAAAATAAATTCTCTTCCAGTACATTGGTAATGGCTGTAAAAAATTATAGCAAACTCGCAAAGCACTTTAAAGACTTGAATAAAGACTACAATTTCAATAAAGATTTACCTACAGAAAATACTAATTTAAAAATGTTATTATACTAAAATAAATAGAGGAATATTTAAAGGATAATATAGATGAAATGAGATAAATAATTATATATATGTAACTATAATTAACTAAAATTGTATAATTATTAAGTCAATTAAATATTTGAAGTTTATATAATGCATATTTTAATACAGCACTTTAAAATGTTGCGTGCCCTACAGGGTCCACAAAGGTCTTATCAAATAACTGTTAAGTTAAAATATAACAACCCTAAAACTTGTGGAACGCGATAAAGTATTGAGTATTGAGTATTGAGTGGTGTATTTTGTTACCCAAGGAGCCTTGAAAATTCTTCTTCTATAGGTAAGTAAAGTCGGAAGATGTATACGCTCGGTCCCTGGCATATTTAATAATGCGGAGGACACGTCTCGTGGAAAAACCCGCGTGGCTGTCGGTGATAGGAATATTGCAGGAAATTAGTTTCAAAAGAAGTCACGAGCGGGCCTATAATGCGGGTTACAAACCACAGAAGAAAACATTACAGACTCGAGCTCAGCAAAATTTGAATTCAAAAGGGGATGTTTTAATATCTTTCCGACATTTTCTGGCATGCAATTGTAGCCCTTTCTTGTAATGATTACTTTCTTGTAATGATAATTAATTAGAATTATTCAGCACAGACCTATATAAAAATATTTAAAATTATGTTTCTCTAGCGTAATTATTATTTTTTGTCCTCCTTCAATGCTTAAAGTAATCTGTGGATAATGTGGTGGGTTATACTATTACCTATTCTATTTCATACCTTTATTTGTCAATCATGTGATATTGTATAACTGTTTATTATCCCCAATAAAATAAAAAAATAAAAATAAACACAGTATGTAAGGGTAATTTTTTTTAAACCTGAAATATATCCACTATTGTTTGGGACAGTCGATCTATTCTTTAAACATATTATTATGAACAATGTTCCATGACGCGAGTGTGAAGGAACGAAATGTAATTAATCAATGTATACGTTACAGAGAAAGCAAGTACTTAATGGGGAACTTGCATCCCACTTAGATAGGAGTGATATTGGATTCGTATCATAGAAGACACAAAAAAAAAAAAAAAAGAATACTTACATACCTTTTTTTTCATTTTACCTAATTTAAATACTCTTATATTTACCAACTTATAAGATTAGTTTTAACTTTGAATTCTAAACGTTTTTTATTAACATAAAAACATTATTTTACGGTGGCAGCGAGAGTTGGTAGCCTAGTAGGTAGAACATTGGACTCGGAAGCGAGAGACCCAGGTTCGATCCTCAGTGCAGGCATGTACCTATGTCTTGGTTTTCTAAGTTATGTACATTTGTGAAGTTATAGTAGCAATACCACTTGCTTACTGTGAAGGAAAACATCGTGAGGAAAGCTGAGTGTGAGCTATTCACATACCTCAGCGCTTGAAATCGCCAATCCGCGGTGGGCACGCGTGATGATTAAGCTCACACTCTCTCCCTGAGAGAAAGCCTGTGCCCTACGGAGGGACGTTTACAGGCTGCTTATGTTATGTATTATTTTACGATATAACTCAAATACTGATAAATTCTTCGAGTATTATAGGGCATACGAGCATCGTGTGAAGTCATAGTTTTAGCCCAATTTATTTTATTTTACTTTATTAGGAACAACAACAGCGTAAACTGTATTATAATCAATTATTAAGTAATTACTAAAAATAAGGCCAATACAAGCTTACCAATTAATTAATTGTATGGAAAGCTCGCGGGAAAATGCTGTTGATTGCCAAATATTGAATGCATAGTAGAATTCATAAAAAGCAGTTACTTAATTCTAGTTAGGTAATAAACATGAAAAAAAAAATTGTAAGGCGTGTTTTTGTGCCACGATTAGATTCATTTTTCGATACGTTATATTGCCTGAAACCGGACTATTTGCTGCTGTGCATTCAACACGGAATGTTGATATAGCGAAAGAGGTCTGTCAGGATCGCGGCAAGTGGCAAAACCTGGTCTCTGCCTACGGGTTACAGGCGTGAGTTTATGCAGTGTATGTAAGTTACATTATTAAAAGTAATCCTCGTAGAAAAAAAATAGTCACCATTATTTATTTATCTTTCAATATGTCTTCTCTAATGACGTCAAATATTTTTTTGTGCAAGTTTTTCATTGACCTTTATACTATTATGGAGATTGGTGAAGCGAATGAAAACGAAGACCTTCTGTCACCTTCGATCGTTTGCGGTGCCGATTGGCTTCGTTTGCCTTGGTTCGGTTAGTCTGTGCGCAGTATAAAATGCTGAGTTTTTATCTTCCTGTTTTCCAAAGGATGTTGTGGACTTCGCGGTAAGTGTACGTAATAAAATTTGTTAAAAATACGCCAATAGAGTGCCTCAAGACTTTTGGAATGGTACCAGCGGGATGCTGTAAGCAGCGTGTGTGGAATGGAGCATGCAACTCGCAGCACTTTGTCGACTCTACAAATTTTTAAAGACTTCAGATAATTTTTAGTAGCTAATTCCTTTAGCTCCTTAATTAACTCTGTTATTAATGTAACATATTTGGAAAGACTAATATTAGTAGTAAAAATTGACTTAAATGGCGACTAAAGTGACATTTAAGAAGTGGTGTAAGTCGGCCTAAGTTTGGAGTTTATTTGTCCATTTTGTCTCCAAAATGATCTGGACTTTGAAATGGACACCTAGTTTTACTTGTAACGTTCAATAAGTCTTAGTTTCTGTGTCATTTTGGACAAAAAAAATTGAAGCACTGCACCCAATTGGTAACGATTTTTGCCCACCCTCGTCTAACATGGCCAGGCTCGCTCTATTTGAGTTTAGCGGTTACAGCTCCAACGATACCATACCGATACCATCGATTGCCTCGTTAGTCTTGCGGTAAACGTCTGATTACCATGCCGGAGGTCATGAGTTCGATTCCCACAGGGGGCCGCCGTACATTTGTACAAAAAGCCTCAGTCTGGGTGTATTTCCATGTTTGTGCAGAAGAGAGCCATCCGATTTATTTACAAGTTAGGTAGTAGGGATTCGCTAAGAGATTTCTTCAAAGAAACCAACATCTTAACAGTTGCATGTCAATACATTTATGAAAATATTATGTACGTTAGAAAAAATATCAAAGACTTCGAAAATGTTGGTGGCCACCATAATGTTAATACTAGAAATAAACATAAATTGTCATTTCCACTATTTAGACTTGCAAAAGTTAACACATCCTTTATGGGGCACTGTATAAGGTTCTACAACAAAATTCCTCAAGATATATTAGAGTTACCTCCAACGCGATTTAAAAAATGTGTTAAGCACATTCTGTGCAAAAAGGCTTACTATAACATCAAGGATTATTTAGAAGACAAAGATGTTTGGCATTAAACAGTAGATTAATATTATTTAAAGGACGATTGAGACTAGTGTTCAACACATTAATGACTAATATTTTAAGTTGAAAACTCTGTTAATTAAGTTAAAACGTGTTTTGAAAAGAATAAATGTGGAGTTTCTTTGTTAGTTTCTTCTCCACATAATCCATTAATTGTGAAACTAACAACTTTGACGTTCATTAAGTAAACATTCTGTTTTTACAATGAATAAAAATATTTGAATTGAATTGAATTGAATTGTGATGTCTTCGTCTGCTTACATAGCATAAGGGTATCCTAGTTTGTGACCAGGACAAGTGATTGTGTTGAGTGGAAGTTATGTAAAATTAATTTATTCTTTAAATTCACCATTAGCCGATTACGTGCAGAAAATCGGTTACTCCAACTGCAGCTAGCTGAATGTCGGCCCGCATACATTAGCATGTTGAGTGGACATAGCCCGTCTGCTGCTTATTCAATAGCTGTGCTGCTCCACCGTCAGTGTTGTAAACTTTCATTGGATATTGTTCGCTCTTTGTGCCGGAGCCCTCGCGGAAACTTGTTTAATTTTGATACTTAACACGGTTTCTCCGTCTCAAGGCTTTTCGGGGAACGGCAGGTTCGGAGCGTCGGTTTGCGTCCACAAGGAAGGTGCAGAATTATATTTAAGGTAACGACTACAAAAAAGGGTAGGTTCTCCATTCGTCCGCATTTTTATGTATGATCAGCGATAATTTTTCACCGCGTCTTTCGACTTCAGTAATTCCTTTTCTGTTACAAAGGGGATACCTCAAGGGTGGTCCCATGTAAATTTGGTTGTTGGTGGGGCCCGTGATAAAATCATCGAAACTTTCTTTTTAGAGCATATTTTTCTTAAATTCGGTTTTTTAAATTGAAGATAAAGATTGATAAAGATATTTATTTGTTAAACATGAGTTTAAAAAGGTGGTACAATGTAAACAAGTGTAGATCCTGCATGTTTTGCCCTTGAAGGCATACAAATATTTTAACAGAGAGCGCCATAGAGTTGTAATTTCACATTTGTGATAGGTAGATACAACAAATATCTCTTTTCGAAATTGAAAGGGAAAATTCAAACGACATAATGATACGTGCAACAAAATATTAAAATAAGCAACATGAAATAAACTAAAAACCATGTCAATAGAAATGTCAAAATACCACGTTATATTAAATTTTAACACTAGTCACGATACATATAAACGTCTTCTCGTTGGTCTAAAATGATATGGCACCATTTTATAGACTGCCTCTTTGGTCTAACGATATTACGTCTGATTACCAAGCCGGTCGAAAGATTTTATGGACGTTATATACGTCCTCACAAAAACCTAATACAGGTCTAGTCCAAGACCCTCGAGCTAGACTAACCCGGCACTCCACCGAGGGCATTCCGGACATCAGCATGTACGAGATTAGAATAGTCCTCAAACAGCTAGGCACCAGGAGATGATGGAATTACAGTTGAGCTATTAAAAACTGGAGGAAATCTGATTCTTAGGGTTCTTCATAGCTTGGAGAACTGATGGCCATTGGGGCGGAAAAGTTCTGACCTGGCGACCGCGGATCGGACGACGCAGCGTGGGTAGGCCCCCCACCAGATGGTCTGACGACCTGATTATGGCAGGGAGTCGCTAGATGCGGGCGGCACAAGACCGGGAAGCTTGGAAATCCATGAGGGAGGCCTATGTCCTACAGTGGGCGTCAAATGGCTGATGATGATGATGATGACCATGCCGGAGGTCGTGGGTTCGAGTCTCGCTCGGGGCCGCTGTAAATTTGTACAAATAACCTCAGTATGGATGTATTTCCATGTTTGTGATATCCTTGCCTGGTTACCATAGAAGGGTATCCTAGTTTGGGACCAGGACAAGTGATTGTGTTGTGTGGAAGTTATTATTGTTATTTGATTCTCCACAATGCAGTGATAATGGGTAAGCTTTTGGGAGGGAAAGGAAATTCTAAATTTGGCGATGGTTGGGTTGCGATGCAAATAAAAAGGCAAATCGATAATAACGCTTTGAAGGAAACATTTAGGAAGTTCTTTGAAGTTTCTGAATTCTTGGTTGAATATTAAACATTTTGACGTAATTTCTTTTCGTAAGGTTTAGATCTTTTAAGATCGTATTTAGAAGGAAGGGTCCAAAAAGCAGACGTAAATCGTATTAAATCCTCGGGTTCACTTGTAAAAATAGGAGTCCCGCAGGGATCTATCTTAGGGCCGCTCCTTTTCCTAGTCTATATAAATGATTTACCGTTTATGGTACAAAAAATGTCTGAGATAGTGTTATTTGCTGATGACACGTCACTTATTTTTAAAATAAGGAGACAAGAAAATAATCTTGACGATGCAAATAATGCTCTCTCGCAAGTACTAGATTGGTTCACAGCAAATAATCTGTTGCTAAATTCTAAAAAGACAAAATGTATAAAGTTTTCCGTACCTAACGTACGAGTAGTTGAGAACAACATAGTAATTGGACATGAAAAATTAGAATTTGTAGATGATACTGTATTAAATTTCTGGGCATCACAATCGATGCAAAACTACAATGGGGTCCACATATTGTAAAATTAGCACACAGACTTAGCTCTGCAGCATATGCAGTGAAAAGAATTAGGGAACTCACTGACGTTGCAACTGCTAGGCTTGTTTATTTTAGTTACTTCCATAGTATTATGTCCTACGGTATACTACTATGGGGCCGGGCAGCAGACATTGAGACTATCTTCATCTTGCAGAAGAGAGCCATCCGATTTATTTACAAGTTAGGTAGTAGGGATTCGCTAAGAGATTTCTTCAAAGAAACCAACATCTTAACAGTTGCATGTCAATACATTTATGAAAATATTATGTACGTTAGAAAAAATATCAAAGACTTCGAAAATGTTGGTGGCCACCATAATGTTAATACTAGAAATAAACATAAATTGTCATTTCCACTATTTAGACTTGCAAAAGTTAACACATCCTTTATGGGGCACTGTATAAGGTTCTACAACAAAATTCCTCAAGATATATTAGAGTTACCTCCAACGCGATTTAAAAAATGTGTTAAGCACATTCTGTGCAAAAAGGCTTACTATAACATCAAGGATTATTTAGAAGACAAAGATGTTTGGCATTAAACAGTAGATTAATATTATTTAAAGGACGATTGTGACTAGTGTTCAACACATTCATGACTAATATTTTAAGTTGAAAACTCTGTTAATTAAGTTAAAACGTGTTTTGAAAAGAATAAATGTGGAGTTTCTTTGTTAGTTTCTTCTCCACATAATCCATTAATTGTGAAACTAACAACTTTGACGTTCATTAAGTAAACATTCTGTTTTTACAATGAATAAAAATATTTGAATTGAATTGAATTGAATTCTGTTCTCGGAAAAAACTTAACTTATATATCGGGCATATCAGACAAATCAAGCGGTATTAATACGAACTTCTAGCGGATATTAGCTCAAGATTACGCAGGATATTGTGGATTGAAATTCTTCGCTACTTTATATAAACTTTATTCTGATTAGGACGTGGTTTAGCAAAAAGAATCCAACAAAAACTGTACAGTCAAATAAAAAGCCAGAGATTGAAATGCCCTAGAGCAAAAAATGCTTTTATATAAATGTCACAAACACGCACGCACGCACGCACTCACGCTCGCATGCACGCACGCACGCAGACACACACACACACACACACACGCACACGCACACGCACACGCACACGCACACGCACACGCACACGCACACGCACACGCACACGCACACGCACACGCACACGCACACGCACACGCACACGCACGCACACACACACGCACACACACACACACACACACACACACACACACACACACACACACACACACACACACACAACAACAAAGGTTCGATGGAGAATTCGTTGCATTATCAATTCAGCTCACTGTGCAGCTCAAGTTTTACTTTTAAGGAAAGGAAAAGGTTTTTCGTTTATTTTAAGAAGTTTCAACGCCAAACGCACTTTTCAGAAACAGCAATAAATAACAAAATTACCTTGTTGTCGGTGCAGGTGGTAGGAATTTAATGGAGGCAACAATTTGCAAAGTTAAAAAGCGTGAAGTAAGTGTAGGTAATAATAAAACTTTGGTTTTTTTCTAGGGGGTGTTAAGGCTTTTGTTACGGCTGGCATATTGCCCAATATTGGCAAATGTTATATTGCTCGCACAATGTAATATTTTTAGTGATTTTAGTAAAATTAGGATACTGAGAGTTTGACAGGACGTCACAAATACATTTTGGTTTTCCTATACTTACGGTATTTTTATAAAAACATGATTCCTAAAAGCATTCCTCAGAGGTAGTTTAAATAGTCTGTGTTAAAGGGAAAGACGCAACCACAGATTATTTAAACTGTCTTTGTGGAGTGTCTTAGAGGAATCGTGTTTTTATAAATAAGACCGTTAGTTTTTGATAAAGAAAAGTTATTTCCGATATTATCACAATTTTATATGCATAGATTAAATTTTTGAAAATTTATGACGTTGATGAATTTTATTTTATTTCGTGACATTACTGATTTTTGTAAAATATATTGTAAATATAATGGAAAAATAGTATGAAATAAATAAATAATAATAATTTATCAATTTTGTTATTAGATTTTTGTTAAACATTTTTTTTACAATCATGAAAATGTTACAAATCAGAAACTTATTTGAACGTAAAGAATTTACATTCTGTTTGTTCAATGTGATTTTACAATGTTATGATATTATGTTGTCTTCGGGTCGAGTTGTAGTGGAGAAAAAGACAGCGAGAAAAACTCCACTCTCACCATCTTTTCTCAAATCATATTAAATCTAATACAGAAGTTGGTACGAATATCTACCTAACAAGATTCCATGAGTGCAATCAACAACATTACATTACTAAGACATTTTGTTACTATTCTTACAGAAGTAGATTGAGCGAGCGAGACAGCATGCTAGATGTAACAGCAGCCTTAATTTACTTCTGGCGGACCGTTGCATTGTCATAGACTCGCAGCGAATGATCAAGTGAGTGGGTGTTTCCTTCTTCCTAATGAAATAGGACGATCCAAGATATGGAGGTGTTTATTTTGAACTGAAGTTGTTTTAAAACACATACTCTAATTGACATGTTTCAGGAATTGCGCTTTGCTAATACAATAATGGCAGACTAAGCTGCCAGGATGTTATAGGTGCTGGGAAGCCTCATCATCAACCCATTATGTCCCCACCGAGGGGCACGGGTCTCTTCCCTGAGGAAGGTATAGGCCATACTCCACCACGGGGGCCAAGTCCGGATTGGTGGAGGCTTGTAGACTAGTGGCTCGTCTACTGTCAGAAGTTGTCAAGCCGCCCTAAGGCCTCTGACTTGGCTTAACGACTGCCATCTATCGACGGCAGCCGGCACCAACAGCTTAGCGTGCCTTGCGAAGCACGGAACCGCTCGGAAAAATGCCACTAGCGTTAGGCATAGACGGCGACCCATCCATGCACTGAACGCGCCCAGTGTTGCTTAACCTTCGTGATCGTTTAAGATCACTCAGGCAGCCGGGGCTACGAGCGATTGGACTACGAGGCTACGAGGGAAGCCTACTCCATCTAAAAACAATGTCCCAGGCAGTGCAGCGTCCGAGGAGTCCCTTCACCCATCTAGTGTGATTGAAGATTCCACTGGACGCTGCATAAATCATCTCATCACGAACTAACGCTGGTGAGCCGGCGCCGCTTTGTAGACTTATGCGCACTTACAATGAGTACTTTCACCACATTGATCTATTTATGTTATCACCTGGCTTGTTCAAAAAGTCAGTGATCAGTGCTGTTTCTGACATTCTATGATTTTAGCTTTCTTGGTAAGTATTGTTCGATTGGTTGTTCTTGTTCCTTTGCTTTGTATTTTTGTATCTGTAGTGATGACTAGGTAATCTTCTTTTAACCTGTAAAATTGTTGGTTTCATCTAATGTTGGTTTTCAGTTGCCACTTAAACATTCAATGTCAGCGTCTGTGCTTATTCTGTTCAAGTAAACTGTAGAAAACGCTGCTGGTTGTACAATAATATAGTGTTTATGTCATTCCTAAGTTACAATAATGTGTTTGTACAACGGTTTGTTTTCTGTAGTAAATAAAGAAAAAATAAAAAATTACTTATATGCAAAGGCCAAAGTTATTTTCTGCTAATATACCCTACTTATCCACATCCACAATCGCTCTACATATTTCTTCGCTGTATTTTCGATCACCGATCTAGTTTAGGCCCTGCTGTTTCCACAAATTCTGTCAAACGCATCTACCGTCTGTACTTGCGTGAGCTACATATGAATCGTGGATTGAGTAAATAAAAATATTCGTACATTACGTTACATAAGCACACGCCCCTATCCCGAAGGGGTAGGCAGAGACTAGGAGCCCCTTGCCACGAGCCTGACAGACCTCTTTCGCTTCGTCATTCATTACTCGTTGCATGCACTAACGCCGGTTTTAGATACTTTTTATCTTGCCTTTTGCTAGTACATAGCCTATTTGGTCGAATATCTGCCTCGGACATCCCTTACCGGTCCTTATGTTTTATCAATAGATAGATAGATGAATTACTTATTTGCATTTACACACATAAGCAGCCTATATACGTACGGATGCTAAAAATTCCACCCATGCCGGAACTTGAATCCGCGACCTCAGGCTCACCGTGCCAGCGATCTCCCAACTGAGCTAATGGGCAAGTGCAGGCATCAGTGAAATTTCGAGCCTCTTTACAAACTTCTCTGTATTACGTACAAGCAGCGACATCTGGCCGAAGCGAAATACATCACTTGTAGCCCCGAGTAACCCACTTTGCAGTTAGGTTTTTACATCGGAATGATATCGCTGTATTCTTTTTGTACATGACTATATTCTTTTTGTATGATTTTTTTTCGCGTCTATCCCTCTATGTGGGATATAGTTGGATTGGTCGTTAAATTGTGGGTGTAGGAAGACCATTTTTCGTTTTAGGGTTCCGTTTGCAAAATATTAAGCTTTAAAGCGCACATTTTTGTCCGAGTAGGGTGTCCCCCCCCCCTCTCCTGGCTACACGGTTGATTATAGAAACGTAAAAAAATTCAGGGTAGTAGCACATACAATGAACTTGAAAAGAAAAGTATCACAGCTAAGCAGGCTTTACTAGTAATAGGCAACCAATTTATAAAAGAATAATTTCGTACAAAATCCACTGAAAATGACTTCGATAAAGTTGTTAGTTCTGTAAAGCAGATTAAAAAAATAACCTTATCCAGTTTTTTATTTTTTTTGTTAAAGTTACTATCTGCCAGTCGTGATATTACAACGCAATACCTAATAACTGTTTCTTTCGGGAGAAGAGGCCTACGCCCAATGTGAAGGAACATGCAATTCACATATTTCATGTTCACTTACCTACCTAGCTTCTCCCTTCGTCTTTTAGTTCTATCCATCCTAATGTTTTCTGTAAGAGATCGCTTTTAATAAGACCGCCAATTGTATACGGAAAAACTTAGATGTGTGGCTTACACACTTATTAAAAAGTATTTTATTTTCTGGGCTGTAATCTAGTCAAATCTCATATTAAGAAGCCTAAGTTTCAGTGAAATGGCTTTTCTTCCTTACCGGGCAGACGATCTTAATGTGGGCACTCGTATCAGCTCTTGTCTAAGTTCAATAAATTCACCGCAAGTAACCCAAAAGCTGCACTTACTGCCGTCCCCTAGTTCCCGCGCACACCCGCATCTGGTCAGTTACCTTCTCTCACTGAGAGCATCGACTTGGAGATCACCAGGATGTTTAGCTGTGGGGAAGACTAATTGGACCGGTGTCCTTCATGAAATGGGTGTGTTCATTCAATTAACTGCTTTGGAAAATGTTGGCTATTCACGGTCCGATGTTTTGGAGCATACAGTCTTCTTGTGCCGCTTCAGTAACACAAATACCAGGGCCACGTTTCTTGGTCCCCCTTCAGCGATAATTCAATGTACATTCCTCATTTATTTTGTTTTAAAAAGGTGTACTGACGACTATAGCACACATTTTATAGCTGACAAGCACTCAATCTGCAGGTTTGCTAAAGGTCATTCGAATGGTGGCGTGGTGGCCGGGTCACCATCTCCCTCTAAAATGGTTGAGACTGGTAATGGCTGACCCCTGCGTTATGATCGTGCTGTTCGTGTGTCTGGCCGCAGCATTAATGTTTTTCCTACTTTTGTAAGAAGTCTTATTTTGGTTTTTAAAGTTATTGGTGGCTATCACGGAATCATATCATATAGGCTTTGATGTATAAGTTTAAGATGATTTGAGAAAAGATGGTCAGAGTGGAGTTTTTTGTTCCCACTACCTCTTTCTCCGCTACAAATACGACCCGAAGGCAGCGGCTAACATAGCAACATAGTACATTGACATTCAGCAAACAGTATGTTGTTTTAATTTATTATTTACGTTGAAATAAATTATTGATTTCTTGATTCCGTCATCATAAAAACAACCCACTGCTGCCAACTGCCCACACAGACCTATATCCACTATACCAGGATATAGGCCTATCCAGCAGTGTACCCGGTACTGTATAGGATGTACATCACGGCCTATTCATCCACAGTTTAATTTTTTCCTAGTAGTCGGTTACGAAATGTACATGGAGTCGCGTAGTTTATGAATGAAAGTTATAACTAAGCTCCGAAGAGACTATAAAATTAATGAAAATACTTAAAAAAATTGTTTACCTATCTATACAGCCCACGAAGAAAGTCAATTCAAAAGTATTGAAAAAAACCGGCTAGGTGTGAGTCAGACTCGCGCACGAAGGGTTTCGTACCATTATCTATACAACAATAGACATAAAGATCGAGAAAAAACGGCAAAAAAATCACGTTTGTTGTATGGGAGCCTCCCTTCAATATTAATTTTATTCTGTTTTTAGTATTTTTTGTTATAGCGGCAACAGAAATACATCATCTGTGAAAATTTTACATGCCTAGCTATCACGGTTCATGAGATACAGACAGATAGACAGACGGACACTGAAGTCTCAGTGATAAGAATCTCGTTTGGCGCCCTTCGGGTACAGAACCCTAAAAAGTGGTTGCGAGACGGAACGGGAGACGTTACAGCAGCCTTAAAGCAACGATACTTGCTGTTTTCAGGCGGTCACACATCCAAGTACTGAACACGCCTAATTTCACTTAACTTCGGCGATCGAAATAGAACCTGTAACTTTATCCAAGTACTGAACATGTCTAATTTTACTTAACTTTGGTGATCGAACGAAAACCTGTGTAACTTTATCCAAGTACTGAACACGCCTAATTTTACTTTACTTCGGTGATCGAACGAGAACCTGTGTAATTTTTAATGTGTTTCATAGCAAGAATGTTCTGGGTAAAACGTTCCCACGTTCTTGATGTTAAAATGTGGAACCACAGTGGTTTTAAATGTGGAAATATTTTAGCAGAATGTCAATTAATTATAACTTAAACACTCTACAACAATAAAAACAAAACAAAAACACTTTTTTAGAAATTTATTTTGACACTTTATTTTAATCCTTGCCCGACGGTGAATAGCCAGTTTGTTCTCTAACTTAGGTTAACTGTAAACTTTGAGATAAGAACAGATTTTACTTGACTCCGACCGGATTATAGCTGTCACACGCACTAAAAGGTTATCTGATCGGCGAAAACGTCCCTACCAGGACCACTAAGTTATCTTAACAGGGGTCCTATTCATCGGTCTTTGAATTAACTGTAGCTTCCGTGACAAGACACGCCCCTATAACAAAATGAAATTTGTTCCATGAAAGGGGTAATAGCTTCGATGATTTGAGACAAATCGTGTCTTTTTTATTTGCACCTATCTGAAACCAAATATATGACTCATCATCATCAGCCATTTGACGCCCACTGCAGGACACAGGCCTCCCTCATGGTTTTCATAACCACGAGGTTTTTTGCCATAATCGCCACGCTTGGCAGGCGGGTTGGCGATCGCAGTATACGGTTGGAATCTCAGGAAGACGCTGCTGCCTCCTGGTAATTTATTTCCTTAGTCGCCTTCTACGACATCCACGGGAGGAAATGAAATGGAGTAACGCTATTCTTAGTCCGGCGCCAAACGGAATATATGATTACTGTTGTAGAATAAAGAGTTATATTTCTATCTATGTACGTTAAGACATATATTCAGAGGAAATACCTCTAAAATCCTAAATAAGCGTATATAGTCTTGGTAACGTACGACGTAGGTTTATCGACAGCGAATAGCTTGTAGCTAGGTAGCTTTAAATTTCACACAGAAATACTGGCTTTTCCGGAGTAGAAATTGCATTTTAACACGGATGCGGCTGGCTATTAAGAGATCAGACTCCCAGGTGCGGGGAGCTGACAAAAAAGCAAAAACTCGCGCAGCTGTACCCCTTCATCACTGAATGGTCGTTATTTCCTCGGGACCTGCCCTGAACAATTTGATGTTAAATGCGAAAAAGACAAAATGCGTCAAGTTCTCCTTGCCCAATGTTAAAAATGTTGACATGTGTCTAAAAATATCTGGTGAGAAATTAGAGCTGGTAGAGTCCACACTATTTTTAGGCATAACAATAGACTCAAAACTGCAATGGGGTCCGCATATTGAAAAACTATCGGGTAGATTGAGTTCAGCTGCATTTGCAGTTAGAAAAATTAGGCAACTTACAGACATATCGACTGTGAGGCTGGTCATTTTAGTTATTTTCACAGTATTATGTCATATGGGCTGTTATTATGGGGACGGGCAGCAGATATAATAAGCTTGCCAGAAACGCGGTTCAAAAAATGTGTGAAGCGCACTTTGTGCCAAAAAAGCTACTATAACATTAAAGATTATTTAGATGACAATGATGTCTGGAATTAAAGCCAGTTCAATGCATGAGTTTTAGAACATTTATATAAATCCTGTAAATTCAGGACTTGAAAAGACTAAGTTTGGAGTTTTTTTGTCCATTTTTTCTCCAAAATGATCTAGATTTTGAAATGGACACCTAGTTTAACTTGTAACGTTCATTAAGTCGCAGTTTCTGTGCTACTTTAAATAAAAAAAATTTGATTTATAGAAACAATATTTATTTTGCAAAAAAGAGCAGTAAGAGCAATTTACAACTTAAGCAGTAGGGAATCGCTAAGGGAGCGTTTCAAAGAAATAGGAATTCTTACACTGGCTTGCCAATATATATTCGATAATATAATGTATGTCCATAAAAATATAACCATGTTCAAATTAAATAGGGACGTCCATAACGTAAACACTAGAAATAGAAATAAGCTTGCTTATTCTAAATTTCGTTTAGCCAAGGTAAATACATCGTTCGTAGGCTATTGCGTTCGTTTTTACAACAGAATTCCAGAACATGTTCTATCCTTGTCTGAAAATAAATTTAAAACATTCATTAAAAAATCGCTATGTAAAAAAGCCTATTATAGAATAGACGAGTATATGAACGATATAAGCCCTTGGTAGTAAGCCAATTCCACTGCGATTTCATTGTTATTTAATTATTAATATTATAATTTATTTAATTTTAAAAACGTGTACTGACGACGTGATTGCACATTAATAACTATAGCACACATTTTATAGCTGACAAGAACTCACTCTGCAGGTTTGCTAAAGGTCATTCGAATGGTGGCGTGGTGGCCGGGTCACCTATCTCCCTCTAAAATGGTTGAGACTGGTGATGGCTGACCCCTGCGTTATGCTCGTGAACGGGTGCTGTTCGTGTGTCTGGCCGCAGCATTACTGTTTTTCCTACATTTGTAAGAAGTGTTATTTTGGCTTTTAAAGTTATTAGTGGCTATCGCGGAATCATATCATATAGGCTTTGATGTATAAGTTTTCTTAAGTTTTTTTTTTCTTGATTTGAGAAAAGATGGTCAGAGTGGAGTTTTTTTTCCCGCTGCCTTTTTCTCCACTACAAATACGGCCCGAAGGCAGCGGCTAACATAGTAACATGTACTATGTACTATGTACATGTTACTATGTTAGCCGTACATGTTACTATGTACATGTTACGTGTTCAGCAAACAGAATGTAAATTCTTTACGTTGAAATAAATTATTGATTTCTGATTTCTGACCTGCTTCTGACCTGCTATACATTTTGTGCTGCATCCGAGACGTAAGACCTAGGTTAGAATGTAGCCTAACAACGTTTTGTATTTAAAGATATTAAAGCTGATATTATGTCCACCCATGACTAAGGCAAGTGCAATGTTGCCACATCGTCGAGCAATAAGTTACTTAATAATTTTTTGTAGCCCATCACACTAGAGGTTTGCGAGCGATTTAGTTACTTCAAAATCTCCTTGTTACATTGTTATTTCTTATGTACTGTCCTAATATATTTATTATGCGCAATAAAACATAATAATTAATTAATTTTTGAGGTATAAGCATCGCGTGTCATCAAAAAATACTACATCTGGGAATTTAATGCTTGTAAGAAAATAGTACACTCCTAAGGCTTTGCTAGATGATAAAATAATTATAGATTTTGATAGAGGAAACTGGCTACTGAAATTACAAATTTTGGTAGAAATTTTTCGTAATCAATAAGTAAGTAAAGGGTAACAAAAATATGTCTTAAATGTCTGTAATTTTATTATATTAAATGTCCGTAATTTTATTATCAAAAATATATCTTAAATGTCAGTTGCTTTATTATTTAGCAAAGCCTCAGACCCCACTTATGAAAGGAACTATTGTTTTTTTAAAAGCATAACAAATTTTTGATTTTGCGCTGAGGGACAAACGTCAGGTGTAACAGCCGCCTAAATACCACTTTACAGATTATTTACGACCAGTTGGCTAACAGTGTCAGATGGACAGAGCTCTAACTCAAACGCAATAAAGCGTCAGCAGCACCATTGATAGCTGTCACGCGCGCCAATTGATTGTAGATCAATAATTGCTGTAGCGTAATTTGAGATGAGATACCTCTTTGTAGAACTAAGTTACGCTGATCTAAATAAATTTATGTTAATAAAGCACTTTAAAAAAATATTGTAGATGAACTGTTATAAGTAGTATTTACATGTAGATATCACATTATCATTAGGAAATTTGTAGGTTCTATTGTATTTATTTGTTATTATGTTATGTTTGTACAATATTTCCCCTCTGTACGAATTTTTATATATCTGGGTCTAAATAAGTAATTCATCAGCATCATCAGCCATTACACGCCCACTGCAGGACATAGGCCTCCCTCGTGATTTTCCAAGCTTCCCAGTGCTGTGCCGCCCGCATCCAGTGACTCCCCGCCACCTTGACCAGATCGCCAGACCATCTGGTGGGGGGCCTATACTTTAGTCCCACTGTTAGGGCACAGGCCTTCTCTCAGAGAGAGAGTATGGGCTTAATCACCTCGCGTGCCCACCGCGGATTGGCGATTTCAAGCGCTGAGGTATGTGAATAGCTCAGACACCCAGGTTTCCTCACGATGTTTTTCTTCACCGTTAGCGAGTGGTGTTGCTACTATAACTTCACAAATGTACATAACTTAGAAAGAAAATGTATGGTACCCAGCTGCCTTTGACTCTATATGCCTCACATGTCCTCTTCACGATTGTTTTGTTTTATCACTGTTTTGTTGACGTTCGTGTCTTTTGTTTGTGTACCTTTTGTTTACTTTGTGTTTCTGTGACAATTTAAATAAATATCCTCTTTCTTTCTTTCTTTCTAAAAGTCGTAGGTACATGCCCTCACTGGGAATCGAACTTGGGTCTCCCGCTTCCGAGTCCAATGTTCTACCCACTAGGCTACCACCGCCATATTTTAGTATCTATATTAATTAGTACGTATATTTTATATTCTAAGTTGCACCACCTGTTAATGTTTTCTTCAAAACATAGGTTAGCTGGTAGATAATGCTAAGTAGCATTAAGCTCGCCTATATGCAAAACGATGTGTTTAAATCCAATAAAGAATTTTAATAATAATGAAGAAGAAAAAGAAGAAGAAAGAGATTTATTATACCAACGAGACATCACAGAAACATAATAAGCAGATAAGTGACATAATATCGCACCCTTAATCCAATACTGGCTCTAAGCGAAAAATGTAAATTGTGCAGGAGAAGCTACTAAAGATTATCAATGTGTAGAAATGTATATAGTTCTGTATTATGCTTCGTTTTCCATCTACAGTTTTAAATAGGAATTTAAGTGAACTAGTCAGCGCTTAGCAGTCAGCGTTACTTTGTAATATTTGAAATAGATGGGATTAAAACCAGAAATTTAGAGATTTTTGTTTAGTGACGGTATTGGATTAAGGGTGCGATATGCACAACAACAGAAAGAAAACTAAATATAGCTGACATGTAGGTATGTTCGTGTGGGATTCCGATAAAATATATCTTCAATGTATTGATTCCGCTTATTTTTTATTATTTTATTTTAAGATGTCTATTGTGATAAGATAAGATAAAGAATATATTTCTATTCAATAGAATCTTGGGTAATTAAATCCTCCAAACGGAGGGCTGATGCCGTAGTTTTAGTTCAGGGTCCTCTTGGCAATTGTGGCACTTTGGTAACAATGGTGTAGCCGGACCTTAAAACTAAAATACGCCATCTAGGGCGTCAACGTTCATCGCTCACTGTCCTCCGTCCATTGAGCGCGACTGAACAAATTGAAGGGACGGGCGGTTGTCGTCTCCAAACAGTTTGTCTACGGCGCGGTGTACGCGGCCTTAGACATATGATCCACTCACGACGGCACAGTCAGATGTTACAATGCCTGACAAATAACTTGGGAAAATAAATTTTACTTCACATGGACGCATTTCGGGTCCCATTGGGTTTTTTGGGTTTTGTGACTTAGAGTTACTCCGATTTAAATTTAGTCAATTATTGAAGAATTGAAAAAAAAAAAATAAAAATTGCTCTCACGCGGATTTTTGTTCAACTTATCTGTCGGGAATAATAATTCATATTGCCTTTACCGCGGGTTAGTTTGAGATTACTCATGTTGTAGTGTGTCGGGCTTTGCCGAGAAATAAGTCCATTAGGTTTTTCACGAGATTATTCTCTGCGAAAGCAAATGAGGGTAATTTTTTTCGCTTGTTACATCAGACACTAACCCCCGGTTTCTCGTAAACTAACAAGCGATTAATCTACTGTTAACAGCTGTAAGTGGTTTTCTTTGTATGCACTTTGGTCAATTGACAGCTGTTAACAGTAGATTAACAGCGTGTTAGTGTACAAGAAACTGGGGGTGACTTTACTATACTGCCAGATTTTAGTTTTGGTAATAATAACAAGACATGTATTTTTTAGGGTTCCGTACCCAAAGGGTAAGGGACCCTATTACTAAGACTCCGCTGTTCGTCCGTCCGTCGCTCACCAGGCTGTATCTCATGAACCGTGATAGTTAGACAGTTAAGTTAGTTAGACAATAAAATAAATATTTAAGGGGGCTCCCATACAACAAACGTGGGTTTTTGCCGTTTTTTGCTCGATATGAATAACGGCAACAGGTAGACGCTTGAAATATTCGAATGTTGTATAGATAATGGTACGGGACGCTTTGTGCGCGATTCCGACTCGCACTTGGCCGGATTTTTCTTTTATATAACAATGTACAATAAATACCTCTGTGAGACACCTTTTTCATTCAATGCATCAAAAGCATGCACATTTTATTAATAAATGTAAAAAGCAGCCAAGTGCGAGTCAGAGTCAGAAAGATCGAGAAAAAACGGCCAAAATCGCGTTTGTTGTATGGGAGACCCCTTAAATACTTAGTTTATTTTAATTTAATTATTTCTTTTTGAAGCGAATATATAACTAAATATTCTGTAAATATTTCAAGCGTCTACCTTTTGCCGTTATTAATATCGAACAAAAAAAGGCAAAAAAAATCACTTTTGTTGTATGGGAGCCCGCCTTAAATATTTGTTTTTTATTCTGTTTTTAGTAATTTTTGTTATAGCGGCAACAGAAATACAGCATCTGTGAAAATTTTAACTGGTCCCGTTTGGCACCCTTCGGGTACGGAACCCTAAAAAGACTTTTTTTTTAAACTAAGTCCTGACCTTGAAAATAACAAGGGTTTTGTAGGTTATGATAAGATAAGGATCAATACCTCCGCCTCCGACGTGGGGCAAAATTGCAAAATTAGTCCTACTTTGAGTAGGGAGTGACGAATAATGGTTACCTACTGCACTGTATTTGAAATGAATGGTTGCTACTTCGTCGTGTTGCAGCGGTTGAAAGGTCACTTCACCTGTCTAAGAAGCGTTAGTAACAGTTGATTCAGCATAAAATATAACACGGCTTTTAGCTTTTAGCCGTCCCAAGATGGATAAAGATTATAGTGGAATAATTTGTTTTAGTAAATATTTGGGTGTCTACAAATTTAAATTAGATTTCAGTGATTTAATTTGTTGGTACTATATTATTCCTTTTGAAATAAAATACGGCCTCTACTTCCAAATAATTAAGGGTACTAGCAACTTAATGGAGATAAAAGCTATCACATCTTTAATGAAAAGAAAAAAGAGAAAAATTATGTAGGTAGTAGTGCATGAAAAGTATCTAATTAATGTTATGCACAACTTTTTTATTTTAACTTAATATTACTCTCGATCGATCTCAGCTGTGAGAGCGCTTTCAAAAGCATAACGAATTTAATCGCATTAGTTTGCAAAATGCAAAAGGTTTTATGTTTGCCATAAAGATATACGATGATGTGTACATTCAAAACACATAAATTTATTGTTACCATTCAAAATGATCTTGGGTAGAGGCCCGTTTGTTACTCATCAATATTGGAACATGGCGTCTGGTGCAAAACAGAATATCTAATCGGCTTGGGTTACAAACAACCGATTCTGATTGATTATGACACTTGAGAATATAATCTCGTTTCAGAGTTAATATAAATTTTAATCTGTTATTTAATCTACGATATTATTATATTATTGTACCTAACTGGGTTATCTCCAAAATGCGTAATTCCTGAAACACCCCAATTTGAGTTTGTGTTTGTGAATTACTAAGTTACCAAAATTACACAAAATAAACACTCACACAATTTTTTTTTTACTTTTCTGCGAAGTTACTCAATGGCAATTGGCAGGCGGGCGATCGCCAACCCGCCTGCCAAGCGTGGCGATTATGGGAAAACCCCTCATGGTTATGAAAACCACAAAGGAGGCCTATGTCCTGCAGTGGGCGTCAAATGGCTGATGATGAAGTTACTCTGATACTCCTGCTCATCAGACTCCATCATGGGCTTGAGCGTATCTCCCGCCACCCGGCGGCTTTTCTTCGTTTGATTTCCATTTTAGTCTTTTCTCCGTATTGTTTGATTTCTAAACTGTGAATTTCCGTATAGGTACCTAAATTTCATCTTGTCAGTCCACATTATTTCACTTCACCACTATATTAATTTCTTATATGGACTTTTAATATAATTATTGGATTATATGATTGTATATACTTTTTGTATTGATTGTAGTACACATTATATTTATTTTTGGTTTTTATGCCTTCCGGCCCTGCCACTTTGACAGACCGGCATGGCGGGGTCGCCATGTAACGTTGAAGGATGTTATTGGAAAGGCGCCTGTATTAATTAACGTTGTGTATATTGTAGGGAGCGATGATCTCCGCAGGGCGGCTGGCAAGAGCTGGATGAGAGTAGCCGAGGACGGTGCTCAGTAAAGTAAAGTAAAGTAAAAGTAAAAAGTATTTATTGCCATTTTAAAGGTAACATTTAAACATTTGCTGACCCCCACACTAGGCAGAGCCTGTCCCGTGGGGGAAGGATTAGATGTGGCTGATTACCTTACAGTTACGGCGGTACATGCAAAATCTTAAGGAGGTTTTGTAATCTTAATGAGTAAATACCTAGAGCATGCAAATCTAGGTAAGTACATAAAAATATTGTGGAAAATGTAGCAAGTAAGTATACTAGAACCTATTTGCTACATTTTTGATAGCCAAATTATTTTAGACTATTTACATCTTGTATGCTATGTGAATTGAAACTTTATGTGTGAGTGTATGTGAGTGTGTGTGTGTGTGAGGGTGAGGGGGTGTGTGTGTGTGTGTGAGGGTGTTAGGGAGAGGGTGAGGGCGAGTGTGTGTGTGTATTTGCGAACGATTTTGTTTTGTATCTCTTTAAGGTTAACTCTGCTTACAATTTGTTTAGATTAGACACTAGGGGTTAATTCTAGGCGTTAACGTTAATTATTTTAGACTATTTACATCTTGTATGCTATGTGAATTGAAACTTTATGTGTGAGTGTATGTGAGTGTGTGTGTGTGTGAGGGTGAGGGTATGTGAGGGGGTGTGTGTGTGTGTGTGAGGGTGTTAGGGAGAGGGTGAGGGCGAGTGTGTGTGTGTATTTGCGAACGATTTTGTTTTGTATCTCTTTAAGGTTAACTCTGCTTACAATTTGTTTAGATTAGACACTAGGCGTTAACATTTTTTCGGTGGTTTGATAATCTTTGGTGTTTAACCAGCTTAGAACTTTTATTTTGGCCTCCTTTACAGTGCACAGTTTTATATCGCAGTCTTTGACCGCAATATTGTATAGATATTGGTGCCGAAAAGGTGCGAATCTTCGGGCAAAAGCCGTTTTTACTGTTGCCTTTTCAATCCTAAACACTCTCTTTTTTAGAGTATTGAGATATTCACTGGAATTGATTAATTTTTTGTGTTGTGCCAGGATTACCTTAAGGATATAAAGTTTTCTTATACTTAGTACTTTGTTTTCCTCGTACAGTTTGGTGGTGGGGTACATTCGGGGTTTCTTATTCATTACTTTAAGCACTGCGCGCTGTGCCCTTTCAACCGCGATCATGTATGTAGTCGCGGATCCTCCCCAACAGCTGACGCAGTAGCTGAGGACGGATTGACATAGAGCTAAGTATACTAGCCTCAGTGTTTCTTTAGGTGCTCCATTACGAAGCAGTTTCATCACATAAATAAGTTTGCGTGCGCGGCCTGCAAGAGTGTTGAGATGTTTTTCAAATGTCAGGTTTTCATCTAGCACAATTCCCAGGTATTTTATGTCGACAACTCTACTGATAGATTCACAGTTGCATTCCTCCGACGACCGGATACAGGTATGGATCTTTATATCGCATTCAAGCCTTGGTCGGGAAGCCTTTGTCTTGTGAAAACATATAAACTTCGTTTTAGAGGCGTTCAAAGTTAAAAGATTTTTTGCTAACCACTTCGCAATGTCTGAAAGGCCAGCAGTCGCGCGTTTGCAGACTAGATCCCAGCTCAAGTCATTGAAAATGACCGCTGTGTCGTCAGCATAGCAGACAATTTCAGCTTTGTGGAGAGGAGATAGAGCCGTGGCGATGTCATTCATGTAGACCAGAAATAAAGTAGGGCCCAGGATACTGCCCTGTGGGACACCGTAATGTACCGGAGAAGGAGAACTTACTATATCCCCTATTTTAGTTACTATAAATCTGTCACTTAGGTAGCTGCGGAACCAGTCCAACGCCACGCCTCTAATCCCGATATTTTCAAGCTTTTTAAGGAGAATCGGGACAGACACTGTGTCAAATGCCTTGGCCAGGTCCAAAAAGGCACCGACACAGCGCCGTCCCTCATCAAGATGGGCAGTTACAACCTCAAGAAGTTTGGAAAGTGCGTCCTCTGTAGACTTTCTTTGCCTAAAGCCAAACTGGTTTGTAAAAAGGATTTCATTATTTTCTAAGAACTTACAAAGACGACTGTGGACAATTTTTTCTAATATTTTTGAAAGTACACTAAGCAGAGAAATCGGTCTAAAATTACCTGGGCTGGTTTTGTCACCAGCCTTGTGAACAGGAGTCAAGGAAGCAGTTTTCCATGTTTCAGGAAAAATACCCTGTGACAAACTTAGATTGCAAATATGGGCAAAGGGTTTTATTATGAAAGGACTGATTTGCTTTAATAATCCAGGCCTGATGCCATCTGAACCAGGGGCACTTTCATTTTTTAGTCGCTGGATGTAGGAATTGATTTCAGTTTCGTCTGTGGGGTACATAAAAAACGAATGTGACGGTGTAGCGTGTGATTTGGTCTCAGAGACAAGATTGAATTCGGTTTGGTTTGTTTTATTTAAGATGTCTGTTGCTAGATTTTCACCAACGGAGGCAAAGTATTTGGTGCATTCCTGGATCGAGTCAGCTGGAGTGTCTTTACTTAGAAGTAATGATGTTGAAGAATTAGATTTAGACGAGTTTATTTCGCAGATGCTTTTTATGGCATCCCAGAGTTTCTTCGGGTTTTTATTATTTTCTGTGAGTATTTTGTTTTCATACTGTGCCTTTAATCTGTGAAGAAGGTCGTTGCAAAAGTTACGATACCTTTTGAAAATCAATTTAGCAGTTTCATCTTTTGGATGTTTCCTGCATTTAAGGTGTAGTTTGTCTTTATGTTTAACGCATCTAATGAGCCCTGGAGTCATCCAGGGCTTTAGGTTGAATTTAGAACGGCTGGTTATTTTAACTGTAGTATGATTTTGTATGACAGTTTGTATCTTTTTAATAAAAATTTCGGTAGCAACTGACGCGTCGGAACTATCTCTGACAGATGACCAGTCCGTGAATCTAAGCTCTTCTACAATTGCGGCGTGATCAAATTTGGTTATTTCTCGTTTAACCTGTTTATGTCTATAGTTAGTTTTTATGCCAGCAGCTGTAAAATCGTGATCAGTCACCGAAGTTTCACATACTAATGATACTGCCTGGTTTTTTGTTTTTATCAGAATATGATCGAGACATGACGCTTCTCTTGTAGCTAGAGTGATAGCAGGTAAAAGTTTATATTCCGCGACTATACACAAGTAGTCAGGTTGCAACTTACCTGAAGAATCGGTAGTTAATATATCTATATTTACATCCCCTGCAAGGATAATGTTAGAACAGTTTTTATGTTTTTCAAGTAATTCTTCAAGGAAAGTCAAAAAGTTTGGAACGCTACCGTTAGGGGATCTGTAGATCGCCAATATGGTGTATTTGTTTGGCAGTGTCACTGTTAGGCAGTTTGTGTTAAAGTTGTTTTCGGGTTCAGTTACGGTAGCATTCCAAATATCTTTTATGTATACTATTACTCCCCCGTTCTGATTTGTATACTTATGTGTGTAGTGATGCGCGTAGCCGTCTAGATGTTTTATAACAGGCGAATGACCGAGCCAGCATTCTGTTAGAATTATCATGTCGAAAGATATGTCAAACCGTTTTAATGAAATCATGAAGTTGTCAAAATTGCAATTGTGGCTACGGATATTAAAGGATAATATTTTAAAGTCGAGATCGTCATGTAGTATATTTTTACATAGTTCAGGCGATGCTACTTTATGACACGGAATAACCATAGCTTTATCAAATTCATTCAGTATATCTAGGGTAGCCATTTGTGAAATTGAGGATTGCCGATAGAATGATCGCGACTTATTTGTGGCACCGATTCAGATATATTATTATCCTTTCGAGATAAGTTTGTTGTTGTACATTTGGATGAATGTATGACAAATGCATAGGGATCATGGAGTACGATTTTTGTTTTGTATGTGTGTAGAGTGTGTGTGCTTATATGAAGTTTTGAATGTGTGTGAGTGAAAGTTTCGTTAAAAGTTGTTAAATAACAAAGGTTTCGCAAAAGTATGTGAACGATAATGAGTATTAAAACGAATATGCCTAAGTCAGGTTGCGATGCCGACGTGTTGGTCGAGGTCGTTTTCCGATCGGATGGGTATCGCAGGCTTTTTTTCTGCTTTCCGCACGTAGATGCAGCCGTCTCTGACCCAGCAGAAGCGAAAATTGTGAATTTTGGAGCGTTGTCTCGCGTCTCGAAAAAGGATACGATTTTCTTTTGTCAGCCGCTCATTAAAGAAGAGACTCGTAGCCGTGCCAGTGACAATTCCTTCCGATGTTATGTTGGTTCGGGCTCTGGCCGCTTTGATAAACTGACCACGCTTAGCTTGACGTACTAGTTTTACCACTATTGGGCGCGGCATTTTGTTGTCAGTGGCTGGAACTTTTGGTACCTTCTTCGGGCCTGCTCGGAAGATTCCGTCAATGTCCGTTTCAGTAAGCTCCAAACCGACCTTCTTAGAGATTAGAAGTACCACATGGCTAAGGTTTTCATTGTCATGTTCTGGCACGCCAGCGATTTCCATCTCATTTCTCAGTGACTGCTGCTCCTGAACCCTTAGCGAGTTTTGAAGTTGGGCCACGGATGATCGGAGTTCTGCAATCTCGTCGTCCCGCGCCGCTAAAACCTGTGAATGATCATCCGTTGCACCAAGCTGGTTTTTTAGCTCTAGGACTTCCTTCCTTAGGAGAGCAATCTCTTGGTTTTGTTTCGTGAGTATATCGACTGCGTCCTTTATCTCACGCATTTCCAACAACAAAAGCTTCATGTCAACATTTTCAAGCTCGGGATCAACGAGGGTGGCGTCCAATTTTAGTGTATTTTTCCTTCTTAGCGTAACATTCGCCTGGTCGTCGGTGCTATGTCTCTGCAAGTCCCTCAAGGGCGTGTTAGTATTGTTTCCCTTAGGTGCCTTACTTTTGCACTCCGAGCAAATACACACAGGGTCGGTGCCGTCTGCAGCGTCTAGAAGGACTGAATCGTAGAGACACTTTTTGTGTAGTCGGTTCTTGCATTTGGTACATGTGTAATAAGCTGGTTCTTTAATCATTTGGCAACATGCAGCACATCGCCGCTGAGATGGTACGGGGGCATCCATTTTTGTTTGCTTGATGTAGAATCAAAAAGTTTTCAAAAGAACGATCGATTGCTCATGAGAATCGCCCCCTCTAATATTTCGTCGTAATGTCCTGCGCTGGTTGGAACGTATATGACATTGACAGCTTGGTGACAGCTCGCTTCGTATTTTGATTGGCTATTGAGTTGTCAAACCTGACAGCGTCAAAGAGCCTTGACGTATGTGACATATGAAGTTTGCCTTCTCTTTCTAGCCGATAGCCGTCACTCGGAGATGTAAGCAAGATGTTTTGTGGTCTTACTCACGATTTCGGCCGATAATTCAGAGTAATTCCGTATGAAATGGGTGGCTTGGATCACAATCTTCACTTAGATATGCCTTAACTGTACTTTTGGAGAGGTATTCTATACGAAAAGATTAATTAATGACGGATCGATACAGGAACTGTGTGTATGTTGTGCCGCCGCGTTCCGTGTCTGATGAAATGTGGCGTGCAATAGGAGAGGCCTATGTCCAGCAGTTGACAGGCGTAGGCTGATGATGATGATGGTGATTGTACTGTCACAAGAAGATAGCATGTTACAATTTATGTGACTATGAATATGTTGACGAGGTGTCCACACTACAAGCAACGACTTTTGTTCTATGTATGAGTTTTTTCTGAGATTTTTATTTTAGGGTTTACATATTTTTTAATTCTCCTTTTACGCGTTGTCCCAGCCTTCATTAGACGATTGCCCTGGAAAGAACAATGTTCATTCTATTTAACATAGTTTTAAGCACTCCAGGGCAGAAAAACCGCAAAAATACTCTATTTTTTTGGGGAAAAATTAAAGACACAAATTTTAAAAGCCGTGGAATAAAGTAGATTAAGCTAGAAATTCCGTGTGGCGCCGGATTAAGAATAGCGTCACTCCATTTCCTTCCGTGGATGTCGTAGAAGGCGACTAAGGAAATCAATATCCAGGAGACGGGCAGCAGCGTCTTCCTGAGATTCCGACCGCATACTGCGATCGCCAACCCGCCTGCCAAGCGTGGCGATTATGGCAAAACCCCTCATGGTTATGAAAACCACGAAGGAGGCCTATGTCCTGCAGTGGGCGTCGAATGGCTGATGATGATGATGAAGCTAGAAAATTCTTTATTGCACGAAAAACATATTTGTGCAAAGGAGAGCTTAATACTAAAGTTGTTGCAAATCATAAACTCCAACCTCGAAATAATTGCACTCGTATCTAACCTCGTCGTATCTGAACTCGTCTCTAACCTCGTGGGTATTTAAGGGATGTTTCAGTATGTTGCGCTCTCACATCCCTGGCTCGTTGTAACCTAGATAGAACTTCATGAATTGTTGTAAAAATGAAGCTAGTTCGTCACTTAGTGATATAGGTATTTTTGTAACGTTCAGGGCCGCTCGGAAAGTTCGTTCGAATAACAATTTCATATGAAGTATATTAGGCGGATGTTACGTAGAACGTAATATTGGCCTCAGCTCAAGAGGATACTGGAAACGTAGAAGGTTCACTTCAACAATACTGTTCAGGTGGAGTTCTGGGGGGTTGCATAAGCATAAGCAGCCTATATACGTCCCACTGCAGGGCACAGGCCTTCTCTCAGAGAGAGAGTGTGGGCTTAATCACCACGCGTGCCCACCGCGGATTGGCGATTTCAAGCGCTGAGGTATGTGAATAGCTCAGACACCCAGGTTTCCTCACGATGTTTTCCTTTACCGTTAGCGAATGGTATTGCTACTATAACTTCACAAATGTACATAACTTAGAAAGAAAATGTATGGTACCCAGCTGACTTTGACTCTATATGCCTCACATGTTAGAAAGAAAAGTCATAGGTACATGCCCGCACTGGGAATCGAACCTGGGTCTCCCGCTTCCGAGTCCAATGTTCTACCCACTAGGCTACCATCGCTCATGGGGGTGGGGGGTTGAATAGAATTCTATTTAAAAACCTATTTAGAGGCTAAAAATTCCACCCATAATTTTTTTTCAAGTAAGTAATACTTATTTTCATTAGTGGGCTTGAAACTTTGTATGTTTTTAGTTAAATACAAATTAAAAATATTTTTATTAAAAGTAGCATAGAAGATTTATGAACTTTATTAAAATTAAAATTAGCTGTCAATTCAATTCAATTAACTTATTTCAGACAATTAGTCCATTGTTATTTACGTTTTAAGTCAAAAATTAGTATTTTTTATTAATTTACTTGGGACCGAAAGTTTATATTTATTTCTAGTATGCTGATTCCTGGGTGGTTTGAAAGCTGCGGTTACGTAATTAGTAACAAAAAATGGCATCTATTGAGGCTATTACTTTTAAGTAAAGACGTAAATAATAAAAAAAAAATGTTGAGAAATCTTGTTTCGAGTTGAGAAATTTTCATTAAGAAAATGCGCCAACAATTAGTACCGTCTCTCAGAGAACAATGACCCGCGGCATGCACGCGCCGCTCTGGATGGGCAAGATAAGATAAGATAAGAATGTTCTTTATTGTATACCGGAAAAAATGTTACAGAAACAGCAATCACAAAAGAAAAGATACAATTGGCGGCCTTATTGCTTATAGTAATTTCTTCCAGGCAACCTCACTAATGTACTAATAATAATACATTTGTGGATACTAATGGTTGTACCTATGGGTACGGTCTATGTTGGTGTTGTTCTGTTATATCGTGCTGTTAGTCTTCTTTAAAACAAAATAAATAAATAGATTTGAGTTTGTGACGAGATATTTTTTAATGTTCGATAAAAAAAAACCAGCGTATTCGACAGCTATTTATCAGGCACGTTAATTTTGCTATGTCTTTCAAACCACCCAAAATTAAGTGGTGTATTGTGTGTTGGCTACTTACACATTTAAAGCTACGAATATTTTTCCTGGCGTATATAAATACGAGGGGGGTCCAATAAGTAGTGGTTATGAATAAGATGCAATTAACTTACGTTACGGTTTCCTCTTAATTAATTAATTAAGAGGAAACCGTAACGTAAGATACGTCTTGATTTATTTGTTCCGTAGAAATTTTTTTCAAACATAGATATCTAATTACCGCGCGAGCTTCAATTTTCTCCATTTTCGATTACTCGTTGCGGCAGAACCTTTATGATTGAAAAAACAAAAGAGCACCACCTTTTTTATTTTATTATGTCAACAAAGCCCACTATGCCTGCCAGTATTTTCTTTTTCTCTAAGGAGTTTATAGGTACCTCATTCTCACTACTTATTGAGCACCCCTTATATTGTCATAAATATACTGACTACAGACGGTCGGCATACTGGTTTCTTTGAAGAAAAGTGTGAAACGCCTATAAATAAGCGTTAATTTTTACCCGACTGCGGCGAAGCCCAAAAGTAGGGTAATATGTTTGGCTCGTATGTATGTATGTATGTCCGATTCTATGTTATATCATAACTCCTTAACCAATGGACAGATGTTAACAAATAATATATCAAACGATTCGTCGTGTTTGCGTAAGTATTTCAGCATTATTTTATTCTATTTATTTTATTCCGTAGCAAGAAGCTCACAGCACAAATATAATTAGGATGGACAATTTTGATTAGACTATACATAGGCCAATTAAGAGCTTTTTTTATATGATTACAATCACAAATGGTAAGTGTTTTATGAAAAACATTAAATGCATGCAAAGTGAAGAAAAACCAAAAACTATACTTTCAATAAAATTACTCATAAAATTACTAAGGGGTGTGTGTTTGTTTGTCTGTGTACCAACCAATAATAATTCTAAAAAAACACTAAAAAAGATTTATTTCAGTTTTTTTAACTCAAAAACGTAGGCGCGGACTTGGCGCTATCTAGCGGCACCAGTCAAAAGGATCTGAGCAATGTGCGCATTGTTCCATTCATCAAATATATACCTATGTAAATGAATTGCACACGACACGTAGTTATAGAGTTGCGGTCCCCGCCGGAGCGACATGTTTTCGTTGAGGGCGGTTTTAGCAAGTGACCCCCTGCCACCGAACAAAAATCTTAACAAACCCTTGCTGCTTAGCTTATAAATATGAATCTGATCGTGTTACCCCGGGTGGTGCCTAACGACTATCATTTATACCCGACACCTGACTTGCCGCTTGTTCCTTCTAATGCAGGGGCTCTATGCTGCATCAAAAAAATCACGTTTGTTGTGTGGGAGCTCCTCTTCAATGTTTATTTTATTTTAATTTAATTATTTATTTTTAAAGCGAATATAAAACAAAATATTCTGTGAATATTTCAAGCGTCTGCCTGTTGCCGTTATTAGTTTCGAGCAAAAAACGTCAAAAAATTACGTTTATACTACACCTGCTTGGAAAGTACCTTGATACTTTATCAAATTTACGGTAGAAAGTACGTCATTGCATATCGAACAAATATGCGGGGAGAAAACGCATCTGAGCGGGAGAGAAAAGTGTATGAAAATCCATTCCTTACGTGGTTATTCTTTTTTAATTTTGGGTAAGACTATGCGCCGGTAACCTAAATATCAAAAGCCAAAAAGTTTTTACAGTGAGTTTTTATCTCCAAGTTCGCAAAATGACACTGGCCACTAGCTGTGTGTTGGATGGTGTCGGGCTGGCAGTGCGACCCTGCGGCGGCAGGATAAACAATTAGAAAAAAGAAGATGTGAAAATTGCAGACGCCATTGGCGCCATTTCCAATTTGTGTGTTGTTTGAGGATTCAGTTTTCGTAGAAAGTAAAATAAAACTATCAAAATGATAAGTAGTGATACTTTCCAAGCAGGTGTAGTATAAAGCACTATGTATCACTCGAGAGAAACTGCGATTCCCGATCTCGGGTGTTTTAAAGCCCTCGCCTACGGCTCGGGCTTCAAACGACACCCTCGACGGTAATCGGTCACTTTCTCCTCTCGGTGAACAATGTACTATTTCACCTCACTAGTTCGTAAAAGCTCTGTTTATCATTCGAAATCTGCGTGGAAAATCGCACTTTATCCGCTAGCGAGGAAAGTGTTTTTAAAATTAGAATATTTTTATTCAATAAAGGTTTCGTACAATAAATTACATATATATAGAACCTCATTGGTTTCGTAATAGTTTATATTCTCTGCAGCCAGTCCATTGATGATTGAAATGCAAATACTTATTTCATATCATGCGCCAGCCTCATTTAAAGAATCGCACTGGCCGGCAAGAAAATTTGATTTAAAAAAAAAATTAACTTTCAATATTACCAATTGTAGTAATTTTACTTTTAATTTTTGAAATAAATAAACAGTAATTTAATATTTATTAAAACTGTTTTTCTTGCACCTAACATTTTCCTCGCTTTAGTGAGGTGAAAAGTTGTGTGTTGCGCTCGGCAGCAAAGTTATTTAGCGTCTCGTACCTTTGAAACCCTCGCTACGCTCAGGATTCTATATTTGAACCACTCGCTTCGCTCGTGGCTCAATCCTAGAATCCTTCGCTTGCTCAGGTTTCAATACAAGGTACTCGCGCCAAAAATTAACTTTGCAGCCTTGCATAACAAATAACTATTGTTGTATGGGAGCCCCCCAATACTTATTTTATTCTGGTTTTAGTATTTTTTGTTATAGCGACAACAAAAATACATCAATTTCAAGGGCCTAGCTATCACGGTTCATGAGATACAGCCTGATGACAGACAGACAGACAGACAGACAGACAGACAGACAGACAGACAGACAGACAGACAGACAGACAGACAGACAGACAGACAGACCGACAGACAGACAGACAGTGAAGTCTCAGTAATAGGATCCGGTTTGGCACCGGGTACGGAACCGTAACAAGGTAACGTAGGTTAAATCAGGGATTCCCAAACTGTGCTTCGCCACGCCTCGTAGCGACGCTAAGCGATCCACACAGATTGCCAGTTGCAGTCATATTGAAATCAAAATCAAAGCGTTTTATTCAAAATAGTAACACAGAAGCTACGACTTAATGAACGTTACAAGTAAAAGTATTTTTTTTAATTTTATTTTCACTTACAATTTCCAATATACCTTATGTCTAATAACTTAACAACTATTTAAATAACTTATTATCAATATAATTCACATATTACCAATCAACATAAGTGTTCCCTATAGCACAGCACCAACAACGCTGCCCTTGAAGTCACTCAGAGCAAGTAAAGAACAAGCATAGATCGCAAATAAACGGTGAGAAAGAGATAGAGTGGCAATTTTTCATCAATACTTGATCCCCGTTTTGAGAAGCTATGAGTAGAAAAGCAAGCACTTCCATCGCCTTGGGGCGTCGCAAAGAAATGGGTTACGCCCAAGGGCGTCAGGATAAGTTTGGGAAGCCTTGGATTAAAGAACTCCTTAAAGTAGGTAATTGCTAAGGTACTTTTTAATTGAAGCACCAACCTTCGTGTTTTTCAGTTCTATCATGCCGTGGGTAGCTCCCAATTCCCGTCACGTTTTCAATGGAAATCCCCGCCAGCCTTCCGGCAGGCTTTGAGGGAGAAAGATTGACCGAGAGAGGTTGCGCTATCCTGAAAGTTTTTGTGGTGAGTCTCTAAAAGTATAAAGACCTGTGCCCTAATGGGCATTCCCTTAAATACTGACAATAGCATTGTAAACGTACAATTAATAATATTGACTGGTTTCTAGTATCTTTGTGAATAAATGACTTAACTTTGTGACTTTCATATGACCTTCTAACGGTCACGCATGAATGAAAGAAGGTCTAATACTCGTATATTTTAAATATTTGTAAGTGTTGTCTTTCTTTGTTGTTTTTATTGTGTTAATATGGGTCTTGCCACCGGAAAAAATGCATTTTTTTTTTATTGCTAACCTCAGCACAGGTTGGCTACACATTTTTTTAATGCTAACCTCAGCACAGGGTATCCTAGTTTGAGGCGGAAAAGTAATTTGGCTGTGTGGCAGTTAAGTTAATATTCCTGAATAGTATACGGCCTACCTTTAAAATTTATACGATAACAATAGGGAACTTGCGTCTAACTTAGATTGGAGTGACATTACTATTATACTATAGAAGACATATAAAAACTTAGCAAAAATTTAAAAATAAAACTATTAAAATATGTTTTTTGGGTTTTACAGGATTACAAAAAATGCGAATAATAAAGTTACTATTTTCGAACTAAAACTTTCAGCACTACACATTATTAACGTAAAACCGGATAAAACCAAGTAAGTTTATTCGGTGTTAAGTTAATAAAGTTACTATCATAATAAAAAACTTATTAGATTTAGTTTTTTCATTTAATTCTAAACGTTTTTTTTATACGGGTGTATATGCATAAAAACATTATTTTACGATATAACTCAAATATTCATGCACGCTTCATACATCATAAATCGTTACGTGCAACTTGTGACACCATAGTTTTAGCTCAAATTTTGTGGCGCGTTTTTGTACCACGTGACCTTATTGGCTTTTTGTCAGGTTATGAAAAGTATTAATCGTAGAGAAAAAACAATACCACGTTTACATAATCAGCCTATGTGCGTCCCACTGTAGGGCACAGGCCTTCTCTCAAGGAGAGAGTATGGGCTTAATCACCACGCGTGCCCACCGCGGATTGGCGATTTCAAGCGCTAAGGTATGTGAATAGCTCAGACACTCAGGTTTCCTCACGATGTTTTCCTTCACAGTTAGCGTGTGGTATTGCTACTATAACTTCACTTCACATAACTTAGAAAACCAAGTCATAGGTATCTGGTCTAGTCATAGTACCTGGGTCTCTCGCTTCCGAGGCCGATGTTCTACCCACTAGGCTACTTGGTATTGACCACGTTTATTTACCTTTTAACATGATCTTTCCGATTATATTAAGATATTTTTTATGCATGCTCTCCATTGTACACGGTTCATCCTGTTATTAAGTAGGTACTTCAAAAAAGAGCGAACTGAGAAGGAAAGTTCAGAAATTAAAATGTTCTTTTGAACTTTTCTCATCATCGAAAAAAAAAAAAAAATGCAAAAGCTCTCGTGACAAAACCTTTTTTATGTGAAGCTGCAGACCTTTTAATTAAGGGGCAGGGAGTAATACTAGCAGCCCCGAGGAACAAAAAAACATATTTAATTTTACGCATCGAATTTGCAAAAAGTGTCTGCACATTCTCTCTATCATATTAATAGAGATTTTTAAGACCCATGGCCGTGAACCTAAGGGAAAAACCTAGGACTAGAATTACTGATAGCATTAATGCTATCTAGACTCAGGTTCGTGATATCCTAGGTTCTTCGTGGATCCTAAAAATCACCGTTGACATGATTGAGAGATTGTACAGACATTTTTGCAAATACGCTTTGTTGAAGAAAATACTTTTTTTTTAAATTGTTGGCGCTAGTTAGCCCACTGGATCCCCTTAACAGTCTGTCAAGATCCTTTATCTTGGGAACGCGAGGAGGTATCGAGTTAAATTTAAAATTATATACTCAGGGCTTCGCAAGGCACGTTAAGCTGTTGGTGCCGGCTGCCGTCGATAGATGGCAGTCGTTATGCCAAGTCAGAGGCCTTAGGGCGGCTTGACAACTTCTGACAGTAGACGAGCCACTAGTCTACAAGCCTCCACCAATCCGGACTTGGCCCCCGTGGTGGAGTATGGCCGTTACCTTCCTCAGGGAAGAGACCTGTGCCCCTCGGTGGGGACATAATGGGTTGATGATGACTCAGGGCTACAGTCCCTTAAAGCTGTGTAAAAATAAAACATCTAAATTAACGTATAAAATAGATACGGGCGCTTATGCCACAAAAAAACGTATATTTTGTACACTCAATAGAATTAAAATTCAGAGGGTCCCTTTGACCTAGAACTATGAAATTTGGCAAGTAATATCTTCTTAAACCAGGGAACGGGCAGCAGCGTTGACCTGTGATACCAGACCAGCAAACACTGCGATCTCTAATCCGCCTGCCAAGTGTGGAGATTACGGCAAAACCTCCCATACAGGGAGAGACCCATGTCCTGCAGTGGACTGCTATGAGTTGATGATGATGATGATGATCTTCTTATACTACAAGTACAGGGGAAAATCTGATAACTATTCATTTGTAATTAAATCACAAAAAAATTGTCTTTGAAGTCCGGGAAAAACTTTATGTTATAGTTATTTTTTCACATTGCGAAGTTGCATTATTTATGTTAGAGCAATTATTTTTATCGTGATCTCCATTATTTTGACAGTGCCGTTAATTGGCAGTGCCTCATAGTATGTAGAGTACGTGTCTACTCCTATCACAACTTCACATGCAAGAGAAATAGCAAACAAACATTGAATTATGGCACAGCCTACAATGAAGCAGAAGACACGTGTCAACGTAATACGGGTTGTAATAAAATGCCCATAATATTCCGAAAATGGACGGTTCTACTCGTCTATGTGATCAACATTCACTGAGAGGAAAACGTCTAAAAAATATCTAAAAAATGCCATTAAAGAAAATATACAATTGTGTGAACCGTTACTATTAAAAAAAAATATTCTTTTATTAACACTGTTATGGTAAATAATATAGTGTCCACTTGCACAGCCACATTATGTAAACTAAAACTGTAAAAGAAAGTCTAGATACCTAAACCAGGTCGAACCTATACTATAGGCATCTACGGTATAGGTTCGACCTGGTGTAGGTATCTAGTGACCATGGAAGATATAATTATGTAACTAACACTATTTTATAAACATTATTATAAACTGAGTATTTTGTAAGGTTAACACGAACACTAGACATAATAAAAACTAAATTTGAATATTTTGAGTACATAAAAAAATATTGTTTTGCCAATTTAAATTTAAAAATTAGCCAAAATATTTTTGGAACGTAACTTAACAATTTTTTCCGAGTGTAGTAAACTAACAGTTAAGACACCCTTTCACCTCAGTCTACCGAGACCACGGCACTTGCAAAAGTAACGAAACGTCAGAAAATTGTAAAATAAAAAAATGAATGAGTTAAATATCCGTGCAAATTCAGTTAATAATAATTAATAATATTATAAACTTTTCACTGAAATAAAATAAAATGTTATCTTAAGAACCTTCTGTACAAAGCTATTTTGAGTTGTGGAGGCTGGGTAAATATTGGTTCTACAATTGTAGAAACACACGGTGGCCTATTTGGCCATAAGAGGCATATTGGATTAGAGGCCGCCGGTTCCCATCCATATTCATTGCAAGCATGTCAAAGAAGATAACGATCAACGTAGAAATCTAAAATTTAACATTCTGTGACCTAAATTCCATACTAATTTGACAGTTAGACGATTGGAATCGTTCAGGATTTGGTGCGCGTAATATAGAGGCTGTTATAAACCTTACACTTTGTAGACGATAAAGTATTGTTTTGTGTAATTTATATTTTTAATTACCAGTTAGTTTAAATCGTTGGCGAATTGTTTGAGCTAAATAACGCCTGAACTCACGCGCGTCGGTGCAGCAGGACCTTTGCACATGCGTATTATATTGATTATAAAAAAGTGCACTGTGACCCCCACTGCGGCCATTTTTTTTTTCAGTTCCAGTTCATTTTTCTATATTTTATTGTGCAAAATTCAGCGCCGCACCGACGTCTGCCTGTCACAAGAAAACCTCGTCTAATGCTTTTATCGCTGAAAGGAAGTCCATCCGTTACACACTTTATAATTTTTTTTCTACGCACAAAACATTTTCGTTACAAGCTGAAGCACAAGAAATGTCGTGAAACGGGAGTTTAATAAAGGGTAGAATATGATTACATCTCCTAACTGCCTCGTTGGTTGGTCTATAATGAAGTGAAATGAAGAGAAGTGAAGGGAAAATATTTATTTTTACCATAAAATCAATGCTTGCTATAAATTCAATAAATTTGTATTATTATTTTTATTGTAAAAAGGAAGGCAGCTTATTGCTGTGACTGCATGCGTAGTCAGTAGCACTGGTTTTTAGCTCGCTATTAGTTTTATACTCGAGTCGAGTTTCCCAACATGTGGGCCTTAAAATGAACATGGACAAAACGAAGGTCATGTCGAACGCCCGTTTTGTGCCCACCCCAATAACATTGGGGAACTCGACTCTCGAAGTTGTAGACGAATACGTCTACTTACGACAAACAGTCCAACTGGGCCGGTCCAACTTTGTGAAAGAGGTCAATCGTCGAATCCAACTCGGCTGGGCAGGATTTGGGAAACTTAGAAAAGTCTTTTCGTCTTATATACCTCAATCGCTCAAGACAAAATTATACAACCAGTGTGTGTTACCAGTGATGACTTATGGCACTGAAATGTGGTCTCTCACTATGGGCCTCATAAGAAAGCTCAAGGTCACGCAACGAGCTATGGAAAGGGCTATGCTCGGAATATCTCTGCGAGATCGAATCAGAAATGATGAGATCCGTAGACGAACGAAAGTCGTCGACATAGCCCAGCGGATTTGTAAGTTGAAGTGGCAGTGGGCGGGGCACATAGCACGCAGAACTGATGGCCGATGGGGCCGAAAAGTTTCATATTTAAAAGGAATTTCTTGCTCGAGCATGCTATCGAAAACTAATTAAACTTTGTTTCATTTTATTTAATAATTATTTTTCTTGTTTTTCGCGTCGAAGCGTCAATTTAAAGCGTACATAACCACTCTGATCGGAAAGTTAGTTTTGAATAATGAACCGCTGATTGCACGGCGAAACAGAATGCAATTTTAGTTTTGATAGAGCCATTACAGTACGACACCTGGTGATTAGCAGAGCCGAAACGCCGAAGCTCGTATTGCGGCGAAAATTAACGGGGTGTTTCAAATGGGGAATATAGGTACCAAGCAAATAATGAGCACACATTGTACGCGGACTAATTGACCGCTCGGCTATTTCGCTAGGTAGTATTTTAATCTTATTTAGGTGTTGTGTTATTTCGAATGATACTCAACTTCAGCGTGATTTTCAAATGGTTTGCAATATTTTGAGGCAATGTTCTTTCCATCGTGAAAAACCGTAATTATGAATAAGATATGATTATATATTTATTTATGGCAATTTTTCCATACCCAAATATATAAAAAAGATTATTTTCACACAATATTTTAATAAAAACCACAATTTCACAGAACGATGATTAATGATTTATTAGTAATGGTATAATATATTTGTAAATTTTCGAGATTTCTGACTTTTTGGTACAAAACTGTGAATCCAAATTCGTAGAAAGTACCATAATGTTGAAAATTGATTTCTGATATTATGTTCAATACTTGAGTCTGTCGTCCGATATACGTAAACAATTAAATGAACAATTTAGTTGGCCGGCGCCGGCAATAAGACGCTCTCGTCGAACCATTATTTTTTTCGATTTTTATTACTTTTCGTCCTGACATTGTTGGTTTATGCCTGAGAAAGGTAATTTGTTTACAAAAACACAATTTTACTGACGCGTAATATTTTTCAAAACTAGCAACATTATGTTATCTTAATTCTGGTTAGAATATCCCTTTAAATATGTAACGGTGATGAAGAAAAATACATTTATTATAAAAACAGTGCACACGTCACAATAACAAAACAAAAAAAGAACCAAGAAAATATTTCAACATTAATGTTATAAAAAGAAAGGAAAACGAAAGGTCACGGCGTGTCACTGCTGCTATAAATGGCAACTGACTCAGCAGTATGCTGAGGGTCAAGCCTTCAGCACTGATTTTCAGTCAGTGCCAGGAGCTACCCCGCGAGCGTCACATACCGCGGTGTGGTACAACCGTGAACAATACTATATAGAGTGGAATACTATGTTATACAGAATAATAATTATACTCACTATTCCGGTGAATGAATTCAAAGTCACCCTGTAGTGTAATGTGTGGTGCAAACTTGTACGTCGGCACTAACCATTAAATTCAATATCGTCCACTTCGTCAAGATAAGAAAAAATATATATATTCAAGTTCCTTTCCGACCCTCATTCTTTCTGCTCCATATTTATAACACCCATTTATGGACTTTTATTTAATGCCCACATTATTATAAAGCCGTAAATTACAATTACCTCCAAATTTCAGCATAAAAGGGCGCATAATCGTAAACAACCAGTTCATAAAAGTAGCGCAATCTTACATCAGTTCATATCGGCCCACATCTAACTGCTCCCATGGGCGCATGAAAAAGAACTCTTAGCGTTTGGATACGGTGCTACCGTATTGTGGTCTGGCGCCCGAGCGGTTGCAAAGCATAAGTAAAAAATATTTCTATCCACATTACGCTAGGCCGGAACGGTGCGATTTAAATATGAACGTCTCAAATAGGAAGCATTTTGCTGGAGATGCAGACAATGTAAATTCACAGCAGTAAAAGTCAAATCAAAATTAATGTTTTATTCCATGTAGTGTAACTTGCGTTCTGAGTTATGTACATTTGTGAAGTTATAGTAGTATGTTTTGTCTGTTGTATATTTAGTTTTCTTTCTGTTGTTGGGCATATTGTGTCACTTATCTGTTATTTTGTTTCTGTGATGTATCTTGGTATAATAAAATGTCTCTCTTCTTCTTTTTCTTCCTCTTCAATACCACTCGCTAACGGTGACGGAAAATATCATCAGGAAACCTGAGTGTCGGAGCTATTCACATACCTCAGCGCATGAAATCGCCAATCAGCAGTGGGCACGCGTGGTGATTAAGCCCATACTTTCTCTCTGAGAGAAGGCCTGTGCCCTATAGTTGGACGTAATATAGGCTACTTATGAAGTGTAGAAACGGCGTCTTTATGAATGCTTCAGATCAAACATTGGCGACAAATTCCATTCATAAAACATTATTTAACGCACCAACTGAAATATTGATGGAAGCTTCATGCGCCAAGCTGCCACTTGCAACTTGTGACGTCACTGATCGCACCCGATGTGTATGGAGCGTTTTTGTACCACACGACTGAAATAGCCTTTAGACAGGTTATGTTATTATTATTGATACGTTTATTGCACAAAAGATGAAAAATACAATGGCAATGTGGCGCATATATTTTATGAGTATTAGTTGAAAAGAATCACAGATTTTGTGCCTCACACGACTATCGAGCACATTGGAAATGAATCGAGTCATAAATGTCATGTGAAAAATTACGTTCTGACTTTTTGACATTTTTCAAAAAGGTTAGGCTACAGGGCAAACCCTAAATCCGATCGTCTTTGTTTTAGGCTCAAATAGTAGCTGACTAAATTGTGTTGAATTTTTCTCAAAATTGATATCGATAGTGATATCAATCTTCGTTTACAAAATATCGAGCGCTAAAATAAAAAAATCGGATTCTTTTTTCGTGTTTGACTTTTTCGAATAATTCTTTTTGCACCTTACAGCTCTCGTGAATACGCGTCTTTTGAGTTGTTTTTTAATATTTAATCTTCACAACTCTCCGAGATATAAGGGGATCGCACTTTTTCGTGAAATCGGAGCCTACACTGGAGCGAACGAAGAGACATTTCCAGTGTCAAAATCTTTATCACTATTATTAATTTTTCAACATGGCCTCTCCAATGAGAGTATTTATAATCTTGTCTTGTCTTTTGAAGAAAGAAGAAAGAAAGAAAGAGGATATTTATTTAAATTGTCACAGAAACACAAAGTAAACAAAAGGTACACAAACAAAAGACACAAACGTCAACAAAACAGAGATAAAACAAAACAATCGTGAAGAGAACTTGTGAGGCATATAGAGTCAAAGGCAGCCGAGTACCATACAGTAATGTATGGCACCCAGCCACATCGGACCCCAAACGCCTCAGGTGCCTCCGTGACAACAAAAAAGGGGCTCCAACTCAGCATACTTTACTGGTGTGTGCTATGGTTAGCATAACACAAGTAAAACTGATTTTCAGTTCATCATCATCATCATCATTCAGCCACAAGAAGTCCACTGCTGGACATAGGCCTCCTCCATGGATTTCCAAAAAGACCGGTTGGAAGCGGCCTGCATCCAGCGCCTTCCTGCCACTTGGATGAGGTCATCTGTCCATCTTGTGGCTGGTCGTCCTACGCTGCGCTTGCTGATATGTGGTCTCCATTCCAGAACTTTTCGGCCCCATCAGCCATCAGTTCTGCGTGCTATGTGCCCCGCCCACTGCCACTTCGACTTACTAATCCGCTGGGCTATGTCGACGACTTTCGTTCGTCTACGGATCTCATCATTTCTGATTCGATCTCGTAGAGAAAATCCGAGCATAGCCCTTTCCACAGCTCGTTGCGTGACCTTGAGCCTTCTTATAAGGCCCATGACTTATGGCACTGAAACGTGATTTTCAGTTGGGACCATATAATTTCTCCTTGCTAATATTGCTGCACGCCGTCCCGATGGCAGTATCTGCCGACTCTCCTGGAAGCCATTTTGCGGCGTTAAATTCTTATTTTGCGTCGCTCCCGGCTGACACGTAAACGATTTATGTAGCACCCGCGGCTGTCTGAGGAAAGGAACCACTGACACGCACAAAAATATGAACACCAGCTCTGCTTTGTGCCAATAAACGAACAATGTTGCGTGAATTTGTAACCCTCTTGCTGGATTAGCGGGATTCTGCGGACGTTTGTATCTCTATCTATCGTATCGTATCTATTTATCCATCGATTTTAGGGTTCCGTAGTCACGAGGAACCCTTATAGTTTCGCCATTTCCATCCGTCAGTCCGTCTGTCTGTCCGCGGCCCAGAGATGATAAGTGCTAGACAGCTGAAATTTGACGTAGATCATATTTATTACGCCGACAAAACAGTAGGATAAAATTTTGAAAAACAAATTTTTTAGGGCACTTCCCCACACTTAAATTAAAATTACACCACAGTATGGGGTACCGTTGTTAATCGTCGCAAGTGGGAATTCTTAATATCTGCCTACCAGTTTGTTTAGCATGCGCGTTTTGACTCTCTCTCGACGTCGAGTGAGAGACTTGGAAGTGCTTGCCGTGTCGAAAGTGTGAGTGTGTGAGTGGGAGAGTGAGCCGAGACTCGAGATAGTCAATAGAGTGCGGTCTTGTCTACCAAAAAGTAGTTATTGCCATATTAAATAAAAGTGTTGTATTTTTGTCTGGCAACCTTGTAAAAAATATTACCGGTTTTTACCGACAGCGGAACTTCACTAGAAAGTTACGAATTGCGTTTCGTTCCTACGCAAGCAACTAATCAAAACAATTCACTTTTATTCGAAAACGCATTCCTGTGATTTTCTGTGATTTTCTTGTTTTTTTTTTGCTTGCACTGGATTCTTTCTAAAAGATAGTTCTATGCACTAAGTATGAAAAAAATTAAGAAAAGCAAGAACACGAAAAACATTAACAAAATATGTATTTTGTGTTGAATTCTATGGTCTCGAAGCCTTCTCTGCACCTCCGTGGGTACCAGACAACTCGGTCGCATATGTCAAAATTAGTCTGCAACTCGGCCAAAATCATCTCGGCAATACCGCCATGTTACCGGTTGTAGACAAGTCTTGGTCGTTTCAATCTCGGTCGCGGTCGCCATGCTAACGTCGAGACATCTCGGGCTCGACAGATAAATTGACATTTTTGCACAGAGAAGGGCATTCCTCGAGCGTGGCATGCTAAGCGTACAGGTGTGAGTTTGTTTATATGTTGTTTCTCTACTCCAATAATAACATCTAATTTATGTTTGAGCTCAATAACGTGCTCACCTACAAAAGATCAATCAATCAGCCCGTACTAGTCTATTGCTAGAAAAAGACCTCCACACCATTTCTTTCTGAAACAGAAGATGTCAAATTGCAACTTGCTTTGCTCTATGGTCGCAGAGTGGCCTCACAACATCGTTCTGTAATGCACACGCATTAGTCAGCCGGGTTGTCAGTCAAAAATTTTATTCACTATAAAAACAAAATGTTTACTTAATGAACGTCAAAGCTGTTAGTTTCACAATTAATACATTATGCGGAGAAGAAGCTAATAAAGAAACTCCACATTCATTTACGTGTGATGAGTTCGCTAGGCCGAATTTGTTTTGCTTAATGCAACGGGCAAATTTTGTAAGTTTAATGAGTTGCGAGTGGAAACGTAATTGGCTTTCCACAAGAATTTCAAGAAATTAGAGAAGCGTTTGTTAATTACAAGAAGGAACAAAACTAATGGGTTTTGTCAAACTAGAACGTTGAATTTTAAGGGGTTTGTTTTTCTAACAAGGCGCCAACAGAAAATAATTATTAACCTCATTGCTAAGCAACATGACATGACTAGCCGACAAATACTATGACAACAATATTTTTCTTATTTCTTCATGGTACTTGGAGAGCTGTAGATGTAATAATGCAGCCTATGTATATAATAAAGCCCGCTGTAGAGCACAGGCTTTCTCTCAGAGAAAGAGAGAGAGAGTACCGGCTTAATTACCACGCGTGCCCACCGCGAGTTGGAAATTTGAAGCGCCAAAATAAAAATTATAAAACACCTCTGGCACTCATGTTTCCTCACGATGTTTTCCTTCACAGTTAGCGAGTGCTATTGCTGCTACAACTTCACAACTGTACTTAATTTACAAAAGTAAAGTCATCGGTACATGCCGGGATTCGAACCCACGACCTCCCGAATGTGAGGCTGGCGTTCTACCACTGCACTGTCATCGCTATGATATGGTCACTAGCAAGCATTTAATGTGACATTCATTTAGTAAGCATTTTGTGATTGTAATGAATAAAATATTTTGAATAACAACTGCTATTTACTAACTTAAAATATCCAATTTTCATCATCATCATCTAGCCACAAGAAGTCCACTGCTGGACATAGGGCTCCTCCATGGATTTCCAAAAAGACCGGTTGGCAGCGGCCTGCATCCAGCGTCTTCCTGCCACTTGGATGAGGTCATCTGTCCATCTTGTGGCTGGTCGTCCTACGCTGCGCTTGCCGATAACATTTTGTAGGAGTCCCATCCCGTTTGCTTAACAGTATACAAAAACAGTCGGTTTTTAGGGTTCCGTACCCGAAGGGTGCCAAACGGGACCCTATTGCTAAGACTTCACTGTCCATCTGTCTGTCTGTCTGTCCGTCTGTCTGTCTGTTTGTCTGTCTGTCTGTAACCAGGCTGTATCTCATGAACCGTGGTAGCTAGGCTGTTGAAATTTTCACAGATGATATATTTCTGTTGCTGCTATAACACCAAATACTAAAAACAGAATAAAATAAATATTAAGTAGGAGGCTCCCATGCAAAAACGTTTTTTTTTTGCCGTTTTTTGCTCGAAATTAATAACGGCCACAGGTATACGCTTGATGTATTTACAGTATGATTAAATTAAAATAAAATAAATATTTAAGGGGGGCTCTCATTCAACAAACGTAATTTTTTGCCGTTTCTTCTCGATCTTGGTGTCGAATGTTGTATAGATAATGATACGGAACCCTACGTGCGCGAGTCCGACTCGCACTTGGCCGGTTTTTTCTTTATTCCTACCATTTTGTCCTCTACAGAATGGCTTGAAAATATTTCTCTTTAATATAAGTTTTATATATAAGATTACCTTGCTTGTCTTGTCATGTCCATTTCCGACATAGTGAAACATTTTCACTAGGCAATATTCAATGTAGGTCGGCGTTTTCTTCATGAACCCGTGGTTGATGTATTGAAGGTCGCAGGTCTACATCAATCAGCTGAGTATTTTGGCCGCTGCAGAGCCTTGGAAACATTGAGAAGGGAATATATGATTTAGGTAAACCGGGAAGCTTATTGTAGGAGTGGAAATAGGTCAAATTTGGCTAAGGGGAAAATTTAATTTTTTGTCACGGACCGCGAGCTTAATTTCATAGATTTTGAGCAGGGTAAAAATGTATTTACTCTTTTATGCCAAACACAATGTCAATACAGAAAATATCTAATTGGACAAATAAATAAAAATAATCGAATATTTATGTAAAATAGCCATAACCCCAGATGCCTTTACATGCACTAAATACTATCGGAGTACGACGTTTCAGAACGTAGCAATTAGTATGAAATTTGACAGGTAGACGATTGGCATCGCTCAGGATTTATATAATGAGTTTCTGTGCCTATATTACGCGCACCAAGTCCTGAGCAATTCCAATCGTCTAACTGTCATATTTGTATGGAATAAGACAGTTAGACGATTGGAATCGCTCAGGATTTGGTGCGCGTAATAGACCCCCTGATCTGTTTACGAAATGAAATGTTTTAAGATGTACGGCGCAGCCTTTCTTGTTATGTTAGGGAGTTGGTTGTAGCTAAGAAGTAATTTATTAGTAGTTATTAAATGGACTAGGGCAATTATGCGTGTGTTGATTGCTTTGATGGAACTAATGTAGCCTCGCTGATGGACTACGGGTGAATGTGGAGTACCTGCGCCTTTGAGCCCATTGCTGTTGAGGGCTCTGGGTGGAGGTGGTGCGGTGACCATTGGAGGAGGGACCGGTGACAATTGGAGGGGGCCCGGATTTGTGTTGGTGCGGGGGCTTGGACTTGAATAGCGGGTGCCGGGTGGTGTGGCTCCGGAGATTTGTTCGGGCGTGAGATAGCTTCAAAACAAGCCTGGCTTGGCCTGCCTCTAGGTTCGACCAGCGCACATCGGAACGCGGCCACAGTTGCTTCCGCATGAAGCACACTAGTTGTTGATTTACTGGTGAGCCCTTCTTCGTAGCGCATGCCTTTACCGTGGAGTGCGCGTAATGTAGGTCGGACGGAGGCGAATGAAGGCAGTCACAGAGTGGTGGAAGAGAACCCGATGGATTAACGACATTAAGAAGGCGGCAGGAGGACAATGGACAAGATTAACAGGGGACGGCGAGGTTGGCGTGACGGTGAAGAGGCCTATGCCCAGCAGTGGGTGTCTTTCATGGGCTGTACAGATAGATGGAATGTAGGAGCTGATTTTATTAGGGGCTGACTTCAGATAGAATTAGAAGAAGAAGAAGAAGAAAAAATATTTATTATAAAAACAGTGCACACGCCACAATAACAAAACAAAAAAACAACCAAGAAAATATTTCAACAAAAATATTATAAAAAAGAAAGGGTCACTGCTGCCATAAATGGCAACTGACTCAGCAGTATGCTGAGGGTCAAGCCTTCAGCGCTGATTTTCAGTCAGTGCCAGGAGCTACCCCGCGAGCGTATTACGGATTGCGAATTACGGATTGTATTACACCTTACGGTGACCTGCGGCTGTCATCCAAGATCAGGTTATTAACACCAGAAATTATCAGGAGCATTTAATGCAACTACCCAGTATTACGGATATCAGCAGAAAATGCCGAGACGATATACCACATAACAGGGGCTTGCCAACTCTTTTTTTTACCTCCTGTGGTTGGCTGATAGAGAATTAAGTCCGCCGTATTGTATATTAGTTTTAAGAGCGCACTAAAAGTATTATTATTAGTAAATAGTATTCATCATCATCGTCATTATCAGCCATTTGGGGCCCACTGCAGGACACATGCCTCCTTCGTGGTTTTCATAACCATGAGGGGTTTTGCCAAAATCGCCACGCTTGGAGGGCGGGTTGGCGATCGCTGTATGCGGTTGGAATCTCAGGAAGACGCTGCTGCCCGTCTCCTGGTAATTGATTTCCTTAGTCGCCTTCTACGACATCCACGGAATCAAATTGAGTGACGCTATTCCGTATCCGGCGCCACACAGAATGTAAATAGTATTAATAAATAATTTTTTTTTTAGCGCAACGGACTACAAACACGTAGCGTCTATAATTCATCAGCACCTCGCTCATAAGTGTTTCTATAATTAATGAACTTTTTCATTTGAATTTAAGCACAAATTTATAGCCAACAAAACGCCTTGCTGTAAGTACAAACAGGACACTGTAGTATTTTAGAAAATAACAATAAAAACTATATTGATATAGAACTATAATAAAATTCACTACAACAGGCCATATATTTGCGACAGTACTTGGATGATGTGAGTATGCCAAATACTCACAACATTCAGTCCACTATCATTGAAAACCTTAGCAAGTGCACAGATCTAGCAAAAGAGTTAAAAACACAATGGCGAGTCAATGGAGAAAAAATAGGCCTAATAGTTCTTCAACTACAGGTAATCCAGGATGGCATAATCCCAAAAACACTCCACAATAGCTTCAGTAATGTAATAATTTCAGGGTTCGTTCATAGGTACATGCCAGGTTTGTATGTTTGTCGGTTTCTTTAATTCACTATAACTTCTAAAGCCTTGAACCAATCGTGTGTTTACACAACACAACTGGTTCCACTCAAAATTACCGATTGTTTTGTAAAGGAACACCTTGTTCTTCTCTATGGTTAGGTCTGGTAAATCGATTATGGTCGAGAAAAACACTACTACGAATATTTAATCCGTCCTAAAAGACGCAAAGCGCTTATGGCCCGTCATGCGCGTCGGACTCGCGCACGAAGGGTTCCGTACCATTATCTATACAAAATTTGAATATTTCAAGCGTCTACCTGTTGCCGTTGTTATTACAGAGCAGAAACCGGCAAGAAATCACGTTTCTTGTATGGGAGCCCCTCTTAAATATTTATTTTATTCTGTTTGTGGTATTTGTTGTTATAGTGGCAACAGAAACATATCATCTGTGAAAATGTCACCTGTTTAACTATGAAGGTTCACGAGATACAGCCTTGTGACAGACGGACGGACGGACGGACAGGGAGTCTTAGTAATAGGGCCCCTTACCCTTTGGGTACGGAACCCTAAAAATGCATTTATTTCAGGTTGCAAGACACATATTAACAATACAAGAGCAACAAAGAAAGTCAACATATACAGTACAAACTAAAGACATAATCTACAGTTTAGTCACCCGAAGAAGCCTATGCCTAGGCTTTTGCCCAACAGTGGCTCTGTTTATAGGCCTATTAGATAGAAAGATAGAAGAATGAATTTCCTCAGATGATGTATTTCTGTTGCCGCTATAACAACAAATACTAAAAACAGAACAAAATTAATATATAAGGGGGGCTCCCATACAGCAAACGTTGTTTAAAGACATGTAACCTTCACAGCGCCGATGTCATGTACCATTTTCACGGTCGTCGGTGAGCGCACTTGAGCGGACAATGTAGTCAAATATTGGTCGCCGCCGAGGGTACAGTACAGCTCTCATTTTGCTCAATCGCGTTACCAATATCATATTGTTACATCAAACGGTAACAGGAGCTACTCGAGAGTTAAGGTATGACTATATTGCGTAGCTACTTATGTACCTCACATATATATGTTACGGCTTAAACCCGAAGTGTGGCTACACCTAGTTTTAGCCGGCTTGGTTAAATCTAGTATAAGCCGATTGTTTTCGGGTAAAACTAGGTGTAGCCGGTATCATTCCGGCTAGAACTCGGTCTACACAAACCTTAGTGGCTGATGCTAGGTCAAGCCGATATTATGCCGGCTACAACTAGATTTAACCAAAAACTAGATGCAAACAAGTTCAAACGTGTAAACAAGCGACTAGCTCGCGCCCCTGCCGCCTGAGTTCGCCCTTCGGTTCCGGAGCTTGACGTTTTGTACGCATTGTGCCATTGTACAAAACAGACGTATTTTCTGCGCGCTCATACGTTCGAATTCAAAATGGCCGTGAATGAAGACCTACAGACTATGCAGTCAAGGTTTTTAGAACAATTGCAGTGTTATAAAGGTGTGACTGTTTCTAATAATAATAATAATATTCTTAGAAAAAAAAATATTCTTCACAAACAGATACAATTATTTCTGTTGTTAAAAAAATGTTTCTGATTGCTTTTATTACGTTAAAATTGTAGACCTACTTTGGTAAATAAAAATCTTTGAATTTCATTTTCTATACTTTTCTTATCATTAAGTTTTTTTTTAATATCATATAAGCCAGAAATATGTGGCTCTGTAGAGTTAGTAGAACAACTTCCACCCAAGGTAGCCACCAGGGTTTGGTTGAATCTAGTTGTAGCCGGCATGATATCGGCTAGACCTAGTATCAGCCACTAGGGTTTGGTTGGAACCTAGCCGGAATGATACCGACTAGACCTAGTTTTACCCGAAAACAATCGGCTTATACTAGATTTAACCAAGAGTTCGTTCTAGCTAGTTCTAGACGGCTTAAACTAGTTGTAGCCGCACTTCGGGTTTTAGCCGTAACATATAATCTGTACATTTTTGTCTCTGTCTGATATATGTCTGTCTCGCTCTGTATTTTTTGCGCACGTCACGCAAAAGCCACTGAACGGAATGAAGTAAGACTCACCAGAATTATAGCTTAGGTTCTCGTGTAACATGTGTATAGGCTACATAACATCACGCTTAAGACCGTGGGGTCATTGAACAGTGGTTTTACCACAATGACGGATACAATTAACCAGATTATGAAGAAACAGACTGTGTACGCACTACTCGTCAGAAATGTCTATATCTGTCACCATCAGAATCTCCATATTGCGAAGTGTTTGAATAATTTCGCCGGTTTTGGTATGTCTGTTAATTGTTTTACTAATTACACATTATACAAATGGATTAATACACTGGATAATCAGTGCAGTGACTACATAAAGCATAATTGAAATCTAAAATAATTTCACCGTTAATTCAGTTCATTTATTTCAATTTTTCAATTTCATTTTCAACTGCAATTTCAAGTAAAACAAAGTAAAAATAATATACCCTTTATTTGGGGGTGATAAATAAACTCAATTACCGGTGAAACTATTTTAGATTTCAATTCTGCTTTATGTATTCACGGCACTGATTATCCAGTACAATTTTGCCGTTGTCTCGTATTAGATAAAACTATTAGCCAATTACATACGAATGAGGCTCTGTCATTGAGGCTCTGCATTCGGGAAACTTAGACAAGTCTTTTCGTCCAATATACCTCAATCGCTCAAGACAAAATTATGCAACCAGTGTGTGTTACCAGTGATTCTGATTACTTATGGCACTGAAACGTGGTCTCTCACTAAGGGCCTCATAAGAAAGCTCAAGGTTACGCAACGAGCTGGAAAGGGCTATGCTCGGAATTTCTCTACGAGATCGAATCGTCGTCGACATAGCCCAGCGGATTAGTAAGTTGAAGTGGTAGTTGGCGGGGCACAAAGCACGCAGAACTGATGGCCGATGGGGCCGAAAAGTTCTCGAATGGAGACCACATATCGGCAAGCGTAGCCTAGGACGACCAGCCACAGGACAGATGACCTCATCCAAGTGGCAGGAAGATGCTGGATGCAAGCCGCTTCCAACCGTTCTTTTTGGAAATCCATGGAGGAGGCCTATGTTCAGCAGTGGATTTTTTGTGGCTGAATGATGATGATGATGAGGTTGAAATGGCCTACCCTTTACGGGAAACAAAGAAAACTGTGTGCGCAAGCGATCGGAAAGGTTTTCATCAAAGCTTTGTCATATAGAGCGCAAAACTCTCAGAAATTCACTCCAAATCCTGTCAAATGCCTGACTTTTGACAGCTAGCGAATAACACGCTCTTGCGACGATGTCACACCGGGCGCGATATCGTCTCAAAACTAAGTATAATTGTGCGTACCAGTGTTATTACGTACGAAGTTTTAATTAATAAGTTTGGGTGGGTCAGTCCAATCAAATCTATCATTCTAGCGCGAATATTCGTGTTGGGTAATACGAATCCTCTAATCACGCTAATCCTAATCCTAACAGGAAGTACGCTAATCCTACCACCCCAAAGCACGCCACATCTTGCTGTTCTTGGCCATCCGCTACCAGCAATTTGCCTGTTTTGTCGATTTGATGTCTTGTCGAACGTGTGTTCTGTCTAGGCATTGTGATAGTCGAACGAGTGTCTTGTCGAAGTAATGGCTTTGTCGAAGTTCAATATGACACTCCTTAGATCGTCGGACTATCGATTCTATTTCACCTGGAATAAGTTTCAGCGGGCGACAAGATGCGCCGACGGAAGACGGCGTGGTGAGGTAGAATAATAGAATACTGAATTTAATACCACCGCGAACGGCGATAGACCATGACGTTGATTAAGTGGTATGGGCACTTCATATTCTAATTCAAAGCGAACGATGTCGCAGGCACTACTAGAATATAATAATAAAGAATGCGTTTTGGAGGTAAACCTAAACACAGTAAGTCATCCTTTCTACTTTCGTTTACACTTTGTAAAGTTGCTCGAAAAATTACTAACAGCGCACGCACAGGCCTTCTCTCAGATATCATGTTATTTGATGACCATGCATACCCACCGCGGATACGAAACAAATACTACTGCGAACTCGGAACTGCATGGACGCGTCGATTTTAGTTCTTTACCGCTTAATGTTTAGGCGGGCACCGCGGGCATACGTATCAAACGGCCTGACATGAATCTGTCATTATTATAGGTATAATGTACTTCCAGAATCGAGGCCCGGATGGCTCACGTCAAGCTCTGCGTTGTGCATCACGTCACGAATCAACATAATCCAAGCGTGACATTGCTTGCTTTGCATTGTTTGAGCCGTGCTCTGCTTGCTTCGTACAAACATTTTCATTTTCATTATGGCGACTGACAGTCGACTGCAAAGGTTTATACAGAATTATGGTGGCCGTTTTGGTCTAGTTCATCGTGCAAGTTATCACTCTCACCCAGAATGTTATTTTTGATTTACAGGGTGAATCGGGTTCACTACGCCACTCTGAAATGTTTCATCCGGTATCTCGTCGCGTCGGCCGCTCATCTATACTAGAATTCATTGGTGAGAGTTTGCAACATGTTCGAGAAGGATTTTTTATTAGTTCTATGTGCTTTAACAGTTTTTATGCTTTGAAGTAGCGCTGTCTGATGAATAATGCTCAAAACTGTAGGTATGTGTAAAATAGAATGAAAATTCTTCTACTTTTCTAGTAGGACACTGATTTAATGGAGAGTGTGATATTAGTATATTGCCAAATGCTGGGTAAGCCTTTTCCCATCGCGTCATGTTTCACGGTTTGTCGCCATCCGCACCCACGAATCTTTTATCGACATGAAAAAAAAACCCCAGGTCTTGGATGTTTACGTTTGTGATGTCGTTGTTTCTGGTTCCACCGACACAGGGTATTCTAGTGTGGGGCCAGAAGCAATGTATGTGCCTGTATGTAAATGTTAATGTTTATGTTATGTTTATAATATCACCACACGGTCCAAACATTTGGCTGCTGGTCTACCCACGGATTGCCGTCTGGTTCTTAGCCGCCACTCTTAGTGGACTTGTCATCTCATCGACCCTGGTGTCTCGCCCTTGTATGACCCACTAATGCCAAAATAAAGGTCCTAAAAAGCGGTGAAAAGGCGCTAGCAAAAATTTACGTAAATACGTACTGCCAAAAACAAAACTCATTCCAAACTTTTAGAATAGAGATACTACAAAATTCAATAAATACTTCCAGCTATGAATTGTCCGAGGCGCATGTCAGAAAGGAGTTCCGAGAAGAAATGTTGTCGGCTGGGAGACATCGGGTTTTAATGAAAAACCAGTACACCCATCCAGCCAAGCCGTGCATCGGTGAAGATCTTAAAGCTACTAGAACCCAAACGACGGCAACAAATAAAATGTTCATACAACTTCGAGAACGACTCTAGCTAAAGTTAAAAATATAATAAGCTGTGAGGAAACTGTTCCCGATGAAATATACTTAGTTGATGATGATAATCCTGTGATGTTGTAGATAATACTGGAATGATGATGATGAACCTGTGAGGTCGAAGATATTGGAAATACTGGAAAAAAATTCTCATTAAGATACCTATCGGTCTTATTTTAAGGCCATAATCAAGCCCGTGATTTATTCAAATTTCAAAGAGTCCCTCAAAGATTAAGTAGCAATATTTTATTCAGCCAAGGGTAAAGCAAAAGCTGTATAAAATATCCGAGCAGGGCGCTGTAAAGGAATATCTAAATATAATTGTTCAATGAGAAGACGAGGATAAATGCGAAAAGAAATATGTGTGTTAAAATTTAAAGCAGGCTCAATGTGGCAATGCCAGTAGGCCATGCGCCTGCCGTCGGGAACCCTAAGTCATAAGATTCCAAGATGAGGCCAGTTAAAGGTTGTATATCTTCAAAATATGTAAATATGTAAGAAAATATGTAAATATATAGGGTTGCCAGTCCCAAAGTTGTAGTGTCTCGTATTGTCGGCAAAAAAGTAGACTAGATGTGTAAGATTGATATCAAATATGCTATTTAAAATGCGGTATCATTCCCTTAACAAACCACGTCTTTGTTTACCAATTTCCGATTGATCCCTGACCGAATTTTGTTCGGGCACAAAACTCAGCTGACACGGAAATTCACTTTGGCCCAGAGAATGCGGCGCTGACGTTACAAGAATATTAAGACAAATATTTTAACGCCACCAGCAAAGTGGGGGGCCTTCGCATCGAATATGTCTCGGGCCGATTATTTTTTTTATTCTGTTCTTTAAGTATGTGTGTATTTTGTGTTGTTTTCTATTAATTCTTCTTTTTTATACTTAACGAAGCATTTTTCGAATGAATTTAACTTTAATAGTTTATAAGTAATTAATGGATGGAACGAAAGATGCATAAACGCAAACTTCTGTTAAATTGATCTAAAGTCGGGCTTTTACAAGGAAATTAATATATATTTTTTAACTTCCACACAGCACAATCACTGGTCCTGGTCCCAAACTAGGATACGATGTGCTATGGTAACCAGGCAAGGAAATCACAAACACCGAAATACACCCAGACTGAGGTTATTGGTACAAATGTCTGGCGGCCCCCAGTGGGAACCGAACCCACGACCGGCGTGGTAATCAGACGTGATACCGCTAGACCAACAAGACAGTCAGAATGAAAGAAAACATGGTATGAAACCTTCGGTGCCTGACTCGCACTTGGCCGGTTTTTTCTTATAAGATACGTTTGGCTGTTGTTCACGATGTAAGATTTGCTTTTTATGTGCAAACGAGGCAGTCGGATTACAGAAATAGTATAGAAAAAGAAGAAATAAGTACTTTATAAATACCCCATCTGTAACACTCACAATAATAAGCCCAATACATAATACTACAAAATATAAAATATGATTAAGGCTGGTGATACATTTTTCAATTATTGTAAAAAAAATGTATAACTTTACTGATAAATTGTGTCGTCTAAGGTTTCGCTAGGTAAAAGTGAACGTGATCATTCCAAATCCTTTTAGAATGATCACATTCACAAGAGCCAAGCTCCTTAACACTTTACAGAACGGTGTGACAGCGGAGAAAGACATTGATTTATTTACACACCATTTTAATCCATTGAAAAGCATTCATTCATCTTCACCCTTCCTTCCAAGCCGGAACTCCCCAGTAGATCAGCATTCAGCTCGGGCGCTCCATTCTCTCAAGCGCGCGGACCATTGAATCCGTGATCGATTCCCGCTGGCAGTGTTGCCATTTTAGACTGCCTCATTGGTCTATCAGTTAACGCGCTAGACTACCAAAACAGAAGTCGTCGGTTGGATTTCCATTGGAGGCCACTGTAATTGATAAGTTAGTAAGTATTACATGAAAAATTGATGGTGTAAATAATTATTGTTAATAAATTGTGTAACGGTTTTTTTAATTCAATTCAATTCAATTCAAATATTTTTATTCATTGTAAAAACAGAATGTTTACTTAATGAACGTCAAAGTTGTTAGTTTCACAATTAATGGATTATGTGGAGAAGAAACTAACAAAGAAACTCCACATTTATTCTTTTCAAAACACGTTTTAACTTAATTAACATAGTTTTCAACTTAAAATATTAGTCATGAATGTGTTGAACACTAGTCACAATCGTCCTTTAAATAATATTAATCTACTGTTTAATGCCAAACATCTTTGTCTTCTAAGTAATCCTTGATGTTATAGTAAGCCTTTTTGCACAGAATGTGCTTAACACATTTTTTAAATCGCGTTGGAGGTAACTCTAATATATCTTGAGGAATTTTGTTGTAGAACCTTATACAGTGCCCCATAAAGGATGTGTTAACTTTTGCAAGTCTAAATAGTGGAAATGACAATTTATGTTTATTTCTAGTATTAAAATTATGGTGGCCACCAACATTTTCGAAGTCTTTGATATTTTTTCTAACGTACATATTTTCATAAATGTATTGACATGCAACTGTTAAGATGTTGGTTTCTTTGAAGAAATCTCTTAGCGAATCCAATTAAAATTAAAACACCTTAAAACAAAAACCTAATTCGTACAATAATTGAATCCATAATACAATAAAATTATTTAATACCTACTTATCTAATAAAATTATTTACACTTAAGGTTTACTCTAAAGCTAAAATAAAACATAACATACTAATTAATATTACATTCCCCTATTCATATAAGATAATACAATCGTAAGCGATCAGAAGTTCCGGTTGTCACACAAAGAAACGCTCGAGAGTGTCATGGGTGCATTGAATTCGTTCATTTTAACCTGGCCGTTTACCGGAGAACACACCTCCCTGTGAAGTGACTTCATTTAAATTCTAATTACCGAAATTAAGCCGTCCAGGCATTCTACAAGTTATACATTGCAGTGCCTAAGCTACAAGTGTTTATGTGAATTTTCCCCGACTGGGTGAGTGTTGTAATTTAGTTATATTAGTTGGCCTAGTATATATTTTCTACCCGCATTTTTTTATAATCTAGGCTATTGCTCATTTCTTTGTTCTAATTGTGCTAAATCTATCGAGATCATGTAAGTATTAATACGCCCACTCATGGCCGGTCCGTCGCCGTGACGGCGTAGAAACGTCAAGCGCATACGCTAAAGAGATTTGCAATGTTACACGACAGAAAAAACAAATTTTCTTAAGCGTCATTAAGGTGATCCGCGCCATCCATCAACGTCGCCTCGTCGTGGCTTGCTGCTGGAGCTGGAATTAATACCACAATTACGTGACGCATAACAGGCTCCGGGAGGTACCTACTTGACACGCGAAAATACTCGGCGTTTTAATTGGAAAACCATAATAATAGGCTACAACGGTGGTAGCCTAGTGGGTAGAACATCGGACTCGGAAGCGAGAGACCCAGGTTCGATTCCCAGTGCGGGCATGTACCTATGACTTTGTTTTCTCAGTTATGTACATTTGTGAAGTTATAGTAGCAATACCACTCGCTAACGGTGAAGGAAAACCTCGTGAGGAAACCTGAATGTCTGAGCTATTCACATACCTCAGTGCTTGAAATCGCCAAGTCGCGGTGGGCACGCGTGGTGATTAAGCCCATACTCGCTCCATGAGAGAAGGCCTGTGCCCTACAGTGGTACGTATATAGGCTGCTTATAACGTACCTACCTACCTATAATAAATAAATAAGTAGGTATCTAGTACCTGCGCGGTGCGAGGGGCTAAACAGATTGACTTGATTCTGATTAACTTGATTACCTCGTTGGTCTAGCCGTTAAGGCGCTTAGCTACCAAAACAGAGGTCGTGGGTTCCATTCCTACTGGGGGCCTTCGTATATTTGTACAAATGGCCTCAGTCTGGGTGTATTTTCATGTTTGTAACGTCCTTGCCTGGTTACCATAGCACAGGGTATGCTAGTTTGTGACCTGGTCAATGATTGTATTGTGTGAAAGTTATTATTATAATACAGGCGGTGGTAGCACAGCGGTAGAAACCGGCCTCTCATTCGGGAGGTCGTGGGTTCGAAACCCCGCAAACGAACCAACGACTTTGTTTTCTAAGTTACATAAATTTGTGAAGATGTAGTACCACTCGATCACAGTCAAGGAAAACATCGTGAGGCAACCTGTTTCTCAGGTGTTGACATAGCACTTGAAATTGACAATCCGCGGTGGGCGTGCGTGGTAATTAAGCCCATATTCTCTCTCTCTTTGAAAGAAGGCCTGTGCCCTGCAGTGGGACGTATACAAGCTACATAAATTCCGCAATTAGCGATGGTTCTAACATTTTTTTTTAGTTAGTTTATTTTTAGTTTATTTTCAAAAGCGTTTTCTAATCTTACTACTATTATAAATACAAAAGTTTGGATGGATGGATGTATGTATGTTAGTCAATCACGCTAGAACGGCTGAATGAATCTGGATGAAATTTGGCACATAGATAGACAGTAGTCGAAAATAGCACAAAGGCTACTTTTTGTTTTGGCACAATACGCATCAATATTTCCACACGAACGAATTCACCGCCAACGGCTGTTGTACATAAATAAATAAAACAAAGCCGGATTGAATGACATCGCTTACTTAATAGCAGAAGCAAAAGCGACTGGACCGATCTTTATGATCTTTGACTTGACATTTGTCTCTGCCGCGATTAATAGAATCACGAAAAAATTTATGATTAAATTCTATTTTTGAAACGGTGCAAAGTTCGTTAGCTAATTATATAATTTTGTTTTAAAACCTCTGTGGAAGTGACGTAATTTTATGAGGTTGGTAAATTTGTGGACCTATTAGTTCCCAACTATCTGAATGGCAGTAATTTAAAGTCAGTAGCACTGCACTGGCTACCACGGTGATGCAATAGGACTGCCGGATTAAAGACTCTACCAAAATGGTAGATAAAGACAAAAAAACCGCCTTTAAAATACGGACGAAATAGAAATGGTAGTTAGCTGATTTTAACAATAGGAAATTCTTTATAACGGTGTGGTTGTAGGTATGCATAATGCCGTGATGATGCCTCGTAAATCCAAAAGTTTAATAGATCCCATAAGCGAATCTTGACCAATTTTATGTGGGACTACCTCTGAGGTATGCTATCTCTAGCAAAAATGGAATCAATGAAATCAGACGACGTAGTAAGGAATTAACGCTGTGCATAAATTACTAGTGATCTGTCAGGATCGTGGCAAGTGGCAGTCCCTGGTGTCTGCCTACCCCTCTGGGATACATGCGTGAGTTTATGTATGTATACATTCATCATCATCATCATCATCTTCAGCCCGCCAATATCCACTGTTGAACAAGGGCCTCCTCATGCGAGCGCCATTCATTTCTGCTTTGAGTTGTTGTTCTTCTCCAGGTCTTTCCTGCCGCCTTTTCGATGTATACCTTATTACTAAGAATATAGAGATGAAGTGAGTAGTTCACTTCTTGCGTGTATTAAAATATTACCTAGCTTCTCATCTATTTTGATATTAGCTGTCCTGATGAACTTCGTCTCATCACAGTATCCGTTTATATGATTCTTGCAAAACGCCATCTATTTTTAAAACACAACGTTCGCTCGCACAACGCGAAAACTTAAAATAAATCTTATCCCGCGCAATACCGGGACGTTAAAGTATGCTATGTCTTAATTCAGGCCTTTGTCTATCTGTACGCCAAGTTTCATGTAGATCCATTCAGCCGTTATTGTATGACTGAGTAACAAACATTCAAACATATTCAAAAACTTTCACATTTGTAATATTACAGTGGGATTAGCAGAGTTATAGTGAGACCTAAGGAAAATAGAAGGAATTATAAAATGAACAACAGAGGTAATCACTTACCTATATCATCTCTGCATTAAGCAGCAAGGAAAGAAATACATCTTCACTTACCAAAATACAAGAAAAACCTGTAAAAAGGAGCTTAGAAAGAAGTACAAGGCTACCCGACCCTTTCAGCCTCCGAACTTTCTTTCTCAATGAAACACTCAAAAGACACGGTCCCTCAAAGAACATAATCTTTCAAGCAAAATACAAGACTTACCCTTTCAAAATAGAATACTTAACATATTATGAGGATACTTAACATATTATGACCTCAGAAGGTCCGGTCGAACTTTTATTTGATACAAGTGCGTTAGAGGAGACTAGCAAAGAATTGGATTGATAAGATAATATAAAATGTCATCATCATCATCATCATTCAGCCACAAGAAGCCTATTGCGGACATGGGCCTCCTCCATGGATTTCCAAAAAGGCCGGCTGGAAGCGGCTTGCATCCAGCGTCTTCCTGCCACTTGATGAGATAAGATGGACACAGGAAAAATAATTACAAAAACAGCACTTACAAAATAAAAGGCACAATTCACGGCCTTATTGCTAATAGAAATTTCTTCCAGGCAACCTCATATAAATAGATAGTATCCGGTCAGAAGTACTTACCGACTTACCGACCGTACTTACAGAAGTAGTACAACACCTTACGCCACTTTGCGCCATTTCATAAGCATGACTGAAATAGCATTTTAAATAAAAAAAAAAATTGTGGGAAGAATTTTAGTTAAATACTAAAGTCAAATACCACCATTTAGAAGTGATTCAAGTCGGTCTTAACCTATGTTCTACTTAGGGGTCCCGTACTCGATGGGCGCCAATCTGCAATGTATTAATCGTCGGTAAATAGCGAATATGAAACGCCAAGTGGAGCTCCAGTACAAGAGTTCAATACTTAGAAAGCGTAAAACATCGTAAGATCAAGAGCCAGCGGCCACACAGAAGGAACGTGAGGTGAAGGTGTGGAAAAGACGCGTCGTTTTTATTTATTTCAGATATGAGATCTATATACAAAATATATACCACAGGACACGAGACAAAATCACAGTACATTTAAACAGAACAAACAACCAAATAATAATAAATAATTACTAAAAGACTCTGCAATGCTCCGTGTGGCGCCGGATTAAGAATAGCGTTACTCCATTTCTTTTCGTTGATGTCGTAGAAGGCGACTAAGGAAATAAATTACCAGGAGACGGGCAGCAGCGTCTTCCTGAGATTCCAACCGCATACTGCGATCGCCAACCCGCCTGCCAAGCGTGTCGAATATGGCAAAACCCCTCATGGTTATGAAAACCACAAGGAGGCCCATAGGCCATATCCTGCAGTGGGCGTCAAACGGCTGATGATGATGATGACTAAAAGACTCGGTCTCGCCTCTGAGACACTGAAGAGTGTAAGTTCATCCAGTGTCTCAGAAACGGACCGTCGATACGGTCAGCAACCGCTGTCACCATGGTGTTGCGTCTATCCCGCGCCCGACGCGCGGCGGAGGCGACTCGCTTGCCCACGGCAGTAGCAGGGCAACCGCATCCGTGTCCTAAATGCGTTATTATATTGGACGCGGAGAGCATTGTATGATTTTTGTGTATCACATATCCACAGGCTGCTCGTATAAAAAGATGTGCAGTAGCCTCTGAATAGTGTGGTTTTCACCTCCCTGGACCTACGAGCAAACCTGCGGAAATCCACTTCGCTTTCGTACAAAATATACTGAAGGGACGGGACGGAGCTCACACAGAAGAGACGGGACGAGGGCGCGATTACAACGCGTCGCGTCGCCTATTTTCCGCGCCCCCGCTCGTTCTGTGTAGCCGCTGGGTTAGACTTCTTTTACCTCGTCTGAAAACGGAGGATGCTACTCGAAAATACGGGTGTTTTCTCGTGGCCCCATTTTTTCGTCCCGTTACCGGGTCCACGAGGGATAACTATTTCTCGTAGTCCCATTAGTGAACATGATCCCTCCTGTATAATGAATCAATAGAGATTTCCACTTGTCTCTTTTCTTCTATTTTGACCTATCGCTGTCGTATTATTAATTTTATTTAAAGGTTTTTTTTAGCTGAAAGTACTGGGCACAAACAACTTTTACTTCTTATTGTGTCGATCACAAACCGTTCAAATTTTGTTGGCCCAGAACTTGGCCAAGGGCATAACAGCATCCTTGGCTTTCCACAACTTTTAGTATGAGAAAAACTTCAAAAACGCGAAAAATATATGTATATTTTAATACCACAGGAACAGCCGATATATTTTTGGCAATTTCAAGTTACTTTTATCGACGGACAGAACCCCTACTTTTCGAATGTATAGAAGGATTTGATTAAACACTGCATAAGCCATTGGGCATTGTCCGAAATACCGACAATAGCTAGAAATTATACTTAATTTTAAAGGTATAAGGTCAGTGAAAATAAATTAATAATGTTCACTGATTTCTTGTATTTTTGTGAATAAGTGTGTGACTAATTCGACGTTCTAACGTTCGTTTCACACGTGAACGAAAGTACTTATTTCGGTATTCCGTAAGAAACCAAATGTAAAATATCTTTCAATATCAGTTTTGATTATTTAAAGAGTTCCTGTATCGATCGAGTCATGGTATCACTAGAAACTGACAGCTCGTAAGCTCTCATTTGTTGACGTATTTCCGTGCATGACGTACTTCCGGTTTTGTAGACTCTGGTTGTTTTCTTTGCTTTAAAGATTAATTAAAGCAGCCCAAATCAAAATATTCACCCCAGGCTTCCAAAGCAACTTATTTTCTCGAAAAAAATTAGAAAAACTGAACTTAATTTTGCTAAGACAGTGCCCATTGTGTCACCGTCAGTTGGGATTCTGTGAATATGCTGATCTGTACCGGCAGTGCGTCTGTGCAGATTAAAGGATTAGTTCAGTAGTTCAAGGAGGGTTATGGGTCGCCACACTATCATTTATAACCACGCGGCCACCCTGTCTTATCTCACGACCTGCTGAAAACATTTAAGGGATCTGTGCTAAGCATCTGTCAGGATTATTCAGATGAACACCTACAGTGAAAGGGTGTTCTTCTAGCTAATGTCCTATTCAAATCGGGGTTTAGCTCACTCTTGAATATTGCCCCGTTTCTTCTACAGGGGCCCATCAAGTTGCGTAGTACTTATTCGGTGTGCTTATGTGTCGGCGATGAAAACGACCACGATGAGTTATATAAATTATGAGAATTTATTTATTGTTTTTATTTCTATCTAAACGCTGTCATTGTAATCTTTTATGCATTTTTTATATCTCTGTAGTGTCTGAGTGAGCGATGCTTAAATACAGTTTAAGATTTCCCTTTTCGTCAGACTTTGTAAACTGTGTTTGAGTAGTAGTTTAAGCTGGTATTTCCCTTTTCGAGAAACCTTTTAAACTGTGTTTGAGTAGTAGTTTAAGTTGGTATTTCCCTTTTCGACAGAATTTTTAAACTGTGTTTGAGTAGTAGTTTAAGCTGGTATTTCCCTTTTCGAGAAACCTTTTAAACTGTGTTTGAGTAGTAGTTTAAGTTGGTATTTCCCTTTTCGACAGAATTTTTAAACTGTATTTGAGTAGTATTTTTAGAGGAATCGTGATTGTGTAAATAACACCGTTACTTTTTAAGCCAGTAATTTTAGTATCGTTTGACAGATTATCTTGTCCTAAATCACTTAAAGAAGCTTTTCGACGGATGTAAAGATAAAGTCAAAAAGGCAAAATAAAAATTTCGACCCTCACAGGATTTTTTGGTGAAAATGGACTTTGAATTCAGTCTTACTCAGGTTTTCAAGCTCTTTCAATTTGTATATTTCGTTTCCTCAAATTAAAAAAAATGGCTTATTACTACCTTGATTTTTTAACAGGCTTAACAGTTTTTGCATTAAAATATGCTGTAAAAGACACTGTGGCTACTTAATTTTTGTCGTATAAGACATTTTATTTAATTATAAGTTTTCTTTCTTTCACACGGTTGAGGTTGTGGTAGGTAAAAAACGGGTTCAGCTTATTGCCGTGACTGCATGCGTATCGCAGCGCTGGGTTTCAGCCCGTCCCTTGTTGAATATTTCCACTATCAACTCCTGGCTCCAGATCATCAGATCTGACTTACATTAAACATTATTTACCTCAGGGAAAACGAGAAAGCTAGTGTTGACAGTGAATCAGTGAACGGTTTTATATTATTTTATTATATATCAAGCACTCCAAGTCACGGGATCAAATTTAGTACACAGTATTTTTTTTACGTTATATCAAATATGAAGTAAATGCATAAAGTACTCTAAACAGGGTTATTTCTAAAATGCGCAATTCCTAAAACTACTCCAAACTTAGTTTTTTTAACAGAGTTTATATAAATATTCTATAACCCTGAACTTAGCCATTGAACTGGCTTTAATTCCAGACATCATTGTCATCTAAATAATCTTTAGTAGCCCTTGTGGCACAAAGTGTGCTTTACACATTTTTAGTCCTGCATAAATGAATGTCTATTCCACTTGACATATATGTTTTTAAGCATTATCTATCGAACAGCGTCACTCTTAAGTAGAAAATGTTTAAAGGTCGTATACCAAGACGTCATAGAGGACAAACACTTACCGACATGGTTCGGGGTCTCCATTCTGTTGGTGGATTATTGTACAATGACATCTATGATAATATGATAATAATGACAATGAGATACATGGTCGGGTCACGTGGCATGCTTTTTCATACCATTGACGCCTAGAATTTTTGATATATAACTTGAAGCGGCAATGAAATCTGTTTAAGACAAACATTAGTGAGGAAGAGCGAAGCTTCAGTTATTTCCGCACTTCAAAGGAAGTTCTCGCCCGATTATTATTATTTTCCTTCTTCGTTCAGATAACATAGATCCACTTTATAAAATAATAGGAGGCAAAAAAAAATTATAAATAAAAAAAAAATTCAAATAATATAAATATTACCTATCACAGTTTATCAATAAATTATAATTACCTTTGATTTAGTTCCATTAATAAAATGCTTTATAAATGGACCAAGCCCATTATTTTGCGATAGCCTTCATAATATTGTTGCTGCTGTCCCGGACTCTTAATTATATGATACTGTAAGCAATCGGTAAAGTAAATAAACGATTTTTATGATTATTATTATAATTAAATCGGCATTGTTCACATCGTTCATCGACATCGTTCATTAAGTTGGCATTTTACTACAATCCACGAATAAAAAACCATAGAAGTATTTCGTCATATAAAATTCACTCTCAAAAACGGCCAATGTTTCTCGATTAGTCTTTACCAATGAAATGAGCGCAAGACGCGGTAGATTAAATCACTCTGTGGTTGGTTCTTTCTGTGCGTTGGTTGGGCGATAGTAAGTGACAGCGTGTTTATGATTGGTTTTGTACGAAAACGTCAAACCATTGACTTCATGACCAGTTGAAATATCTAGGTACCTCGCAAGATGGCGGTCTGACGGTGGCAGGTGCATAGATATTTTACCGGGTAATACTCAACTGACTTCGATTCGTAACACAATTGACGAGCCCCGCCCACCTTCCCAAATTGAACGTGGGGTCATTTTTTAGCGCTAATTAGACATCTATATTTCGAACTATCACTGACTACAATGCATTAAAAAAATGTAGCGCCAGGAATGGCGCATTTTAAAAATAACCCTGTATAGGTAACAATTTTGAAGCAAGTAGGTGCCGGGTTGGCTTAACGACCTAACATAAAAAAATCGCTTTGACGCGAGCTTTAGCCTCTCGTGAAATACAGTTTGTCGCGGAAATAAAAAACAAGCGACTGGCACAAGAGCGGCGGCTGTTAGAACAATACGCAATTATGAAACAACAGAAAATGTTAAGCACAGTTGGAGTTTTTTGTTTCGTTTAATGAAAAACGTCGTTTTTACAGTTTATTACGCTCCCGTACTCACCTTATAATGAGATGCTTATTTCAAAGAAAAAAGAGGAAAAATTCACAGATTTCGTGCCTCACACGACTATGGATTGCAAATGAATCGAGTCATAAATGTCATGTGAAAAATGTCGTTATGACTTTTTAACTTTTTTTTTAAAGGTAACTTTAACGCTATCTACTTAGTCTTAGGCTCAAATCATAGCTGATTAAATTGTCCACAGAAATTTTTCTCAAAATTTTTAATATTTCTTCATTTCCAAAATATCGAGCGCCAAAAACCAAAATTCGGAAAAAAATAATTTCTTTCTTTCACTATTTCGGCCATAACCTATTCGTTTTTTACTTTCTCGAATAAATATTTTTGCCCCCTACGCGTCTTTGGAGCTGTTTTGAATATCACTCTCTGAGATATAAGTGGATCGCACTTTTTCGTGAAATTGGAGCCTACACTGGAGCGAACGAAAAGACATTTCCAATGTGAAATGGGTGATGGGAAGCGTCCGGACGGTCTCACTTTGGTTCCGTGGGAGAGGGGTCGATGCATGCTCTGGGATGTCACTTACGCCATCACATGTGGGCTATACGGCTGTAACTACTGGCTACATAATACAGCCAGTTAATGGGCAGCTATTTTTTGTGCCTCTGGTTTTAGTAACCACTGTGGTCTGGGGTTTTCAGGGGAAAGCCTGTATTATAGGGATAGGGCGTCGTCTGAGGTACCGTGGCTTGGACGGTAGCGGTAGCTCTGGGGCATATTTGATGCCAAGGATCTCCCTTGTTGTCCAGCGCGGCAATGCTGCCAGCGTTATGGGAACCTTTGGATCGGACATGTCTCGGGGCGGTTTACATTTAGGTACAGCGATATCATTCCGGTGCAAAAACCTCACTGCAAAGTGGGTTACTCTGGGCTGCAAGTGATGTAAATTGCTTCGGCCAGATGTCGCTGCCTGTACGTAATACAGAAAACTTTGTAAAGAGGCTCGAAATTTCACTGATGCCTGCACTTGCCTATTACCTCAGTTGGGAGAGCGCTAGTACGGTTAGCCAGAGGTCGCGGGTTCAAGTCCCGGCATGGGTGGAATTTTTAGCCTCTAAATAGGTTTTTAATATTTGTCCAGTTGTAAAGTGTGACTTTTTTTCTATTTAATAACATAAGATAACATAACACAACACAACACAACATAACATAAACTCACGCCTGTATCCCAGAGGGATAGGCAGAGACCAGGGACTGCCACTTGCTACGAAAAAGTACCCGAAACCGGCGTGCGTGCATGCATGAATATTGAAGTGATCTGTCTATTTAATAAATATATGTAATTTAATGTCAAACAGTTTTTTTAAGTAGCCATGACTGTGTCCCACTGCTGGGCAAAGGCCTCCCCTTTAGATTTCCACACGTCCTTGTCTTTGGCCAACTCTTCCCACCCAGGCAAATATTTCGTCAGGTCGTCACACCATCTCCGGTCTGCCACATCGCCGGTAGCCATCGCACGGCACACAATCAGTGACCATTTTTGTCCACCTTTCCGGGTCCATTCGTCTGATATGGCCAGCCCAGCCAGGCAAAAAGTACAAAGAATAATTTCACACAAAAATCAGTATTAAAAAAAATGTGACTTTTCTACCAATGAAAATTCTACTTAATTGACATAATTGGACGAAATTTGACATACCGATAAAAGGTCGTGGCTTGTGTTTTGCATTAACTTTTACTTTTCACCAACAACAAATTAGGACATTGTCACCACTGCATATATTATTAATGTTTTGCCTTACGCTAAATGTACATTTTCCCTTGTAACTGTTGTTGTGTTGAATGTATGTCTGTCTGTCTGTTCTCGGCCTAGCTCAGAGACGATTAGTTCTAGAAAGCTGAAATTTGGAATAGACAATACATTTTAATCACGCTGACAAAACGATAGATTTTTATTTTATTTGGTATACAAAACAGATCACAACCATTACATGTTATAAAAGTAATACTATGACATGAGTACTAAGTTGTGTTCTAAAGCATGCACACACAACATTGCCGGATGTAATTTTGGGTATCTTAATAAAGTTTTAAGTTTTAGGGATAAACATTTTTGTTAAAACCATACAACTCGATGAATTCAGGATTTTGGCTGAGCATCTCTTAAACTTAGCGTGACCTCCTCAGCCCTGACCTTGAAAATAACAATTAAAAATCATTGTTATTTTTAAGGTCAGGATTGAAGAGGATAATGTGCGTTGAAGATATCGACTTCCCAGCTAATTAGTGGCCACAACTTCAAAAAAACTCAAGACAGTAGCAGGGCTAAGTAGGCTTTACAAGTTAATTAGTCGCCTATTACTCGGCGACCAACTTTTAAAGGAAAACCTCGTACAAATTCCATTGAAAATTACTTCGATGATGTTCCGTAAAGCTGGTAAAAACCCCTCGTACAGAACCGTACACTGCGCGTGGCCCGACACACACTTAGCCCGTTTTTAAAGCTGAAACAGGTTCTAGTACACTTACAACTTGTTAATCTCTTTTGAACAGCTGTCAAACCCTAATCTAACCTAATGTTCTTTGTTATCATACTATGCCGGGTAGACGCATGTCAGGAGCAGAATACTTTAATATAATTAAAAAGGTATGTTTGTTGTGTCCAAAAGTTACTTTTAAGGGACACATTGAAAAAAGTTCCAATATCTAATGTTACTTTTATGTCACAAAACGATTGTAAGGGCCTTCCTGAATCACATAATTAACATTGAGCCAGGAGTCGAAATACAATCCTGTATACAGATACGTCCCACCATAAACTGACAAAAGCCGGCCAATAGTATCCGACTGGCCCTGTTGAGACGCGCACATTGCCGCTCAAATGGCCGGATGTGGCCCGCTTTAACGTCTCGTTTCCGACCTCGCCCGGCCATGTCGACTTTATCTCTACTACTTGAGTCCTTTACCTAATATGTTGTAGTTTTCTATCATAAAAGTCGGGTTTGGACGCGAAAGTGAGGGTATAAAAATAAAAAATGTATTTCAATGTAAATTCCAACCATTTCTTGGTTGTCAATGTCGAATAACAGAGCGGCGAAAGTAATTTTCAAACGGGTTCCATAACAAAAGAGAACGAGGGGCAGAGCGAAAAAGAGGTGGCTTGACTGCATAGAGGAAAATCTTAAGAAGATAGGGGAGGTATTTGCATGGAAAAAAGATGCAATAGACCGAGCGACGTGGAAGAATAATGTTGAAGAGGACAAGACCCACACGGGTTGTAGTAGAAGTTGAAAGAAGAATAGAACATTGTTCACCGAGGGGAGAAAACGAACGCGTTTAACAGAAATAGAACTTTCTCCCGAGTGATACATGGTGCTTTATACTAGACCTACGAGAAAAAATAAAATTATTTAGAATAATATAATAATAATAAATAAAATCGTTTATTTCAGGCTTTACCCATATAAAAGTTAGTACATACATTTACACAAAAAATATGAATAAAAATATATCACAAGAGTTAGATACATAAAACTTAACTAATCACTTAAAATTAATGTGAAGGGTGCGAGAGACAGCGACGGTTACCTATCTTACGGCGGGGCTGGGAGCCACAACGTGCAGCCCCACCCAGTGCCTCAAAATAAATAAAAGCGCACTGTTAAATTATCAATTTAGTGAAAAACAAACAAAATTTAACAAAACAAAACAAATTGCCGCGCTTGTTTTTTTTCGTAGCGCAGAAAAAGGTTGCCAGTCTCCTTTCATTGAAAATCGAGTAAAAAAAATCCCACCTCTTTATTCTAGTTATTGAAACATATGAAATATATGAAACCTTTTTGCGATTTGACGTTTGTATTTTTTATGTTCGCTGCTAAAAAACAAAAGAACGCTGGCAGGGCAGGAATGGATTTCGGATTTTCATATCACGGATTCACGGATGACACTCCTGTTAGATAAGATAAGATAATAATTTATTAAATTGCCACAACATACAAAGATATTACAATTTACAGGCAAAGCATGCTTACAGTCTATGCAAATAACAATAAAACAACACTTATGATAAATCCAAATAAGGAGGGGATTTGCCCTTGTTAAAGATTAATATTAATTTAGCAAGGGTGTCAGCTCGTCTCCCAACCTAAATGTACTGTACCAAATCTTTATATTATATAACATCACTATAATAAATAGGTTTTTAATATATCTATATCCAAGAAATTATTATTATAAGTATATGGTTTGTATGGTTTATATGGTAATTTCAACTCGATACCTCCACGCGTTCCCAAGATAAATGCTCTTAACAGACAGACGGACGGACGGACACAAAGTGATCCTATAAAGGTTCCATTTTTCCTTTTGATGTACGTAACCCTAAAAAAAGTGTAAATTAAAACGAAAAAAAAAAACGGCCAAATGCGAGTTGGACTACACGAAGGGTTTCGTACCGTTATCTATACAACATTAGACACAAAGATCGAGAAAAAACGGCCCATAAATATTTATTTAATTTTAATTTCATTATTTATTTTTGAAACGGATATAGAACTAAATATTATGTGAATTTTTCAAGCGTCTACCTGTTGCCGTTATTAATATCGAGCAAAAAATATTTATTTTATTCTGTTTTTAGTATTTGTTGTTATAGCGGCAACAAAAATACATCATCTGTGAAAATTTCAACTGCCTAGCTATCACGGTTCATGAGATACAGCCTAGTGACAGACAGGCAGACAGACAGACAGATAGACAGACAGACGGACAGACGGACAGACAGACAGACAGACAGACGCACAGTGAAGTCTTAGTACTAGGGGCCCGTTTGGCACCCTTCGGATACGGAACCCTAAAAACGTATGGAGACTGCTTGCGCATGTGAACTGTTTATTCAGAAAAATAAATAGGGGCTACGTGAAATGTCATAAGTTAAAATAAAAGGCCCTACTTTAGAATTAATTTCCGTAGAGAAAATAGTACATAACTGAATCGTGTCTTAGTTTGTGTTAAGTTCTGAGTAATATAAAACAAAGATAAAGATAAAGAGCTTTATTTTTAAAACATGTGTGTTGTGTTTGAACAAGGTGGTGTTTTTGAATAAGGTACAGAGCATGTTTTGCCTGTGAGGCATACAAATTTATACATTTAATATATAGTATATTAAATGTATAAATTTGTAACGAAACGTTTAAATATTTATGCATTTAATATTAGGGGTTAAAGTATGAAATTGCCGATTTGTACTGAAAATCTAAATTGTTTATTTTTAAAATTTTTAACAAATTTATTTAATCAAAATAGTTGCCATTATTATCTATACATTGCTGCCATCTAATGGGAAGGTCATTAATGCCTTTGCGATAGAACTCCGACGATCTAGACTGCACAAACTGTGTGAAAGCATTTTGTACTGCCTCCTGGGAAGAAAACTTCTTGTTACGTAGATAATTGAATCGTGTGATTTTAAAACAACACAAGTCACATGTGTTTTTAAAATAACACTTGCCCATTTTTTTTTATTAAATTATTTACACCTACCTATTGATTTACATTAGAAAAAAAAATTGTAGTTTATTCATACAGAAATCAATATAATATGCTAAAATATTGCTGTTGTAGATATTAGTATTTGAATAAAACAGTTTTTTCTATTTCCTGCAAAGTTGTAATGAAAGGACATGTGTCGTTTTAAAATCACACGATTCAATTGTCCAAATCACGAATAAATGGTAGTCCGTTGGAGCAAGGTCTGGTGAATACGGAGGATGACGAATGGTTTCTAACTGCAGTTCCTGAAAGGTCAAAATGGTTTCTCGTGCTGTGTGAGGTCTCGCGTTGTCGTGGAGCAATAATGGTGAAGATCGATTCATGATTATTTTTTATTTTATTGATTTGACGCAAGTGAGTCAATATTGTGGGTAAGGTAACGTTAAACCATGCCGCTAATTCCTGGGCAGTTTGACTAGGTTCGGCTTCCACTATCTCTCTTAATTCATCGTTATTCACCTGTGTGGGCGGTCTTCCTCGTGGCTCGTTCTTTAAGTCGAAATTTCCATCACGAAAGCGTTTAAACCAAAATTGCACGGTGCGTTCATTAGTAGACCCCTCTCCAAACGCAGCATTGATATTGCGGGCTGTTTCTGCCGCGTTAGTTCCGCGTCGGAACTTGTATTCAAAAATCACTCGAATTTTCGCAGTATCCATCTTTCTTGTCTAAATTGAATAACAAAAACAATTGAAAGTCGATATTCAAATGTTTTACATTTTTTAAAAAAAGAACATCATAGAAACCATTTGAAAAAAGTTTCATTCGAAAACCTCAAACCATGAAGATTCTATGTCAATTCAAAGAACCTATTGCAATAAAACGGCAATTTCATACTTTAACCCCTATTATATACTGTAATAAATGAGATAGAACGCAGCCGTACGCCGCCCCCGGGTCCCGCAACCTCACCCCCGCTAGCGCCCTCTGGGCATACGGAACTGTCAACAAAACGCAATCGCCGCCGCCCGACTCGCTATTTGTAATTTGTATTAGTTTCTTTGTGAAAACAGGGATATCTGACTTCAGGCCCTGATTTATGTACTCTTACTGTTGTGTGCACAATAAACGAGGACTCAGTGGTGTTCCTCACAAGAGTGGTTGCAGTTTTCTTCCCCAACACGCCTGGCATAGAAGAACCCCCGCATTATAATACCTAATTAATAAAATAACGTATTTAGAATCTAAATTTCTACTACTTACAATCGCAAGCGTACAAAAACAGGAATAATAAAATACATGTGTCCATAAATTGAAATTAAAATTAAATTAAATTAAAATGTCAATAGATTGAAATTAAATAAATTGAAATTAAGAAATTAAATTATTTTCAAGTAATAAAATGATTGGCCAGTCACGTACTCAAATAAATATTATAATAAATTCTTGAGTTTACGTTTGAAAGAGTTTAAGTTCGACTGTCTTAAGAGACGGGGTAGCTTATATTATAAATGACATGCCCATGCAGAATATGCTTTTCTGCATGAGCGTTGTATAAGCTCTACTGCTCGCTGACTTATTTGTGAAACTCTTCTGTTCAAAGTACCAAAAAAATAAAACTTAGCAGCAAAGGGCGAGTTAAAAACACTACAACCTATTATTAAGATTCTTTATTGCACAAAACACATGTTTGATACAAAGGCGTACTTAATGCTAAATAGCATTTTCTACCACTCAACCTTTGGTTTGTGGATGATGGCTGGGTGGGTAGTGCATTTAAATACTAAAGTACTCTTGACATACAGACGGTCGGACGGACCACAAAGTGATCCTATAAAGGTTACATTTTTCCTTTTGAGGTGCGTAACCCTAAAAAAGTGTAAATGAAAACGAAAAAAAAAAACGGCCAAGTGCGAGTTGGACTACACGAAGGGTTTCGTATCGTTATCTATACAACATTAGACACAAAGATCGAGAAAAGATACAAAGGCGTGCTTAATGCTAAATAGCATTTTCTACCAGTCAACCTTTGGTTTGTGGATGATGGCTGGGTGGATAGTGCATTTAAATACTAAAGTAGGGGGGGACCAGGGTTATACTTATATAAATAATCGATAAACATGTACATAAACATTATTATAATAACATACATAAATAATGAAATTAGCGAAGGGCAAGTTAAAAAGGTAGGTACGTACCTATGTATCTGTGATTGTATGTTAGCAAAGTAATGCCATGTAAAATGCTCATAATCAGCTTAAATACGTCCCACTGTAGGGCAGAGGCCTTCTCTCTATGATGGGCTTAAACACCACGCATGCCCACCGCGGATTGTCGATTTCAAGCGCTGAGGTACGTGAACACCTCAGACAGTCAAGTCTCCTCACGATCTTTTCCTTCACCGTTAGCGAGCAGTATTGCTACTCGTACAATAACTTCGTAAAATGCTCAAGTACCTACTTAAAAATCGCTACAAAATCTGAGCTCCAACTGCCAAACGTCAACATTCGAAGTCAAAGTAATATCTTGCAACTGTTATTAATGAATGACAGAAACATCATAATTAATATTTAAATACACTTTGATGAATATCAGCGCTAATTTAAAGTAAGTTAATAATTTATATCTGCCGACCGGCCGCGGCGCGTCGACAAACATGATTAATTATAGTGAATTATGGAGCTCTAAATTCCCCTTGAAAAGGCTAACGAGGCAGGAGGATGCTTTCTCGCGGTACGGTGACCATGGCTGCCATTACTTACATTACTGCAGAATCCGGCTTGAAGACAACTGTATTACTATGAAGATGGCAAAGGTTGGGAGGATTGAGGAGGGGGCTTTGTTAACTGTGGTTTGGTGTTTACAGGCGAAAGCATTCATTAAAGAGGTAGGATGACAACCGAGGAACTGTGTTGGACTATCGATTTGGTTTGTGTTGGTCGCGTAATAATATCTACTACATACATACATCATCATCATCATCATCACCAGCCATTTGACGGCCACTGCAGGACATAGGCCTCCCTCACGGTTTTCTAAGTTTGCCGGTCATGTGCCGTCCGCATCCAGCGACTCCCTGCCACCGTAACCAGGTCGCTGCGTAAATACATATCCAAAAATTGTTTTTAAGCCAATTTATATTGTAGCATGTTAATTATTATTGTATAAATACAGACTTCTGAAAAAATATATAATGTATTTACGTAATACAGAAAAGTTTGTAGAGAGGTTCGGGTTCAAGTCCCGGCATGGGTGGAATTTTCAGCATCTAAATAGGTCTTTAAAACTTTTATTGCACTTTAAGAAATAGTACAATGCGGCGGTCTTAATGCCATAAGCAATAATAATAATACTGGTATAGATTACATATATAAACTCACGCCTATATCCCAGAGGGGTAGGCAGAGACCAGGGACTGCCACTTGCCACGATCCTGACGCTCGTTGTAATAAATTAATAATAATAAGTAATAACTTCGACACAACAAAATCACTTGTCCTGGTCCCAAACTAGGATGCCCTGTGATATGGTAACCAGGCAAGGACATCACAAACATGGGAATACACCCAGACTGAGGCCATGTATACAAATGGATAGTCCATTGTCATGTAATGTGGATAGTTCTTAATACTGCCAGCGTTATGGGAACCTTTGGGTCGATATGTGTCGGGGCGGTTTTATTAACTAGTTTGGTGTTGTGTGTATTTTTATTTTGTTGAATTTATCTACTTACATATTACTTTCGGAGATTTCGCCTTATTAAAATTAAATTAAATTTATAGAAGATCAACCTTCACATTTTTTTAACAACATAACTAAGTCGAGTCCACGTATAAACGATAGATTTTTATTTATTTATTTTCTGCCAAAAAACTTAAAGCTAACATTACAGGGAATCCCTATTGCGTTAACAAGTTTTAGAATTAATTATTCTAATTAACTTAAAGTAACCTAATCCATTTATAAACTAGCATTAATAGACACACAAAATACTACTTACTATAACACAACACAAAAAGAGTGACTTTTGTAAATTCATTCAGAGAACAAAAAAATAAATGTGTACTCTCTGCGACTCGGTTTAACGTGCCTAAAATCCGTGTGAGAGGTGCGTTTTATTTCCGTATCTGCATTTTAATGCCCGTATTATATTACTCCGCGCTTATATTTCTTCTGACTCGGAATTAGTAACATACAGTATCCTTTCCGCTTTTTCGTTTTTTTCTAAATAATTGTTTTGTGTGGAAGTTACTATTATTATTTTCTTCTGTTTAACTTTTTTACAGTTTTTAGTTATTTACAGTAAATCCGGAGTCATCAGAAAAATCATGGTCACCCTAGTAGCCGATGAAGTGAATTGCGCCCAAGAGTGTTTTGATGTCGCTGCTTAAAGTAACTTAAAACGACACTCACTCACCTCTCAGGGCGACCGTCCCCTGCTGCAATAAGGGTTTATCCACAGTACTTCGGAATAAACCCTGTATATTTTTAAGGTAAGAGACTACAATACTATCGCATAAAAAACCCCGGCCATGGGAAACGGGCTTTTTTGGACTTGAACTATCTAACTCAGCAAGCATTTGAGGATTATTTTAGATTGAAATCGTGCCGCCTGCCCGTGGCCCGTTGCAACGTGGTAGCCCTTTAAACTGGTTCTGAATTGCTCTCCTCCAAATTTAATATATTTGCGGGCGCTTCAATATAAGAAGAGCCTTTTATATTCATATTCATTTATAGCAGTCATGTTGTACATAGGATGGTATCATTACATTACTTGGATCATACCTGATGCCCTTTAGGGTGGAAGCGGCTGAAGTGGAAGCGGCGAAAGTATTAAAGTAATGACGTTAAATAAAAGGGCAGGATCTAAAGATAAAAAGGGGAGAGGTAAAAATGAACGCTCGCGATCAATTGAATTATTAATAAAAAATTAATTGAGGGCGCGCTTAGGAATAATAAGATAAGAAAAGAATATTCTTTATACCTACCATTCCCACTCTAAAAAGCTTATTTATTCACTGAAAACATTGAATAAAAAGGCCTTCTAATCACTATTTTGGTGTTTGAATTTAGAACACACCAATATATTCGACCGCCATCTCAATGCTTATACACCCTCCTTGCGCGAAAAATTCTCAAGATTTGATTGGTCGATATTTGCGACAAGGAGTATAGCATTAGAATAAAAACTGTTTTGTGTTGTTTACTGCCATTACAGAAAAAAAAATTAACCTTCCCTTTTTTTCATTAAATGTCTATTTTCGCTTAAAATATTTCATTTCTCGTAGTCATGGTATAAAGTATAGTATGCAACTCTTGAATAAAGTACGGATTTACATTGAGGGTCATGAATCACTGGCGTCGGTCAGGATTCTAACACGTGAATCATTCGCTACGCTCGTGATTCAATCATCATGAATCACTCCCTACGGTCGTGATTCAGTTGTTAGAATCCTTCACTTGCTCGTGATTCATCTATGGCCCTCGCTTTAAATCCGTTCTTAATCACTAATTGTATAATATACTATTATTGCATACCGAAAACAGAATAACGGATAACTGAAACAGCAGTTACAAAAGAAAAGATACAATTGGTGGCCTATTGCTAATAGAAATTAATATTGATAATATTGTGATCGTTTTAAATTCAAAGGCTCTTGGCTAGTTTTTGAATGAAGTGGAATAATTAAGTTTTGTAATGAAAAAAACTTGCAATGTTCTATGACTTTAAAAATTTCACTTATAATAATAATATCTACACAACAAAATTATTAGTCGTGGTCCCAAACTAGGATACCCTGTGCTACGGTAACCAGGCAATCACAAACATGGAAATACACCGAGGCCATTGGGAGTCGAACCCACGACCTCTATGTTGGTAGTCAGATATTTATGGCTCGCTACACTAACCTACAAATAACTTGATCCTAATTATATGGCTTAAGAAGACCATTCATCACCATAATACTAACACTTAGAGGAAAACCTTTACACTATAGGTACACGCACGAGTGGGTGCCAGTAATAGGCAACTAATTAATTAATATTTTTTCTTTCATCGGCCTTTATTTCGCGCCTTGTTTTCGGAGCTCATGTGTGTATTTCTGTCCGTTTCTGTGCTCCACCATGACTTTAGTTTCCTTTTTATCACATCAGAAATGAGTCATAAAAATACATGAGACTTTTCTGAGATTGTCGGCGCGCGATACAATTGTATTAATTAGAACGATGTCTGGAATGAAAGCCAGTTCAATGTATGAGCTCTAGGTTCTAGAGTAATTATGTAAACTCTGTTAATTAAGGACTTTCAAAAGACTAAGTTTCGAGTGTTTTTGTCCATTTTTTCTCCAAAATTATCTAGATTTTGAAATGGACACCTAGTTTGACTTATAACGTTCATTAAGTAACGGTTTCTGTGCTAGTTTGAATAAAACATTTTTCTAATTTGAATTTTGAGCTATGATGATGTCTATTTTATTTCGAATGTAATGTAATAAGCTCAGTCAACTGAAAGCGATCTTTAGAAAGTATTGAGATTTGACTGTGAATACGACCGTGGCTTGCATTTCAGACAGCTTAGCAGAATACTTAGCTTGGTCTCTTCCATCTCTTCTTCTTCGTCGTTCCCTCATGACACAGGATTTTGATCATGGGTCGCCAGTTTCCACAGCGAACGGTTTTTCCGCCACATGGACCGCTGGTACATGCTGCCACGGGCTGCCGCTTATATGGCGTTCGACCATCTTGTCGAAAAGCGCGGATCCACCGTTGTGGGCACGATGGGCATGCCCATAACTATAATAGACTTGTGACGTGACATTTTAGTCACTAGTTCGAATTGAAAGTCACCCTCTAGTTGATCGAAGTATTGGTTGAGTTTGCCAACTATCTTATGACTCGTATTACAGCTGTGTTAAAAAAAATACGGGGAGGGGCTAGCGTCCCATGCTAGCCATGCCATGCTGAGACTTTGTAATTAGGATTTGCACTATCAGCATTTCAGTACATCTAGCCTTATAATTTGCCTCAGTTAGTTCATAATGGACGTACCTCTGTAATCATAAGCAGCCTCTATATACGTCCCACTGTAGATAGATAGATAGATAAATCATTTATTTACATAAGTCACACACACGTATACAAAGCACAAACACATCTAATTACAAGAAAACAGCACAAAGAACACATAGTTCAAAGCAGAAGTACACATGAGGAGCAAAAGCATTTAGATTTTAAATACATGGTGCGGTAATGTACCAATTGGTGAAAAGAGTCGCAACGTAGGTGTGGCAAATGTAAATGGGCTCCGACTTAGCGTGTGCTCAAAGTTTGGGACAAACTTCAGCGCTGATATTCTGGCGGTACCCGGTGTGAGCGGCATGCAGCGCCAAGAGGTGAGGTAGTCAAAGTGGTAGACCGGCGTAAAATATATTTGTAATGTCAGAATAAGTATATAATGTCATGCTGGTATGGCTTGTATTATTATATAAGTGTAGCATTAGAAATAATTATAAAATATTCGTGTAAAATGTCCATATAAATCCAGGTACTAGAAAATAAGTTTGAACTTTGTATAAACTTTGTGCACTCAAAATCACAGATTATGAAATAAATTGTAAATACTAATTGCTGAATAATGAAACATGAAATATCGATATGTTATTATTTTAAGGGTTGGCCAGGAATACAAAATGAAAATGTAGGGCACAGGCCGTCTCTTAGGGAGAGAGTATGGGCTTAATCACCACGCGTGCCCACCGCAGATTGGCGATTTCAAGCGCTGAGGTATGTGAATAGCTCAGACACTCAGGTTTCCTCACGGTGTTTTCCTTCACGTTGGCGAGTGGTATTGCTACTTTAACTTCACAAATGTACAAAACTTAGAAAACAAAGTCATAGATACATACCCGCACTGGACCTCGAACCTGAGTCTCACGCTTCCGAGCCCAATGCTCTACCCACTGGGCTACCACCGCATCACCTCTGTAATGCCTCTTTAATAATGTGCTGATTATGTAAATAAATGAAGTCCTAATGCAGTGCAATGCCTTCTCTCCTCTGAGAGTGGGCTTAATCACTACGTGTGCCCACCGCGAATTGGCAATTTTAAGCGCTGACATACGTCAACACGTCAGACGCTCAGGTTTCCTCACGATGTTTCGCTTCGCCGTTAGCGAGTAGTAGATAGATAGATAGAGAACACTTTATTGCACAACCAGGTGCAAGAACTACAAATAAAAAATAAATAGTATAGACCCTATACTTTACGTAAATTAAAAAGCAAATGGTTGCTATGTTCGAACGCGAGACCTTACGCATGTGAAGCAACAAGTCAAACAAGTGGCAAGCCCCAGTCTCCTACCCCTCCGGGGTACAGGCGTGAGTTTATGTATGTATATATGTAAGCAACAACTCTATCACCGCACTGATTGATAGGCTGGACTCAACTATCTCATCGTCATGATCGTGGCAAGTGGCAAAATCTGCCACAATGCCTGCTGCACGCTACCGCGATAAATATTTTACTCCTATCACAAAGCGCTATCATGCTTGAAATAAAAAATAACTAACAATTAACTACTTAAGGCGGGTTCAAACCCGCAATACGTAACAAGGCTCAATTTGGTTTCCGCCTGCTCAGTACCTAGTTAATGCTCAGCAGTCGGTTTGTTAACCAATAACCCGACTGCTCCCCGCCGGGGTACAGGCGTGAATTTATGCACGAACGGATGTGTATGTCTCTTATTACATCACTGGCTTTAAATGCAGATGGTACCATGTCATATGGTTGACAGATTAAAATGAGGATTCACCCAAGTGGCAATTCAAAGCTTCTCGTGTAATTTGGGTCAGCTAGCTCGCCTGCTTGCAGTTATCACATTAAAAAAAAACTCGCTGAAAACCAGACTAGACATTTTAAAGTCAATAAGAGCTCTAGGCTCTTAAGAGCGTGTTTGACCTAAGCATTTCATGCCGCTTGTACATTTTATATTTTTTTGTGATTGTGAATATTGAACTACATTTTGGATAAATGTAGGAAATAGGTACGTTTATAAGTACTAGGATATAAAATTCCGGACATTTTGCGGGCATTTTATACTTCGGTTTTGATAGAGTAAAATGGTTTTAGACGTTCTTAACTTCACAAACTATTTTTCGATATCAGCAACTAAGTATAGGTATGAAAATTTTAAAGTATGTAAAATGTTTGTGAAAAAAATTCTGTTATCTATATTTTCCTTATCTCAAAAGTATGCTAATTCTTTTACAATCGTAAAAAATTGCAAAATCACCCGTAACTCAACTGAGTAACGTACGCGCATGTAAAGGTTGACGTTAACGAGACGGGACGGAACGCACTTTCAGGCACTTATCCGCAATCTTCCACAAGAGTCAATTTTTAGGGTTCCGTACCCAAAGGGTTAGGTTAGGTTAGGTTAGGTTGTGCGTCCATCCGTCCGTCTGTCACCAGGCTGTATCTCATGAACCGTGATAGTTAGACAGTTTAAATTTTCACAGATGATGTATTTTTGTAATTAAAACATTTTTGCAATTGAATTCAAATGTAGTGTAGATAATGGTACGGAACCCTTCTTGCGCGAGTCCGACATTACTCACCGTTATTTTTTATGTAGCCTATATACTTTCCACTACAGGGTACAGGCCTCCTCTGAGAGAGAGAGAGTAGGGGCTTAATCACCACGCGTGCCCACCGGGGATCGGCAATTTCAAGCGCTACGGTATGTGAATATTTCAGACACTCAGGCTTCTTTACGATGTTTTCCTTCGCCGTTAGCGAGTAGTATTGCTACTATAACTTCACAAATGTACGTAGTTTAGGGAACGAAGTCATTGTTACATGCCATGGATTCGAACCCACGACCTCCCGAATGAGAAGCCGGCGTTCTACCAAGAACAACATATATAAGAGTCCATGACTTTGGAAAAAAAAAACAACGGTAAATGCACATTTTTATAATTACATTCTTCACAGCATAACATAAGCTCACTTTTATCGAAAAACGGGGGTTATTCTCGTAATAATATACTTACAACTTTTGGTATAAGGGAAACTCCGAAGTTCCGTAAAGCCTATCAGCTGTTCCATGCATTTTAATACGTTTAGGATATGCCCAAACATATGGGGATTTTGGTATACACTGTATACCTATAGATTTGGGCATTTGACAACAGATTTACTGACACGATACACTTTTTTTGTACGCACTTTGGCCAACTGACAGCTGTCAACGTTAACACGTTGTTAGTGTACGAGAAACGGGGCGTATTCAACAGCTAGCTCATTTCTGACCTTACTTAAGGCGATTCGTGGAGAAGATTTTTATTAGCAGGTTCCGGTCAGGAAATAGTCAGTGTAATCGACTTTCAGCACGGCCGGTTTTACATTGGACGACAAATGCAACTGCATGACATCGGTGGACCAATACCTAACAACGTTGGCACAAAGACCTTAGTAAATGTGTAATCTTTTAACTTTTTTTTAAGTAGCCTATTTACGTCCCACTGCAGGGCACAGCCTTCTCTCAGAGAAAGAGTACGGGCTTAATCACCACGCGTGCCCACTGCGGGTTGGCAATTTCAAGCGCTGACGTGTGTGAACACCTCAGGCCCTCGGGTTATCTTTTAGCTATACTAAAATAAAACTTTCGTAAGCACTACACATTCTTAACTTCGTTCTGCAATCACATGTACCTGCTTGAAGTTTTGTCGGAAAAGTCCGACCAGGTTTTTCTTCTAACTTATTCGAAGAATTAAGGAATTCAGTGGGACATAGTAAAATAAAAATATAAAAAAACCAAGACTTAATTGCAAACGGGCCTTACCGTACTAAACACATACTCATTCAATCACACTCGACACAAACTTACACTAGCACACAAGTATCACTCACACATACTAACACACGCCACTTTCTACACGCAGTAGATATTTATTTATCTTTTTCTATTACTCCTCTTTTAACATTAAGGGTGATATACCTTTAACCCTAGAAGTCCGACCAAAATTCGATATTTCCTTCGCATGCACGATCGGATTGCTCCGACCGCCCGAACCAACTCAGTACCTGCCGTGATCTATCTGGAGACGACCGTGTCGATTCGGTAAGTGTCACGATTTTGTCCTAATAACGATGTTGCACGTCCATTTGCCGCATGTTTGTTGAAGGTTTTGTCTCCTTCCAAGTTAGACTGGATCTTTAATCGCAATTTATCGCAGCATTCGCTACTTATATAGTGTCATTGCGAGCCAGGATCTAGCAAACATATAATCATGACATCTCGGCCATCTCGACTAGTTGCGTAAGCCTTTGCTGTTGGCAGAACTTGTGTTCTGCCTGCCACATCTTGCGTAGAAGACGTCGTACAGTATAAGCACTTAGTGGGACTCAAATCTTTGGTAGATTCCTCTTTAATTTTATGTGAGATGTCTACCACCTCTTGTGATACGGTCTTCTCAGTTAGCACTGCATTTGTGTGTAGGTGTGCTTGATCGGTCTTCTCAGTTAGCACTGCATTTGTGCGTAGGAGTGCTTGAGTAGGTTCCAATACAAGCATTTTGTCATGTTTCCTTTTTTAGCGCTTTAAGTCGATAATACTGAAGTCGTTCTCAAAATTCTCGTTGTGTGTTGTGTTCAATTATAATAAATTCTCTGGTTGCTAGTGCCGATGCCGCTTTTTATATCTACAGTCCACTTTCTTCATCATGAGCCAACTTCTAACATATTGTTTTATTTTGTTACTTTTCTCCGGCAATACGTCTATTTTAGTAACGAAGATACAGTGGCATATCGTCAACAATTGAATCCAGATAAAATCGCAGTTATATTGGAAAATGTAAGAGAATGTATCTCCGCACCTTCTTTTTGTGTTCTGAGCTCCGCACGATACCGATTCTGAAGAAGAAGATTTTGTTTCTCAAGATGATTTCAGAAGTGACGTAGAAGTAAAGACGGTTGACTAAAAAGATGATACAAATCAAAATTGCGTGTATGAAGAAATAAGATAACCAAATCACCATGCTCCAAATGCGTCGTATCGCAAAGTGTCGTACAGCGTAAAACATTCCAATCATGGATGCAGAATACCAAACGATGGTACCTTCCTACTCCATAAAAGCTATTGTTAGGCAATTATCCAATTAGAATAAGAGAATAAGAATTGTCTCTAGGGAGGGTCATAAATTGTTGCCCACAATATAAACACACATGCCAATAAACTCAAGGCCGATGTACACCGCGGAATGTGGTGAATCCATAGCAAAAAAAAAGACTCATAGCGTGTAAAGATTTATAAAAATTCGATTCCTAAAACACTTTAAAAAGCCGATTAAAATGGTCTGTAGATGAGATTTTACAAGGAAAAGATGTATCCACAGATTAAATAATTTTGTATTGATGAATAATATATGAAGACTCTTGATTATTATCAATGACAAATAGATCCAATCACGGCTACTCAGTGCTGAGGATAAACACTGCTATTATGGGAATCATCATCATCATGATTCAGCCACAAGAAGTCCACTGCTGGACATAGGCCTCCTCCATGGATTTCCAAAAAGACCGGTTGGAAGCGGCCTGCATACAGCGTCTTCCTGCCACTTGGATGAGGTCATCATTATAGGAATGGGTGTAGAGTACTGGTGGCTTCTGGCCTTCGGGGTTGTGGACCACCGTGGAGCTGTTTCACAGAACTATAATTCATGGTTCACGACAGTGCGAAGTACATTGCGAAGTCGATTAAGCAACAGATTAATTAGTAGACACTGCTACGCAACGTACCTGAAACTGTCATAATAAACCACAAATTGTAATTTTATGCAACTCGGCTCTGGTGGAATTGGCGTTGTGCCGTTGTTGATCAGCACTCTTATTACGTAACTGTTCACTGTATTGGGTGATCCATTTTGAAGGTTTCAAATTGTCAAAATATGCATGTCTATGCATTACCCGACTGCGGCGGAGCCCAAAGAAGGTAAGGTGTTTGGCTCGCATGTATGTATGTAAGTACGTCCGATTCTATGTCCCCTGATAACTCCTTACAGAATGGTCAGATTTTGACAGATAAGATCTCAATCGATTCGCCGTGTTTGCGCGAGTGTCATTGGCTCTCTGAAATCAGCATAATTATTATCAACACAACAAAATAAATCACAAAAAAGACAAAAAAAAACCAAAAACCCGATTGAGTATTGAGTACAAATTGTGGCAATCGGCTCCTTGTTGCATACTACAATCGCCACCATCATGCCGCCGATGTAGCATGCGGCAGTCTATTTTACGCCGAGACAACATCGTGTTCTTATACAAACTGCGACAGTCTGCCACATAACGCAAGATGTTGCTATGACGCACGACGATCTGCGACGTTTTTAATTATTGTAGCATGCGGCCTTGTGGCATGCCGCAATGCCGCACAGTGTTGTCCCGGCGTAAATGGCCGGGAACAGCGCAGAGTGGGTAGACCAAAAGCGTGATGGCCGGACGATGTGGTCTGGTCGTCAGGGCCCGTGGATGCGAATGGCGAGAGACCGTGAAAGATAGCGTGTTGGGGAAAAGGCCTCTACCCAGCAGCGGGCAGAGGTGGCTGGTGATGATGATGATGACGATGAGCAAATTTGGGAAAATGATAAATGCAGGTTGGCTAGTCCATACAAGCACTTGTTTATCCCACAACCCTGCGAAAACTACAAACTCAGACGTTTCCACTAACAAACGAGCTACAGATCCGCTGATTGATCATATGCCAGTGTTTAGTTAAGCCACAACTTGTATGAGCGATAGTTATTTACTCTTCGTTCGTGCTATCAACGTGATGACGTAGGCACTACACGCTGTGTCAGCTGATAATTCCACGTTTAAAATAAATACAACTAGCCGATAGTGAAATCGTTGAAATATTTAACCCCGGTTTCTCGTGCACTAAGAATCTGTTAATCTACTGTTAATAACAATAATAGCTTCTACACAACATAATAAGTTGTCAATAGCTAGTTATACAACCCCCTCAACTCTCTGCGTAAGATTTCCTTAGAGATAAGGTACTCGTGTGACTATTTTCAATCAATGCAGTAGCGTTCTCCGAATCGAGTGGACATATTCACTAGTTTTATTTTAGAATTAGTGTCTTTAAAAAGCTCCTTGGTTCCCACCATAACTCGTCTGGCTGTCAGTTGCTATGTTTTGTATGCACTTCTACCAACTGACCGCTTTGCAGTAGATTAAGAGATTGTTAGTTTACGACCAACGTGGGGTGTAAGTCTGCTAGTTTTCTGGGTCGTCATTCATTCATTCGTTCATTAATTCATTCATTCATTCATTCATTTATTCATTCATCCAATTGATTCATGAATCTCATTGATTTAAGAATTAGGAATCCGTGATAGTGGATTACGTGACATTGAAAGTATGAGAGATTCTAAGCCTCATACTTATAAGCCAATTTAGCTTCATTTGAAAGAATATCTTGTTTCAAATTCATCATCATCATTCAGCCACAAGAAGTCCACTGCTGGACATAGGCCTCCTCCACGGATTTCCAAAAAGAACGGTTGGAAGCGGCCTGCATCCACCGCCTTCCTGCCACTTGGATGAGGTCATTTGTCCATCTTGTGGCTGGTCGTCCTACGCTGCGCTTGCCGATATGTGGTCTCCATTCGAGAACTTTTCTGCCCCATCGGCCATCAGTTCTGCGTGCTATGTGCCCCGCCCACTGCCACTTCAACTTACTAATCCGCTGGGCTATGTCGACGACTTTCGTTCGTCTACGGATCTCATAATTTCTGATTCAATCTTGTAGCGAAAGTCCGTTTGTGAAATGTTTCAAATTGCTTGGAGAAAATGTTCGATGACTTTACGATAAACGGTTTATATTCCAAAACGTCGTAAGATAATGTTTTTATTTGTATAGATATATTAGAATACGTTTCGAACACGGTGGATATTGAGATCTGGCAACCTCAAAAAATATTTTTATGGTTATATTTTGCATTCTATGCATGAGGGTTTCTTTGTTAGCTTCTTGTCCACATAATCTAATAATCTGAAACTAACAGCTTTGACGTTCATTAACATTTTGTTTTATAGCCTACCTAAATAAAAATTTTAAGTTTGAGTTTGTTGCGATAATTTCCATGTATACAAAAAAGTTTCACAGCAATGTACTTTTGAAGCATGTTCCTCATTGTTGATTTACATTTAAAGGAACTTTCATCTGATACGGAGTACATACAGCGCCGAGCGTATATTCGGCTCTATAATATAGTGACTTCAAAAGAAAAGAGTGATGGGTATTTTCCTGAATCCGCATTGTTAGGGATGTATACATTATTATCTAAGTACTTACGAGTGCCTATTGAGAATATTCGGACCAAAAATGCGTGTTCCAAGGGTGACTTTCCTTAATGATACGATATCTACTAGGTCTTCCCGCGACTTCGCGATTTAGGTAAATAATAGTGATATGTTATTATTTCAGAATACACAGTTCCAGATTACAATATAAATAGTGACCTAGTGCAACAAAAACAATATAAAATTCCTCAAGATATATTAGAGATACCACCGACGCGGTTTAAAAAATGTGTTAAGCATACTCTGTGCAGAAAAGCCTATTATAACATCAAGGATTATTTGGAAGACAAGGATGTCTGGTAATTAAATAATGTTAACAGGATAGTATCTAGTGTAGTGTAACTTTAAGTTGAAAACTCTGTTAATTAAGCAAACCTGTTTTGAAAAGAATAAATGTGGAGTTTCTTTGTGCTTTTTCTCCGCAAAATCTAATTAATTGTGAAACTAACAGCTTTGATGTTCATTAAGTAAACATTTTGTTCTTATAGTGAATAATTTTTTTTACTTTGACTTTGACTTTAATCATTTAGGTACAGCGATAGCATTCCGATGTAAGAATCCAACTGCTTCGCCAGATGCTGCCTGTACGTAATACAAAGAATTTTGTAAAAAGGCTCAAAATTTCACTGATGCTTGCACTTGCCCATTAGCTCAGATGGGAGAGCGCTGGCACGGCTAGCCAGAGGTCGCGGGTTCAAGTCCCGGCATGGGTGGAATTTTTGGCCTCGTTTTTAAAATTGTCCTCAGCACGGGTTAGCGCAATAAAAAGAATATAAATAGTAACCTGTGTATAAAAAGTAACCTGTGTCACTCTTTGATCCATCAGGGTCCTGATTCATCAATTATACACTTAAGGGTACGATGGCGCAGCAGAGAAACGGTCACATCGTGAGGAAACCTGGCTATTCACATACCTCTGCGCTTGAAATCGCCAATCCGCGGTGGGCACGCGTGGTGATTAAGCCCATACTCTCTCCCTGAGAGAAGGCCTGTGCCCTACAGTGGGACGTATACAGGCTGCTTATGCTAAGGGGTTATCCTATTTATCAACACAAATAACTTCGCTCCCGCCAGTTGTTGCTCTCATAATAAAAGCTGCTTGTATTTATGAATAGATTTTTTTTCTAGCCTATATGCGTCTCGCTGCAGGGCACAGGCCTTATCTCAGAGACCGAGTGAAAGAAAAAATCATTACGTACCAGTTTTGTATTTAATCGAAAATAAATATGACAAAAATAAAACCGCAAAATATAAACACATTTAAATCGTATATTTGAACCTATACCTATAGCTTTGACCATCCATCATTCCTTTACATTTTTATACAAAATCGTTTGTTACTTATCACATGCATATTTTTCTTAATAGACTAGACATTCTTATGGTATAAAATATACATTGTCGTATCCATGTCTAACGTCATTAAATGACCCGACGTAATGTCCCCTTTGCGTTGATGTTATAAATATCATTCTCAAGTTACTTAAATTCTTAGCAACATAGTATTTGACTACAATTACTCACTATTAAAATACTTTCGATGTCACGACAAACTCTTAACAAATTATATAAATAATTATTTTCACTATGCACATTTTACAAATCTAATATTTATAAACCATCTAATATGAAGTACAATAGACCAATTTATTTATTTAATCCACAGACAGGATACACAGGATAAAAATAAAGTTGTCATTTATTTCCATATTTGGGCTCAGAAATACAGAAATAGGATGAAAACTTTACAAGAAAAAAATTGAATAAAGTACACTATAATATACAATTTCCTAATAGTACAGAGCACAGTCAACATCAAGGTTTTTTTATCCATAGAACTATACAGTGTTTTTGGTAAAGCACATTAAAAACTACTTTGCATTATAATTTTAAGCTACTAAAAAAAATCGTATTGTCTTAACGAAATATTTACATTGCATATATATATTTCACAAAAATACAATAACCATACCTTTATACCTTTGTATACAAGCGCCTCACTCACAAATGGCTAGCAGTCTCACTCGCCCCGCCTACAAATGTAAAACACTTTTATTTCTTATTATACACAGGTCCCTCACTCACAAATTCTCAGCACGCGCGTGCAAATCTTCGTTTATACTACACTACGACGACTACCTGCAAGTTTCGTAAAAAAAAAATGCCTCCCTTTACACACACATTTTTCCCAAAACACAGGTCCCTCACACTCGTTCACAAGGCTGCAGTCGCGCCCGGAGCCTCGTTTACACGACGGTGGCGTGCTCGACGGAGGCGAAGCGGGCGCGACTGCGCACCGACTCTCAGACGATATCGTGGCAGGAGTTGCCGTTGCCGGTCCGGGTCGTCTTGGTCTGCTGCGGGCGCCCGGACAGGCCGTCTGTGTATCGTGGCGGGCAGTACATCACCTGGGGAATGAACGAGGGCTAATTAAATTATCAGCGAATTGTTTGTAGCAAAAATCTTCAAAAAGTTCCTGTTACACCTAATTGGGGCTCTCAAAACAAACTTCCGTAGCGACCGATTGCTCGCCTTCGAAAAAACATCCATAATTCTTTTTTCGGAAGAATTATCGTTATGGTTACTGCGTCAAATGTGCATGCACCAAGTGCATTGAACGAAAGAAATGTGTAGCTTGCGAGCGCATAGCCGCCTAGCGTGTTTTTGCATGGCAGCAAACGTGTTTTTGAAGTGAAAACTTCTTACGCACGCTTCTTCTGATGGTTCAGTGCTCTTCACTGCTTCTTCTGAACAGTGAAGAGCACTGAGCCGACACGCTCGGGTCGGAGACGCTGAATAGGGTATTACTCGGCTTCTGTCGTCATCTTTTAGGAAATCATAATGTTTTTACCCAACGGCGGCGGAGCCCAAAAGGAGAGTAATGTGTTTAGCTCATAAGCAGCCTATATACGTCCCACTGTAGGGCACACGCCTTCTATCAGAGAGAGAATATGGGTTTAATCACCACGCGTGCCCACCGCGGAATGGCGATTTCAAGCGCTGAGGTACGTGAATAGTTCAGACACTTAGGTTTCCTCACGATGTTTTCCTTCACCGTTAGCGAGTGGTATTGCTAAAACTTACATAACTTAGAAAACAAAGTCATAGGTACATGCTCGCACCGGGAATCGAAACTGGGTCTCTCGCTTCCAAGTCCAATGTTCTACTCACTAGGCTAGCATCGCTCATGTGTGTTTGTTTGGCTCGTATGTATGTAATTATGTCCGATTCTATGTCCCATAATAACTCTTTAACCAATCGTCAGATTTTTACAAATAAGATCTATTCGTCGTGTTTGTGCCAGTGTCCTAGGCTGCATGAAATCAGCATAAATCTAACAAAACAATTAAAAATGATTGCGAAATATCAACCTAGATCCTGCTTGCTTAGTACTTAATACCCAGCAGTCGGGTTATTGGTTATTTCTTATTTCAGTTTTTTATTTCTATCGTTTGATCATAAGCACAAAACCTCTTTTTCTCGTCAATTTTCTGTAACACATTTTTTACTAGCAGATACTAACATCCTAATCATAGGGGACATCCTACTCGGACAAAAGTTAAAGCTTCATATTTCGCAAATCGCTCGTAGCCCCGGCTGCCTGAATGATCTTAAACGATCACGAAGGTTAAGCAACACAGGGCGCGTTCAGTGCATGGATGGGTCACCGTCTATGCCTAACGCTAGTGGCATTTTTCCGAGCGGTTCCGTGCTTCGCAAGGCACGTTAAGCTGTTGGTGCCGGCTGCCGTCGATAGATGGCAGTCGTTAAGCCAAGTCAGAGGCCTTAGGGCGACTTGACAACTTCTGACAGTAGACGAGCCACTAGTCTACAAGCCTCCACCAATCCGGACTTGGCCCCCGTGGTGGAGTATGGCCTATACCTTCTTCAGGGAAAAGACCCGTGCCCCTCGGTGGGGACATAATGGGTAGATGATGAGATTTCGCAAACGGAACCCTAAGTCAAAAAATGGTCTTCCTACACCCACAATATTTTTCAACGACCAATCTAACGATACCCCAAATAATGAGGTGGACGAGAAAAAAAATCATCCCCACTTTTCAAGTTAGGGGAGGTACAGTAAAAAAAATAATTTCCAACATTTTATTGTTTAACTTTGTCGGCGTAATAAATACATCTGTTTGTCTGACTTATACATAAGCTATTTCTCTCCTAATGTTATTTTTTTACAGAATATGTGCATTCATGGCGGATTGCCCAAAAAATTGTAAAAAATACGACAATTAAAAAAAGGTGTGTACAAGAAACGTGATGATTTTTTACTATTTTTATGATTTGCTCTATCGCAAAAAAATCAAATCAATTGTCAAACTAGTTGTGATTATAGCAAGATATTATAATAAAAACTAGCAAAGTATGAGTAACTAAACCCTTACGGAGAGAGAAAAACATGCTGCGGAACCCTCGGTGCGCGAGTCAGACTCGCACTTGGCTAGTTATTTTAAGTTCTGCTTTGATAATATTCCATTCCATTGTTCATAATATTCATAGCTAAATCTAGAGATATTATATATTTACGGCCTTATTTATAAAATTAAGATTCCTCTAAAGCACTCCTAAGAGGCAGTTTATTTAATCGGTGTTTACGATTTTTCCTTATCAAATCTCCAGCACAGACTATTTTAATCGGCGTTTTAAGAAATCGTGTTTTTTTATAAAAAATACCATTAGTATCTAACCCAAAGTATATACCTTGGGCTCTGAAGTATCGTATAAAAATAAAAACTCGTCTAGTGCATCCACGCATAGTTGAGGCATTAGCCAGCCTTATGAAAAATGCCCCGCGCCGCTGACAAAGGAAAAATAATTTCAAAAGACACTTAAAGAAATTTTAAATACCTATTTAGAGGTTAAAAATTCCACCCGTGCCGGTACTTGAACCCACGATCTCTGGCTAACCATGCCAGCGCTCTAAATAGGTTTTTAAAATTGCCCTCAGTACGGATTAGAGCAACAAAGAATATACTAGATACAGAAATATACGCCACCCCCATAAACTTGTAATTGAGCCATGTAAAACTACTTTCAAACAGAAAAGTATCATAACTATGGCACCAAAAATATATAATAAATTACCAGATGATTTAAAAACGCTAAATACAATTCAACTTAAAAGAAAGCTCTATGATATTCTCATAAACAAATGCTATTATGACTTACAAGAATTCTTTGCTGATAAATTTTAATTCCAATTATTGTTGTTTACTTTGACATTTAAACTATATTTTTAATTTAGATTTTTTATATAATTGTTATGACATTAAATATGTATTATTTTTTTATTGACATTAGTAATTATTTGACATTTGCAAGTTTAAAGCGGCCTAAGTCTTAGTTATAATTTTTTTGACTTTATTTCACTTTATTATATTTTTATTGACATTATATTCTTATTGACATTAGTAATGACTTGACGTTTGTAGTTCTAATGCGGCCTAAGTCTTAGTTATTAATTATTTTTTACAATGATCTGTATGCCTATCAGGTAGAGCGCATAGCAACTCAATTTTTTAATGTAACATCTTTATGTACTTGTGTCTCACCGATCAATAAATAAATGAATTACGAATTATTATGAATACTCAAAGAAATGTCAAATGGTTTTATTTTTTTATTTTATTAGGTATATTTAGGTGTCAGCCAGCCATCGGAGAGAGTATAATATCAACTACACACTCGATAATTTTACCCGAATTGCCTGTTATCAGAAACGGGGAAAATATAAAGAAAAAATACGGAGACACCGAATGAAGTAAAAAAAAGTGTAGGTGCTTTACAATCTTCCCCTGACCGACTCTCCAGACCCAGCTCAGTCTACGACCTACTATGATAAATTCAAAAAAGTCGAAATGAAAGTGAGCGACGGGGACCTGAAAGGCGCTGCACAAATGTTATTCTCCAGCGATGCAATCGCCCCCGACTCCGCGGAAGTACTGTCGACCTTGAGGGGAAAACACCCCTCTCCCCTCGACACCCTCCGCCTCCCGCCAGCACCACTTCCCGGTGATCAACACATAGAAGTCATCGGGAAGGACGTCCTAGGAGCCGTGATGTCTTTCAAAAACGGGTCAGCTGGCGGCCTGGACGGCCTCAGCCCGCAGCACCTAAAAGACCTGGTATGCGGGGCGACCGGCCAGGCCGGCGAAACTCTACTGAGCCGACTCACGGCCCTAGTGAACCTGATGCTGGCTGGGGAGGTAAACCCAGAAGTGACCCCACTGCTCTACGGGGCAAACCTATGCGCACTAAAAAAAAAAGACGGTGGGATCCGTCCCGTGGCAGTGGGGTGCACCATACGCCGCATAGCGTCCAAGCTTTGCTGTCGCAGCATCCTCCCTGGCCTGAAAGACCTCTTTCAGCCTATACAGCTTGGGTTCGGGTCTAAGGGGGGATGCGAGGCAGCAGTACACGCTATGCGGACATATATAAAAGAGAGAGGAGGTGAGGTCATCCTCAAGGTCGACGTAAAAAATGCATTTAATTCGGTCGACAGAGGCGCCATGCTGGCAGAGGTGAAAGAAATCACCCCGGAGATATATCCATACCTTTGGCAGGCCTACAGCTGCCCTTCAAACCTGGTATACCGCGATCATCTTATCGACTCCGCTGTAGGCTGCCAGCAGGGCGACCCGCTCGGGCCGGCCATCTTCAGCCTGGCTATACACAAAATTATCACGTCCTTAAAGTCAAAATTAAATATATGGTATCTGGACGATGGCACCCTAGGAGGCGACATAAATACGGTTCAAAACGACCTAAAGACGCTTTCGGACAAATTTAAATCCATAGGCCTAGAGCTTAACCACAGCAAATGCGAACTGTACGTTTTCGACCACATAAGATCACAAAATTCAATAGTTTCAGAATTTAACTGCTTGGCCCCAAATTTAAAGGTAGTAAATAACGAATCACTTCGTCTCCTAGGAGCGCCAGTCATGGAAGAAGCGTTTCCTCTATTTTTAGACGACGAAAAAACAAAATTTTTCGATACCATTCCCCTCCTGTCCAAAATTAACACACATATGGCCTTCCAAATTATACGTTTTTGCCTTTTTGTGCCAAAATTTACCTATTACCTCAGATGCAGCCCACTATTTAGCCAGGTGGCTCTACTAGGACCAATCGATTCGATGATCCATTTGGCCTTAATCCAAATTCTAAACTGTCCAATTTCAGAACGTTCCTGGCTCCAGGCATCACTCCCCATAAGATATGGAGGCCTAGGAGTCAGGAAGGTAAGCAGCGTCGCATTGCCTGCCTTTTTGTCTTCCATCCACAGTATCGAGGCCTTGTACAAGAAAATTGTTAGCTCTTCTCTGGGTGACATTGAGGCCTCATACTGTGGGGAAGCCAAAGAGGCATGGAGACTGGCCTGCCCTAATGAGGATCCGCCGAAGGATCCTACCATCCAAAGGCAGTGGGACGGGCCCCTCTGCGAGCTGGTGCAGAGCAGGTTAATCCATTCTTGCACCAGCGACGTGGAACGTGCTCGCCTACTGGCCGTGTCCGAGCGAGAGGCGGGCTACTGGTTGCAGGCCCACCCATCAGCGTCTATAGGGACCCTGATGGACAACACCTCTTTTAGCACCGCCATCGGTCTGCGACTGGGTTGCCCAATCACTGTGCCCCATCGCTGCCCCTGCGGTACCGACGTCGATCGCCTGGGCCACCATGGTCTATCGTGTCAGCGGAGCGCCGGCCGCCTTTCCCGCCACGCGGCTCTCAATGACATCATCCGGAGGGCCTTTACCACAGCCGGGGTTCCGGCCACGCTGGAACCTCCAGGCATCATCCGCGACGATGGTAAAAGGCCCGATGGAATGACATTAATCCCCTGGAAACATGGGAGGCCGCTAGTATGGGACGCTACATGCGTTGACACGCTGGCACCCTCTCATGTTTCCCAGAGTGGAAGAGCCGCTGGTTCAGCGGCTGGCGCGGCCGAAAGCCTCAAACGGCGCAAATACGGTTCAATAGGAAACAATTACATATTTGCGCCGTTTGGGGTCGAAACCATAGGCACCTGGGGCCCAGAGGCGCGCCTGCTGTTCAAAGACTTAGCGGCGCGCCTAATCGACGCATCGGGAGACCAGAGGGCCGGCGCGTACCTCGGCCAGAGGATAAGCCTGGCCATCCAAAGAGGTAACGTCGCCAGCGTTCTGGGCTCATTACCGCGGGACAGTGACCTGGGGCAGGTGTTTTATTTGTAAATATAGAATTAGTTATTTGTATATTTTTATCATTTATATATTAATTATTAATTCTCTTATTTTATGTTTGAAATAATTAAACTGTTTAAGGTCGATCATTAAAAAATAAACAAAATTTAGCACTGTTATTAATAAATTTACATTTATTAAAATTTTTATTAATACTTTTATTCTCAAGGAAATAGGAAACTCACACCTGCACCTGGAAATACCTAATGATTACAAGATTGCAACTGATAATGCAGTCAGCGTCGCAAGCTGGGGCCGCAACTGTTTAATAAAGACTTATAATAAAACTAGCTAACTCGGCAAACGTTGTTTTGCCATATTATTTCACCTACGACCTATTCTCAGACCTACCAAATATACACAAACAATTTCATAAGGATCGGTGAAAAGCCGTTTCGGAGGAGTTCGATAACAAACAATGTGACACGACATTTTTATATATGACACTTGTTTCTTATTAGATTTTTTTGCATGAAATTTCGTATACACTGACCATTATTATTAAATTTGTATAAACCAAAGAATGTATTTATTTGAACAAATTCACTGGCGTTATAATATACCTTAATTAATAATTTTACTTTCAAGTTATTTTTGCGGCGGATGACAGATTTCCAACAAACCAATTAAATATTAGTAGACCTCGTGTCATGGTGGCATTTCGTTCCGCTTACTCTAATAATACCGATTACATAATTTTGTCCAGGTTCATAGTTATTTCATAATATAATAATATTATCAGTTTACTTATTAGCAAAACCTTTACCTTGCTGCTTTAGGGCGCGTCTTGAACACGCTGGACATATAAAGTATTATTATTATGGGAGAATAAAAAAGATAATAGTCTCGTCTGACCTATGGCCAGACGGACGCCCTCCGGCTGAGGAGTCCAAGCGGCCGGAGGTCAGGGCGGCAACGAGAGGAAACGCCGGACTATCCGGGCTGTATCAAGCAGCACCGCCTTCTGCATGATTGCCGGAAGCATGCCCACACGAAGTTCCAACCGCCTCAGATGATCAGCGAGACTGGTTGGAATTAACCCATTCGCGGATAAGACTATAGGAACGATTTCGGTGGACACCACCCCCCACATATCGGTAACCTCGTGCGCCAGATCCAGATACTTGGTTTTTTTATCCGTTTCGGCTTTCACGAGGTTCTCATCATATGGGACAGTAATGTCGACCAAAAACGCCCTATTCTGCGCCCGGTCCACCACCACAATATCAGGCTTATTCGAGAGAATAGTCCTGTCCGTGATAATGGGCCGGTCCCAGTAGAGCTTGGCGCGGTCGTTTTCGAGCACGGCTTCCGGTGTGTACTTGTAATACGGTAGTCTCTGTGCGACGAGGCCATATTTCAGAGCGAGCGCCTGATGGAGAATCCTGGCTACAAGGTTGTGTCTGTGCAGATACTCAGTGTTAGCAAGCGCCGAACAACCGGAAATAACATGTCTGAGTGACTCACCGGGATGGCGACACGCCCGGCAAATATCGGCAGTGCCATCCTTCAGGATGTATTTCCTATAGTTGTTGGTCTTGATAACCTGATCTTGTATTGCACAGACAAAACCCTCGGTTTCCCCGAACAGGTCACCGAAACGTAGCCAGTATATGGAGGCCTTCGTATCCACGTGGGGCTCGTGTAGAGCCTTGAAGAACCTCCCATGAAGCTCCTTCTCCTTCCATATGTCCTCCCGCCCAGAGATACTCAGTACCACCGGGTCTTGCCATTGCTCATTGGCTAAGGCCAGAGGGGTAAGTCCTTTATCACATCTTATGACATCTCTATGCATCGGACTGTCCGTCATCGTCAGGAAATAGTTTCGGAGGTTGCTTACCTCGCGATTGTGCATGGTTTGAGCACTCAATAGCCCACGACCACCATGCTTTCGCGGCAAGTACAACCTCATCACTGACGATTTCGGGTGATGCATTCTATGGAGAGTCATAGTTGTGCGGACTTTCCTATCCAGGGCTTGAAGTTCAGTCTGATTCCACCTGAGTATGCCGAACGTGTACATGATAGTGGGCATGACCCAGCCGTTATAAGCGCGTATCTTGTTCACGCCTGACAAATAGCTCGTAAGCACTTTTGTCAGACGCGAAAAGAAGATGCTGCAAACTGACTGTTTCACGTCCGCCTCCATGACGTTGATACTCTGTGACATACCCAGGTACCGGTATGTTTCAGCCTCGGAGAGGGTTCTTAAATTGACGGGCATAGAGGGATCTACGCCCTCAGAATGTGTTATCCTTCCCCTTTCCACATGCACAACCGCACACTTCTCGACCCCTAGCTCCATCCTAATGGATCCACTAAAGTCACATGTGATTTTTAGTAGATCCATCAGGCGAGCCCGCGTTGGGGCAAGAAGCTTGAGGTCATCCATGTAGAAGAGGTGAGGAACTTTCGTACCTCCTCTCCCAAACTGAAAGCCCGTCCCCGATTTCTCCAGAAAAGTGCTTAGAGGATTCAGGGACAGGCAGAACCATAGTGGACTCAGACAATCGCCCTGGAATATACCCCTCTGTATGCTTATTCGGTCTTCAGCATCCGTCAGCCGCTCACCTGGAAGACACAGAATCGTACTCCATTGTCCCATACAGGCCTCGAGGAAGTCTCTTACTGTACCATCTATTTTGTACAATTCGAGGACCCTCTTCAGCCATGTATGTGGGACGGAGTCGAATGCTTTTCTGTAGTCTATCCAAGCAGCGGAGAAGTTTCGACGGTTCCGCTTCACCAGTTTGCCAGCAACCGCGTCAATGAGGAGGAGTTCCTTTGTACCGCGACCACCCGCCCGACATCCATTCTGAGCTCTGGACATTACCCGATGTTCCTCAAGGTGTCGAGACATCTTGGAGCTCAAAATGGATGTAAGTGTCTTGTAGATGGTGGGAAGACACGTAATGGGGCGGTAGTTAGACGGGTCAGCGGTATTCTCTGACTTAGGAACTAGGTAAGTGACCCCAGTGGTGAAGAGGTTCGGGAGCGCCTTCTGCTCGAGAGCATCCTGGAACTGGCGAGCAAGAGTAGCGTGACAGCTCGTGAAACCCTTTAGCCAGTAATGGTGCAGTCCGTCTGGTCCCGGACTTTTCCAGTTCGGAGCTTTTCGAACTGCACTGGCCACATCGTCATCAGTGATGATAACGGGGCTCATCGGAGCTATCTCTTCGCACGCTTCCTCTACAGCGCCTATCCAGGAGCCCTCTACATGATTAACGGGCTGAGACCATAGGCCGCGCCAGAAATTTATTGATGCGGACCTGTCCGGTCCTTGGCCCAATAATTAATAATATAATAATAATAATAATTATTATTATTATTAAATCCTTTATTGCATTTAAAACAGGCAGTTTTGCAGTCCTCTGAGATAAGAGGGGGTAGTAACGTAGAAGTAGTAACTTCCACGCAACACAATCACTTGTCCTGGTCCCAAACTAGGATGCCCCGTGCTATGGTAACCAGACAAGGACATCACACACGAAATACGGGCCCAGACTGACAGAACGAGTCTGAGGCCTTTTGTACAAATAAAGCACTTCAAATAAAGCCTTTGACTGAAGTTGTCATGCAAAGGCCTTTGTTCACTTTGAATGGAATTCTCCAATAAACGATTGCTCAAAGGCAGAAAACATTCTGTGTATAAAAATAATACTATGTATTAAATTACTGTGCTAACCTCTAGAGGGCTACACTAAAATGTGTGTTTGTTTGCAATTAGTGTTCGTGTTTTGCAACTTTGAGTTTTTCTTAGAATCATGTTTTTTCGAAATATCAGGGCTTACGTAATTTAAAGGTTCTGAAAATAACTTTCACCATTTTTGATATTTTATGATTGTTAAGTTTTCGTACAAACGTATCATAAAATATGTGTTTTATCCATTGGGCTTAGCTCCGGGTGGACCTATGTTGTTCTACGACGACGTGTCAACAAGAAGCGCGAGCTTTGGAATACCATTCGCAGGAGAAAGATTGTATGCTTGGGGCGTGTATTCAGACACCCAAGATATGGACTCCTGCAACTCATCTACAACCTACGGGTGTTGACTGGAATCGCAAGTGCTGCCGCAATCTTTCCCCTTGCGAGAGACAGAAATATGCGGATCTGACTGCCAACCTTTGAGGCAACGTAAAAACTCAACCTCAAATATTTTATGTGGAGAAGAAGCTAACAAAGAAACTCCATATTTATTATTTTCAAAACAGGTTTTCACTTAATTAACAGAGTTTTCAACTTAAAGTTACACTAAACTAGATACAATCGTCCCCGTTGACATTATTTAAATGCCAGACATCTTTGTCTTCTACTCACTTCTGCACAGAGTATGGTTAGCACATTTTTTAAACCGCACCGGTGGTAACTCTAATATATTTTGAGGAATCTTGTTGTAGAACCGTATACAGTGCCCTATAAAGGATGTATTAACTTTTGCAAATAACTCGGATTGTAAATAAATCGGATCGATCTCTTCTGCAAGATGAAGATAGTTTCAATGTTTGCTGCCCGACCCCACAGTAGTATACCGTAGGACATAATACTATGGAGGTAACTAAAACAAACAAACCTAGCAGTTGCAACGTCAGTAAGCTCTCTAATTCTTTTGAATGCATATGCTGCAGAGTTACGCCTGGATGCTAGTTTTACAACATGAGGACCTCGTTTTAGTATTGCATCGATTGTGATGCCTAGTAATACGGTGCAGTGGATGCGGGCGGCGCAAGACCGGGAAGCTTGGAAAACCATGAGGGGCGTCAAATAGCTGATGGCGAAGCTCCTAGGAAGTGCTGTCTATTTTATTGTTGTATTTCCTCACCTTTCGGAAGGCGACGCGAAAGTTCTCGGAGAGGAAGGCGTAGAGCACGGGGTTGACGCAGCTGTTCATGTAAGCCAGCACGTGTGAGACGATCTGCGCGCTCACCGTGAAGTATGTGATATTGTACGCGCCGAGCGCCTTCACCAGCAGGATTATCTGGGGACGAGTTGGGACATGTTCATTGTGTTGAGAAAGCGAAAGTGATCTGTCAGGCAGTCCCTGGTATCTGCCTCCTCTGGGATACAGGCGTATGTTTACATATGTATGTTTGTAGGTTGGGGTTCAGGTAAAACCAACATGCCTTTTATATACCATGAATTTTGGGTGGTTTGGAAGCCATAGCAAAATGAACGTGCCTTGACAATAGCTGTCTAATACGTAGGTTTGTTGTTTAAGAAAGGCACTTTCCAAAAATATCTCGCCACAAACTCGAATCTATGAGAACCATTAGTTGTTTAAGAAAGGCACTTTCCAAAAATATCTCGCCACAAACTCGAATCTATGAGAACCATTAGTAGGCAGTCAGAGCGGTGCATACGTACCGCGGGTCCGCGGGTTGTTGTTCTGATTGACGAGAGCCGGTGCTAATATTGTTTGCGGGTTTTTAATAAATAAGATTTGGCTTTCAAATCGTCCAGATTTCAACGTGTATCTTTCATTAGGCAACCAGACTGCAAGATCATGCATTTTTCGTGGATATTTCACAAATTTGCGCCAAACGTTTGTGATGAGACGGGGAAAGATGTGGAACGCGTTTCCGTCTTCTGTTTTTCTTTATACATTACCAGGTTGTTAGGCAAGCTCTTAACATCTTAGACCCATCTTTGCCCTACCATCAGACAAGACTAGAGTCAAATGCTTTTTCATAAGATTTGTACTAACTAAGTCACGTCTTAATTTTTAAAAACCTATTTAGAGGCTAAAAATTCCACTCATGCCGGGACTTGGACCCGCAAACTCGCTAACCGTGCCAGCGCTCTCCCAACTTGTCTAAATGGGCAAATGCAGGCATCGGCGTAATTTCGAACCTCTTTACAAACTTCTCTGTATTACGTACAGTCAGCACAGATTAGTGCAACCACAGTGCAACAAAAATAATATTTAATCATGTCCTAATTGATATTAAAAAGATCCAGATGAATTATCTATACAGCGCCTAGTGGTAGCCTCTACCTACACTAGTTTGGTAAAGTGACAACTTGATAAAGTACCTGGGACATATTTTTAGATGGAGTGGGCTTGCCCAGCAGCCGTATCATCCTCCCAAGTTATTCGGCTTAATCCACAGGACAGACAATGTCAATACGTGTGGATCAAACTAGAATTTCGATCGAGTTTTCTCGTTTTTTTCTTCACAGAGTATATGTTATGTATATGTATAACTATTTAACGTTTTATAAAAAAATATTTATTAAAATCATTATGTACTTTCTTCTTGGTTAATCTTGTTATTTTTCCTAATATATTTGTATACCTAAATACCAATTACATACACATTTATGTTCAAGTTAATAAGCATGTTAAGACAAGGGGTAATTACTGTTATGATTTCATTGCTGAGCATAACATGTTGTTTACTCTACATTTCCACTAAAGGTCGCCCCGTGGCCACAAAATAGGCGAGAACATATTATTTGCCAGACTTAAATTATTTAAATTATTCAAAAGCCTACGCCCACATCCTGAGTGCTTTAACGCCCCTCATGTTTCGTGGCCTTAATCTGATTTATAATTCGGTGAATATTAAACATGAATATATAATTAAATAAACTCTTTTATAATGTAGAAGGATTTTGTATTGTATTGGCGTGTTTTGGCTAGTTAACCATTATAATATACAGACAGTCCGAAGTATTTAAATGTTTACCTCGTCATATACATTCCACCTCGAGCTACATTTCGTTTCATTCAGCTTCGAAATAGTCAAAATACGGGAAGCTATGAAACATATGAAGAAAATTCTTTGAAAGTGAAAAGGAAACACATTATTGCCAAAAACCACTTTATACACAAATATAGACATAAGCTTACATAATTAAACCTTTTTCATTTCCCACTGACCTGTATAGGGCACCAGCAGACAGCGAACACGACGACCACCACCACCACCATCCGGGTGACCTTCTTCCTCCCGCGCCGGCTCTCCGCCGACACCCGCCCCCCTGGCGCGCTCTTCCACAGCCGAGTCAGCATACACATGTACAGGAAGCTGATCAGTGCCAGCGGAATCACGTACGACGACAGAAAGAATGACATTTGAAAACCTAACTTGCTATAACCCAACTCCTCCAGGAACACGCACGAGGAGTGGTTCCTGTGAAAATATGAGTACTCTCGCTCCCCGTGACATATCCCTACCGGAATGGCCGTGGTCAATATCACAACCCAAATAAAAGCGATCGCTAAGAACGCGTTCTTCTCCGTTCTTATAGACATAGACGCTATGGGATGAACGACGGCCATGAATCTGTCTAGGGACATTAGGACGAGGGTGTAGACGGAGGCGTGGGCGGTGACCACGATGAAGTACTGGACGACCTTGCACCACCAGTCGCCGAAAGGCCACCGAGGCATGACGTAGTCGGTCGCCGTAAAGGGAACGCAGAATATGACAAAGAGGAGATCAGCGACGGCGAGGTTGATAATGAGGAGGTTTGTTGTGGAGCGCATGCCGGGGTTGGCAGCGACTACTAGTACTACCAAAGCGTTACCGACCAGTCCTACGATCCCTATAAAGCCAAAGAAGATAGGCACGACTCTAGAGACCACTTTTTCAAGCAGTTCCCCGCTCTCGTAGTCTGCGCTGTAGTTGCATCCTCCGTAACTGGCCACTTCTTCGCTGGTCACGTTAAGGCACATGCTGTAGAACTCGTCATCTGTGGACTCCATCTTGGATGTTGATAGTATTCTTTTGTTTTTCTTCGGGGTCTTAGTGCAGCGGTCTCATTCTTTTGGTGTGTTCTTTAGGGCGTCTAGTACCTGAAACAAGAGTGATTGATGAATGGACTGTCGTCAACATGCAAAAGTCAGGTCGATACCATTGGTATGATTCAATTGAACTGTGTTTATCATCATCAGCCATTTGACGCCCACTGCAGGACATAGGTCTCCTTCGTGGTTTTCATAACCATGAAGGGTTTTGCCATTATCGCCACGCTTGGCGGGCGGGTTGGCGATCGCAGTATGTGGTTTGAATCTCAGCAAGGCGCTGCTGCCCGTCTCCTAATAATCGATTTTCTTAGTCGCCTTCTACGACATCCACGGAAGGAAATGGAGTGAAGCTATTCTTAATTCGGCGCCACAAGGAATACTGTGTTATCCATTTAAAAATATTTTTTATACCTTATAAGAAACCCGATCAAAGTGAGATTAGTGTGGGAAATTAATAAGGGACATTGGTTCAGACACAGGTTTTCCTGTAAATTATAAGTTTTTTGAAGTTGAATATATTTGTGAATATGTACTAAGTAGTGAAATAATTTGCTAACTGTGAAGGAACCGCAGGGCCAAAGGAGTTCACAAACCTACCTCAGCGCTTGACACCGACAATCCGCAGTAAGCTTGCGTGGTGATCAAGCTCATGCTGTATTTTTGAGAGAGGACCTGCGGTCTGCAGTGGGACGTACATATAATTAGATTGTCCTATCATGCCCGTAAGCCATCCTCCTTGGGATTCCATTTTTATCCGATATAGGTATAAACGGAGATAAATCATAAAGCCACAGCATCACTTGCATTAATTCGCGGTAACTTTTAAAGTTTTGAAAGAAGATAGCTCTTTAGATCGTTGAAAGTTAGTTTTGCTTCTCCCGTTGCATATTTAATTGAATATTAATAAGTTTTCTCGCTTCTTCTCGAGCCAAAAGATAATTATGAACAGAAGGAAAACTTCAGGAAATGAGATGTCGAAAAATTTAATGCAGAAATTTATTTCATCATCATCAGCAATTTGACGCCCACTGCACAACATAGGCCTCCTTTGTGGTTTTCATAACCATGAGGGGTTTTGCAATAATCGCCACGCTTGGCAGGCGGGTTGGCGATCGCAGTATGCGGTTGGAATCTCAGGAAGACGCTGCTGCCCGTCTCCTGGTAATTGATTTCCTTAGTCGCCTTCTACGACATCCACGGAAGGAAATGGAGTGACGCTATTCTTAATCCGGCGCCACGCGGAAGGAAATATATTTCGTTTGCTCTTCATTATGAAAAATTTACTCTTTGTTGATCGAAGGATTTTGAATTTGGAGTTAGTAGTAGCAGGTAGTGAATGAACGCTATAAAATTTTCTTTAACCGACATCCGTTGTTAGATAGGCCTTATCAATATAACTGACAAAAACTTATTCATACAAGTTTGCCAAAGGTCATTCGAATGGTAGCGTGTGACCGCCCACGTCGATTAACATTTCATGGCAATCTTTTTGTGTAATAGTTCTCGCGAAACAGGTCCACCTAATGTAAAGAACACCAGTAAGCAACTACGAGTATTTAGTGGCAATATTTTTCAAACCTACCTACCCACATTAAGTTAAGTCTATTCATGTCACTAGAACTTAAGCTTTTTTGTAAATAAATAATTTGATTTGATGAAATTTAGGTTTTACTCCGCCATTTTCCGGTGGGTACAAGCGGTAGTAACGAGAGAACAACTAAAATGTTTTATTTTCTCGCCACAATATCGACGGCAATATCGAGTTTTCCTGCTCCACGGCCTGTCAAAACACACTGCTGAATTATAAATGGCTTTACGTGGCAGGGTCTTCTGTAAAACCTACACTTTCGCGTTGGCCTGGCGCATGGCTCTGCCGATAACGCTGATTAAATATTGAGCTCCTCAGGAAGTGTGTTCGTGGAACAAAGTTGCGTCAAAACCAGCGAGAAGTTTTGACTCCAGAGCAAAAATAATTAAGTCAATTTATTAACCGCAGCAGGAACTAAGTTTTATTGAAAGGAAATTGTGTTGTAGTTGCCAATGGATCCGATAGATGTTTCGAAAGGAGAACATCAAGAACTCGCTAATGAAGAACTCGTCGCTTCTTATATTTCGTAGACCGTTGAAATAATATTTTTTTCATAAGTTATGAGAACGTTATTTTGTTTGAGTAAGTCATAACTGCAGTTACACCGCCCAAATAGTACATTACATAACTAGGGCTATAAAATAAAGAAAGGCCGATATCGCAGAAGTTTAAGGCCCGAGCCGCAGGCGAGGGTCATAAATATGCGATAGAGGGCTTTCTATTTGGCAAATATTTAACACGGCAACTGAAATCCTTTTTAGGCGACTTTCTATTAAGTCACAAAAAAACTAACTTTTCAGTGATTAAATATCTTAGCAACTATTAAACTATACAAGCAACAAAAGGCTAGGATCAAAAAAACTAAAAAACGGCTGCTACTGTAAGGTGTCAAATATATCAAGCGGGATCAGTGTAAAACTGGTTAAGGTATTATAAAACCTAATGTGGCGACTAATTATCCCGAGGGGATATCAAACATTCTTCACTGGCAACTACTGGCAATCTAAATTTTGGGTTGGTTGTTAGGTCAGTACACATAAGCAAAAATAGGTTCGAAGTTCCAGGATGGAGCGGAGCGCAGCGACGCTCCATCCTGAAACTTCGGGTGTTAGTTCTTTTTTTTTATATAAAAGCGAAAAAAAATATTTCACTAAAAAACTTAGTTTTGAGTCAAACTTAAATCAGGTTGGTGCATGGAAAAGTCATGGGGCCTACATTATGAAAATGTAGCCAAAAGTATTTTTTTAAGATCTTGTTTGTATTTATTTAAGACCATTTTAGAATTTATGAAAGCCTATTTTAACTTTTTTATCCGCCAATAATTTGTCGCCTTAGAAGAAATTCAATTGCCACAAAAGAAAATCACTGCCAGATAAAATTTAAATAAAACCTCAAAACTCATTAAAAAGCCGCCGCTTTCTAGTTAAGATGCTACCTCAAATTAGTCGCCAAAGTAGTTTATTTACGATCCATTTTCAGTTTTTTTAAGATCCGGAATGGTATCAATTTGTCGCCGCGTTAAATACATGCCTTTCTATTTTACAGGCCGTATTGTGTACACAATTTTATATGTCGTCACTTGGCCTAAAAGTGGGTTTTCCCGTACGCGGAGCGTTCGGAAAAACCCGCCTTTTGGCCACGTGTGGCATAATATAGGTATATTTCTGACATAAACGGCAAAAAAAAAAAACGATAATACGCATACGCACAATAATAGTAATACGCATGATATAATACGCTCTCTGTTAAGTTTCTTGTCTACATGAGACAAATAGATAAATAGATGAAAAGTTTATTTGCTGTCATATTATGCTGTAACCGGAGAAAAGTAACATAAGCAGCGTCGATTACAAAATATAGCGGCGTTATTTACATAAACACTCCCCATAAGCTGACAAGCCATAGGATTTCAAATTTCAATCAAAAATCAAATTTTTTTATTCAAAGTAGCACAGAAACTGCGACTTAATGAACGTTACAAGTTAAACTAGGTGTCCATTTCAAAATCTAGATCATTTTGGAGAAAAAATGGACAAAAAAACTCCAAACTTAGTCTTTTCAAGTCCTTAATTTACAGGATTTATATAAATGTTCTAAAACTCATGCATTGAACTGGCTTTAATTCCAGACATCATTGTCATCTAAATAATCTTTAATGTTATAGTAGCTTTTTTGGCACAAAGTGCGCTTCACACATTTTTTGAACCGCGTTTCTGGCAAGCTTATTATATCCTCAGGGATCTTATTGTAGAAACGTATACAATGCCCCATAAAGGATGTATTAACCTTTGCCAGCCTAAATTTTGGGAACGAAAGTTTATGTCTATTTCTAGTATTTACATTGTGTTGGCTACCTACAGTTTTAAAGTCACTGATATTTTTCCTAACATACATAATATTTTCATAGATATACTGACTAGCAACTGTTAGGATGTTGGTTTCTTTAAAGAAATCTCTTAACGAATCTCTATTGCCTAGCTTATATATGAATCTGATCGCTCTCTTCTGCAGGACGAAGATGGTCTCAATGTCTGCAGCCCGACCCCACAGTAGTATACCATAGGACATAATACTATGGAAGTAACTAAAATAAACAAGCCTAGCAGTTGCGACATCAGTTAGTTCCCGGATTCTTTTAACTGCGTATGCTGCAGAACTGAGCCTATTTGCCAATTTTCCTATATGAGGACCCCATTGAAGCTTTGCATCAATTGTGATACCCAGAAATACAGTTTCTTCTACAAGGTCTAGTTTATCATTCCCCAATATAACATTGCTGTCAACCATTTTGACATTTGGTAGTGTAAATTTTATACATTTTGTCTTTTTTGAATTTAATAATAAGTTATTAGAAGTAAACCAATATAGTACCTTAGAAAGAGCATTATTTGTACCCGCAAGGTCATTTTCTTATCTCTTAGTCTTAAAAATAAGTGACGTGTCATCTGCAAACAATACTATCTCTGACATATTTTGAACCATGAACGGCAAATCATTTCCCTTGACCACATACAAATACTACTACTACAATTACAAATACTACTAGTGTTCCGTCAAATATTTAAAACTAAGCTGTGATTTTATCGAGTCATCTTGACAAGTTTTAAAAGGACGTTGTTGTTCTAGCAATTAACACGCTCAAGTACCGAAATAGAGGTCGTGGATGCGATTCCCACTGGAGACCACCGTACTTGATTTGTACTAATGGCCTGAGTGTATTTCGATGTCCTTGCCTGATTACCATAGCATAGGGTATCCTAGCTTGGGTCCGGGAAAACCTGGACAAGTGATTATGTTCTGTGGAAGTTATTTACTTATGATATCTTATTCGAAATTTCAAAGCTATAGCTCAAAGAAATTTCGCTAACTCGCTGATAGACCGACAACAAAAAAAAAATTTTTTTGGTCTATCAGTGAGTAAGAGAAAGCCAAAAATTTTAGAAACTTTACTACCTGGACGCATTACATTTATAGGAATGCTTTTTTCGGTAAAATGGATTAGCTCTGCAAATCATTCCTGTGACATAACTGGCTTTGACAATACAAAGAGTAAAAATATAAATTTTAATAAAATTTATCTACACTAATGTTGTAACATTCTACTTATGTTTTCAATACTTAACTTATAATTACTACTGTTATAGCGCAGACAACAAAACACTCAATTTAAGCAATTTCACATGATGGTATAATATTCACATCGATATCGTAAAATCTCATTATAACATCGATAAAACGCGACCAACTAGATTGCAGGGCCAATTAAGTTGGTCGCGCTTTATTGAAGCTGCGCTCTCATTGGTTAAATTTTAATGGCGGCAAAATCGCTGTGATTATACACGTACGCGTGAATTTAATTTAATAAATTTGTTGTTTGATTAATTGCATTAGTGAAGATAAAGTAGTGTATGCAACTGCATATAACACGGGTATTAAAACACTCGTTACTATTATGAAACTCGCTGCGCTCGTTTCATAAACTCACACTCGTGTTTTAATACCCTTCATTATATGACAGTTGCATAAACTACTATTATAGTCCTCACTATAACTACACACACACGCACACATACAATGCTGTATTAAATTTTCTCATATTTTTTATCTTGTTGGCACTTGGGTCATTATTCTGACAGTATTTTTGTTGTTTTTTAAAGTCTATATTTCTATATTAATCCAATTATTGTACCTTTAAGCGTATTTTCCAATTATGTGTTAGTTTTTTTTCTCTGTTATCAAATATGTATATTTGTTATTGGCTCAGCGAATCAGGTGCAGCAGAAAACCAGCGCTAGTCGCCTTTGACTAGCATTTTGCTGAGCTGCAGCCTTTTTCTATTGTAGCACTTGTGTTCGGTATGATTGTATTGGGTACGTCTCTGCGTAAATGTTACAATGGAAATAAATGTTTTTCACTTTCACTTTCACTAATATACTGTAGTTCAATAAGTCCATATTCGGCACAGGCAACTTAGTAATATTGTTCTTTCACTTGATTACGCGAATCGGAGCGGCCGACAAACTATTAAATTAAATTATTACTACTAAATATTTGACACAATGGAGATCTGGAAAGTTTAAAATAACTGAAATCTACAAAAATATATAGAGAAGCACCATACCTTTTTTTATCATTATTATTATTGTAATGCATAATTAACTGAACATTCCCTTCAAATATTATTATTATTATTATTTAATACTTTTATTGCACTTAACCTTATGTACAATACGGCGGACTTAATGCCATAAGCATTTTCTACCAGTCAACCTGCAGCCTGCAGTAAAATACTGCTAACGATTTCGAAATCAATCTGCAGTACTGCTAGTTTGAAGCCAAAACAAACACTCTTGCTTATTTATGCCCAGCAATCAGACTCTAACGTGCGATTTAAAATAACTGCTTACACTTTTTATTTCCGCTGGAACTATTTCATTGGTGCGTAATTCGTTAAAGACTAAAATAAAACATCTAAATAAATTGGTTAGTGATGATAAGCGTAGAGCCGCTTCACTCGAGAGTATTGAATCTTCATGAGTATTGCCGGTAGAGTGGCTTGCAATGGCAAATCGTTTTATTTGACTCTATGGCTTCATAAGCAGCCTATATACATCCCACTGTAGTCCCTTCTCGTGTGTCCCTTCTCTCAGACAGAGAGTGTAGGCTAAATCACCAAGTGTGCCCACCGCGGATTGGCGATTTCAAGCGCTGAGGTATGTGAATAGCTCAGACACTCAGGTTTCCTCATGATGTCTTCCTTCACAGTTAGCGAGTGGTATTGCTTCACATAACTTCACAAATGTACATAAATTAGAAAAAAAGTCATAGGTACATACTCGCATTGGAAATCGAACCTTGGTCTCTCGCTTCCGAATGTTCTACCCACTAGGCAATCATCGCTCCTATAGGGAAGAGCAGGTGATCGTGCTCTTCCACTATAAAGGGAAATTTCCCGCCAGGCGGATCGTATGCCTGGGGACGGCCGGTCCGACTGATGTTCGTCGGACGTTATATTTATGGTATGTCATGTGAAAAATTTTGCTTGCGCGATGTAGGAATGTTGGAGTTTATAGTGCGCGCGCAGAGTTGACATGTGCTCGCCACACTCCAATAAATGGTTTAGTTAATGTAAGTCGTTTTCTTAGAAGCTTACGGAGCGTAAATTATTTTCAAGTACTCGAGTCAATTCTGTTGAGTTAACTCCTCGAGTCCTAGAAACATTTTTTTTCTAGAAAACGATTTTATTCTTATTAGAGCAGATAAGAGAAACGAGGTCCTTGAGAAGTATGTCTTGTGTTACTGTGAATGACAGGATACGCAATAGTTTGATTAGAGAACGTTGCGGACTGAAAGAGGATGTAGTGACTAGAATTGAGAAAGGAATGTTGCGTTGGTTTGGACATGTGGAGAGGTGGCGAATGTGGGTGGAAGGGCCGGTTAGGGAGTCCCAGGTGGACATACTTCGACCGAATAGGGAATGTATTAGAAAAAGGCAAGATAAAAAGTACCCGACACCGGCGTGCATGCATGCTCGTTGCATGAGGTTGAGGCAGCGAAATTGATCTGTCAGGATCGTGGCATGTGGCAGTCCCTGGTCTCTACCTACCCCTCTGGGATACAGGCGTAAGTTTATATATTTATGTATGTAGAGCAAATAAACTTATAATTGCACTCGAAATATCTACAATTTTCTAATACATTGACTACACAGAGCACATAGAATGCTAGGTCGGGAGCCTGACAACTATACCTACACATAGTTTAGTTGTATACGACGTGGTATAGTAGGTTCATCATCATCATCATCATCATCAGCCATTTGACGCCCACTGTTTTCATAACCATGAGGGGTTTTGCCATAATCGCCATGCTTGGCAGGCGGGTTGGCGATCGCAGTATGCGGTTGGAATCTCAGGAAGACGCTGCTGCCCGTCTCCTGGTAATTTATTTCCTTAGTCGCCTTCTACGACATCCACGGGGGCTAATGGAGTGACGCTATTCTTAATTCGGCGCCATACGGAAAAGTAGGTTGGCAACCTTTAACAGGGAACCGGTACTCTGTTGAAACCAATGTCGTACTCATAAGTTGTGTAGCCATGATACGTTTGGCCTCCCAGCACGCGTAGCACGAGGGCACGATTCACGCGTTTTGTGGCGCTAAAATGTCAGAATTTGACAATTAATGTACTTGAAAGTCGCGACTTTTGACATTTGAAGCGCGCGACTGGCGTCGTCGTACTGCCCCTGCTAGTCTTCTGCTTCCTGGAATTTTGCCCTGCATGATAAGTTGAAGAAGACTAGTACTGGTCGACGTGATAGTAAAGTAACTTATAATCTCAAAAACGTTTCTCGATAATTAGATTACTTCCAATAAGTACCAGCGTGCGTGTATGCTACGACTAATGAATGTTGAGGAAGTGAAAGTGATCTGTCATGATCGTGGCAAGTGGCAGTCTGTGGTCTCTGCCTAATAAACGATTGATTATTAAAGGGGGTTAATTAATTGATACTTACGAGTAAGAAATGATTTTAAGATTTTTCGTTATTCCAATGACACGTTGAAACCTATTTTTTTTTTCAGACTAACAGAAAGACAGACTCAACTCAAACTATCTTTTTAACAGTCCCTGGTCTCTGCCTACCCCGCTGGGACACACGCGTCAGTTTGTGTATGTATGTGTGTATGCTCCAATAAGTAAGTTTAAAATTACCTTTTTTTATTTTATAGAAATTAGCCACTAGTTTTAAGATCACATGAAGAATAAAAACGTTTATCGAAGATTTAAACGATTGATTATTAAAAGGGGTTAAATAATTGATACATACTTAAGAAATGATTTTAAGGTTTTTCGTTATTCCAATGACACGTTGTAACTTTATAATTTTTTTTTTCAGATTAAAAGAAAGACAGACTCAACTCCAAGTATTTACATTTTCCTTGTTTGTGATGTCCTTACTTGGTCACCATATCACAAGTTATCCTAGATTGGGGCTAAGCCAATGATTATTTCTACTTGGCGGCTATTTTAACATAATTGATTTAGCCCATTATCTCTTAGATCGCTACGTCAACAACTTGTGAAGAGACTATCAATTCTGCCCGAGCAACATTTGAAGTTTCCCAATAGTTACAAAACTTAGCTTCCGTCGCCGGATGGAGTAAAAACATTACAAAGATCGTCTGTTAATCCTGGTATCCGTTTTGCACGCATTTTTATATAAATTTATACAGTAAACTTTCAATAAATGTAGCCAATGACAGCACAAAAAAAAATCAGCCTTAAAAAAACAGCATCATGCATGTAACTTGCACGTATAAGGCTTCCAATCACTTCATAATGACAGGCTTACACGGTGTAAGCCCGTCATTATGAAGCTATTGGGTTCGCTGCGTAGGATGCCCGCCAGCTTGCTGGATTAACGATCTGAGGAAGATTATACCTATTTTGTACTTTATTGCATTTGGTTTAATTCTTTAATTTAATTAATTCGTTTAATTCACGCTGCGCTTGCCGATATGTGGTCTCCATTCGAGAACTTTTCGGCCTTCTTCAAATAAGTAAAAATAAATAATTTGTTTATTTTCATTAAAAGAACTTAATATTATTCACAGTTCGTTTAAAATTTATCAGGCTAGCATATAACAAGTGTTGCCTAAGCTATGTAACTTTAATATATCCTGTATCTTAGGCGGATCTACAAATTTTTAAATATAAACTAAATAATAACTACCAAGACCATGGCAAGTGGCAAAACCCGCCCCCTCCTACATTCCGGAATACAGGCGTGAATTTGTGTTACATACAAAGTAATGACTCCCATCACTCGGCGTGGGCGATGAAAACTTAGGACAGTAAAACATGGAAATACACCCTATAAACATCTAAAACATGGAAATACACCCAGGCCATTTGTACAACTCAAGTAAGGCGACTTCCAGCGGAAATCTAAACCGTGACCTCCATTTTGGTGACAACGAGGCATTCCGTGTGGCGCCGGATTAAGAATAGCGTCACTCCGTTTCCTTCCGTGGATGTCGTAGAAGGCGACTAAGGAAATCAATTACCAGGAAACGGGCAGCAGCGTCTTCCGGAGATTCCAACAGCATACTGCGATCGCCAACCCGCCTGCCAAGCGTGGCGATTATGGCAAGGCTTATGTCCTGCAGTGGGCGTCAAATGGCTGATGATGATGATGATGATGAGGCAGTCGATGGGCGGTGGCGGCTGGATGAGGATAGCTAAGAACCGGCATTGCCTGTTATTACAGAAGATGTGCAATACTTTAAATTTATCTAATGGTAGGAAGTTGTTTGGGAAGTGGGCCGAATGGGATCTTACACTGGCCACAATTTTCAGCCTTCTGTTCCTCTGAATATCGGGCTGAATGAAGTAAACATCTTTTCCCGCGCTAACAAGACGGAAGTTGGTTCACAAATCATTACCGAAATAGAAATCGTGATTGAAATTTGACATTGTTTGCTTGGAGCGCCTTTATTCTCTTTCGGCATAACATAACAAAAACCCACGCCTGTATCCCAGAGGGGTAGGCAGAGACCAGGGACTGCCACTTGCTACGATCCTGACAGATCACTTTCGCTTCCTCAACATTCATTAGTCGTTGCATGCACGCACGCCGGTTTCGGGTACTTTTTATCTTGCCCTTTGCTAATAAATCCCCTATTTGGTCGAAGTATGTCCGTCTGGGTCGTCCCTTACCAACCCTTCCACCCACATTCGCTCGATATATTTTTTTTGTCAATCTTTCTTCCTTCATCCTCTCCACATGTCCAAACCAACGCAACATTTATCTTTCGGCCTTATTTATATAAACACAATTCCTCTAAAGCACTCCTAGAGCCAGTTTATTTAATTTGTGGTTACGACTTTTCCTTATAAGATCTTATTAATATTATTAAAATTATTTATTGTACTAGAAAAAATTATACAATTGGGGGGCTTAGTACTAAATAGTATTCTATTCCAGCCAACCAACAGGTGACGTGGAAAGGGTAGGGGTAATGCCAAACGGTGTAATGATATTTTAATTTACTTAATTAATTTCAAATTAAACAATATACTAATATATATAATAATTATAACAATACATATACAAAGATAATAAAATAAATAATTCTTCACCATAGACTGTTTTAATAACCGTTTTAAGGATTTTTTTTTCTTTTTATAAATAAGACCGTTGATGCACAACTGAAACCGAATGGAGCTTTACACTGACAGTTCAAATTCAACTAAATGGTTATTGAAAGATTTTTATCTTTCGTAATATCACGGTTTTTATAATTTTATTATAAATTTCTCCACCAATGTAATTATCAATTTACTGTCCCAGTTACGAGTATGCCCATTCTATTTCATACGGTTTTAAGCATTATCTATGAAACAGCGGCAAGCACAAGCAAAAAAAAAAAAAACCGACAAGTGCGAGTCAGTCTCGCGCACGAAGGGTTCCGTACCATTATTTATACAACATTTGAATATTTCAAGCGTCTACCTGTTGCCGTTGTTAAAATCGAGCAAAAAACGGCAAAAAAATCACGTTTGTTGTTGTAAATATTAATTTTATTTTGTTTTTATTTTTTGTTATAGTGGCAACAGAAATACATCATCTGTGAGAATTTCAACTGTCTAACTATCACGGTTCATGAGATACAGCCTGGTGACAGACGGACGGACCAACGCACGGACGGACAGCGGAGTCTTGGTAATAGGGTCCCTTACCCTTTGGGTACCCTAAAAATCATCATAGTTATTTTTTTTTTAATTGGATAATTGTATAAATAAATTTGTAGTCGTAGAACAAATTTTGTATAAAACCTTTTACGACAAACTCGAAACGTCATCAGGCATTGCGCATTTCAGAAATAACCCTACTACCTATTTGATTTATTTTTGTTTGACTTTTTATTTCCTTAGCTACAAGGGCCCAAATATAAAATAATCTTAAAAACTAAACATAAAGGAACCCCAGCCTAGTCTACCACTGGATGAGAATTAATTAATTTTCCCATCCAGTGCTACAGAAGCTTAACTATCGAATTGTTCAGTCAGGGTTCTCAGGATGCCGTTGTCGCTGGACCTGTTTCTGCACAAGGGCGAGACCTGCCTTTTTACTTGCCTTTGAGATAAAATGCTTTAATTTCAAAGATATAAAGGTTAAACTGTAAATGCCCGGAGGCTTGGAGAATAGTTAGTTGTTTCATTTTCTAGCCCGTGAATCCGTACTAGTGAAATTAGTTACTAGTTTTTATCTGAATATGAAATATGTGCCTGATTTCTATCGAAACTATATATACGAGGTGTAACAAAGAGATTTCGTTACACCCTGTAAAATGCATCATCCTTACGTACTGTACTGAACATGTGCTGCACTGTACATGTACTGTACTGTACATGCACTGTACATGAAATAGAAACAGAAAGCATTTATTGACATATTAAGACAAAGGGTCGAGGCTCAGCATTATGCAACCAAAAAAAACTTAATGTATGATATTTTAGTGCAGGGCTCTCTGTTAGTTAAATAAGTAAAGTTTTTTAGAGTAAGAAAATTTAATTGAATCGAATTTAAGTAATTGAGTTAAATCAGGGTTTCCCACGCATATTCTGAACCGCGTTTTGCGTTGGTTTATTATGATAATTCGATGTACGTCGCCGAGCCGATTAGTACAATTTGTCTCCCTATTTCTTAACCTGTGGGTTAATCGGCTAAGCGATGGACATCAAACTGGGGCCCAATTTAGCTATGTGTTCAAACTGTTGCTATGTCACTTATTTTTCAGTTATATCAACTCACCTACTACAGACATAAATTACAATTTCGCGGCTTACTTTTGTCATCAACTGCTAAGAATGGGCATCTTTAAGAGTTCCCCAAATGATTAAAAGTATCTCGCGACTCTTGAGTACTTTCTTCTATAGAATCCACGATATTTTCAAATATAGCATTGAGAAATGAGAGATTATTGAAATTCCTCTGAAGATTGCCACACCTCACTTTTTTATTTCTCCTGAAAGGCGTTCATTTGGCCGCCATCTTGGAAAAACTGGTACTTTTTATCTGAGAGAAAATTCGTAAAGGCCGTGATCAAAGGAATCTGTATGTTAAGATATTCGACGAATGTTGGTATGTATGTTTCATTATTGTTGGCGCAATCTATGAACATGAGTTTATGGTACACTTTCTGCTCAGTTATAGATTTCTATTCATTGGTAGTGTATCGAACGCTTGCCTCATATTCGACGGGTCGTGGGCTCGATTCCGGGATGTACCAATAACATTTTGTGAAGTGATGGATATTTGTATTAGTCAACGGCGAATGAAAATATGTATGGCAGTCGTTAAGCCAAGTCAGAGGCCTTAGGGCGGCTTGACAACTTCTGGCAGTAGACGAGCCACTAGTCTACAAGTCTTCACCAATCCGGACTTGGCCCCCGTGGTGGAGTATGGCCTATACCTTCCTCAGGGAAGAGACCCGTGCCCCTCGGTGGGGACATAATGGGTTGATGATGATGAATGAAAATATTGCGAGAGTAAATTTAAATGACGGATGTTTTCATAAAAAAGCAAGTTGCATTGCAACTTTGTCCTGTGAGTGTTTCCCCTGATTTTTATTTCTCGTAATATCAGTTCCGTACCCAAAGGGTAAGGGACCCTTTTACTAAGACTCCGCTGTCGGTCCGTCCGTTCGTCCGTCTGTCATGAAGCTGTACCTATCTCATGAAGATTGATAGTTAGACAGTTGAAATTTTCACAGATGATGTATTTCTGTTGCCGCTATAACAACAAAAACAGGCGTGATTTTTTTGCCGTTTTTAACGGCAATAACGGCAACAGGTAGATGCTTGAAATATTAAAATGTTGTGTAGGTTCCCGTACGGAACCCTTCGTGCGCGAGTCCGACTCGCACTTGGTTGGTTTTTTTTTAGATTACGACTTCGTTTACAATGAGTTTTTCTGTGGCCACACACTAAGCAGCTTGAATCGTGGGTAGGCTTACAATTTCGCAATGGTAAGGCAGACTTATTAACTAATTGAAGGACATGAGAATGAAATTAATTTAAAATTTTAATAAAACTGACTAATTAAAGGCATGCAACAAGATTTCATTGAGTGTAGCGTTGTGTGTTGTGGTGTAATACAATACAATACAATACAATACAATACAATGCAATACAATACAACACAACACAACACAACACAACACAACACAACATAACACAACACAACACAAGCCAACACAACACAACACAATACAATACAATATTATTTTTTGTTGCACTAACCCGTGCTGAGGACATTTTTAAAAATCTATTTAGAGGCTTAAAATTCCACCCATGCCGGGACTTGAACCCGCGACCTCTTGCTAACCGTGACAGCGCTCTCGCAACTGAGCTAATGGGCAAGTGCAGGCATCAGTGAAATTTCGAGCCTCTTTACAAACTTCTCTGTATTACGTACAGGCAGCGACATCTGGCCGAAGCGAATTACATCACTTGCAGCCCCGAGTAACCCACTTTGCAGTTAGGTTTTTACATCGGAATGATATCGCTGTACCTACATGATTATATTATTTTTTGTTGCACTAACCCGTGCTGAGGACAATTTTAAAAACCTATTGAGAGGCTAAAAATTCCACCCATGCCGGGACTTGAACCCGCGACCTCTGGCTAACCGTGCCAGTGCTCTCCCAACTGAGCTAAGTGCAGGCGTTAGTGAAATTTCGAGCCTCTTTACAAACTTCTCTGTATTACGTACAGTATTATTTAGTATTATTACGAAATTATTACATTTTATTACAGCGTATTATTACATTTTATACATCATCGTGGATACTGCAGGTTACATCGGGAGCGTTCTATCCATTCTATCTTCATTTTCGTTATGATTGATTCGAAATTCTGTGATTCTGTATACGTCGTGTGTGTTCTAGCAGAGTTTTAGTATCTCCACAGGTGTACTAACTCGAGGTACATTTGTAAAGATGATGTGATGAAGGTTTTCGCAGGTGGACGACTAAGCTGGATGGGCGAAGTGGTCCTCTAGCCGGAATCCCTGACTTAAATGACGTTTGTAGGAAGGGAGCCTATTCCATAGTCCGGAGGTCAATGGGTTATACATTGGCGAAAACTGTAGCACATTTTGTTTTGTTCTTCAGAACCACGACAAAAGAACAAGGATGAATTATGTATTTAAAGAATGTTGGGCGTTAAGTGACGGTTAGAATGTGGTAGGGTGATACGTTGCGTCCCGATAGATTCTGAAGGAGCGAGTTTCTTGTGGAAGCTCATGGGGATGAGTGTAGATTGGAAGGGAGCCCATTGTCATCACGCTAGGGAAACAAAAGCCATGAAATCTAGAACCTCTCCCATTTCCTTTTATTCACAGGAAGGAGATCTGCTGACTACGAACAACATGATTTTTTCCTTTCATTCCATTATTTAGATAAAGCCATTAAGTATTATTTGTATTTTATGATATGATGTATTATTTTACTGTACGCGTTATTATCTTTGTGAGGCGTTATTCGCGAGTGAAACTGGTCAAAAATCTCCGTAGCCCTAGACACCTAACCTTCGTCGTTTCGACGAATACGCGACAGAAAAATTGTTGTAGGTATCCTTTTGGTGCGTGTGGATAACCATGGTATCTCTTGTCAACTCGGTTTTATCTCGCAAAATATCGGAATTTGTGATGAACATAAAATTGATTCCTGTACTGAGTGGGCGTAAAAAAGAGTATGTTAATTTTCTAATATCTCTAATTTTCAAAATTTCTGTTTCAATTAAATTTTTCATAAGAATATCGGTTTTGATCTGTAGAACCACGTGCCATTTTAAACAGAAAGAATAATAAATAAGAATATGTGATAAATAACAAATTATTTTATTAAAAACATAAAATATGCCTGAAACTTCAGTGCAATAAAAAAGGTACCAAAATCTATTTACAGATGGCACCACTGAGATTTGCCCCAACAATGTTTGTTTTGTTATATAATTGTTGCTTATTTTCGGTTTTATTCGTGGAAATTCAACATAAAAAGGGCATAAAATGCTTTTAACTAAAAAAAAAAGGAAAACCGTAGTTTATACCACAACTGAAATAGCAAAGTTTTGTATACCGCGAAAGGAATGCAGACTGTAAAACAAAGGTAACCTCAAAAATATGATTTAAATATTTCTTGCAGAAATAATTGAATACCTTTAATGAAATACCTCTTTACTGACTGATTTATTGATTATAAAGTGTAAAATGTTAAATTTACTTAAGAAAGTTACTCAGAAACATCGAAAATCATTGTCAATATAAACTTGCTCATAAAATCATACTTTTTTACATGAACTCTCTTACGAGAATTTTATTCCAGTTTGGAGACGAAGCAGCTTTATGAGCATAAAATGATGCTGCGGGATTACTTGAAGGTTCCTAGCACCAACAACTAAATTGTGCTATCAGAAGTATTGATATCTATTCAGATCTACCCAGTTCAATGCTATGGGCTGGCTCTGGGTAATTAAGTGCTGGTGCTTACTTATTTTGAGATATGGGCTTAGGTCCTAAGAAATGCGTGTTAAAATGTATGATTATGATTTTACTAAATAAAACCGATGTTTACAAGTACCCAGGAACATTGATTTACTTGAGTTACAATTGCAGCAATAATGCTGGCTTAACATTTGCCAAGTGGGTTGAATAGTTGATATCAAGGCTTGTATTTCTCGTTTTTAGTTAGTTTTAGGTTTAACAGTCTAGGTACCTAAGCACTGCCCCCGTTTTTAACGAGTGTGAAAGATGCGGACCTGAAAACAGACAAGGATGATGAAACATAACTTTTCATTATGATTCTGAATGTATTTCATTAGTATAATTGCTATTATTTACCAGCATAGAAATATTTTTTGGTATTTATTTACTAGAATCATAACCTATAAGCTTCTTGATAATCGATTTACTTCCTCCAAATGGCTCAGGAGCCAGTGTTTCTATTGCAAACTGAGCAGTAAAGCACTACGTAAGCACTGGTTTTTTTGAAAAATTACACTACACGTATCTCTGGGGTTTATATAATTACAAATATTGTGCTTTTCCCATACAAATAGTCAAGAAAACGGGACATACACCGTTATGAATTTTTTGTCAGTTTCCACCTCCATTGACGAATGGTTAGTTACGGTGGGGTATGTGAGAAGGTTAGGTGTCTAGGCATAGAGGAGCATCGTGTAGATGGACAGATGACCTCATCCAAGTGGCAGGGAGGCGCGGATGCAGGCCGCTTCCAACCGGTCTTTTTGGAAATCCATGGAGGAGGCCTATGTCCAGCAGTGGACTTCTTGTGGCTGAATGATGATGATGATGATTTCTCAACCCAACGTATAGGTCTTTATTATTTGACCATAGGATCACGACTATTTTCTTTGGCCAATTAATTTTCAGAAAAACGTATATATGTATCTCTCTCCATCGATTAATTTTAAAATGGAATAAACACAGTGAATACCCCAGGGAGATTCGGTTCTTTCGGTATCTCGTTTATTTCGATCAAATGAAATCATTCGGGTTAGTTAAAAGGTACACAGTGAAAATTTATGTAGCAAAAATAATAATGATAAATCAAGCTGTTTATCAAAATAGAATAGCAAAAATGTATTCAACGAAAATTCTCATCCAAATATTTCTACGTAATCCTGTGGGGCTTAAAATATCACAACAAGTTTGACGAAGAATACATAAAATGTTTTAATTTAATGCGGTGTTTGTACAGAACCATTAATAACTCACGCTAAAGTCATTTATCCGATAACAAGCAGTAAATCAATCGTTGGAAACCATTTACAAAAATACAATTGGGTACGTTGCAAAACAGTTATCAGACTGCCTACAGTTAGTCATAGAAAGTTGGCTCCGGCTTTTGTTGACAATAAACATAAACTATTTGATATTGACAGACAACCATAAGATAAATACTTACTGAGCGTAAAAAGTGTCAATAACACTATCAATCCCAGAAAATATTTTCATAACCTATAATATAAAAATGAATCGCTGAATGTGTTGCAAAGCGCAAATCTCCAGAGCAGCTGAACCAACTTCGCTAATTCTTTTTTTTAGAATATTTCTTGAAGTACGAGGATGGTTCTTACGGAGAGAAAAATAAAAAAAAAAAATTAAGAATCGACTGTTAGGCGGTACGAAGTTCGCCGGGTCAGCTAGTATTTTATAAAAATAGAAGACGGAAGTTAAGATAAGATAAGAATATTCTTTATTGCACACAAGAAACACGAGACATAAGATATGAAAGTTACAATCAAAAAGTACAATGGGCGGCCTTATTGCTAACAGCAATTTCTTCCAGACAAAATTGTGACGAAAAGGTTGCCGAAGAAGAAAGAGAGACGGGTAGTTGGTGCAAATACGAATAATACGTACTTAACCCTAGACACCTAACCTTCTCACATACCCCATAATACCTACCCATTCGTCAATTCGATGACTATTTTTTGAAGCGTTAAGTTTTAAATGAAACATTTTTGTTTTTAGTACTTTTATTGCACTGAGGTTTCAGGCATATTTCATATTTTTTATTAATATAATTTGTTGTTATTTTACATACTTTACTTATTTTCGTTTCTGTTTAAAACGGCACGCGTTTCTATCAAAACCGACATTCTTATGAAAATGTTAATTAAAACAGAAATATTGAAAATTTTGGAAGCGGTTAATTTTAAGGGAGAACTAAAACGTTAGGCATTAGAGAAAAAAACCCTTTTTTACGCCCACTCAGTATAAAAATCTATATTGTGCTAATCATAAATTGCTGTATTTTACATATTTTTTGTAAAGTTTCGGAAAACAACAGTACTTGGCTGCCGGAATTTGTTGCTTCTCGCCAAGCCGTGACGAACACCGAGTTGACAAGAGACACCACGGTTATCACACTCACCAAAAAGATACAGCAATTTGTCTGTCGCGTATTTGTCGAAACGACGAAGGTTAGGTGTCTAGGCTTGAAAAAGGAATGCTATTATTCATAATTGGAATACACAAATTCATTATTATTATTCATATTTTAAAGGTACTAATATGAACATTAAAATATGTTCGCAATAAAATTTTCTCGAGCCAAAAAATATACTAATTTTTTAAACTAAATACTTTAAGCGAGCAACAGGTTAGAAGAAAAAGCAGCCTTGAGATTATTTGGAACTCTTCTGGCATTTGTAAATATTATTAAAAGTGCATTGTACAAATATTTCTTAATCTATTACATGTAGGTATTATTCCAGTACATGCACCTATTATATGCATTCTCAACATTCAGTGCAAGCATTTATTTTAGAAGTGAATTATCTTAGGTAAGTAAAAACAAAAACAGTAAACAAAAGTTACATTACGTTTCATAGGAGTAGCCAAAATTTCACATTTCTATTTCTATCACATTTCTATCTTTCCCCCCTTGTTTATAATGTTCGTATCACCACATCAAGGGTTGGCTGCAAGAGATTTCTGCTGAAATAAGCTCGCCATGTACACTTTTTAATTTTACTGTACTTAAATGTTGTGTTTTATTTATTTGTTTATATGTGTGCAATAAAGTATAAAGTAAAGTATAAGTAATTACACAGTCTATGAAAGACGCCCCCTGTTGGGCATAGGCCTCTTCACCGTCACGCCAACCTCAACGGCGTCGTTCCTAAGGACAAAAAGGACGGTTCTTAAGGACAAAAAGGACGGTTCTTAAGGACAAAAAGGACGGTTCTTAAGGACGAAAAGGACGGTTCTTAAGGACAAAAAGGACGGTTCCTAAGGACGAAAAGGACGGTTCTTAAGGACAAAAAGGACGGTTCATAAGGACAAAAAAGCATTCGATCGCAACTGGTTACGAAACACCAGTTACCGTTTTATTTATTTCTTTGTTTACGGACAACATGATCCAATATTTTGTTAATAGCAATAAACATAGAACTTACCCTATTGTTAGTATTTAATGCCTAGCAGTGATTTGGCACGTCTTATTAAGATCCAAATCCTTGGATTATCCAGCCCTGATGCAATCGCGCTCAGAATGTTATTTTACAAGGAAAAGACTTAAACTACCTCAAAGGAGTATATTGGATGAATCTTGTTTTTATAAATGGGGCCGTAAATTTTGTGTTTTTTTGAGTTCCGTACCCGAGGGCTGCCAAACGGGACCCTTTTACTAAGACTTCACTGTCCGTCTGTCTGTCTGTCTGGCTGTTTGTTACTAGGCTATATCTCATGAACCGTGATAGCTAGGATAGCTAGGCAGTTGACATTTTCCCAGATGATGTATTTCTGTGGCCACTATATAAACAAATAAAATAAATACTTAAGGGTGGGTTAATAACAATAACAATAAAAGAAAAATTTGCTTAAAATTAAACTGAGATCAATTGACCATTTAAGAAGTCCTTTACACTATAATACAATATAATACATGGAACCCCCATGTAACAAACGTAATTTTTTGCCGTTTTTTGCTCGATATTAATAGCGGCAACAGGTAGACGCTTGAAATATACTAAAATCAATAATACAGAAACCCCCCATCATAATAATACAGAAACACGCAACGTTTTGAAGACTAATATCTGTTTGATCTGCCTGTCATGAACTTGACCATTCAAGTTTGTCAAGCCGGCGCCTCACTCGGCCACTCGTATTTGGCAAACATTGGTTTGTGATGTCCTTGCCTGGTCACCATAGCACAAAAGTAAAAGAAAATATGAAATATCAAATACGTTCGTGACTGAATGCCGCAGGAGTGGGTAGAAACGGAAGTTTAACACCTGCCTCGATACTTACATTCCTTAGAATTCTCATGAGACGTGATATTTTGAATAGAGTTTCCAAACTTGTACGGATTTCTCTTCCTCAATCTTTAACACAATCCTTCAAGGACGGTAAAATAAAGAAGAATTTTTTTATGTCTTTCAAGCAATTTGCAAAGTTATCGGTCATCAGTCTTTGTACCGGCGCAGCGGGACGCTCCGATCCATCAATGCGGGCGTTCAGCGGAGGAAACCAGGTCGGGGGCCAATTCTGTTACATAGCATTGGGTAAAAGTAAAAGAGATAAAGCTACTTATTTGTTAAACATGAATTTAAAAAGGTGGTGCAATGTGAAATACTGTAGATCCTGCATGTTTTGCCCTTGTAGGCACACGAATATTTTAAGAGAGAGCGCCAGACAGTTGTCAAACGTGATAGGTAGTAACAATAAATAAATGCAATGCAAATGCAAATTAGCACGGTTAATTGATATTACTGAACAACTACTCTCTTATAGCTCACAATACTACCTTCTGAGTTGTGTGAGCGAGAGGCAAATAATTCTTCAATTACTTTAGTAATCCTGTTTATTGATGATGCTTTTATTACACTTAAATCAATTATATAATGCGGCGGACTTAATGCCACAGATACTTTGTAGAATGCATGTTGTAGAGGAGTAACCACAAACCTTTTCAATATTAAGTGTTACTTTTGTTATGTTACAGTTCTTAAAACTTAACAAAACGTAGGTTACTTTTGATCCCAAAACCAGGCGATTGAAGTCAGTTATGCAATAAGTAATTCGACTAGTTATGCAATAAGTAAATAAAAAAGGTTATAGTAACATTATTTTCACCAAGCCTCTAGTTTTATACGAGTGCCACCAAGAGTTGAAATTATTGTCCACAAACAACCGAGTCACCCTTCAATGGATAAAGGGTCACGGCTCCCTAGACAATGATGCTGCGGATGAGTTTGCCAGAAGAGGTTCATAAACTACAGTATAAGGACCTGAACCTCTACTCTTACTATCATACAATCAGTTTCGTAAATGGCTAAGAAACACAGCATGCCGAACTATGGAAAATGGAAACGAAATGCAGACAAGCCAGAGAGGCTCTAACAACAACGTCGAAGTGCCTCACACGCAGCCTGCTGCGTCTGAGAAGTTGCAATATGCGCAAAGCTGTGGCCTTTATGGCGGGCCACCGCCCACTGAATAAATACTTCCACACCATGGGACTGACCGACGGGTGGGTCATCTTTCAAGGATGATGATGCACCCACCCACGTGACTATTCACTGTGAGAGCGAGAAGTGCAACGGACATCCACCATCGGAAAGCTGGGATCCCGGCAGGGCTCCGGGAGGCCGGCAGTAACATTGGTGCACTGCTGGCTTTCAGGAAAGAGATTGGCTGGCTGGAGTGATCTCACAACCCTGCTACGTACAATGGCCCAATTGTTAGGCTAAGTGCGGAAAGCACAGTACAAACTAACTAGCTACTCTTTTCCATACAATCTACTTTTTATTTGACGCACAAGCATCAAATTGGATATCGATCATCTAACGTTTCCAACCGTTTGAAAGAGCAGAATCCGGAGGTCACCGGAGATTTCGTCACTGTCATAAATCAGCCAATTTACTTGTTGTTTACTTACATTACAGTAACTTCAGGGCCCGGCCTGTTTTATAAGTATTCAGCTACTTTGTTGCAGAAGGTTCTCTTTCGAGTATGGATTGTTCACACGTGTTAAGTACGCAAGAAGTTTAAATGAAGTATACGTGCAAAGGGTAGCGGTGGTAGCCTAGTGGGTAGAACATCGGACTCGAAAGCGAGAGACCCAGGTTCGATCCCCAGTGCGGGCGTGCACCTATGACTTGATTTTCTAAGTTATGTACATTTGTGAAGTTATAGTAGCAATACCACTCGCTAACGGTGAAGGAAAACAACGTGAGGAATCCTGAGTGTCTGAGCTATTCACATACCTCAGCGCTTGAAATCGCCAATGCGCGGTGGGCAAGCCCATACTCTCTCCCTGAGGGTAGGCCTGTGCCCTACCGTGGGACGTATATAGGCTGCTTACGTATGTTATACGTGCAAATAGTCACTAAAGAGCTTTTTAGTAGTACGTTGCAAGTAAAAGATTAACGGTCTTATTGAACAAAACACGATTCCTTGAAAAACTCAATAAACATCGATAAAAATAGTCTGTGGTGGAGACTATAAGGAAAAGAAGTAACCGCAGATTAAATAAACTACCTCTGCTGAGGAGTGCTTTACAGGAACTGTGTTTTTATAAATAAGGCCGTAAGTGAACAAGTGAAATATAATAGCACAGTATAAATAAAGAATAATAGTCTCTATTCTTCTGTTTAACCTAATATATAAAAATCTCGTGTCACAGTGTTTGTTATCGAACTCTTCCAAAACGGCTTCACCGATTTTTATGAATCGTTTTGTGTATATTTGGTAGGTCTGAAAATAGGTCGTAGGCAAATTAATATGGCAAAATAACGTTTGCCGAGTCAGCTGGTGTTTTTACACATTTTCTGTTTTAAAAAACCATTTATAAAAAAGCGGTACATATTATTATTATAAGTTAAAATTAACTTTTTTTTACACTGTGTGTATTTAAGCAGACATTAGTATTAGGTAGACACTGTTATTTCTACAAAGTAATAAAGACTCAGTTTAATTTTAATATAGGATTTAATTATAATTTGTTTAACGCTGCTCTTACGTCGGTCATGCTGCCTCGCTGCCACAATTTAACATTCTTGGTGGTTGTAGCTAATTGATAAATGTATACTTTTGATAAATGTGGTCTGAGGGTTTGATAGATAATATAATTGCGGACATTCAAGGCATATTTTCCTTATCACGTACGTAGTTTTTGATTGAAACAATTTGTTTTCAAAATTCATAATTTTAGACACAACTTTTCTTTATTAAAAACTGGGTACGTAGGTAAGCTAAAACAAAAATATATGTGAAATGTTCGTAATTTAACTATGAATCAAACCCGCAGACCATATTTATCAAATTTATTCATTTTATTACAATAATTAAAAATGTTAAAATATACGAGCGAGACAGCAGACTCTACGTAATAACAGCCTTAAGGTTTATGTCGGTCAACATATCTTGACTAAACTTATATTATGTCTCGCTTCTTGTGTGCAATAAAGAATATTCTTATCTTATCTTATCTTATCTTATGGATATTAGAAGTGTGGATGTTCTGTCCACCAATATTCCGCCTCCTTCACTGACGCTAATAGGATTCCGACTTGCCGAAGGTTTTTGTTGTACTTTTCGCTCGGGGGAGCAGATTGGAAGACTTTCCGCCTCAAAGATTATTAAGATAATTTCTGCTTAGAGTTTTTAAAAGTGAGGTCTGTATTGGCAATCCTGGGGCTCTGAGCTGTCACATAAATTGTTGATACTTTCATGTCTTGATAGGCATAAACTGAAATGTTATTAGCCGAGAATTGGCTTTGTTTACGATAACTACAGTATATATTCATTAGGAACCAAAATACTGACATCTATCAGAGAGTGGCTAAAAAAATCTGACTGCCTCATTGGTCTAGCGGTATCACGTCTGATTACCACGCCGGAGATCGGTTCCCACTGGAGGCCGTCGATTATAAGTACAGAAGGTCTCAGTATGGGTGTATTTCCATGTTTGTGATGTCGTTGCCTGCTGGTTACCATAGCACAGGGTGTCCTAGTTTGGGACCAGGACAAGGGGTTGTGTTTTGTGGAAGTTACTATTATTATTATGGAGGCTCTACACGTCAATGAGAACATTTTTTAGTATTGAGAAAACTTGGAAATTGCATACAAATTATGAGCTGTAATCCCACTAACACTTCGTTGCTGTTGCTTAAAGTCAATTTTGGTAAGAAACAGAAAATATTTTTTTTGGCTGTTTTGAAATGATCACCATAGTGAAACTTGCTTGTATTGACGAGTAGAACAGGGGGTTCTGCTTCCAAAATGATAAGAGTATTTTGATGCACCCTGTGTTAAAGGGGGTTACAGAAAGGCTCGTTAAAACTTAAGAGGGTTTCTACTTATCAAAACAAACTTTTATTGATAATTCCAAGTCTGAAAAAAATTGCCTTTATTTGACGTCTGTTGGTATTTATAGGTATAATAAACGCTTATGTCTTACCACATATTTTTCCAACACCCTATAAAATGCCCAGTGTGTCAGAGAAAATCAATTGGTTGACAAAACGCCGTTTTCAAAATGACGCAGCGCCACGTCTCCTCGTAACCATAATTGATGCGAATCTAATTTCGTACCTACTTAACATGAATGTAAATGAGATTCGATGAGCAATTTCTCAATTCCACGCTCGTCTCGAAGGTCGGTGCGTTGGTGCGTAGAAGCTTATCGCGTTCAAACCCACGCTCAGAGGGGTGTAGCAAAACAGAAAACATCGAAGATCAGATAGGTTAAAGGCTTTTATAACGTGTTCATGTCGTAAAATGTGAGCGATCGTTTGATGGTGAAATTATAGCACGCAAATTAAGATTACGGCAAACGCTGTTGTAAGCTTGCTTACCCAATAGCTGTACCTAACAGCTTTTCAAACTCGGAATATTCTTTGTTTATATTCTTTCTTAAAAACCTATTTAGAGGCTAAAAATTCCACCCATGCCGGGACTTGAACCCGCGACCTCTGGCTCACCGTGCCAGCGCTCTCCCAACTGAGCCAATGGGCAAGTTATAATAGTAGTAATGGGTAACTTGCCCATTAGCTCAGTTGGGAGAGCGCTCATATAAATTTGTAGGTACTCACATATTATATATAGTTCAGGAAGCGAGTTGCGCAGTTTTTTACGAGCTTTTCCCGAATTTTAAGGACTAATTTTTTTTTTACTTGCCAAATTTCATAGCTCAAGGTCAACGGAAAGTACCCTACAAATTTTGATTACCTTTTGTGTCGAAATATTATGTTTTGTGCGGCATAAATGGCCTTATCTTTTTTTTACGTCAACTAAGAAGTTTGGTTTGTTCACAGCTTCAAGCGACTGCAGATTGAGTAAAAGGTTTTAATTTTAACTCGATACCTCCACGCGTTCTCGAGATAAACGGTCTTGACAGATAGACGGACGGACGGACAACAACGTGATCCTATAAGCGTTCCGTTTTTTTTTTTTGAGGTACGGAACCCTAAAATGATCGGCGACTCGACCATAAACTCGTTGTCGTTGCATCAACAAAAGCATTTTTTGACACATCCACGGGTAGTCAATGGACGGACAACAACGTGATCCTATAAGGGTTCCGTTTTTTTTTTTTGAGGTACGGAACCCTAAAATGATCGGCGACTCGACCATAAACTCGTTGTCGTTGCATCAACAAAAGCATTTTTTGACACATCCACGGGTAGTCAATGAATCTGTGAATAAATTTATTGGCATTTTATTAGCCAGCGCTTTTTATAAATCATAAATATATACCTTAGCTATATGGCGTTTTGCTTAGAGAGTCTCTGAAAGAGGAATTACTTTTTTCGTTTTTAATATCCCAATTTTCCACGAGGAAGAATTAATTTTAGGGCCACGATGGAAGAGGAACTGAGTGCTGAAATAAAGACATCAGTCTTTATTATAACTTAGGGCAGGAATGGTGAACCTTTGTTAGACTTTGTGTCAATCTTTATTATATATATATCTAGCCATGACGTACCGACTTTGTCTGGTGACATTTAGCCACAATTAGCAGCTTCTCCAGATACTAAAATATTAATGGAATTAAATTTCACGTTTACATGATTTTGGTACTGGCAGTTTTATCCACTTTGACCATTGTTTTTATCTTAATTTCCTTCTATCTATCTATCTAATCAGCCCATAAACAGAGCCTACTGTAGGGCATAGCCCTTTTCTCTTTCACGCCAACCCATCCGGTCCCTTGCCGGATTAATTTCCTTATTTTGATAGTATTTTGAATACATATTAAAACCAATAAAATGTTGCCAAGTTTATTATCCCCGAATTATCGTGTCGCATGCCATCAATGGCACGCGTGTCACTGGTTCACCATCACTGACTCAAGGGTTTTTTAAATTTTATTACTGTCCTAAGGGTTTTTAAATTTTATTTATTTAGTAACGCCACATATCAACCAATACACTAGTAACTAAGTCTCTGTCAAAATTTCTGATATACATCCCAGTTACAGGCATCCACAATATTTGTATCAAGCAACAACTTAGTTGGATTGCGGTAGAACATACGTAAACACCATGAATTTTGAGTGGTTTGCAAACCATAGCAAAATCAATGTGCCTGAGCTATTGAAGTAAATAAAAAATTAAAGTATTTTCCAAAAATATTAAAATAAACTTGAATACATGAAAACCACTAGTAGCCAGCCAAAGCAATGAGTAGACGGAGAAGCATTTTTGACATTTTTTATTAATAATCTTCACCCACCCAGATTTCAGCGTGTATCCACAAACCATAACCCTCCCTTTTGGTTTTGACATAGTCGGGTAATAAAATTTGATGCTCCAAAGGCAAGCTATCTTCCCAAGTAAATAGGGTTTGAAACCTCGAGCTACGTGCAAGAATGTCTATGGCTGCATTCATATTGCCTTGCAATTGCCTGAACGGGACATGCCAATCTGGAACGTGCTCGGAAAATGTAACGGAAATCCGTCGTCCCGTCTTGGTGTAAAGTGGCCTTTAGTGGCCGGTGGAGATACATAGGGTATGGTAACAAAGAAGATTAACTCTTTCATTCGTAATATTATGATTATGGTAGTTGACTTCATTGTAGGACGTGGCAGGCAGACATACTTTGAACAAATAGGGGACATACGGAAAGATAAAAGATAAAAAGTACCCGAAACTGGTGTTATTGCATGCACCGAATAATGAATGTTGATGAAACGAAAGACGTTTTTCAGGATTATAGCTATTCACTAGTCCCTACCTCCGGAATACTAAAATCTATTCTTATTAGGTACCTATATAATTTATGGTATTTTGGAAATTTTGGAAATAATTATAAAATGTTTGTGGTTTCAAAGTTTTACTACTCGATCTGCGGCATATTTTCACAATTTAAAACCAAACGTAAGTAAGTAACTACTAAATAAAGCGGATCTCCTGTGATTATATTTCTCTTAAGTGGAAGGAGCGTGGTCTGCGATTTGCTATTGATGAATTGCATCGAGTAGAGTACGATGCAATTAGTGCAGATGCGAACAATGGAAATGTTCCGTATAGACAGAGTTTGATTGATGTTGTTTAATAACCAATGGACTATTTTTCTAGCCAAATCAGTAGGTACTAATGTTATCAATGCGGAAGTGAGTTTTCTCTCTTTCTGAGAGAAGGCCTGTGCCCTGCAGTAGGACGTATTTCATCATCAGCCATTTGACGCCCACTGCAGGACATAGGCCTCCCCCATGGTTTTCTAAGCTCCCGGTCTTGTGCCCACCGCAACCAGCGACTCCCCGCCACCGTAACCAGGTCGTCAGACCATCTGGTGGGGGACCTACCCACGCGGCATCATCTGGTCGCCAGGTCAGAACTTTTCCGCCCCAACGGCCATTTAGTTCCCCGAGCTATGTGCCCCGCCCACTGCCTCTTCAACTGAGCAGTTCTTAGAGTTATATCAGTAACTCGGGTTCTTCTGTGGATCTCCTCATTCCTGATTCGATCACGCAGTAAAACTCCTAACATAGCTCTCTCCATTGCTCGTTGGGCATCCTACGCGACGTATATAACCTGTTTATAACTGCATAAAATGTCTGAGAATGTACCTAAGTGACAACACTAAGTGGGTATATTGTAACAATGACATTTGAAACGATGTATAACGAATAAAGCCATATCTCATTAACCTCCTCAGTCCTGACCTTGAAAATAACAATTGAAGACCACTGTTATTTTCAAGGTCAGGACGGAGGGGGTTTAAAAGAAATTACAGCGTTTAAAACATCAGCTTTAAACCTTGAGAGTATTGCGTGATTTACCAGAGATAATATCAGATTCATCATCGTCACCATCAGCCATTTGACGCCCACTGCAGGACATAGGCCTGCTTCGTGGTTTTCATAACCATGAGGGGTTTTGCCATAATAGCCACGCTTGGCAGGTGGGTTGACGATTGCAGTATGCGGTTGGAATCTCAGGAAGACGCTGCTGCCCGTCTCCTGGTTAATTTCCTTAGTCGCCTTCTACGACATCCACGGAAGGAAATGGATATCAGATTACTCATCTGTAAAAATCCAATATCTAGACTCTTGTTAAAATATTGGATAAAATTAGTTTAATAAAATCTAGGCCAAATGTGTCTACCAGTGCCAGTGTGCCAGCCAAATTTCATCGAAATCCGTACAATCGATAAACATTCCAACGTTTGTAAGCCAAGATGTTGATTTGGTCAGGTAAAATTATCACTGGGGTGACAATAAGCTCAAATATACAATTAAAATGAATAAAACTAAAAAAGAAACGTTATTTATTGTCACACTACTCAGCCTTTACAAGTCTTTTTTATGTAGACACTACAAAAGGAAACAGGCCTTCTCTCAGAGAGAGAGAGTATGGGCTTAATTCCCAAGCGTGCCCACTGCGGATTTGCAATTTCAAGCGATGAGATATGTGAACACCTTAGACGCTCAGGTCTCCTCACAATGTTTTACTTCGCCGTTTTGGAGAGCGGTATTGCTACAAACTTCACAAATATTATCATCCAAACAGCCCGTCCATAAATTTATTTATCGTTGAACGACAGTGCACGAGTGGTAACGAGGCCCAGGACGCGACAGGAACATGCCGCTCCATTTGCGTAATTTAATGGAGCACAATACAGCTTCGGACTGATTGATTCAATAATTGACGTTTCACTGCGGTTTGCGGGCTATCTACCGACTCTGAGAGAGACGAATCACCAATGAAAAAAAAAAACCGACTGCAAAACACGCCGGTGCTATGTTACATGACCAGCACGTATCGACCCTTTGAGGATCTTCTTCTCTTTTCAGTGCCTCTCACCTACTGGAGGTTGGCCGTCAGCTCTGCAATATAATTTCGTATGGGGGGAGGGGAAAGGTTAGATAAAATTAGTAAATTATAAGGTGAATTGTGAAGAAACTTATTCATACCTATCTTACCAGCTTTAACTGTGTACCACTTTTTTGCATATACTCGTAAACAACTAAATTTTATTTAGTTTTATATAATTTTCTTTCATTTTGTTTTCTTTAATTTTTTTAAATATTATTTTATTTTATTTCCTGTCAGTAACGTAGTGTTTTAAATTCAGTTTTTTAACTTTTCTTCTTACACGGCGTTTCACTGGAATTTCTCATTTTAAATTAGTCTTTTCTTTAACAAGTTAAGCTAATGTAATTATGTAATCTTGTCAATATTTATGCATAAATAGGGTTTTCGGCAATAAATGTAGTTCACTGTCACTTTCACTTCCACTTTCGCTCTTTCACTTTCACCTTTCATAAACATTTGATCTCCACAAACATTTATATTTTTTAAAGTCGCATTAAGCTCGCCTATGTGCAAAACTTTCTGTTTTATGCAATAAAGGATTTAATAATAATAATAAAGTCAACATGTTTTTAGTAGCACATAAACTGTGGCTTAATTACCTACGTTACAAGTTAAACATCAGTGTCCATTTCATTTTCTAGATGGTTTCTGAGAAAAAGTGGTCAAGAACTCCAATCTTAGTCTCTCATATCACTTAACGCCTATATACTCGTAACATTGCGCTGCTAGTATAACTCTATTGAATGACTATGCTTCTAACAGACTCTAGACTTTGGTTAGAGGTGACAGTTGACAGGTGTCTATAAAGTTATTTGTTGTTCTGCCTTTTGTCGTTGACAACTAGACCTTAAATCCATTTATTCAGTCAGTCGTCCTAGTAAGTTAGAAATGGGTATAAATAATTTGACTGCGAGAAAACAGGATTTAACTGAGTTTTGTAATAGACTAGTTTCAAAATTATGTGACTCCTGAAACACAATGAGTTTTCTGCCCTGTCATGTCGTGTTAAATGTTTCTTGTGCAATAAATTATAATTATATAATTAGTTTAATCGACTCGAATCAAAAACTCTACTCTTTCAAAAGTGAAACGATGCGGTGCCACAGTAGAATCGTCAAAATGGGGAACTTGCTTCAAATTTTGATTAATTTCAGTGGAATAGTTTTTGCACCATAGAAAATATATTATTATAAAACTCAGAAAAAATAGAAAATTAAACCATTTTTTTTTCTAAAAATCAAGTTACTCTTACAATAAAAAAACTTTTTAGATTTATCACTATAACCTTACTGAGCTTAATTTAAAAACGAACTCGAAGTTTCTTTTTTAGGGTTCCTTTAGTCCGGCAAAGAACCCTTATAGTTTTATCATGTCCGTCTGTCTGTCTGATTGTCCGTCCGCGGCCTAGCGCAAAGACCGATAGTACTAGAAAGCTGTAATTTGGTATATGTATACATATTTATCACTCCGACAAAGTGAAAGAATAAAATGTAGGATATTTTTTTACTGTACCTCACCTAACAGGAAAAGTGGGGATGATTTTTTTTCTCGTCTACCCCATCACGTGGGGCATAGTTAGATTGGTCGTCGAAAAATATTGTGCGTGAAGGAAGACCATTTTTTGATTTAGGGTTTCGTTTGGGAAATATTAAGCTTTAAAGCGCAAATTTTTGTCCGAATAGGGAGCGAGAGAGGCTAAACGGTTGATTGAAGAAACGTGAAAAAATTCAAGGTAGTAGCACATATAATGAACTTAAAATGAAAAGTATCACGGCTAAGTAGGCTTTACTAGTTAACGAATAATAGGCAACCAACTTATAAAAGTAAAATTTCGTACAAAATCCATTGAAAATTACACCGATAAAGTTGTTCGTTCTGGAAAGCAGATAAAAAAACCCTCTTCCTACGGAACTCTACATTGCGCGTGGCCCAACACGCACTTGGCCGGTTTTTAAAATCCTTTCATGGTAAGTAAAGAGTTGTCGGCCAATATCAGATATCTTTTTAAATTACTTGACTGTCTGAAATTCTAAACAGGCCTTTATATTCTGATGTGTGCTTTTACGTAAGCACATAAATGACAGTTTCATGACACAATTAATCTGTTCACACTAAACGACCGATCAATGATTCCGCTAAGCGCTCGTAACCCACTCCATTAGTAGGAGACAGCCTTTCATTACTCCACTCATGATAGATTATTAAGTTGGAAATATCTAAGGGTTCTGTTACTAAAATTACCATAATTACTATATTTGTTACATAAAATTACTATAATTGTTTAGAAACATTGACATGATTTTGCAAAATTCGAACCCAAAATGGTTTTATTCGAACTAACACAGAAATGGTAGCTTAGTGAACGTTACAAGTTAAACTAGGTGTCCATTTCAAAATCTAAATTATTTTGGAGAAAAAATTTTAGTCAACCAAATAGCCCGTATTCGCCCACTGTTAAACATAGGCTTTCCCGCCACTTCTTTTTCTTATTCTTCACAGCCATCCTCATCCAGCCGCTACTGGCAATCTGAGCTGGGTGCGTACAGTTTCAGTTGATTATGACGACGGTCAATGCGCTCGGACCGAGTGCGTCGTCACAATCAACTATAACTGTACGCAGACGGTCCGAGCGTTTAGTACGCTCGGACCGTCTGCGTGCCGTCAAAACCCGGCTTTATTCAGAGCTTAATCATGGTGAGATGAGTCGGAGCTCGGGTCGTCGGTTACTCGTATCGTCATCAGTTATTTTTAGTATTTTTACCTAATGCTTAAGAGTCATAGAAATTATAAAACAAAGAGCATCTTATATTGTTTTTGTTGCACTAACCCGTGCTGAGGACAATTTTAAAAACCTTGCAGAGGCTCGTTGCACTGATGCCTGCACTTGCCCATTAGCTCAGTTGGGAGAGCGCTAGCACGGTTAGCCAGAGGTCGGGGGTTCAAGTCCCGGCATGGGTGGAATTTTCAGCCTCTAAATAGGTTTCCAAAGAGCATCTACAAACAAACTTTTATGCAGTTTGACAGAAATACAACTTATGTAATTATTTTTCTGTATTTATCTGAATGAAAATCTTCAATCAATAATCAATAATTGCCATCCATCCCACTGATGTTGAATAAATCTCGGCATGTTGCATTTTCTACGATTTTTTAGTTGTCTGACACGGTCTGGTAATTACGTGAGAAGAGTACAATGAAGGATTGTCTGTCACTCTAACATGACGGCTAACATAGTAACATAGTACATTGACATTCAGCAAACTGAATGTAAATTCTTTACGTTGAAATAAATTATTGATTTCTGATTTCTTGATTTCTGATGACTCTGTCCCGAAGGACCCTAAATAACGATTATCACGGCTCATTCCCGATGTAACTTTGATGGGCGTTATCAATTTGCGTGAACGTAGACACATTTCAGCTAAGTACCACGAGTGGGTGTAAATACTCGTGTTGAACCGCTTTTACCTTAATACATATAGAAGCCTCCACCTCCACGCTCATAAGCCTCATGAAACAGGGGGGAGGGGGGAGGGGGTCCGCCTACTATTATTTTTTTCTTATATAGTGTAGGGAGGGGGTCAAAAAGTAGCAAAAATAGTCTTATGTAATAAATAAATGGCGTCTGATGTGAAACTGCTGTGTTCGGTGCCAATCCGATAGTGCCTTCGTTGGTATTCGTTCGGTTAATCTGTACGCAACATAAGAAAAACCTTATATTTCTTATTAAGTTCAGGTGCTTGTTTTTATCTCGGGAACGCGTAGAGGTATCGAATTGGAACTAAATCCATATACTCACGTTTATAGTCCCTTGAAGCTGAGGAAAAAATCAAACTTCTAAGTTAACGGAAGAAAAAGATTAAGAAAGAAAAAGAGGCCGTTTATGCCAGAAAAAACGTATATTTCAAAAGTCAAGGGACGCAACATTTATAGGGTACTTTCCGTTGACCCAGAACTATGGCAAGGAATATCGTCGTATACTACAAGTGCGGGGTAAAATCTGAAAACAATACATTTGTAATTAAATCATAAAAAAATCAGTCTTTGACGTTCGGGAAAAGCTCGAAAAAAACTGCGAAACTCGATTCCTGAACTATTTATAATATGTACTGTAGTACTCTACTATCTTTATTCCAGAATTCACAAGTTTTAGGGTTGTTACATTTTAATAACTTAACTAAATATTACACACATACTTTTTGTTGCTAAGGAGTAAAACTACAGTACTACTAAAGTATTACTTATTAAAACAAGATTAAAGGGCAAATATTACTTTATATTAATCTTTTTCATCAATCGCCTAGCCTAGCTGGGGATCGACTGACATCTAAAACAAAACGTAACGATTCCCCTCAAAATATTCAAGATATGACTAGAAGGCTCTGCCAACCAGCTACTATAAAGAGGAATCGTTACAGTACCTACAAATTTGTATGTAACTCTATGTGGGCGAGTCCGACTCGCACTTGTCTGGTTTTTTTTATATTATGTATTTTGCTTTAGATTCGGCTTGACTTTTTTTATTTTTACGGAGCCTATTTCCGTCCCACTGCCGGGCACAGGTCTTTTGTCAGAGAGAGAGAGAGAGAGTATGGGCTTAATTACCGCGCGCGCACGTTTAGCAGTTTCAAGCGCTGAGGTAAGTGAATAGTTAAGACATTCAGATTTCCGGCTTGATTAAAAAAATATAAATTTCTTTACCAAAGCACGATAAGAGCTCATAGAAGAGTACCTTATTTTATCCTCCTCAGTGCTGGCCTTGAAAATAACAATGGATTTTAATTGCTATTTTCTAGGTCAGAACTGAAGACGTTTAAGGATACTCCCCCAAATACTGTTTTCTATAAGACACTCCCTTGGGTAAATACGAATTTGCTTTTTCACCAGGCTGCGACATTGAAAGGGTCATTTTTGACATAAATATCAGAAAAATCAGATATCAAATGCGTCGGCAACACGGGAAAGTGAAAGTGTCGTCTTTCAACTTTATTTCGAGCTGGGGCTTACAAGATTAGGGATTACAATACAAGCGCAAAAGAAGTCACGGACCATCACGGCTGCGGGTCGTCATTCGTCACGTCAGTTGTTGACTTGTCGCTGAGCTTTTCCGTGTAGTTACTAACTTATTATTGATTATTTTAAAGATGAAAATTGTGACGCCCCCACGACGCCAACACTAACTGCGTTACGCTCGTGAACGGGTGCTGTTCGTGTGTCTGGCCGCGGCATAAATGTTTTTACTACTTTTATAAGTAAAGTAACTAATGTTTTGATGTTTAAAGTGGTCGACGGCCATCATTGAATCTTTGTCAGGTAGATAGCACCTGACCTATTATGTAAAATGATTTGAGATAGTCAGAGTGGAGCTTTTTTTCGCTGTGTTTTTCTCCGCAACAAACTGGCTGGTAAATATAGGTACATTTTTTTAAAACTATTTTGTTTTTATAGTGTCCGCTGCCAAACTGCTTGCACTAGAAATTTGAAAAAACAAAAAGGTTCCACTTCAATATTTTAATTTCAATGAAGGAACTGTATTCACACCTAAATTAGGGATGCAATTTTTTTTTCTCGCCTACAACTTGGTGGTATCGTTGGATTGTTCGTTCAACGATACAAAATATTGTGGGTGCAGGAAGACCATTTTATGATTTATTGTTCCGTTTGCGAAATATTAAGCTTTAAAGCGCAAATTTTCGTCTGAGTAGCCCCCCCCCCCCCCCCCCTCTCCTGGCTAAACTGTTGATTGTAGAAACATGAAAAAATCAGCGTAGCACCATATAGGTAATAATGAACTTAAAAGGAAAATTATCACGGCTAAGTAGGCTTTACAAGTTAACGACCAACTTAAACAAATATAACCTCGTGCAAAATCCAGTAAAATTACTTTAATGAAGTTGTTAGTTCTGTAAAGCAGATACGACCCCGTCTTTTACGGAACCCTAAATTGCACGTGGCCCGACACGCACTTGGCAGGTTTTTAGATAGATAGAGAACACTTTATTATACATAAAAATAGAAATTACACATATATTTAATGATTGTAAAATAATGAGTATACTTATATTCAATTCTGAAGTGTTGCTAGAAAGTAAAATCGAAGACATTCTTTAATATATTTTTGTTATCTCATGCTTAATTAAAGCTTAACATGATTCTTTAAAACAATACTCAGAGGCACTTTAAACAGTTTGTGGTAAAGGAAAATACGTAACCACGGATTATTTAAGCTGCCTCTGAGGAGAATTTTAGAAGAATCGAGTTTTTGTAAATAACATCGTCAGTTTTTGATAAGTATAGTTTGGCCACTGAAATTATGAAGTTCTGGCGCCATATTTCTATTCAAATAACTGTAGTTTTTATGCGAAAAAAGTTGGAGGCGCTGGCACAGATTTTGCTTATGATTTAGATTTTTACTTTTCAAATTACCGATCGTACGAGTTTCAGATTGTCAATGAAGCACGACGTGCTGTCGTGTGTGCATGTTCCTCATCTCTACTTCCACGTGTACTACGTAAAATGATACGGGGATTGTAACGAGACACCCACTACTCAGACCATTAGCTTCTGCCAGTGTCTATTTGCGTGTGTACCTACAAGAAGGCAAGAGTGCCCGGACCCCTACTTCTCCGTATTGAGATGTATTTACAGAGAGCACAATGTTAGTTGAATGAACCTAAGAATTAGGAATAAAGTAGCAGAAATGAGGCGCTTGAGAAGTATGTGCGTTATTACTTCGAACGACAGTATACTTAATAGTATGATTAGAACGGTGTGCACTGAAAGAGGATGTAGGTAGTGATTAACAATAAGAATAAGTATAAACTTTATTAGACAACATTACAAAGAATTACATACAGGCCCCCGTGGTGGAGTATGGCCTATACCTTCCTCAGGGAAGAGACCCGTGCCCCTCGGTGGGGACATAATGGGTTGATGATGATGACATACAGTAGATACGTAATCAAGTTAACAACCTTACAAAGAATTAAAAACAGTGTACCTACTGTAGCAAGTGATGTAAATTACTTCAGCCAGATGTCGCTGCCTGTACGTAATACAGAGAACCGATGGCCGATGGGGCTGAAAAGCTCTCGAATGGAGACCACATATCGGCAGGCGCAGCGTAGGACGACCAGCCACAACATGGACAGATGACCTCATCCAAGTGGCAGGAAGACGCTGGATGCAAGCCGCTACCAACCGGTCTTTTTGGAAATCCATGGAGAAAGCTTATGTTCAGCAATTAACTTCTTGTGGCTGAATGATGATGATGATGAAATTTTTTACGCGGTAACCAGTAGATCCAACTTATATCCTCCATTAAATGATGGCCTATCAATTTAGTTTTAAGCATTATCTCAAACAAAGCGGAGAAGACGAAAAACTGCACAAAAACTTTTAAAAAGTTTTGGAAATTTGTACAAAACTGTGACTGGAAAGAATCCTGATGTAACGCGTATTGAGTTTATTGAAATCGTACTATTTTCTACATAGTTGATTGATTGATTGGTTACGGTTTGCAAGCTTGGAAAACCATGAGCGAAGCCTATGTCCTGCAGTGGGCGTCAAATGACTGATGATGATGATGATGATTGACACAATACGCGTCACGTTGGTTGTAAATAGTGTCAGCCTTTCATCAGTAAAGATACAAAGATACACAAAAGTTTTTAAACATACGGAAAGGTTTTTAAACCTCAATCAATCAAAAATATTATCTTGTCCTATTCCCATACAACATGACGTATCCTTTTGCAGGTTTTCAATCTATAATAAGATTTTGAAAAATATTTGTATTCTTCCTTATTTGCGGGGCTCTCAAAGAGACTCAAAGAGGCTTCATCATGTGGGGAGTCGTTCTTATTACGTTTGTAAAGGATGAAACACATCAACGCGGTGGCGGCGGCGATGGCGGTCCATTCATACGTCATTAACTGCAGTAGTGCTTATATGGACGTTTGTATGGAACGCCAACGCTTCTTCTATAATTTTGTTTTATAAAATTATATTATTTTTGTTGCACTGGTCCTCAGCACGAGGGCAATTTAAAAAAAATCCTATTTAGAGGCTAAAAATACCACGAGTATCGATATTTCGCCGATGCCTGCACTTGCCCATTGGCTCAGTTGGGAGAGCGATGGCACGGTTAGCCAGAGGTAGCGGGTTCAGGTCCCGGCATGAGTGGAATTTTTAGCCTCTAAATAGGTTTTTTAAAATTTTGATTTATATTCAATTTCAGTTAAAGATGATACATACCAACGAGGTGATGGTGGCGGTGGCGGTGGCAGTCCATACACACGTCCATATGATTGCTACTGCAGTAAATTATGTATGTATGGACCGCCACCGCCACCGTCACCGCGTTAGTGTGTATCATCCTTTACTTAATTTGATTTTGTTCCAATTCCACTCGCTAATTCCAAAGGAAAACATCGTGAAGTTGCGTATTTCATGTTGATAATAATTTAATGTTTTTAGTTTAAACTAATAAGGAGTAGAGAATTTAACTAAATAAATACTTAAGTATCGTTGTCTCTTCAGATTTAAGTAATAATATCTTCTTCTACAAGGTACAAGTTCTAAAAACAGTTCTAAAAACAGGTCTATGGTAATCTTTCTTCTTTCATTAGATAACCATTCATAAACAGCTAATATACGTCCCACCGCAGGGCACAGGCCTTCTCTCAGAGAGAGAGTATGGGCTTAATCACCACGCGTGCCCACCGCGGATTGGCGATTTAAAGCGCTGAGGCATGTGAATAGCTCAGACACCCAGGTTTCCTCACGATGTTTTCCTTCACCGTTAGCGAGTGGTATTGCTGCTATAACTTCACAAATGTACATAACTTAGAAAACAAAGTCATAGGTAGATGCCCCCAGTGGGAATCGAACCTGGGTCTCCCGCTTCCGAGTCCAATGTTCTACCCACTAGGCTATCACCGCTTTTATTTAGATAACCAATTTACTGGGATCTCTCATAGCACTTCCATACCATGCAATCTGGTCTCACGCTTCTCTGGCTACGAGTTGGCCTAATCGTTGGTTACTAAACCCATTATTTTAAGCAAGATACCCTACATCGTGAATAAATTACCAAAGTTGGAATTGGGAAAGATGTTTGGTTTACTTATTACGATGCATCTATCACAGTATATTTATGTAGTTTTATGTAGGTCATATTAATTCCAGCAGACTTATACTGATGTGTATGTAATAGTGTATTTTATTTGATTCTATTAAACTTGTAAAAACTATCGTATCGATATAATATCTATAATAATATTTTAATAATATTGTATGTAGGTTTATTTTATTATTTGAAATAAAATTCTTGAGCCATATTATAGTTTGCTGTATGCATGTTTAACTTTTATTTTATAACTGTACAAACACTATGTTGTGATATATTTAAGTTCAGCCTGAATGGACCACTGTGCCCCAAGATACAATTTAATTTAGTTCCGGGTTCATAGTTACTTTATATGTTGTTAATTTTTGTTCAGCTCAATAAACATTTTTCATTTTCATTTTTCAGTTGTTTAAACAGCAAAAAATTATTGCAAAAGAAGACATGATTTTTTCTTAAATCCTATCCTGTCAGTTTTCAATTATTTGAATATATAAAATCATTAAGTATTGTATTTTTTTAAATTAATAAATTATAATAAACACAAATCCATCATTGTAATTTATTTCAACTAATTACTGAATGTTCTCGTCGTCCAATGCCCAGAATAAACCAATCGCAGAGTGATTTACTCTGCTCTTATGATAAAGTCTAAGGAGACTGAGGGCCAGTATCTGAGAATTTCGCTAAGTAAATAGTTAACTGTAATGCTGTCTCTTCGAATTTCTCAGAAAAGAGCGCGACAGAACGTTACTTAAGTATTTGCTTAGTGAAATCCTCAATTCAGAAACCGGCCCTGAGATAAGGCCTGTGCCCTGCAGTAGGCCGTATACAGGCTACATAAGAAACTAGCCATGTGCGTGTCGAGCCACGCGCAGTGTGGGATTACGTAGAAAGAGGGATTTTTCCACCTTTACAGAACTAACAACTTTCTCAAAGCAATTTTCAACGGAATTTGTAAGTTTTACCTAAAACTTAATATTTCGCAAACGGATCCTTAAATCAAAAAATGGTGTTCTACACTAACAATATTTTTAAGCGAACAATCCAACGAAAACGGAAAAAATACATCCCCAATTTAGCTGTACCCAGGCAAGGTAGCAATTTGAATTTTTTTGTAACATTTAATCCTTTAACCGTTTTTCGGCGTGATTAATATAAATGTCTATGCCCAATTTCAGCTTTCTAGTAGGTACTTGTCGTCTGTGTGCTAAGCCACGGATAAACTATGAGGGTTCCTTGTTGAATACGGACCCCTAAAAATAAAAATCAGTAGGATAGGGCCTAATTGTGTACAAATTCTGCCGGAATTCTGAAGTTTGTGATAGCACTTTATATGGAATTTGTCACTTAGACGATTGGAATCGATCAGGATTTGGTGCTAGGAGCTGGTACCGTGTTTGAACGTGAATTCGAAGCGTGACTTTTATGGTTTTTTATTTGTATGCCGTGTATGACAGGCCCTACAATTGCAATCAAACAAGAAGCTTCGCATTGGCATTTTTTCGTGTGTTTTCACTATTAGAAACTGCCTGCCTATCTGCCTGCCTGCTGGACCGCCCGATAATGGTACGGAATCCTTCGTGCGCGAGTCTGACTCGCACTTAGCCGGTTTTTTTACGGTAACTTAGAAGTTTGATTTTTTCAAAGATTCAAGGGACTGTAGACCTGGTTTTAATTTAAACTCGATACCTCCACGCTTTCACGAGATAAAAGTTCTTGACAGACAGAAGGACGGCCGGACGGAAGGATGGACAACAAAGTGATCCTACAAGGGTTCCATTTTGTCCTTTCAAGATACGGAACCCTAAAAAGGGAAATGTTTAATTACTCAAATGTGCGTTACTTTTGGCACTCCCATAATTTATATCAGATCCTTTTGTATCACCTGTTATTTTTAGGCTTACTCTGTAACTTACTAAGTAAGAAGCAAATAAATGAAGAAAGTATTATTATACTACTCTGTCATCCTTTATATGGTTATCGATAATATCTCAAAAATTTAATTACATTAAAACTCAAGTCAAAACCGGCGGTTATTTGTTTTTCCAATTTTTATTACTTTTCTCTTTAATTTATTTGCTTTGTTTTCAAAAACATGCCCGAAGCGCACTTGGCCGGTTTTTCTTATCCAAATCCTAAGCAAACGAAGTCATGAGTTTTCATTTACATTGAACGGGCTCTATGTGAAAGCAAAAACGAATTTCTACCCTACAGCTTCAAACAATAGGCCCGGTATTTGTCCGCGAAAATTTGCGAAATCATTGTATCGTGCCATTATCGATTTCACTAAGCAATTATGATTACTGCAAGTCGGACGTGAATTAATGAAGCTCGCGGGCCTTTCTATAAATCATCGTCGTTCATTACTGCTGCCACAAGGAAGTTGCTATAAAAAAAATTGATTTGATTTGGGATTTCCAAAATAAAGGCATATTTTTCTCCGATATACATTTAAACCGGAGAGAAGTTTTAATCTATCAGTTCTAAATTCGTTTAATAAGAAAAAATACAAATGTTATGTATGATGTATGTTCTCTTGATCGATTTTTCTTTTAGTTAAATGATAAATGTTCAGTATGTCAGCATGAATACTGCAACGACTATCGCAATTGGTTAATTTAGAAATAACTCTAAAGTCTCTCTCACTGAGAGAAGGCCTGTGCCCTACAGTGGGACGTATATAGGCTGCTTTATGTGGGGCCTTTTCTTTCACTTTCTTTTATACTAAACACTTTCTACACAGTACACTCTCCAAATTTTGCAATCGAAAGTTACGAGATTCGACAGTTTTTGTGCCATTTAGGCACACATTTTAGGGTTTCGTAGCCACGAATCCTTGCTACGAAAACCCCTGAGTTCCACAGTGTTGCTATATCTACCTGTCCGTCTTTATATTTGTCTGTCGAGGCTCAGTACAGGCACACTTCGCAATTAAAACGAAACGAAACCCACAAAACGTTAAAATAAAATATCTAATAAAATATTTGGGTACCTGACATACACGTAAATGATATTTTTAGCATAGGGTATCGTTGAATTGGTCATTTAAAAATATTGTTGGCAAGGGATAACCATTTTCCATTAACCCTAGACACTTAACCTTCTCACATACCCCATAATACCTAACCATTCGACAGTTCGACGACCATTTTATGACGCGTTAAGTTTTCAATAAAACTTTTTGTTTTCTGTAGTTTTATTGCACTGAGGTTTCAGGCTCATGGCTGTGAACCTAAAGCAAAAAACCTAGGACTAGATAGCATTATCCCGCCATTTTTGCAAATATACGATTTGTAAAAGAAGATATGATTTTCATTGGTGGCACTAGTTAGCCAACTAGATCCCCTTTAGGGTTCCGTTTGCGAAACATTAAGCTTTTATATTGTTTAGTATTAAGCAGGTCTAATCGCTTAAATTTTATTTATGAGATAAAATTTAATTACCTTTGTTGGTGATTCATCATCATCATCGTCAGCCATTTTTACGCCCACTGCAGGACATAGGCCTCCCTCATAGTTTTCCCTAACCATAAAGGGTTTTACCATAATCGCCACGCTTGGCAGGCGGCTTGGCGTTCGCACTATGCGGTTGGAATCTCAGGAAGACGCTGCTGCCCGTCTCCTGGTCATTTTATTCTTTAGTCGCCTTCTACGACATCCACGGAATGAAATGGAGTGACGCTATTCTTAATCCGGCACCACACGGATATATTCGTGATTAGACCCGTTTAATATTTAACTATGTATAAGCATCACAAGCATTAAAAATACAGTGAAACATTTAAGTACACTTTTTGTAGGAGTGAATCATCCCCGTCCCGCCGCTCTCGGCTAAACAGTTGTTTAAAGAAACGTGAGAAAATTCAAGGCATGTAGTGTAACGAAGTTAAATGGAAAAGCAATAGTTAACTTAATAGTCAGCACCGATTAGTGCAACAAAAAATATAATCATGTAGGTACAGCGATATCATTCGGATGTAAAACCTAACTGCATAAAAGTGGGTACTCGTTTAGGCTTACTCTGTAACTTACTAAGTAAGAAGCAAATAAATGAAGAAAGTATTATTATACTACTCTGTCATCCTTTATATGGTTATCGATAATATCTCAAAAATTTAATTACATTAAAACTCAAGTCAAAACCGGCGGTTATTTGTTTTTCCAATTTTTATTACTTTTCTCTTTAATTTATTTGCTTTGTTTTCAAAAACATGCCCGAAGCGCACTTGGCCGGTTTTTCTTATCCAAATCCTAAGCAAACGAAGTCATGAGTTTTCATTTACATTGAACGGGCTCTATGTGAAAGCAAAAACGAATTTCTACCCTACAGCTTCAAACAATAGGCCCGGTATTTGTCCGCGAAAATTTGCGAAATCATTGTATCGTGCCATTATCGATTTCACTAAGCAATTATGATTACTGCAAGTCGGACGTGAATTAATGAAGCTCGCGGGCCTTTCTATAAATCATCGTCGTTCATTACTGCTGCCACAAGGAAGTTGCTATAAAAAAAATTGATTTGATTTGGGATTTCCAAAATAAAGGCATATTTTTCTCCGATATACATTTAAACCGGAGAGAAGTTTTAATCTATCAGTTCTAAATTCGTTTAATAAGAAAAAATACAAATGTTATGTATGATGTATGTTCTCTTGATCGATTTTTCTTTTAGTTAAATGATAAATGTTCAGTATGTCAGCATGAATACTGCAACGACTATCGCAATTGGTTAATTTAGAAATAACTCTAAAGTCTCTCTCACTGAGAGAAGGCCTGTGCCCTACAGTGGGACGTATATAGGCTGCTTTATGTGGGGCCTTTTCTTTCACTTTCTTTTATACTAAACACTTTCTACACAGTACACTCTCCAAATTTTGCAATCGAAAGTTACGAGATTCGACAGTTTTTGTGCCATTTAGGCACACATTTTAGGGTTTCGTAGCCACGAATCCTTGCTACGAAAACCCCTGAGTTCCACAGTGTTGCTATATCTACCTGTCCGTCTTTATATTTGTCTGTCGAGGCTCAGTACAGGCACACTTCGCAATTAAAACGAAACGAAACCCACAAAACGTTAAAATAAAATATCTAATAAAATATTTGGGTACCTGACATACACGTAAATGATATTTTTAGCATAGGGTATCGTTGAATTGGTCATTTAAAAATATTGTTGGCAAGGGATAACCATTTTCCATTAACCCTAGACACTTAACCTTCTCACATACCCCATAATACCTAACCATTCGACAGTTCGACGACCATTTTATGACGCGTTAAGTTTTCAATAAAACTTTTTGTTTTCTGTAGTTTTATTGCACTGAGGTTTCAGGCTCATGGCTGTGAACCTAAAGCAAAAAACCTAGGACTAGATAGCATTATCCCGCCATTTTTGCAAATATACGATTTGTAAAAGAAGATATGATTTTCATTGGTGGCACTAGTTAGCCAACTAGATCCCCTTTAGGGTTCCGTTTGCGAAACATTAAGCTTTTATATTGTTTAGTATTAAGCAGGTCTAATCGCTTAAATTTTATTTATGAGATAAAATTTAATTACCTTTGTTGGTGATTCATCATCATCATCGTCAGCCATTTTTACGCCCACTGCAGGACATAGGCCTCCCTCATAGTTTTCCCTAACCATAAAGGGTTTTACCATAATCGCCACGCTTGGCAGGCGGCTTGGCGTTCGCACTATGCGGTTGGAATCTCAGGAAGACGCTGCTGCCCGTCTCCTGGTCATTTTATTCTTTAGTCGCCTTCTACGACATCCACGGAATGAAATGGAGTGACGCTATTCTTAATCCGGCACCACACGGATATATTCGTGATTAGACCCGTTTAATATTTAACTATGTATAAGCATCACAAGCATTAAAAATACAGTGAAACATTTAAGTACACTTTTTGTAGGAGTGAATCATCCCCGTCCCGCCGCTCTCGGCTAAACAGTTGTTTAAAGAAACGTGAGAAAATTCAAGGCATGTAGTGTAACGAAGTTAAATGGAAAAGCAATAGTTAACTTAATAGTCAGCACCGATTAGTGCAACAAAAAATATAATCATGTAGGTACAGCGATATCATTCGGATGTAAAACCTAACTGCATAAAAGTGGGTACTCGGGGCTGCAAGTGATGTAAATTACTTCAGCAAGATGTCGCTGCCTGCACGTAATACAGAGAAGTTTGTAAAGAGGTTCGAAATTTCGCCAATGCCCGCACTTGCCCATTAGCTCAGTTGGGAGAGCGCTGGCACGGTTAGCCAGCGGTCGCGGGGTTCAAGTCCCGGCATGTGTGGAATTCTTAGCCTCTTAATGGGTATTTGTAAAAGGAAAAATTTGTACAAACTCCATCGAGATCACAAAATGTAAAAAAAAACACGCACAAAACACCCAAAAATAACCCAAATATTAAATAAAAATTACAGCGAGATAAAAAAAACACTTGCGTAAATTGCGGCTATTTTGTTTTAAATATGCAGTCCCTAAATTGGACTTAACTAAGCATGTGTTGCAGGAATGTTATAATTTTAGTATTCTGTCCAGAAACCACGCTTAGTTTTTATACGTGAAAAGTGTCAAGTGTCCTGATATCTATGCTAATATGCCCACATTCCCAAAGCTCTACCGTGAGGTACACGATAGAAATACTGTAACTAGTGATCTATTTTCGTGCACACCCTCACTCTGTCCGTATGTGGTTGCAATTAATTGTAGTTGCCAACTCAATTTGTGGCGCCACGGTGGGAGTTATTGAGCGCTAACTTCATGCGCGCACACTTATTAGTTCTGTAACTCACTTATTGTTCAAACAATCACGTCAGAACGCCCTTAGAAGCTCCGCTGCATCTGCACGGGTCTTAAAATACTTGGCAACAAACAAACAAAAAACAATTTTTGTCTATATTTACATGTACCTACATCTACATTATCTACTTTATTATTATATGAAAGTACCTAATCGATTTCAAAAATTCTTTCACCAATATTTAGAGTGAACCTTTAGGTTGGACAAAGGCTAGTCCATTTACCACGTGAACGTAGTCGCGGGTACTGCTAGTAGATATTGCTAAAATGCGCAATACCTGCAACATGTCGGTTAGAGTTAGTCATGTACAACAACAGACTATTCTGCGACTTTTAAATTTCCATTTTGTTAAAATATGTTTTGGACGTGAAACGTCTTTCAGTTCACTAGTAGGTCACTTGACAAAACCTGCATGCAACGAAAACATATCACCTTGGCAATTACGTGGTAATTCTGTAAATACGTTGCGTGCATTCATTTATCGGTGAGTACAAAAAAGTTGCCATTACTCAGATTATCTTGGCTCGTGCCGCTAGATGGCGCCAATGCCGCGTAACACATTGCGCAGTTTGAGCCAAGCATTATCGCTTACTTATAGATGGTTTACGTTAAATCCATGGGCCGTGTAACCCGACACAGCTACAGCCGCTTTTTAAGATTTTAACGGTTCTGTCATGACTGTTTGAATAACACAGCTGCTGTCCGTGTTCGTTCTGTTCGATTCATTCACTCAATGGTGAGGCATTCGGTCTTCTGATCTCGCCTAGAGAGCTCTTTGTACGGCGGCGGGGTATTATTGCATCATATGGGTGTAAAGAATGTAGCCTTATTATAACAGCCTGTTACTCGCCTTGTTTCTTATGCCATTCTCTCTGCTAATCTTTTTTAGGTTTCCGTACCCGGAAGGAACCAACGGGACCTCTATCTGTCTGTTTTTGACCTATAAAGAGCTTCTTAGCCTGCTGAAATCCGCATATAATATGAAAGTATAGGCATTCTTGCCGGGACGGTGCACGGTGGCTGGGGACAAGGACATATGGAACGCAGTAAGAAAGGCCTTTGCTCGACAGTGGGACAGGTTAAGCAAATGTATGCAAAGCAAACATGTGCTATTCTGGGGATGCAAATAAATAAAAGCCAACGTAAGCCCCATATTATGCCATCTACTGCTGTCGCTGGTCAGCCACAATCCTAATGTTTAATGGAGACATCATAAACGTAATAACATAAAAAACCGGCCATGCGCGAGTCGGCTTCGCGCACGAAGGGTTCCGTACCATTATCTCTACAATATTTGAACATTTCAAGCATCTACCTGTTGCCGTTATTAATATCGAGCAATAAAACGGCAAAAAATCACGTTTGTTGCATGGGAACCCCCCTTAAATATTTATTTTATTCTGTTTTTAGTATTTGTTGTTATAGCGGCTACAGAAATACATCATCTGTGAAAATTTCAACGGTTTAACTATCACGGTTCATGAGATACAGCCTGGTGACAGACGGACGGACGGACGGACGGACAGCGGAGTCTTAGTAACAGGGTCTCTTACCCTTTGAGTATGGGACCCTAAAAAACAACGTAAATCCCATATGCCATCTACTGCTTTCGCTGGTGAGCCACAACCGTAATGTTTAATGGAGACGTTCATGAATGTAATAAAGTATAAACTGGACTCACGCAGCAAGGGTAATAATAAAATTATTATAGTTATGTTGTGGCAGAACAAGGTTAGCGGCAAACCTTGGTGACCTCCCTCCGGGATAGATGCGTCAGCTTAATATGTATGTATGTAGTTGGAACTACAAAACAATTAATGGGGAACTTGCGTCTAACTTAGATTGGAGTGGCATTGATTTTATACCGTAGCAATCAATCACGTATAACTCAGGAAAAAATTTAAAATAAAACAAAAAAAAAAATGGATTTTCGGGGTCACAAAAAATACGAAAAATTAAGTTAGTCTAATAACAAAAACCTTATTAGATTTAGTTTTTTTATTGAACTCTGTACGTTTTGGTATAAGGGTGTAAGGGTAATGCATAACAACATTATTTTACGAGATAACTCAAATATTGATAAACGCTTCATACATTAAAAGGCGTTACGTGCAAGTTGTGACGTCATAGTTTAAGCCCGATTTGTACAGCGCGTTTTTGTACCACGTGACGGTATTTTCATCGAGTATTATGAAAAGTTTAAGTCCACGTGATGTTATTGACTTTTCTATTATTATTAAAACTTCGTAAAAGTCGTAGAGAAAAAAAAATACCACGTTTATTTATCTTTTAACATAGCCTCTCTGATTATATTGAAACATTTTTTAGCGCAACTTCTTTCTTATATCTCTATTCATATAAATATGTCTTCTCTATCTTTTTGCTTTCGATAGCTATTTATGGTCTCAAGATAAACTAAACGACTTATGAAAAGATATAGGATCAAAAGGATAAAATGATCTTGATAAAAAGGGCTAAGCTGCGACCTCTTTCTGGGATCTAAAGACAATGGCAAAGAACTATACAAGGTTATTTTTTTAATGAGTAATTGCCGAAACACGTCAATTAGATATGCATTTTTCAACAAATTTTGTTGTAAGACTTTTAATTATATTTTCTAATTGATATTTTTTAAGCATCACGCTTACAGAATTGTAAGAAATGTCTGTATCCAGTACAATACTAATGTCGCAGCCGTTGTCCTACGTAGAAAAATGACGATATTGTTGAACTCGTAACCATCTACTTGTAGCTTAAAATATTGACTATTCCCACTACAAAGCTGCAAAACCATACAACGGCAGAAAATGAAATTAAAAATAAAATGGAACATTCAATAACAAGGATTCAAAGCTAGCGGTCTTATTCATCAAAACATGTTTCCTTAAAACAATCTCAGAATAGTCTAAGGGAAATGGAAAAACGTAACCAGATTAATTAAACTGCATCTGAAGATTGTTTCGGAGGAATCGTGTTTTCATAAACAAGAGCGCTAGTTTTTTGAATCCTTGACTTTAGGAAAAGTTGTTAAGAACAAGAACAAAAGCAGTCGCGCTGTTGAACACAAGAAATGTGCAAGACCATGCAATACGCATAATCTTGGATAGCGCCTCAGTCCTGCAAGCACTTAACAGCAATCTCACAAACAACAGCCTGATACTAGAGTGTCACCAAGAGTTGGAAAAACTGTCAACAAACAACCGAGTCATCTTAAAATGGATAAAGGGTCATAATGGCTCCTTGGACAATGATGCTGTGGATTAGCTCGCTAGAAGAGGCTCAGAAACTACAGTGAAAGGACCCGAACCCCTGCTCCCACTACCATACAACCAGTTTAGGAAATGGTTGAGGTCACGAACAGAAACCCAGCATGCTGAACTTTTGAGAGCAGAAACCAAATGCTGTCTGCCAGGGAGGCTATACCAACAATCTCGAAATATCTTTCACGTAGCCTGCTGCGTCTGAGAAGAGATAATCTGCGCAAAGCTGTAGCAATCCGAACAGGCCACTGCTCACTAAATAGACATTTCCACAACATGGGACTAACTAACAGCCCGCTTTGCCGGGGATGAATCAAAGAACAGAAAACACCCGCCCACGTGACCATAAACTGTGAAGGCGTGGAAAAGCAACGGACCGCCATTATTGGGAAGCTGGGATCCCTTTAGAAGGCCTGCAGTGACATTCGAGCACTGCTGGCTTTCTGGAAAGAGATAGGCTGGCTGGAGTAAACTCACAGCTTTGCTACGTACAATGACCCAATTATGAGACTAAGTGCGGAAATCTCAAATCTAACTAAGTTGTTAGGAATCTGTCTATCTAATCAGCCCATAAACAGAGCCTACTGTTGGGCACAGGCCTCTTTTCTTTCACGCCAACCCATCCGATCCTTTGCTAGTCTAAACCAATGTTTCCTAGCCGCTTTCACAATGTGGTCGGCTCACCGGGCTGGTGGCCTGCCCACCAACGGTAGCTCCGTTATTGGCCACTACTCAGTGCCCCCCTTAGTCCACCTGCCTTCTTCCCGCCTAACCGAATGCCCTGCTCATCTCCATTTTAACTTTATGATTCTTATGCCTTCGACTTTGGTGTTTTGCCGTTTTTTTGTTGGGACTGACAAATTTTTATCGGACGTGTCATCAACTACGCATTTAACGCAAAGTAACCTTTTAAAATGTGTTACCCCGGTAGATCACGATACAGTTAATTTGTTTCCAAAAATTGATTGATAGAAATTAATTGGTTTGCTTCAGAATGAGAATTAACTAGCATTAACCAATAAAGTATTCATACCAATTAAGTCAACATACTTAATTGGAAAGCCATTGCGAACGCTCCGCTTTTGATGGAATTTAATTAGAAGCCGTAAATCTTTTGGGTATAAAAATGTGATTGAGAGCGCGCCTTGTTTCATATTTACCAATTAAAATATAATTATATTCCAAGTCTGTATTTTTATTAGAAAACCGGTCAAATTACAACGGAAAATTGTTTTTTTATGGGATGAATACACTCCATATGAAGAGGATTGAGTAAGAAAGATTCACGAAAGGAATATATCGAGTGAATGTGGGTGGAAGGGCCGGTAAAGTGCATCCCAGGCGGACATACTTCGACCAAATATTGTATTAGCAAAGGGGCAAGATAAAAGTGCAACGACAAACTTTTATACCTAAAATATCATCGACCGACAAAGACTTTTGTAGCTGCTAACACAAATATTTCACATAATCTTGATCTTGATGTAGAGTTCTATTAATCCAATTATACTACAGAAATTCTAGTCAACTTGTCAATGTAGGTAATGTTATTAAAATCAGAATTTAAATCAAATTTGTCTTTTTAGTTATGAATGCATTGTGTTGCTAATGATTGTAATGAATTTGTTATTGTTGTATATTTAATACATTTTAATTTTTCATTGAAGTCTAGCATTATTTCTATATTTTCACATTTTTAAGGTTCCGTGCTCAAAGATTTTATTTATTAACATTCATCGCCGCTGCATGGACGCACGCCGGTTTCAGGGTCTTTATGCAATATTTGTGCGGTTAAATGCAGACCTATTTCCACGTAGAGAAGATACAAACGGTATGCGAACAAGGATGGATCGAAGCTAAAACTGCATTAATGACCAAAAGCAATGTATGTATGGGCCCAAAAATAAACAATACGTTGCCTGCTCGCCTAGAGGATGATATGAATTTAAAAAAATAATTGAAATTAATGCCGTACAAAATTGAAAATGCTATTACAATTTAAATGACTGTTTTAATTATTATTTCTGGTGTAATACTCTATTGTTTGCTTAAATTATTAATTAGTTATTTATTATTGACACACAATTATTCTTAGACTTTTTATTTTATTTCTTTTTTTATGTTTATATTGTTTGACATGTTTTTACGTGTAAGTTGCAATACCTGTTAATTTTTTCTTCATAACTTAGGTTAGCTGGTAGATAATGCTAAGTGGCATTAAGCTCGATTTAATAATAATAATATTATTATTCCTGGTTACTTTCTATTGTAAGTAAATACCTATACTGTAGATTATGAAATTGTACATAACCTACGTAGTTGTTTAAACCTTAAAATTGTATTATATTTCATTATATGTACGCCTCAGTGGCAAAACATGCTGGAATTTTCAAATAGGTTTTTTTTAATTGTCCTCAGCACGGGTTAGTGCAACAAAAAGAATATAATCATGCTGAAACAATTAATTACCATTTTATAATACCTTATACCACTGTATACCTGTGCTTTACAAATAAATAAATCTTAACTTATCTCACCGGGTACTTTTTACCTTGCCCTCCGCTCATAAATCCCCCATCCAGCAACAAGCAGTGATTTATGAAAATTGGTTCCGATCGCAATCGGCGGCAGTGTAAAACACAATTTGGCAATCGCCCACTGCAGCACTGTAAATCATTCGACAGGATTATTACTGTGTAGATCGTACACCTAACAAGCACCATGAGCAGAAATGAGAAATTTGTTGCAACGTAAAGAATTTACATTCTGTTTATCGAGCGTCAATATTGTATAATGTGAGTAAAAAAAACATTAATGCTGCGGCCAGACACACGAACAGTCCGTTCGCGAGATTAATGCTGCGGCCAGACACATGAACAGCCCGTTTACGAGATTGATGCTGCGGCCAGACACACGAACAGCCCGTTCGCGAGATTAGTGCTGCGGCCAGACACACGAACAGCTCGTTCACGAGATTAATGCTGCGGCCAGACACATGAACAGCCCGTTCTCTAGATTAATGCTGCGGCCAGACACACGAACAGCCCGTTCACGAGATTAATACTGCTACCAGACACATAAATAGCCCATTCACAATCATAACGCAGCATAAGCACTCCACCGAGTCACGTTACTCGGACAAAAATACGAATTTAAATTCAGTGGTCTAATAAAATCAAAATGTTTTTATTGAATGTAACACAGACACTGCGACTTAATGAACGTTACTAGTCACACTATGTGTCTATGTAAAAATCTAGTTCATTTTGGATAAAAAAATGTAAAAAAAATTCTAAACCTAAACTAATCCCAAAACAATAGGCCCGTTTTGACATCTTCATAGTGACGTAACTAGTGATGACCTACAAGTGTGCGGCTGAGTAAACGATATAATATGAATAAATCGATCGAAGTTTGTATAAGTAGGTACTTAATTGATTTCATTGTATTGTAAAATACATTTAGTGGGAAAAGACTTAAGTTCTGATGAGAAAATGCAAGTTGAACTATAATAGTGGGTTTAATTTTATAATTTTAAATGATACGATGGTACGAAGGGTCAATTAATTTGTATTTAATTGAAAAAATATAGTTTTTCGCTTACAAAAAAAAATTAAACAAAATAACATCAAGAAAGGCTATCCTTCGTCTGAGGATGAGCCAAAATCGTCAGTTGAGCTGCCGTCGCCTGTATCTATATTATGTCATTATCTATTATGCAGTCAATATTGACGTCTCTGTCATAATCTTCCTTTATTATCTTTCGAGTTCTATCTACCACTCCTGCCCAGTTCTCTTTAGTGACCTCGGCACAAGCCTTTTTTAGCAATGTCATCATATTCTTGGTGGAGAATGGTGGCTTTGTGTTATGACGTGTTGATCTGAGCCCAGATTAATTCGATGGCATTGTACTGACAACGGTAGGGCGGCGTTCTTATAACGTTGTGTCCGTGCTGAAGTGCCAATTATTCAATTTCATATTTTAATTTCACAGGTTTATTCTGTTTTACTAAATGCAGCAGATCAACTTTTAAAAAAGTCATGACAGTGGGATAGTAAACAGAAGTAGTCCAAAAGCGAAGCCGAGTCAAGAAAAGATATCAAACATAAACGAGCGCACAGTCAATTTCACAAGATGGCGAACGAAAGACTACGCAGTGCGCGCGTGCAGCGCGTGTCACATTACCGCTTTGTAGAGAAAGAGCCGTATCACAAGAGAAAGGATACGGCTTATTATGTTTTTCAGTAAACATCACTCGAACTGAAATCGAATAAAGCTGGTGAGACTCAAGAATAAATTGGGTACAACGCTCCGTTTAAAAAAAATACTGAATATATAGCTGTTTCTGAGACGTTTCGTAATAATAAGAAATTTCATGCTACAATAAATTAAACGCGAAAAGAGTAGTCGCAATGTAATCTCTCACATTATTTAAAACATCACAAAAAATACACATAGTTTAAAAACCCTCTAGGTAATTGAATAATTATTTATTGTTTCTTTCCGTTTCGTAACAAGTTACGTTCTATGGTCTTTCTCAAATGTCAAAACGGGCCTATTATTTTGTAATTAGTTTAGTCGTTTCAAGTTTGGTCCTTAATTAAGAGAGTCTAAATATTATTCTAAAACCTAGAACTCATGCATTGAATTTAATCCAATACAAACTTTGTCATCTAAATAATAGTTAATGTTAGTAACCCTTTTGGCATACAGTGTGCTTTACACATTTTTTAAACTACGTTTTTGGCTTGTAGATTATATTTATCAAATTTTGTTTACGGGTTCCTCTGCCCTGGAGTGGCGCTCTTTGATAGTTAATGTTTAAAGTCATATGTTAAAACGCAAAGAAGTCGTTCTTTTTAGGGTTCCGTACCTAAAGGGTCTGTCTGTCTGTATGTCTCTCTGTCTGTCTGGCTGTCTGTCACCAGGGTGTATTTCATAAACCGTGATAGCTACACAGTTGAAATTTTCACAGATGATGTATTTCTGTTTCCGCTATAATAACAAATACTAAAAACCGAATAAAATATATATTTAAGGGGAGCTCCCATTCAATACGCGTGATTTTTTGCCGTGTTTTGCTCGATATTAATAACGGCAGGTAGACGCTTGAAATATTCTAATGTTGTATAGATAATGGTACGGAACTCTTCGGTTCATGAGATACAGCCTGGTGACAGACGGACGGACGGACAGCGGAGTCTTAATAATAGGCTCCCTTAGCTTTTGGGTACGGAACCCTTATAGTAATTTAAGACAAGACTCTACAAACAAAAGTTGATGACAAATACATACTCTTAATTGAAGTGTCTCAGGAATTTCGCCTTTTAAAAGTAACCGTACATGTCTCACTAGAGGACCGTAATTCGTCTCTTAAAGACATAAGAATTACACTTTTACTGACAAAAATTAAGTTAATTAGGCAGGCTAACAAATACCCACAATAAAAACAAAAAAAAACTGGATGTACTAATTTGGTGTGAAATTTTGTATTTGGTAAAATTTGGTAAAAAAAACTCACAAAAATAAATTCAGAGATGGTAGAATAAAATTTATTATAACAACCTCAAATTGACGTTTTTCATGAATTCCATAAATGGTGGATTTTAGAGGTAACCCTGTGTATGGGAATTTTGTTACACCCTGTATAGCAAATTTTGGAACGAAAACTAATATTTCCACTCCAATAATTACGCTTATGACATGCCATGACGTCAAACTAATTTATAGCCAGTTGGAAGCGAGGCTTGCTGAAGTTAAAGCTTTGAGATTATTCATAAGTTTCAGTTTATTATATATTCCCTCAAGAAAGCCTTGTCGTATATGCATGTAACAAAACTTATTATGTAAGCATATTATTAACATGTGCGCAAATTTTAATTATAACCGCTGAAGTAAGTACATACAGATTTTAGATGACAATTAATTTTAGACGACGAACTGTGTGATTGATTAAAATAATTATATGTATTTTATTGTTAATAAAATAAGGATTGTGACAAGTCTCTGGTCCTTGGTGTCTGCCTATCCCCCTGGGATACAGGCGTGAGTTTATTTATGTATTGTTAATAATTTACTAGTCATACCTAAAAATACGTTCGACAGAAAAGATTCAGTCCCAGAGTTATCTTTCTGTTGCAAAAGCAAAGCAACACTGCTTCCTCCAGATTTTTCGTTCATTGAATCGTCTTAAAAATACTTAACATTAAATGGCTCGGTCAAGATAAGTCGGCAAAAACCATTAGTCTTTGCCGAATTAACTTGCGGCCCTCTTAATGAGTTTCTTTTTCAGCCAAAAGTACGTGACTTTTCTATCCCTGTCTGAATAAAATTAATCGTGAGAAAGCAAGAAGGAAATGCGGAATTAGCATCGTTAACTGCGCACGTGTTCGGAAATAAACTATTGTAATAGATTTTGTCGTAAGAAGTATTCATGAAAAAAGGAACTCTCAATTATACACGTGTAGAATTTATCCGCATCCAGCGACTCCCTGCCACCGTAACCAGGGCCTCGATTCTGTTAGTGCATTGTAGTATAATGACAGGTACACTGTCGGGTCACGTGACGTGTTTTTTCATACCATTGACGCCTAGAAGGTTTGATACGTATGCCCGCGTAGACTTAAAGCAGCAATGAAATGAAATCGCCATGTTCATGCAGTTGTCATGTTACTACAGTGCATTAACAGAATCTAGGCCCAGATCGTCGCGTCCAAAATACCTCAGTGTCTCAAGACAAGTCATCACTGGAAACATATTGGTTATCAATATGTTTCCAGTGATGACTTATGAATGTGAGACCTGTCGCTGACTATGGACCTCATGAGAAGCCTCAAGGTCGTCCAACGAGTAATGGAGAGAGCTATGATAGGAGTTTCACTGCGTGATCGAATCAGGAATGAGGAGATCCGCAGAAGAACCCGAGTTACTAATATAGCTCGAAGATTTGCTAAGTTAAAGTGGCAGTGGGCGGGGCACATAGCTTGAAGACCTGATGGCCGTTGGGCGGAAAAGTACTGACCTGGCGACCGCGGACCGGACGACGGAGCGTAGCCAGGCCTAAAACCAGATGGTCTATTCATTTAGCTACTTAAATTCAAAGCTGACGCAGATATTTATATCCTACTTTGGTACCAGGTGATCGTGTTTTTGTGAGAAGTTATTTTATAGTGCACCAAAAAGTGGCACTACACGGCATTCGTAAGGGCTTATATTATATATAAGAGCTTATATTTATATTAAAATAAAAAAACGTATGTAAGAGCTTATATTTATATTTATATTAAAATAAAAAACGGCCAAGAGCGTGTTGAACTCGCGTGGATCGGGTTCCGTATAATGCCAAAGTAAAATGTTTTTATTCAAGGCGCGAGTTAACAACTACTAGCGCTGTTTAGTGGTGTTTTAGTGAACAATTTTCCCTAAGTGAACGTATTATATTGAGTTTACCACTTTATTTTCAATAGATAGAATTCTTATAGAATTCCTGTAATCTACAAGCAATGAACTATATTTTGTGCTTTTTTTTTTCTAAATTTGAGGCTCAGTAGTTCAATTTAGTAGGAATGGTCAATTTTCGTCTTCTTTCATAAATAAAATCAAAACTGTTTATTTTGCAATAATAACAAAATCCTCATAACGAGCCGTTTCATTTGATATATGACACAGTAAGGTTTGCAAAACCCTTTTTTTATTTCCTAATTAGTCCTACGAAAATTACCATTATTTTAAAAAAGTATATTAATTTACTTTGCACATCTGTGTTTGGGTTATAGGATTACACCATCCTACCAAGTTTCCAGTAGATTCGGAGCAGATTGGCTGTGACAGACGGACGGATAGAGAGACGCACGAATAGAGAGACGCACGAGTGATCCTATAAGGGTTCCGTTTTTTCTGTACCGTGTACGGATCCCTAAAAAGTAAACAAGCGAAGCTCGGTGCCCGGATGCAGACGACAGCAGTTCAACCTTGCAATCTACTCAGTTAAGTCGCGGGCGAATTTGCAACTAAAATTTAAAGGGCGATGTTTTGTCGACTGTTCTATAATATAATATGTTGAAAGAATCTTGGCCTAGATCAGTTTGAAAAGTATTCTCATCAAGACGACGCGTGCACAGATGAATGCTGATGAGGGAATAGGACTTCATCGACAAGAGGTATGTTTCATATCTGCTGTCTGCTCGTTTTCACATTGCACGGTAGCGGTCAACATATTATTTTCATACAACGCTTGACCCTTCGGGCGTCAGAGGTCTACTACTCAAATGGCCAACTTATCATACCTACTTCTCTGTTTGACTAATTCGCAAATGGCCTACATAGCAAACAGCCTATTTCGCAAGATCTTCTTGAGGATCTGTAAGCAATTCCTTCATTAATCTTCATTCACTGCTATTATTTATAACGCTAATCGGCGACTTCAGGCGCTGAGTTATGAATAAATACGTTACCTTGTGTAATCAAATATCGTCGTTCACATTGCAAAATGTCACATGTCAAAAAATACGATTTTTGTTTCTTCATCAAAATAGCATGAATTAGAAGAAAATTAAGTCGTAATAGTATACACATGTCGTGCACGTGTGACGGAATCAATTTTTCATAAAATTTCGATGAAAAAACAAAAATCATATTTATTTGACATGTCATTGTGACATTTTGCAATATGAACGACATTACATAAAAATCTCGTGTCACAGTGTTTGTTATCGAACTCCTCCATAACGGCTTCGCCGATTTTTTTATATGATATTTTTTTTTGTGTGTATCTGGAAGGTCTGAGAATAGGTCGTAGCAAAATACATAACATAACCTCACGCCTGTATCCCAGAGGGGTAGGCAGAGACCAGAGACTGCCACTTGCTACGATCCTGACAGAGCACTTTCGCTTCCTCAACATTCATTAGTCGTTGCACGCACGCCGGTTTCGGGTACTTTTTATCTTGCCCTTTGCTAATACATCCCCTATTTGGTCGAAATATGTCCGTCTGGGTCGTCCCTTACCGGCCCTTCCATCCACATTAGCAAAATAAGGCTAGTCAAAAAATTTGCCGAGTCAGCTCGTAACGTGTAAAAAGCCTAGACGCTCAGATTTCCTCACGATGTTTTCCTTCACGATAAGCCAGAGGAATTGCCAGACAGATAACTTGAACTAAAATCCGCGCAGTCAGGATGAAGTAAAGTCCGAAGAATTTTAATTTACACCCCGCGTCCTCCGCTAGCGAGACCCGTAATGCGTCCATGCAAAGTAAAAGTCATTCGATCAAGTTATTTGTCGCGCCGTGTGGCGCCGGATTAAGAATAGCGTCACTCCATTTCCTCCCGCGGATGTCGTAGAAGGCGACTAAGGAAATAAATTACCAGGCGACGGGCAGCAGCGTCTACCTGACATTCCAACCGCATACTGCGATCGCCAACCCACCTGCCAAGCGTGGCGATTATGGCAAAACCCCTCGTGGTTATGAAAACCATGCGGGAGGCCTATGTCCTGCAGTGGGCGTCAAGGGGCTGATGATGGTGATGATGATTTGTCGTGAGTTGTGCTAACCCGTGCTAACCCGATTAAACCCGTACTCTTGCTCTATATAAGAGAAGGCCTGTGCCCTACACTGGGGCTTAAATAGGCCGTAGTACTATACTACCGGATACTGCAAATCCACTTTCGTACGTAAATTTGGAAACAAAGCGATTGGTACATGCTGAGATTCGAACCCGGGGCCTCGCGAGTGCGAAGCAATGGTTCTATTCTCTGAGCTTCCGCTGGTCAGGAAAATCCACGGAAGTTTAACGGTAAATAATTAGAATTTCGCCTTATCGGACTGAGTCAAATAGGACCCAGTGTCAAAAACACAGACGGAGTGAGTTTCAAAGGACGGCCTTTTACTTAAAAGTAGGATTTGCTGAACGTAAATAAACAAGGAAATGACAGCCGGTCTAGCGGTGACAAGACAGGGGTCGTAGGTTTGGTTACCGCTGGAGGCGGCCGTGCTTTGACTCCTACAGTCAACAGCATATCAACCGTTACATCATCATCAACCCATTATGTCCCCACCGAGGGGCACGGGTCTCTTCCCTGAGGAAGGTATAGGCCATACTCCACCACGGGGGCCAAGTCCGGATTGGTGGAGGCTTGTAGACTAGCGGCTCGTCTACTGTCAGAAGTTGTCAAGCCGCCCTAAGGCCTCTGACTTGGCTTAACGACTGCCATCTATCGACGGCAGCCGGCACCGACAGCTTAACGTGCCTTGCGAAGCACGGAACCACTCGGATAAATGCCACTAGCGTTAGGCATAGACGGCGACCCATCCATGCACTAAAATAACTTGAACTAAAATCCGCGCAGTCAGGATGAAGTAAAGTCCGAAGAATTTTAATTTACACCCCGCGTCCTCCGCTAGCGAGACCCGTAATGCGTCCATGCAAAGTAAAAGTCATTCGATCAAGTTATTTGTCGCGCCGTGTGGCGCCGGATTAAGAATAGCGTCACTCCATTTCCTCCCGCGGATGTCGTAGAAGGCGACTAAGGAAATAAATTACCAGGCGACGGGCAGCAGCGTCTACCTGACATTCCAACCGCATACTGCGATCGCCAACCCACCTGCCAAGCGTGGCGATTATGGCAAAACCCCTCGTGGTTATGAAAACCATGCGGGAGGCCTATGTCCTGCAGTGGGCGTCAAGGGGCTGATGATGGTGATGATGATTTGTCGTGAGTTGTGCTAACCCGTGCTAACCCGATTAAACCCGTACTCTTGCTCTATATAAGAGAAGGCCTGTGCCCTACACTGGGGCTTAAATAGGCCGTAGTACTATACTACCGGATACTGCAAATCCACTTTCGTACGTAAATTTGGAAACAAAGCGATTGGTACATGCTGAGATTCGAACCCGGGGCCTCGCGAGTGCGAAGCAATGGTTCTATTCTCTGAGCTTCCGCTGGTCAGGAAAATCCACGGAAGTTTAACGGTAAATAATTAGAATTTCGCCTTATCGGACTGAGTCAAATAGGACCCAGTGTCAAAAACACAGACGGAGTGAGTTTCAAAGGACGGCCTTTTACTTAAAAGTAGGATTTGCTGAACGTAAATAAACAAGGAAATGACAGCCGGTCTAGCGGTGACAAGACAGGGGTCGTAGGTTTGGTTACCGCTGGAGGCGGCCGTGCTTTGACTCCTACAGTCAACAGCATATCAACCGTTACATCATCATCAACCCATTATGTCCCCACCGAGGGGCACGGGTCTCTTCCCTGAGGAAGGTATAGGCCATACTCCACCACGGGGGCCAAGTCCGGATTGGTGGAGGCTTGTAGACTAGCGGCTCGTCTACTGTCAGAAGTTGTCAAGCCGCCCTAAGGCCTCTGACTTGGCTTAACGACTGCCATCTATCGACGGCAGCCGGCACCGACAGCTTAACGTGCCTTGCGAAGCACGGAACCACTCGGATAAATGCCACTAGCGTTAGGCATAGACGGCGACCCATCCATGCACTGAACGCGCCCCGTGTTGCTTAACCTTCGTGATCGTTCAAGATCACTCAGGCAGCCGGGGCTACGAGCGATTCGAACCGTTACATGTGTGCACTCTATTCACGTTACGTTACGGGTGACTATGGCATAATTTGGGTATTTTTCTATCTTATAATGTCCTTGTCTGGTTACCATGTCACAAAGCATCCTAATTTAGGACGAGATTTTCTTGTGTGAATGCCATGTATTTAGTTATTTTAAATGATAGAGTCATAATAACGATTGATTTTTATAGAGACACCCGTACATCTCTCGTGAATATTTGTATTTTAAAAGTTAGGCTCTAATAATGAGACTAAATAATTATACTCCATTCCACGAAACGAGCTCCCAAAGGAAATCGTCCATGTGCGCTCATTGGTTAATGCGCGTGACCTTCAATAGCCACTTCAACAGTGGACCATCTTCGCTTATCTCTAGCCGCGCGCATTGACCAATGAGATGCGCGTATTTGGTTCCCTAGGAGTTCGACTAGAGAAACGGAGTTTAGTGATAAATCCATGCAAGAAGTGTTTCATTCCTAAAATACGTTGAAGCAAAGCCGCTTACAAATAATCTCTACCTTTCAGATTCCCATCCTTTTGGATGAAAATAAAATGAAAGACCGACCTCTTTCACCGTTGCGAAACGTCAATAAAAACGTTGCATCCTATTTTAATATCTGTTCCAAGTGCAATAAGTTTCGCCTTTCACTTTCCACTCAAAGAGTCACTTCGGTTTTCATAACGCTCCGAGTCGGCCTCTTCCGACGAAAGGCCTCTTGAAACGTGTTTTTGAGGAGCAAGCGACGATCCATGCGTTCCAGTGGACTAACCAGGGGATTTCCAGGATTTTGTAACATTCTTGGTTTTCTAAGTTATGTACATTTGTGAAGTTATAATAACAATACCAATCGCTAACGGTGAAGGAAAACATCGTGAGGAAACCTGAGTGTCTGAGCTATTCACATACATCAGCGCTTGAATTCGCCAATCCGCGGTGGGCACGCGTGGTGATTAAGCCCATACTCTCTTCCTGAGAGAAGGCCTGTGCCCTACAGTGGAACGTATATAGGCTACTTATGTAACATTCATAAAACTATTGAAGGAAGAATCATGGAATATGAAATTTTTATGTGTACTTTTACGAGATAAAAAGTAGCCTAAGTGTTATTGAAAACTACATTCTATGTCTGCATTAAATTTCATCCAGATCAGTTCAGCCGTTTTGGCGTGACTGAGTTACGAACATCCAAACGTATAAATAACATTCACTAATTGCCAAAATACAGGACCACAGAGTTTGGCGATTAGCCGAATTCATAATAATACCAATAGCATTTAAGTGATTTTTTAAAACTGTCTGGGCTTGTAATAGGCTGTCTGTTTGTCATTTTATATAGTGGGAAATAAACTTTACTAACCATCCAAACACTCGTATTGTTTAGTAAGATTACAGATCTTAACGTGTCTCAGTTCGCAAAAACGATCGATCAAATTAAAATTATCTTACTCGAAGGTTTGTCTGATTACGGACTTTCAGCAGAAAAGTTTATTTGACTTCGGACATTTTGTAAAAATTGTTTTAATAGATTTTAATTTCTGATATTTGGATAAACGTTCTTATAATTGGCCATTTCTTGCCTAACACGTGACATTAGCGAAATTGTACTCGATAATCAGTGCAGTGAGTCCATAAAGCAGAATTGAATTGACTTTCAGCAGTGAATTTGCAGAGTTAAACTCTACAAAAAGTCACACAATGAGTCTGTATGAATCAGAGACTACAGCTTAATGATAATTCATTTTTAGAGGAAAGTAATACTTACTGAGCTCTACTTGTAATGGACCTGAGAGTTCACTCTAAAAATATTATAATGTGGCCTATATCCGTCCCACTCTAATGCCCAGGCATTAAGAGAGAGTATGGATATTTTATGGGCTTAATGACCGCGCATACCTACCCACCGAGGATTACTGATTTTAGCACATGTTCATGATTTTAATTTCGCAACTAAAGACGATCAAATGAACGAGTCTAGTTGTGTTCGTCTACAGAAGGTTTTCAGATACCGAAAGCCCCAAAATCAATGAACATTGAAACAAACCAAACCAAACCAATCCACGTGGCTTGTAGACCAATTGGTCCACTCCGCACACAATCACCTTCAATCTTTCTCCAGAAATCAACAATCAAATGACAACTCTCACGGCCCCTTGCCAACCGCACCCACTGACCTTCCGCCGACTCAACTGGTATCGTCCGACCATGGGACTGGTATCATCCGACCATGGGACTGGTATCGTCCGACCATGGGACTGGTATCGTCCGACCATGGGACTGGTATCATCCGACCATGGGGCTGGTATCGTCCAACCATGGGGCTGGTATCGTCCGATCATGGGACTGGTATCGTCCGACTATGGGGCTGCAGGTCTGCCCACTGACCGTCGTCCTGTTCTCGACTGCCACTCTGTGATTACTCTGGTCTACTTACCGTCTTCCCGCCTCACCAGGTGTCCCGCCCAATTTCACTTCAGAAAAATACAAAGAAGAAAGATTCAATGCAAGCCAACGCCCAGCATTTCATATATTCCCGTGACTTGGCTCTTTAGAAATCGTGGAAGCATACCAAAGTGCTGTGCAGTGTCACGTAAAATACAGTTTCTAGTTTAATATCAAATTGCGCTACAGAATTGGTCTTTGTTGCGGTAGAAAGAAGGTGTTATTTACTTATGAGAAATTGTGATATAAAGGTGCTTACTAGCGTAAATGTTTATTCTAAAAATATACATTTAAATATACACAGCTCAATATAGTTATTTCTAAGATCGCTATTTTAGAAATAAATAATATAACCTAGCCTTAGTAGAACCGACCGTTTTTAGAGGAAATCATTTAATGAATAAAGAAACCGTTTCCAAAATTTTTCATTTTAGTAGCAAAGTTTTTTAGCGGTTTTTTCAGGTGTACGAGTAAAAAGATTACTAAATAAAGTAAATACTTTACTAAGGATGTTCTTATCTTAATTATCGATTCATAATTTTCATAAATTTATTATTACTTTTTTTTTATAATTTTAAGTTACCAATACTTCAAAGCAAAGGGCAAAATAAAATGTACCCGAAACCGGCGTGCGTGCATGCAACGACTAATTAATGTTGAGGAAGCGAAAGTGATCTGTCAGGCAGGATCGTAGTAAGTGGCAGTCCCGGGTCTCTGCCTACCCCTCTGGGATACAGGCGTGAGTTTATGTTGTTATTTTAAATCAATCTGTGACATCTATATTATTATGAAACTATCGCATCTCGTTCTGAAATGAATAATCTAATTTCATAAGTATAAAAATCCTTCATTCAAGCCAGTCATTTTAACTTTGTTTCACAGCTTGTGTTAACCTAAATGAGCTGAGATATTCTCGTTCAATTGTTTCCAATAATAAAAAACCGGCCAAGTGCATGACGGGCCACAAGCATTGTAGGGTTCCGTAGAAAGAGGGGTTTCTTATCTGCTTGCAGAAGTAACAACTTTATCAAAGTAATTTTCAATGGATTTTTGCTTTTATAAGTTGGTCGCCTATTACGCCTATTAACTTGTAAACCATACTAAGCTGTGATAGTTTATATTTCAAGTTCATTATATGTGCTACTGCCCTGATTTTTTTCACGTTTCTACAATCAACCGTTTAGCTGGGAGAGGGAGGGGGGACGCCCTACTCCAACATTGCGCTTTTCGCAAAAGGATCAAAATAAAAATGTTTTTCCTACACTCAAAATATTTTCAACGACTAATCCAACAATACATCGCACTTTATTCGATTAGGCGAGAAAAAGAAATTTCATCCCTGATTTAGGTGTAGGGGAGGTACTCTATTTTTTTTCTACGATATATTCTACCGTTTTGTCGGCGCCATTAATATGTATGTCTATGCCAAATTTCAACTATGTAGGACTAATCGAAAAGAGAAAGACAGACAGACGGTAGGACATGGCGAAACTATAAAGGTTCCTTGTTGACTACGGAACCCTAAAAAGGTCTTTCTACGCCCACAATAATTTTAAACGACCAATATTACGGTCTATACCCCACACTATGGTGTAGGCGAGATTTTTTTACACTTAAAAATATACTTTAGGTACACTTAAAAATACACTTAGAAGACTTTGAAAGCTTTAGCTATTTAATTGAAGAAAAAACGGTGTAACAATTCAATTCCTCGCCACTCTCCCAGTCACGCCGGACCTTAAACTAACACGTAACTTGAGGCACATGAAAGCCGCCACTCCAACATTGTGCCACGGCACACAACGACATTGTGGAGTGTACCGCAAACTCCGTAATTCTATGACCGACGGTGTGCGGCGTGGGCTGAAAGGCATTCAGCAAGCGAAAGGGAACCAGGATGTTTTGGAGTTAAATTTATGATAGGTTTCCATTTCACGTGTTTATAGTTAGTCTTGAGTCGGGCGTTACTTTACAGAACCACAACGGGAGATTAATTATCTACAATAATATTCATCATCATCATCATCAGCCACTCGATGCCCACTGCAGGACACAGACCCCCCTCGTGGTTTTTACAACCAAGGCGACTAAGGAAACAATAATATTATAAAGAGGAAAAGTTTGTAAGTTTATAAGTTTGTCCGTAAGTTTATAAGTAAGTCCGTACTCACAAAAAAAAATTCAACCGATTCCAAAATTTCTTTCATCGGTATTTAGAACAGACATTCAGGGTGGACACAGGCTATGGACTAATATGTTTACCACGCGAACGTAGTCACGGGCACTGCTATAATAATAAGATGGTTAGATTAGATTAGATTAATAATCTTTATTGCACACCATACGTTATAAAGATACATGAAAAAATCTAATTATGAATAATCTAGTAGTAATAGCGGTAGTACGTATAATAATAATATGAAATAATCTGCCAATCGATACTAAAATAATTAAATTAAGTACCTAATAATATTATGGAGTGGAGGTCAATGGTGTTTGTCAATCAAACGTCTACCTGATTCATTGACTTTCATTTGTTTGGTTTGTACTATTTTGCATGAGCGGTAGTAGAGCGGCCAGCCTCAAATTCGGAAGGTCGTGGGTTTGAATCCCGACATGTACAAATGAATTTGTTTTCTTAGTTACGTACATATGTGAAGTTGTAAAAGCAATACCACTCGCTAACTGTGAAGGAAAACATCGTGAGGAAACCCTAGTGTCTGAGGTATTCGGTTAGCGCCTGCTACCAACAATGGCCCAACTATGCGGCAATCTCAGGTCTAACTAGAACCATTTTGCATTAGGCATTAGGTGAGTGTATCTTGGGGAGAAGAGCAGAGACCAGAGTTTACCACCTGCCACGATGCTGACGGACCTCGTTTGCTTCACCAGCATTCCTTACTCTCTGCACGCACGCCGGTTGGACATGGGAGAACAATGTCTTCATAAAGGCTAGTTTTTGCATAACGCCGTCCGCTATATCAGAATATCAATTGGGTCGCATGGTGCATCATACAATAGCCATGCGGCCTTTTCTATAGCATTTTGTGTCAAAAAGATACCCATTTTTTCCAATAGATACTTATGAAAATCTGTAGCTAAAAAACGTTGAAATTTGCTCTTAAAATTTCTTACTAGTATTTAGTATTTTAGTACTTAGCTACGTAGCCATAACCATAACCTCGTACCTGCATCCCGGAGGGGTAGGCAGAGACCGGGGTTTGCCAACTGCCACGATCCTGAAACACCTCTTTCCCTTGAATTTGAAATCAATTAAAATTTCAATCTGTCCGTTTTCACGAAAATCGTTTTTCCCGCCTTACACTTTTTAGACTATCTAATAATTATTTTAGGACGGTACCTACTAGACTAGGTCTTCCTTAATACTTCTCTTGATAAAGGAAGCTGATTGAATTCCCGAGCCCTTAAAATTAAAGCCAACGACAACCCTCGACAATCTTTTTCACACTTTTTATCCGTCGATTATCTTTAATGAAAACGAAGTAAAATCCAGGCCTGAGAAATAAATTTATGCCTTTAGTTCAAGATTCTGACGAACTGGTTACGGTGGCGGGGAGTCGCTGGATGCGGGCGGCACAACACCGGGAAGCTTGGAAAACCATGAGGGAGGCCTATGTCCTGCAGTGGGCGTCAATGGCCGATGATAACTATAGTAAAGTTAACTCACGTTAAGCGTCACATGAAGCGATGTGACCTGGATCTGGCACAGTGGGAGACATTGGCAGCTGACTGGGCAGTGTGGAGGCACATTCTCTGCCAAAATTGGTAATATCAGTCACCTGAGAGCACATGAACGTAACTCTCGATAGTCAGCTCTCAGTCGCTGTGGCCGAATACGGTCGGGATCGATATACTGGAATCCCAACAGCAAAAAAGCCTTTTCGCTCGGTATACCTAAAACGCAGTGAGCCAAAGTCGCGTTATGCCCAAATGTCATTTAATATTATCGTTGTGACTAAGTGGCTATGTGCCAACTTCGTTGAAAACCTCTTTCTCAATCAGCCTAAATCGCGTTTTGCCTACAATTAGTAAAGCTGATTTCGCTATACACCTATTTTTCAATTAGTCTAAATCGCGTTATGCCTAAAACCTCTTTCAGTTTGTAATACAAACTCTTTACCATTTATTGTCTTTACTGGCCACTTCAACATAAATTGATTGATAATGACAGCTATCTATACTGTCGTGTTAATGTGTATTTTCTGTTTACTTTGTATTGAAAAGACAATAGAGGCGAAGAAAAATATTAAATTTGTAGAGAATAAGTTTTTAAGTTTGACAGCTGTCATCCGAAATTAAGGTCTTGAAGAGATCTATAATTTCCTGCTGACAACTACAGTCTAGGATGAATAGTCACCGCGATATAAAGTTTTTAAGTATGTAACGTCAAATCCATAACCATTTTCACTGAGAACCGCAATAAGGCCCCGGCAGTGGGCGTCGAATGGCTGATGATTATGATGATGAATTAAGAACCAAATTTAAAAAACTAAGTGACAAGAGAGATATTGGCAGCTACTGGTAAGTAGTTGTTTACCTACCCATAAGTTTAATATCTCACATATAAAAATGAAGAATATTTTAAAATGATATCTTGCAGTCTTGATAGAACGTTCTGGCTTCTGTCTGTTGCTTCGTGATCGAACTCCAAAGGTCCATTTTTGAGGCGTAATTATTTAAAAGTGTTTCTTCAGAGAGCGCCTGAGGGAAATCATCTGGAGACTTGAGTTGTTCGGCCTATTTTTGTTATGTTTTACGTTTAACAAAGTTACTGCGAGGGCCGCCGTTTTCTCGGGAACTTTTAAAAGGTATAGCCACCAGAGTTTGTTGAAAATGCTTTGAAGTTGGCGACGTTAATGGAGATTTATGGTTCACTAGCGCCCATCCAGGAAAAAAAGATATATCTCATTTTACAGATGGTTTTTGAAAAACCTGTCTGACTATTCTCTCAATCATGTTGTTAGTAATTTTTAGGACCCATAGCCGAGAAATTAAGGTTAAAAACCTAGGACTACACTAAATGATCTTTGGTTGTTTTCGGCACAAACTTTGGCCTTTGCATCTACGTATTTATCCAGTGGCAAGGTCACTTACACTAGATAGGTGAAGGGAGCACTCGGACGCTGCAGTGCCTGGGACATTGTTTTTAGATGGAGTAGGCTTGACCAGCACACATACCACACTGACAGCTATGGCATAAATGGACCATCTAAAACACCCCGGCTTCTTCTTATCGTGTCCGTGATAAAACTAATTAGATTTTACTGGCCCAGAACTCGGCCACGCGCACTCCAGCGTCTGTGGCCTCCAGCAAGTCCCCGGCAATGCTGTACAAGTAGTCTACGGTGAATTATTTCCCTTTACCATAGGCTGTTTAATCTGCAGTTGATGGGTGTTTTAGATAGAATCCTGTTTTTATAAACACGACTGTAAATCTTTACCAAATAACCGTTCTCCGCAAACGTTATTTTACCATATTTTAGCCGATGACCTACCAAATATACCCAAAAAAATTCACAAAAATCGGTGAAGACGTTTCGGAGGAGTTTGATAACAAACACTGTGATATGAGATTTTTATATATTATACCTATATATACTCTTCCGTGTGGCGCTGGATTAAGACTAGCGTCACTCCATTTCCTTCCGTGGATGTCGTAGAAGGCGACTAAGGAAATCAATTACCAGGAGACGGGAAGCAGCGTCTTCCTGAGATTCCAACCGCATACTGCGATCGCCAACCCGCCTGCCAAAAGTGGCGATTATGGCAAAACCCCTCATGGTTATGAAAACCACGAAGGAGGCCTATGTCCTGCAGTGGGCGTCAAATGGTTGATGACGATGATATCCTCATCATCGATGGCCTTCACATCTATTGCAGATGATTTACAGCATTTTTTGATCATTTACGCTCGTGACTAAAAATTCCTATTCGCGAGAGCACTCCCCGTCCGCACACTCGGCATGTGTAGGGGCAGGGGCCTGCTGGTCTGTGTATGCCTCTTCCCACGTTTATCAGTTTAGATATATAAAATAACCATTATGAACCCCAAACAAAACAAACACCGGATCTTTTATGAGGTCCCAAAATCAACAGCGGACAATAATAACGGCAAGCGAATCTGAAATTAGCTCCGAGAATATTTCCAAACGCATTGCAGTGAGAACACAACTAACGCATAGTGGTTCAGACAGAATGCCCAAAATAACCTATTGAAATACATGTATTTCTTGACATAAAATCTTGAACACATTTATCATTATTAAATTCTTTATTTCATAGAAAACAATTTTCATACAAAGGCGTACTTAATGCTAAATAGCATTTTCTTCCAGTCAACCTTGGGTTTGTGGATAGTGTGGCTTGGTCAATGCACGATGCATACTATTACTACATAAATTACTTAAATACAAGAAAAATAAAATTAAAATAATGAAAACAGGGGGGTCATAATTATATACATGGTCCATAAATACACATATATACCTGACAATATACCTAATAAAATGCCTAACAAACACGTACAATACACTCACTAAAAATAATAATGAATAGTCCATCGTCACATTATAATGCACATTATAATTAAAGGGTATTTAAGATACGATATTATTATTTTGAAGATAAATAAAGTGATTATATACTATCATAGTCCAACATCTGAAGTATTTTTCAGGACCCATGGTCAACAAGGAACCCTTATAGTCTCGCCAAGTTCGTCAGCCTGCCTGCGGCTTAACTCGGAGATTCTTAGTACTAGAAGGCAGAAGTTTAGTATGCGTAAGTATTAGTCAAACCCCTGCCTCGGCTCGTATAAAAACATTCATACATCTTTTGCAGTCAGATGGAAAGTCGTGCTGCTAGTAGCTCAAAGATGGTACTTTCATGTATCCTCTAGTTTAAAATGAATCAGTTTTCAAAACAATCACGCTTTCATAACGCAGACGGGTATAACGTCACGTAAACAATTGCAACTCTGACATTGATTAGCTTTTGTGGACCGAATTAGATTGCGACTCAGCTGGATAGGCAAATTGCTATTTTGTATCGTCTTTGTTTAACTGTGCCAACTTTAATTCTGTTTCCAGATAGAGGATGATACACACTTGTCCTTAGTTTCATTTAGACGACACTTAGATGATTATCATGTCTACTTGTCTTTTGTTACATTTAGCCACGAATGATGATAAAGTCTATTTTTCCTTAGTTATATTTAGACGCAGATGATGATAATGTCTGCTTGTCTTTAGTTACATTTAGATACAGATCATTAAACTCACTCACAACTCACCAAAGACTAAGGTGATTGACATAGCGTACCTGAAGTGGTCACATGGAAGTGGAAGTGGAAGTGGTTGGTCACATCTCCTGCGAAATCGACAACCGATGGAATAAAAATATTCTCGAATGGAGACCACGAGCTCGCAAATGGCTGATGATCTGAGGAAGATTGCTGGAATCGGCTGGATGAGGATGGCCGAGGATAGTAAGACGCGGCGTGACTTGAGGGAGGTTTTTGTCTAGCAGTGGAGGAATACGGACTGATGAAATGGGATGTGGGACACAATTCGTTGACGATGGAGCGAAAGCACAGTCCGTTGAGTAATCATTTGTGTGTGAACGTAACTTATATCTGTTTACGTTTAGCGGGTCGACCTTATCTCCGTTAAAGTGCATTATAAGCCCTCTATGTAAGCACCACCAGTCACTTTAACTATCAATAAAGTTATTATTTATTTATTTAATTGTACTGTCGACTATTGTCTTTAACCCACAACGACCTGCAGTCACTTCTCATTTGGGGTTCACCGACTCGATTCGCGCATCATAAGTGAACGATCGATTAACGACCTGCAGAGCGATAGTTTTGTTCATACACAATGTTGTGTTTGGCTCTGAAGAAACAATGCTGAAGTTTAAGCTCATTTATTCTCCTTTATTTCATATTTGAGTCAATTTATGTGAACTGATTGCAGCGAAGGAAAAACTTTTAAAACTTTCGACTGCGGTAAAAAGTAACGCTGCAGCAAGATAAATAAGGAGGCTTTGCTTTATTGCATACCTATAATTAATTTACAACGTACATTTTTGGGTATATGGCTGCGATGTGTGCTATTACATAAATCTTTAAATTACATTACGTTACACTACATTACACTACACTACACTACACTACACTACACTACACTACACTACACTACACTACACTACACTACACTACACTACACTACACTACACTACACTACACTACACTACACTACACTACACTACACTACACTACACTACACTACACTACACTACACTACACTACACTACACTACACTACACTACACTACACTACACTACACTACACTACACTACACTACACTACACTACACTACATTACATTATATTACATGACATTACATCACATCACATCACATCACATCACATCACATCACATCACATCACATCACATCACATCACATCACATCACATCACATCACATCACATCACATCACATCACATCACATCACATCACATCACATCACATCACATCACATCACATCACATCACATCACATTACACTACATTACTTTACATTACATTACATTAAATCACGCCTGTAACCCGGAGGGGTAGGCATAAATCAGCGTTTTGGACTATTTAACTTTAACTCAGTAATTAAATAGGCATTCTATTTAATTAGTGAGTTAAACTGATTACGTTTATGTTCCTTTCCAAAGAGAAGTAAACCGTCGTAGGGTCGCAGGTATTAGAAGCGTTTATCCTTGGTTTACGTACACAAGAAATTAATTTGCATGTCTCGAGTTTAATTCGCCGAGCTCGAAAGACACAGCCTGGTATACAAACCTAGGGCTTTGAGACAATACGAGTCATTATCTCTGGAATGAGTGAAGCCTTATCAGCTTTGGCCCTTTCTTAATGAGCTGCTGGGTCCGTCTGGCTGTGGGCCTTCTACGAACTTGTCTTTACCCCGGACTTTCCTTTCGTTTGCACAGTCTAAGATTTAAATCTATAATAAGACATGTTAGGCACTATATTAGAATGTCCATACAAATATAATACTAACATGGTGTGATACATGCGATGTAAGAATTTTATCTTTCTTAGATTTTGGGCGAGTTTCACTGCGTGATCGAATCAGGAATGAGGAGATCTGCAGAAGAGCCCGAGTTACTGATATAGCTTGAAGATTTGCTCAGTTGAAGTGGCAGTGGGCGGGGTACATAGCTCGGAGAACTGATGGACGTTGGGGCGAAAAAGTTCTGACCTGGCGACCTCCTACCGGACGACGCAGCGTGGGCAGGCTCCCCACCAGATGCTCTGATGATCTGGTTCCGGTGGCGGGGAGTCGCTTGATGCGGGTGGCGTAAGACTAGAAGGCTTGAAAAGCCGTGAGGGAGGCCTATGTCCTGCAGTGGGCGCCAAATGGCTGATGATGATGAGATTTTGGGCTTCAGTTTAGATTTAAATGACGTACAGAAACGAGTGACAAATTCCTTAGCTTGGAATTGCGTACGTATGGCCGATGATAAACGATGGCCAGTAAGGGCCATAATTAAATAAATGTAAATAAGGGACGTGTTGGAAAGGAGCAAACAAAACCCAAAACCAACGAGCGTGCATGCAACTACATAATATGAATGTGAAAAGCGGACCCGTGTGTCAATACCATAGCAAATGCCCGAGATTGCAGAGATTTCCTGAGTATTTGGTAGACCAAATTTGCTTGTGAAAAGGCTCCATGAGGTCTACTGTGAGGTCTATGATTGTTTCGTTGCTCATTAATACGTTTTTTGCCCGAAACCAGCTTGCGTGCATGCAACGACTAATGAATGTTGAGGAAGCGGAAGTTATCTGTCAGGTTCGTGGCAAGTGGCAGTCCCTGGTCTCTGCCTGCCCCTCTGGGATACAGGCGTGAGTTTATGTATGTGTATGTGTACGTTTATTGCACATAAGTAAACAATACAATGGCAATGTGGCGGACTTAATGTTATAAGCATTTTCTACCAACTCACCACAGGATTTCCGTGTATTTGGTTTGTTAACTCTGTGTTTCTGTGGCAATTTAAATAAGTTTCTTCTTTCTATCTTCAATAACAAAAAAAAATATATCTTATTTTACAGCTCATTTTAGCAAAAAGCTGCTTACAAATCTTTAAAATTTAATTCAGTTAGTAACCTAGGAATAAGGATCCGGTGCTAAAATGTATTTTCGTATTTATAAATGTAACGGTCGTATTTATAGCAGAAATACTATATGGATAGTATATCTGCTGAATACCGAGAATAGTCCTACTCTTTTGGCTGTAGGTTCTCGATCGTTGGTGGTAAACAGAAACGACCTGCGAAAGAAGATACGATTTTGGCGCAGAAAGTTTTTCAGTTTAGCTATTGGGGGGCAATAGCTAAAACGGCATGCAACGAAAACATGTCGACTCACCGAGGGCTGTAACTCCGGAACTACATGTTGAGTGCAACTCATTTATTTATCGTGTAGTAGAGCAAAGTAGCCATTACTCAGATCTTTTTGACTCGTGCCGATAGATGGTGCAAGTCCCGCGTAACACATTTCACATTTTGTACTAAATACTACTACTATTACTACTTATAGACATTTCACGTAAAAAAAACGGCTGTGTAACCAGAACACCCGCTTTTTTATTCATTGACGCTAGTGAACTACGTGGAACCCCATAAATGTCTCATAAAACATTGTGCTCCTGATGTCGATCAAATCACATCTCATCAGGTCCAGGGCACGAGGCATTCCAATAAACGCACTCAATTACAGTTGATTAATTAGAAAAGCATCTTGATACACTCAATACACTTGTATCGCGATAGACCCACCGCATACAAAAGCGTCAACCGTATTGCTTGTGACGTGAATAAAGACCAACTTGGATATAACAATGGCACCCGTAATTGGAATTTAATTTTGAATAGAAATTATTTTTTACTCAAGGGCTGAACTTAATTAGCTTCAGTTGGAATTTTGTGTAGCGTTCACGCCTGTCTGTATCCATCCATCGCATTGTGGGACCAGCTGCGTCGCAGACGCAATTGTCTTTATTTAATAGAATGGGTAAAGAAAGGTGTCAGACTAAATGTCTAAAATAAGAACTCGAAACCAAAACAGGGAACAGAGGAAAACAGAATAACAATACATGCCTAAAAACATACACAAATGTGTATGGATGAATATAAAAAAAACACATTAAAAGCTATCGCGGATCAGCATATCGTGGATCTGCCCCTCCGGGATACAGGCGTGATTTTACGTAAGTATGTACGTTTTAACGTAATATACATAAATAAACTCACGTTTTAACTCATACATAGGTGCGATACCAGGGTCTGCCACTTGCTACGATCCTGACAAGCTTCTTTCGCTTCATCAACATTGATTAACAACATTAGACTTTTGTAGAGAAAAGGTCTAAGGAATACGAAAAAGCGTTGCGTAAAAGATTTTTTCATAATAGTGTTTTATTTTATTTTATTTTATTTTATTTTATTTTATTTTATTTTATTTTATTTTATTTTATTTTATTTTATTTTATTTTATTTTATTTTATTTTATTTTATTTTATTTTATTTTATTTTATTTTATTTTATTTTATTTTATTTTATTTTATTTTATTTTATTTTATTTTATTTTATTTTATTTTATTTTATTTTATTTTATTTTATTTTATTTTATTTTATTTTATTTTATTTTATTTTATTTTATTTTATTTTATTTTATTTTATTTTATTTTATTTTATTTTATTTTATTTTATTTTATTTTATTTTATTTTATTTTATTTTATTTTATTTTATTTTATTTTATTTTATTTTATTTTATTTTATTTTATTTTATTTTATTTTATTTTATTTTATTTTATTTTATTTTATTTTATTTTATTTTATTTTATTTTATTTTATTTTATTTTATTTTATTTTATTTTATTTTATTTTATTTTATTTTATTTTATTTTATTTTATTTTATTTTATTTTATTTTATTTTATTTTATTTTATTTTATTTTATTTTATTTTATTTTATTTGGGTAAATAAACAATTATACAATGAGTGGTAACAGCAACTTAGGTAACAATTGAGTATTTTAAGTAATTGTACAACCAGCAACGCTACCACGAATTGGAGAAAGAGAAAATAAATACGGAAAACAAAGGCCTCAGAGAGAGGTTTCAGAAAATTCGAGGAAAAAGAGAGGAGAAATTTCCATCATGAAAGCGTTTAAACTAAAATCGCACGGTGCGTTCATTAGTAGACCCCTCTCCAAACGCAGCATTGATATTGCGGGCTGTTTCTGCCGCGTTAGTTCCGCGTCGGAACTCGTATTCCAAAATCACTCGAATTTTCGCAGTATCCATCTTTCTTGTCTAAATTGAATAACAAAAACAATTGAAAGTCGATATTCAAATGTTTCACATTTTTTAAAAAAGAACATCATAGAAACCATTTGAAAAAAGTTTCATTCGAAAACCTCAAACCATGAAGATTCTATGTCAATTCAAAGAACCTATTGCAATAAAACGGCAATTTCATACTTTAACCCCTATTATTTATTTTTACGTACTCAATATCGAGCCCCTTACTATTAAGGCCCGACATCATGCAAGGACAATACATCCTGTCTTATTCCTACAAACTAAGTCCCCTCGTCTTTTTCAGTAGAGTCAGCGCTACAATGAAGCACGTTGTTTAAGTACAGTGCTACTACTAAAATAATTGCCGAACAGTCAAAACTTTACACGTAAGAGCATAGGTTAGGAAGAGATCATGTAAGGAAGGAAAGTCGCAACTTTGAGCGCGATCCAAAGGAAGCAAAAGTGTTTCGAGGATGATGTCGTATCGTTACGGTTAATGACCAATGAGAAACCGGCCAACTAGCATAGCCCCTGTACGTAGAGTTGCCAAGATACACAAATAACCCTTCTCTGTGCTAGGTCAAACGGAGCAGTCAAATGATCCGAAGTCTTGTCCGACCCTAATGAGCAGTAATTCAAGTTACTCGTATTTGGCAAGTAGGCTAACGTCCGCCGTAGCTCAAATTGCTGTCAAAGATATTTGTATTTGTATATAAGATGGAGGGTTAAAAGCCGGATAAGGGTCGATTTACATAAGATGAAAATTCAAAAACTAAAACTTCAAAAATACAACGTTGCTTCTTTACATAACTAATAAATATTAAAATATTCTTTTTAGTTGAAGACTACTACTCGAAGTTTGCCGTCAGTTCTGTATATATTCCTGTCATCTCTTAGCCAAGTGAAATACACCATGAATTTTGGGTGGCTTGAAAGCCGTAACAAATAAACGTGCGGTAACAACAGCTATCAATGCGCTAGTTTGTGTTTTAAAAGACACTTTTCTACTTAGCTTAATTCCTTTGTTATTAAAATTCTTTATTGCAAAGAAAACACGTTTTTATACAAATGCGTTCTTAATGCTTCATAGAATTTCCTGAAGGCTGACTTTTGGCTTATGGATAGTGAGAGTGCAAGATAATTATTATCTTACATACATAAATTATCTACTTTTAATTTTAGCCAAGAGGCCAAACAGCTTGACAAATTTTGACCAAACCTGGCCACGCGAATATCACTAAGCTTATGGCGTCACGAAAAGTTCAATGGCTGAAAGCCATAAAAAAGGTTATTGTTTTTGTGACAAGCAACTTTCTTTACTAACCAACAGCGGTGGTAGCCTAGTGGGTAGAACATCGGACTCGGAAGCGAGAGACCCAGGTCCGATCCCCAGTGCGGGCATGTACCTATGACTTGGTTTTCTAAGTTATGTACATTTGTGAAGTTATAGTAGCAATACCAATCGCTAATGGTAAAGGAAAACATCGTGAGGAAACCTCAGTGTCTGAGCTGTTCATTTACCTCAGCGCTTGAAATCGCCAATCCGCGGTGGGCACGCATGGCAATTCAGCCCATATTCTCTCTCTGAGAGAAGGCCTGTGCCCTGCAGTGGGACTAAGACTAATATTTGCTATACAAAATAAGGCAAAAATAAATTATGTGGTGATACGAAGTCCGACCCTAAGTCCGACTCGCACTTGGCAGGTTTTTGTACACAATAAGCATTTTGCAGCGCAGCAGCGTCATCATGACGTCGTATATTTCTCAACGGTAACAAATCCGTACGCCTTGCTTCTATTTACAAGCATTATTTTCGAGGTAGGTTTTTTTAAGAATTCGCAGAAGCAATACCACTTACTAACCGCGAAGGAAAACATCGTGAGGAAAACTGAGTGTCTGAGGTGTTCACATACGCTTGAAATTGCCAAACCGGAGTGCGCACGCGTGGTGATTAAGCCCGTACTCTCTCTCTCTCTCTGAGAGAAGGCCTGTGCCCCGCAGTAGGACGTACATAGGTTACTTAAAAAAACATCAAGGTATGTCTAAAGAGAAAGAAAAAGAAAGAGCGAGAGAGAAGGAGAATTTCCGAGCTAACACCCACTTACCAACTTGATGGGCGTTCCAATAATGCCCCGTTATTCGCCGGTTATTAGTAGAACCCCCGTCAAAATGGAGGCCGTCAGACCAACAAAAGGAGGATCAACTTAGATTCCTTATTACTTTTTTGCTTCCGGATGGTGTCCATTGATACAGCCAAACAAGCAATACACCTATAATATGTAACAAAATCAATAATACGTTTGTATTGGCTTTTTTTGTTTCATCAAGTATTTAGTTTTTAGCTGTTATTTGTCCGAAAATGGAGCGCAGTACTCTAATAATAACAGACTGCTTCGTTAGTCCAGAATCACGTCAGATTACCATGCCGGAGATCATACTTCCTACTCTGACAAAAATTTGCGCTTCAAAGCTTAATATGTCGCAAACGGAACCCTATTGCGAAAAATGGTCTTCCTACACCCACAATATTTTTAAACGACCAATCCAACAATACCACACTATTGCGCAGACGAGAAAAAATAATTGCGTCCCTAGTTTAGGTGTACGGAAAGTGCCCAGAAAAAAAGTATTTCTACTTTTTATTTTACTTTTTTGTCCACGTAATAAATATGTATATTTATGCCAAATTTCAGCTCTCTTGTACTTATAATCTCTATGCTAAGTGGCGGGCAGACAGATATGGCAAAACTACAAGGGTTCCTAGCCGACTGCGGCACCCTAAAAACACGATTCTCCAGCAAACTCCTCAAATGCACTCTAACTTTAAGGAAACTAAATAAACTAAACTGCAATGGAAGAGTGTTTTAAGTACTTTATTTTTATAACTAAGACTGTAAGTACATCAAAATTATAATATGTCTTAAATCTGCCTAAACGTCGCCGAAGGTGGACGTGGTCTCCACCTGAGAACCTCTGCACTGGCAAACGCAGTGTAGGACGCCCACCAGCGCGCTGGACTGACGATCGGAGGGAGGCTGACTTCTGGCAGCGGGTGGATGAGCGTGGCGGAGAACAGGAAGTGTGGCGTGCCTCAGGGGAGACGTACCTATGTCCAGCAGTGGGTGAATACGAGCTGATTGATTGATTGATTATGCTGAGGTACTCTTGATTAGGGGGACTCATCCTTTCAAAATTAAGAAAAACCACATTATTTAAGTAAGATTTATGTAAGTTTATTATTAAGTTTAAGTACCTACGTATTATTCGTATTTGCAACTGCCCGCCTCTCTTTCTTCTTTGGCAACCTTTCCGTCACAAGGTTGTCCAGAAGAAATTGCTGTTAGCAATAAGGCCGCTCATTGTACTTTTTTTGTTGTAACTTTCATTTTTTATGCCTCTCGTTTCTTGCGTGCAATAAAGAATATTCTTATCTTATCTTACCTAATCTTACATTGCGATATGATTGTCAACATGGAACTCACGTTGAAAACCAATCAGAAACATCGAATCATGAAATGTAATTGATTGTGCAAGTTTTCCATAAGTAAAAATCGCCTTAAATAATATAACACAGTGCAGTAGAGTCATCAAAATGATAGAACATAAACATATTATATTCGTCTTGAGCTGTAAAGCAAATGCGCATATCATCCGATCGCGGTTTACGCCTGTCTTTTTATGCCCGATAAAGTGGAATAGATTCATGCTGAAAGCCAATAAAATGAACACACGAATACTATATTCTTGCTCTGGATCCAAGACTTTCGCACAAAAACATAATAATATATTTATGAATTACTAAAGTAACTACACTTATACCATATTTTATGTTGTGTTTTTCCTGGTACAATAAAGAATATTCTTATTTTAAGTTGATAACATTAGTGATAACCAGTCAGCATGTAATTTGTAGAAACAAAACATTAATGGTCAGTTTCTGAATTGAGAATTTCGCTAAGTAAATAGTTAGCTGTAGTGCTGTCTCTTCGAATTTCTCAGAAAAGAGCGTGATAGGACTTTACATAAGTATTTACTCAGTGAAATTCTCAATTCAGAAACCGGCCCTAAGAGTGTAAATCATAATTAAATTCAGAACAATAAATTTTTATTTTACCTTTAAAATTGTATTTTCTTAATTTTTCGGTTTGGCACTAACCCCCACCTTCTCTCGTCACCCATTGGTTGGCTAGAATAAAATACCAATAAGTATTAAGCCTGCCTATTGTACATTATTTACTAAGTGCAACAAAGAACTAAATAATAAATTAACAGTTAAGAATGAAAAAACGCCATAAAGTAATAAGTCATAAAAAAATTAAAGTGTTTTAAAGAATTTACTTAGAGTTTCAGTTGTTAAAGAATAGCTGGAAACTCTCTGGATAAATTGAGTTACTTTATTATATTGTGGCACAAATTACGCAAACTCACGCCTGTATCCCGTAGGGGCAGACAGAGACCTGGTCACTTTCCACGATCGTGACACACCTACTTCGCTTCATCAACATTCATTAGCGGCTGCTTGCACGCACTACGGTTTCGGCTACTTTTTATCTTACCCTTTGTAAAAAGTATGTCTTATGTATAGTAATTCATAAGGTTTCTTCAAAAAAAATAATTCGGCAATACACAATGTGTTTAAATATAAGTAAAGATTGAACGCCGGCTTCTCGTTCGGGAGGTCGTAGGTTCGAATCCCGGCATGCACCAATGACTTTGTTTTCTAAGTTACGCACCCTTACTATAACCTCACCAGTTATAGTAGCAATGCTTGCTAACTGTGAAAGAAAACATCGTGAGCAAGGAGTGTCTGAGATGTTCACATATCTCAGCGCTTGAAATTGCCAATCTACAATGGGCACGCGTGGTAATTAATTTAATTAATTAATTTAAGCCCATACCCTCTCTCCCTGGGAGAAGGCCTGTGCCCTGCAGTGGGACATATATAGCCTACGTGAAAAAAAATAGTACTAGCAACATTTTCTTAACAAAGTACCCAGTCGGTTTTGGTACAAAGTATCCGCTTTCGGGTCGAGAATATTTGTTTGATTCCGCGTACTGACCGTGTAGTATGTACATAGTTAGACTTGAGATTATATTCTTTTTCTTGCACTAACCCGTGCTGAGGACAATTTTAAAAACCTATTTAGAGGCTAAAAATTCCACCCATGCCGGGACTTGAACCCGCGACCTCTGGCTAACCGTGTCAGTGCTCTCCCAACTGAGATAATGGGCTAGTTCAGGCATTGGCGAAATTTCGAAACTCTTTACAAACTTCTCTGTATTACGTACAGGCAGCGACATCTGGCTCGGGGCTGCAAGTGAAGTAAGTTTACTTCAGCCAGATGTCAAATATTTTCTCTATCTTTTATAGTTATCCTTTCATCTTTGACGAAGCTTCATCATCAACACATTATGTCCCCACCGAGGGGCACGGGTCTCTTCCCTGAGAAAGGTAAAGGCCATACACGGGGGCCAAGTCCGGATTGGCGGAGGCTTGTAGACTAGTGGCTCGTCTACTGTCAGAAGTTGTCAAGCCGCCCTAAGGCCTCTGACTTGGCTTAACGACTGCCATCTATCGACGGCAGCCGGCACCAACAGCTTAACGTGTCTTGCGAAGCACGGAACCGCTTGGAAAAATGCCACTAGCGTTAGGCATCCATGCACTGAACGCGCCCTGTGTTGCTTAACCTTCGTGATCGTTTAAGATCACTCAGGCAGCCGGGGCTACGAGCGATTCGACGAAGCTTATTGCGAAAGAATTAAAATTTAATTTTATGTGTCATATTTAACTTATTAACAAAATTAAACATATTTTATTCGCTTTATTATGACAATTCAACGTACATTGCGTAGTCAAGTCTTCCTACTTATTAATCTGTGGTTGAATCAACTGTTCAATGTACATCGAATTTTTATACTGAAATTTCTATGAAATAGATCCCAGAGACGTATTGCAATAAGGTATAAGAAATATATTTCTAATGACTAGTCCATTTAGGGAAATATGCAAATATTTAATATGAAAAAATACCAAACTGAAATTAGAAATAAGTATTAAATAACTGACTTAATTGAATCTTTCTTATTCTTACTCAATTAGGACCTTCCGTTTGCAATCCCAATGATAATGAATGTATTAATATTGCGGTTTTAATGCAACGTCTAAAAGGCACAAGAATATAATATTAAGTTCTCTGTTTTGTTTTCCTAATTACTCGTAATTTAATATGTGGTTAACCGTGCTGGTGGTACAATTACGTAATAATTATGTAATCAAGTAATTATGTTAACTTATCATTGTGCTACTGTTTGTGTTCCTTAATATATAAAAATAAAAATCAAACACATTTTGGTTGAATGACGATGAAATCTATTAACGTTACCGTTTTATATACTTGTAACTCCACTACACTGTTATAGCCTATTCGTTTACTACCAGTGGCAATTTTGCGTCAAATTCGGGCAAATGATTTTGCTGTGTGAGATGTAAATGGGTCTCTCTCAGCTGAATGATTTCACGGAAAGATCTGCAGGTCCCCTTCGTAATGTGTGCGGTTTGCCGTGTGAATATTCAATGAGGGGTAAAATGCGTACACAACACAGCCACGTTCCCGATCTGCTTACTGGAATCGGAGGATTTACTTACCTATTTAGATTTTTGAACAAACAGATGTATCAACAGGCATCTGCCTCTTTTGATTTTTTTCAGTTAATATTAATTAATTTCTCACATTAACACCCTGGTTTACATTAAGACAAGGCAATATATTTAAAAAGGCCGACATGTTTGAACCGTGTCACACATGTAGAATTTAAGATTTAACCCAACATGCCTCCTAGATGTCTTTTGAATTAAACAAAAATCAATTACTTGTATGTCCACGTTTGCGAGAGTGGCGCATGTCAGCCTTAGAATAAGACACAATAAGAAGTGCGCTATAATTCGCCAACAAACAGCCACGCAGTTTGGCAAATGATTTGATTTTAAGAAACATGTATCCACTCTTTAATAAATAAATCATAATAAATACATATCAGGGAACAGGTGGTTCTTATCACTTCGTACTAAATTGTTTGTACTGGCGAGTAGACCTCCAAATTTTCAGACATTTATAGGTATTTTATTTCACCCTATAGATACATAAACAAAACGCCTAGCATGGCAAACGTTTTGTTTCTGTTGGTCTACTGGTGGAGCTAAAATATGCCTTGAAAAGGGACAAGAAAATAGTGAGTCCTGAACGATATTGCATACGATTTATTTTCGCAAGAAAACGGTCTCGTTTGCAACGATTTATTAATTAAAAGGAGCGACCATTATTTAAGCGCTGCTGCAAGCTATATCACAGCTGGACTGACAAATTAGGAATATCGGGTGCGCGCTGCGCTTCCTCGGCAAGGAATCTTATATTGCACAATTTCTTGGAAAATTGCCGGAGTGGTAGCTGATATTAAGAGTGTTCTTTCGTGGACCATGCTGTCTCGCTTGCACGATTTGACATTTTAAATTATTGTAATAAAATGAGTAAACTATATTAGTTGAATAAATAAATTGAATTGAATTGAATTGAATTGAATAGTTCTTTCCCTATACTTAGTATTTAACAAAGAAAAGTAGTTTCCAAAATTATTAATTTTGGAACCAAATTTTCTCAATCAAAAACTAGGCGCAGGATAAGGAACATTATGACTTGAATGTCCGCAATATTATTATCTATCAAACCCTCAGACCACATTCATCAAAAGTATGCTCATTTTATTACAATCACTAAAAATTTTAAGTTGCGCGAGCGAGAGAATGCTCGACGTAAGAACAGCCTTAAAGCTGCTTTTACGTCTGGCAGCCGTCTCGCTCGTGACTGATGCGAGAAGTAACAGCAGCCTTAAATGAGTCATCAGAAAAGTGACTGTAGGACGGTTTTTATCTTGATACACAGAATAGATCAGGGATGGCAAACCAGTAGCATGCGTACTATAGATGGCACGGAACAAAATATTTTGGGCACGGAACCGATCGAGAAAGTAACGAAGTTCACTAGGGAGTGCATCGAACGATCGAGCATTTAATGAAATTGAAAAACGTTTATTCAAATACCACAACACACATAAAATATTGCTATAATTGTATTGAGATTTTTTTTTGGATGTGAAACTCTTTCAGTTCGCTAGCAGGGGGTCACTTGCTAAAACTGCATGTAACGAAAACATGTCGCCTCGAGGGGGGCTGTGACTCTGTAACTACGTCTCATGTGCTTCATTCATTTATATATCGTCGAGTAGAACAAATTAACCACTACTTAGGTCCTCTTGACTCGTGTCGCTAGATGGCGCCAGTGCCGCGAACCGCATGCCGCAGTTTGAACTAAAAATGTACGCCCACTTATAGACGTTTCACGTTAAACTAACGGCCCTGTAACCCGACAAAGCCCGAGCCGCTTTTTTTTGTAAGTAAATGATGAGATTTGAGTTGATATTGATATTATTTAGTTTCCCATTAATCCGTTAGTCAATATTATTTAGTGGCACGTCTATGACTAGATCAAAAACTTTTTTTAGAAAAAATGGCTTTTGCTCCATAAAGGTTTTTCATTCCTGGAATTGAAAATACTATAATGATTAATTAATGTACAACAATAAGTAGACTTTTGACAAATGGAGAAAACATAGGCATTTTTCGCTTTTGGTACAGAAAAATGGTTTATGAAGTTCAGAGCTTCAACGTGAACCATTTTTCTCTGAATTACACAATCTGCAAGAGACAGGAAATTCCGACGTCATACACAACCTTAAGTGTGGTTTTACAGTGCCGCTTTTGCCAGCACGGTTGGTAAGCGTCGCGGACCACGAGCTTCGAGTGTCTTGGATCGTTATAAGCCGCATTTACCAAACGTGCGGACGGTAAGCGTCACTGTAAAACACTTGAAGCTCGTGGCCCGCGACGCTTACAGTTCTTGTATATTTCTTTTTAGTTTCAAATCGAAAATAAGTAGGTATTTTACATACTTATACTCTTACTTCAATCTTGAAACTACTTCCTTTGCTTCACCGAAATTCATTACTTCTTATCGTTTGCCAGTACATTCAAAATACTCAAGAAGACGTCATGCATCATCATGGGCAAATAAACACAAGTAAAGGTTTCACACTAAAGAAAGGCAGAGAATGAATAAATCTTGACACGGCCGCTCGTCGGGTTTCCTTCAGCCATCGATCCAGCCCGTGACGAACTCTTGACCCACACTCTCTCAGCCGAGGGCTTCGGAGTGGAAAAACCTCGCAAGAATGCAGTTGGCACGCACATAATACTGAGAAACAGCTAGGCTGGCCATTTTGTGAAAATGTGTCATGGAATGATTAGTGTATTTCCATGTTTATGACGTCTTTGCCTGGTTACCATAGCACAGGATATCCTAGTTTGGGACCACGATAAGAGATTGTGTTGAGTGGAAGTTATTATTATTATTTTTGTTGTTTTAGCTAAAGAGGTTTGTCAAGATCGTTGCAAGTAAAGTGCCGTGAGCCGGCGTGAACCGGCCAAGTGCGTATAGTTTACCGAAGTTTTTGATCACCATACATACCAATGGGTAAATTAAGTAAAAAAAATGGGCCATGTGCGTGTTGGGCATCGTCCCATTGAATGAGGGTTTTTTTACCTGCTAGTAACAACTTCATGAAAGTAATTTTCAATGGAATTTTTGCAAAGTTTTCCTTTCACAAATTGGTCGCCTATTAGATAGATAGAGAACAGTTTATTGTACAACCAGGTGAAAGATATTAGAAATACGATAGTTCCTTACATCTAAGTAGTGGTATACAATTGGCGGTCTTATCCTTATTATTATTATTACCTACGCGTTAACTTGTAGAGTCTACTGCAGTAATCGTTTTCCTTTTAAGTCCATTATATGTGCTGTGATCGCCAACCCAACAAATGCCCCCAGGTTTTTTGCCGTAAGTTCACGGCCATGGGTCCTAAAAATCACTATTAACATGATTGAGACTATGTACAGACACATTTGGCAAATTTGATAATAAATTAAAACACTAACTACAGCACTTAAAACACAGAAATAATTTAAACGAATATGACCTTTAAATTCGAAGTCGGTACGTACATGAGGGTACTGTAGAAGTATAATTTGGAGAAGTATAACATGTACGTTACTTTTTTTTTAATCTTTGTTTTATTTAGAGGCTTTGATCATCATTGTGATCATGTCAGCCCATGTACGTTACTTCAAATTTAAAGGTCATATTCGCCTAAATTTTTTTTGTGTTTTTAGTGCTGTAATGTTTTGAAGCCGGTTTTTATTTTTTATTTAAAAAAAATATTTCACGACTAGTGATTGTTGAGAAAGCGAAAGTGATCTGTCAGGATTGTGGCAAGTGGCACTACCTGGTCTCTGCGCCTCTGGGATACAGGCGTGAGTTTATTTTTCGTGAATATCACTATGTCTCTCTACCTATGTTTTCAGAGACCACCATGCACGAATCGCTTCAAACGCGAATTTTTTTTTATTGGTTTGCAGTCCAAAAACAGATGGCGCTAGACGACATTCGTAGATGTTTTGTATAAAAATATAAACGAGCAAAGCTCGATCGCCTAGGCATATGAATAAATGTACTGTCGATTGTATCATCATCATCATCATTCAGCCACAAGAAGTCCACTGCTGGACATAGGCCTCCTCCGTCGATTGTATAGTATCTGTCAGTAACATTTTAATTTGTTTTGTACCCGCTTTATTTAACTCTCATTAAAACAAAGTTCTCTTCATTCACATAATTACTTACAAGGTACCTGAGGCAGACGGCCAACAATTGATTATTCGTAGCTTTCCAGTTAAAAGCGCTTTTGCCGGAAAACTCCCGTTTAAATAGAAAAAAAGTAAGGCAGCATAAAGAAATGGATTGAAAAATTGCAGAGAGTTTAAATAATATATTTAAAGTTTCTCCTCGGTAACGTCTCTTTCACAGAATGGGGAACTTGCGTCTAACTTAAATCGGAGTGAAATTTCTTTTATACCATAGAAATCATAAAAACTTTAAAAACAATAATTAGAAATCAAACAGTCAATTTTTTTTCGGGGTTTGGTGTTTCACAAAAAATAGGAAAAATAAAATTACCTTAAAAATAAAAATCTTCTTAGATTTAGTTTTTTCTTTGAATTCTGAACGTTTTCTTTTGGGGTGTACATGCATAAGAACATAATTTTACAAGGTAACTCAAATATCGATAAGCGCTTCATATATTATAAGGCGTTACGTGCAAGTTGTGACTTCATAGTTTGAGCCAGATTTGAATGGCGCATTTTTGTACGAGGTGACGTTATTTACTTTTCGACAGTTTGTATTTTGAAAAGTATTAGTCGTATGGAAAAAAATTACCACGTCTCTCCGATTACTTATATTAAACGTTTTTAGTGCAAGTTCTCAATTTTTCCTACCCTTATTAACACTCTTTTTTATCTGGCCTATATACGGCCGGGCACAGGCCTTCTCTCAGAGAGAGAGAGAGAAAGAGATATAGACAGAGCATGGGTTTAATTACCATGCGTGCGGTCTGTGAACACCTGCCTCCATACTGTATTCAGGTCACGAATAATCGTGTGGAAGAATAACAAAGAATGAATACACAAAACAGACCTCAGGGATAAACATTTATGACTGCACCAGTCGCCAGGAAAAGGTTGGGCCTTTAAATGTGTAATGCGAAGTCACACAATAACGTCAGCGAGAAGAGTGCACGCGTGTAAAGTTTGATATTTTATCGACTTTATCTAATTCCTTATAACATTATATGAAAGAAACTGAATAGCTATTTACCCGACTGCGGCGGAGCCCAAAAAGAGGGTAAAGTGTTTAGCATATTATAATTTATGTATGTATGTACAAGGTGCATATGTATGTACATACGTATGTATGTCCAATTTTATGTTCCACCGTAACTTTATTACCGACTTTGATCAATCGATCCGTCGTGTTGGCGCGATTATCATAGGTCACATGAAATTAACATAAATAAAACAAAAAGAATATATAATTAAAAAGACAAAAATCAAATACTGTAATAAAAAAATCGTGTGGCGCCGGATTAAGAATAGCGTCACTCCATTTCCTTCCGTGGATGTCGTAGAAGGCGACTAAGGAAATCAATTACCAGGAGACGGGCAGCAGCGTCTTCCTGAGATTCCAACCGCATACTGCGATCGCCAACCCGCCTGCCAAGCGTGGCGATTATGGCAAAACCCCTCATGGTTATGAAAACTACGAGGTAGGCCTGTGCCCTGCAGTGGGCGTCGATTGGGTGATGATGATGATGAATAAAAAATTAACCAACAACCCAACTACTGAGCATTAACGACTAACATAAATCAAAAGTCAAGCTACAAGATCTCAACAAAATTTTCACACTCACATTTTTCAAAATAAATAATTTCGAAATTCATAAGTTCCCAAATAACAGCGGAGCGAAAAATCGTGTTTTAGGTTAAAAATGTACTACGTAAAACGTTAGGTAAGTAGTTATCATTCTATCACATTTAAGTGTTCACTGTTTCTCGAAATTTAACGTTGAGAATCTACGAAGAGTATATTTCCAACATTATGTACTTTTTCAGTTTCTTCATCAACGTTTTCTTATATTCTTTTTAGCATTTATGATAATTATATGATACATCTCGAGAAACATACAGCAGGTAAATAATTTTTTGCGTGGTAGTAGCAGTATAAACACTTTCTGTTTTTCTTGTCATTCTGGAACAGGAGCGTTCAGTTTTTTATCTCTGAATACGGTATTTGACACGATCAAAAATAAATTATTTCATATGCTCGATTAAAACAAAAATTACAAAATATCTCGGAAAATGTGTCTCTTTTAGTCAATTACTAGTTATTACAATTTTATAAATAGATTAAACATAAAAAGAGTGCTCTGAAATGTGACGTCATAAGCAAGTATTTTCATACAAAATTCCGTTTTAAAAGTAACTCATTTGATAATTTGTCAAATACCAAATTATAACAAAAGTTCTCAACAGCCGCCTCCGCTCAAATATTATCTTTTACTCTTGTTCGTTTCATCACTCAAAGCTTCGCATGCAAATATATGGGATCGCAAATTCAATTACTGTGGGATGTAAGACAATATTTTTGTTTTGTGCAGATTTTCACAAGATAAAATTATTTTTTAAATTAGACGGGATGCTGGCAGATGGACCCGTGCAGTAGGTAACTGGGTGGCGGACGAGAGCCGGATGGCGGTCAGTGGGATGACCGACAGCCCGATGGTCGGATGATATGGTCAAGACGGCAGAGGGCCCATGGATGCGGATGGCGATGGCAGACCGCGAAAGATGGCGTGATGGGGAAAATGCCTATATTCAGCAGTGGGTAGAGGTGAGATGATGATGATGATGATGAGGAATAAATAACGAGGGGTCAATATACATCATCATCATCATCATCATCATCAGCCTATGCTTGTCCACTGCTGGACATAGGCCTCTCCTATTGCACGCCACAGGGTTTCTAAAATGAGAAAATTTTGCAATATCTCGGTTAGACTAACATTTTTTTTCTGTGAATGATTATCTCCAAAAGGCATGAAATAAAAATTGGGCAATTTGGAAAAAAAACAGAAATTTCAAGTTTTCCTGCCACTCTTTGTTTGACACATGACAGTTAAAACCGTATGTCACATAGAAGGAATATTTTTCTATAATGACAGCCATTTCATCATCAGCCATTTTACGCCCACTGCAGCAGGACATAGGCCTCCCTCATGGTTTTCCCTAACCACGAAAGGCTTTGCTATAATCGCCACGCTCGGCAGGCGGGTTGGCGATCGCAGTATGCGGTTGGAATCTCAGGAAGACGCTGCTGCCCGTCTCCTGGTAATTGATTTCCTTAGTCGCCTTCTACGACATCCACGGAATGAAATGGAGTGACGCTGTTCTTAATCCGGCGCCACGCGGAACTATTCTTTAATACACATAATTTATTTGAGGCTCATAATGTAGACCACTGTATCGTTATAGAGTTATTACACCATCTATGCTACAATAAAGTTACAATTTAGGTTTAATAATACTTACTTGGTGTCAGAGGCCATCATGTCGTCGCTAACGACACTCCAGCGAAGCGCCAGCAAAAAATAACGCCTTATCTTGGCATATTCATCGCACTTCGTTCGCACTCAATTATTTTGAAGTCGTTATTTCCTTATTTTACCTCTCACTGCATTTTTAACACCGTTCGCTCATTGAAACTTTGTCAGTTTTAATTAAAATGTCATCGTCACTTTTCAAAAATGGAACGTGAAAGAAAAAGTTTTGTTTTTAAACCTAAAGGTGGAAAAGAAACAATAAAACCAGCCAGTTCGAAAGCTTAATCAACAAAATAGAATACGAATGGAGGATAAGGAAAAAAGTCCAAGTTCGCAAATTCAAATTCGAAAGTTGCGTCAGTTCGCTAGGAGTCGAGGCGCGCGCTCCGGTCCGAATCTTCCCGTGAACTGACGCCTGATAATCCACGACTCTGATACGACGGGGAGTTTCTGTGAACTTGTCGTATGTTTCACAATCAGAATCGGGATTTACTTGTGGATATACTCTGCTCTGATGGCACAAAATATGGCGCTAGGTAAATACGCGCGTTAATACTGTTTAGGCTCTGCGTGGTGAGGTGACATTATAAGTAGGTGGTGTATTCTTGAATTTCTTGCATTCTGACATTTTTTGAGATTTTAAGCCAGTTGTAACTTCGACAACGTTATCTTGTAAAATAATGTTTTTATCCATCTACACACTTTTTAGAAAACGTTTAGAAGTGAATGAAAAAACGAAACCGAACATGTTTTTTAATTATTAGAGTAACTTAATTTTTCGTTTTTTTTTTGGGCCCGAAAACCTCGAAAAAAAATATTTTTGTGATTTTATTTTTTAAATTTTCTGGAGTTTAAATGTAACTTAAATTTTTTTCGACTTTGAGTTTCCACTTCAATCTAAGTTCGACGCAAGTTCGCCATTAAGGTAAAAGGCTGTTGTTTCGAATGGCTTAGTTATTTATAAAGACAAGTTGCTTTCAAAAGTGTCGTTTTTAGTTCCATCAAAAATTAAGTACTGGGTAACAAAAATATTATGTGTTAACTGTTGGTAACTTTGTTATGGTTATCCTGATCGTGCGATGATAGCGCATCGGTAGAACTTTTGCCACCCATTGCAGGGGTCGTAGGTTCGAATCCGGGATTTGGTACGACTTTTTTGTTTTTTTATGTAACGTACATTTGTGAAGTTGTAACAGCGAAACCACGCGCACGTTTGTTAATTTCTACCAGTTGCCAAGGTTGAAGAAAATCATACATACATACATAAACTCAAGGCTGTATCCCAAAGGGGCAGAGACCAGGGACTGCCACTTGCCACGATCTTGACAGATCACTGTCGCTTCCTCAACATTCACTAGTCGTTGCATGCACGCACGCCGGTTTCGGGTACTTTTTATCTTGCCCTTTGCTAATTCGAAGCATGTTCGCCAAATATAAACATCGAAAAAATCGTAAAGAAACCTGAGTTTCTGGGCCGTTCGCATTCCTCAGCGCTTCAAATTTCCAATTCTCTGTGGGCATCGTATACTCTCTCTCTCTCTCTGGGAGAAAGTCTGTGTCCAGCAATGGGACATAAACGTGGCTGATTATATTGTGTATCTTGAAATTTTCTACCACCAATCAACCACTGTGTTTACTAGATATGTTATTTTTATTACAATTTAATTTAAGATTAATCAAATAGCTACTGTGAATTTCATACAGCTCTCCGAATATCCGATAGTAATGTTCCGTCGAGACAGAAAAATTACGACTGGGGTGAAAGTTGTGGATTGGTGTAGATTTATCAGTAACGAAATTACGTGCACGCTCATACCGTTTACCACGTATTTTTATTTTTTGTATTTTTTATGCCTTTGTAACTCTATTTAATAAGAATAACAAAATAATTATATGTATGAACTCTTCGGTTAAAGAACAACGGTGTATTTTTTATGTATAGGTACAATATAGAGTTTTTTCTTTTTCTATCTTTCTGTAGGTATGACATCTGGCAGACCGAGGAGATCACCGATGGTGGAAAAAAAATATTCCACTAAAAAATAACCGGCCAACTGCGAGTCGGACTCGCGCACGAAGGGTTTCGTACCATTATCTATACAACATTTGAATATTTCAAGCGTCTATCTGTTGATTTTGTGATTACGTAGATTTTAAATTATTAGACAAAGCAGGGTATGTATTAGTAAAGGGCAAGATAAAAAGTGTCCGAAACCTAAAGAAAGACTAAATAATGTTATTGAAGCGAAAGAAATCTGCCAGGATCGTGGCAACTAGCAGACCCTGTTCTCTGCCTACCACTTTGGGATAAAGGCGTGAGTTTATGTTAGGCTATGTTTAAATTTTTAGTAAAAGTGCCGCTTGCTCAAGTGAAGAAAAAGATCTTGAGGAAACCTGCGGCTCAGTTGGCTCCGCACGTGTTAACACTATCTTTCGAGTGGATTGAGCCAGCTAGGCTGAGAGGATTGTAACGGTGCTGGAAAAGCCTAGTTCATTTAAAAATGAATCCCAATCACTGGATCGTCTGAGTGGACACTTCACCTAAACCAAATGCAGCGTCATTTTAAAATGGTTGGCAGTCATTGAAGGGAATATTTTTTTTATCACACCTGCTCTGAAAATACATACTAATTATACTAATTAGAGGGAAGAAACGCCTTTATCCCGCCCTTCAAATCCTTTCATCCCAAGGTATGGATGTTTGTATGAAAATCCTTCCGACCCAAGGGTGGGAAGTATGTATGAAATTCCATTACATACCCGGTTTTTTTTTTTTAATTTGTCAGCAGTCATATGTACTGGAAAGAGACTTTAACTGTCTACTAATTAAATTTCAAGTAAATTGTTACTGGCCACATACAGTTTTTTTTTACGAGTTACCAACCTCCTTGGTGCATACAGAAAATTAAAAACGAAATTATTTTTGTATATAAAACGCGCGGAATCACGGAAGAAGTGGCTGCATGACCTTATGATCTTAGCCTACTCCAGAAACGGGCGAATATACTTTTAACTAAATATAAACATTTCTATGAATTTATGTCTATAATTTTCCTCGTAGGTGTAATATATTTCTATGCATTTATGTCTATAATTTTCCTCGTATGTTTAATTTTTAATTTTTATTACTGTTACTAACATAGTTCTTAAGTCGCCATTGTTACTAACAATATATGGGTACTGCCTGAAATAAAGAATTTTTATTTATTTATTTATTTAATAAAAAGCACTATACATACCTCAGGATAAAGTACAGTTCCATACCTCAAATGGTTTGCGCCCCTCGCAAGCTCGTGGCGCAAATGCCATAATCTCGGAATGGAACTGTCACTTTCTTCCCTCTGAAGTAATGTACTATTTCATTATGACGAACAATAATGTGCATTTTCATGTTTGTGTAGGCCTTACTTGGTTACCGTAGCACACGGTATCCTAGTTTGGAACATGGGGCGCTGGTATGTAAGTTCTCCACTGTATAGAGTTGTTTGATTTAACCTTCTCCGGACTGTCAAATACCTACAAATGTGGACACTTTAGAGTCGACAAAATGGTTAATCTAATAGAGTGGACAGTTATGTGATAGGAAAGCAGGACAAGTTAATTATTTACAATTTTAATAACATTATTGATTTAAAATTAATTGTTAACTAATTTAATTAGAAATCGGAAACAAGAAATCAATTATTCATTTCAACGTACAGAATTTACATTCTGTTTGCTGAATGTCCATGTACTATGTCAGCCGCTGCCTTCGGGCCGTATTTGTGGTGGAGAAAAAGGCATTGAAAAAAAAATCCACTCTGACCATCTTTTCTCAAATCATCTCAATCCTAATACATCAGAGCCTTATGATACGATTCCGTGATTGCCATCAATAACTTTAAAACCGAAATCAATACTTCTTACAAAAGTAGGAAAAACATTAATGCTGCGGCCAGACACACGAACAGCACCCGTTCACGAGCATAACGCAGGGGTCAGCCATCACCAGTCTCAAGCACTTTAGAGGGAGATAGGTCCATACCCGGCCACCACGCCACCATTCGAATGCCTTTAGCAAACCTGCAGATTGAGTTCTTGTCAGCTATAAAATGTGTGCTATAGTTATTAATATGCAATTACGTCGTCAGTGAACCTTTTTAAAATTAAATAAATTATAATATTATTGATTAAATAACAATGAAATCGCAGCGGAATTGGCTCACTACCTTCGGGTACGTAACCCTAAAAATGAGGTGGATGTTTACGGAAATGGAGAACCGATGGACGTGATCCGACTCGAGCGCGGAAATTAATAAATGAGCTTAACTTTTTGGATGTGTCTTGCATAAATTGACTGCTTTCGAATAATCCCTTGCTTCGCAAGGCACGTTAAGCTGTTGGTGCCGGCTGCCATCGATAGATGGCAGTCGTTAAGCCAAGTCAGAGACAACTTCTGACAGTAGATGAGCCACTAGTTTACAAGCCTCCACCAATCCGGACTTGGCCCCCGTGGTGGAGTATGGCCTATACCTTCCTCAGGGAAGAGACCCGTGCCCCTCGGTGGGGACATAATGGGTTGATGATGAATAATCCCTTTACATAATGCAAAAATTATTCCCTTCCAACCCTTTTGGGATTACTTTCATGTCTGTCTGATTTTCTCTGAAACTACTGGACTAGAAACGCTAAATTTGGTACCTATACAAACTTAGTTAGGTGCTATAATTACGGACGTTCCTATTTTTTTATGTAGCCAATATTCGTCCCACTGCACGGCAAGGCCTTCTCTCGGAGAGAGAGTGTGGGCTTAATCACCACGCGTGCAAACAGCGAACGACCTCGTAGCGCAGCGGTAGTGCATCTGCATACCATGCGAGAGGTCCTGGGTTCGAATCCCGGCTGGGTAAAAAAAAAACCCCATGTCTTGGATGTTTACATGTTTGTGATGTCGTTGTTTCTGGTTCCCACGACACAGGATATCCTATGTGGGGCCAGAAGCAGTGTATGTGCCTGTATGTAAATGTTTATATAAATTTTTATGTTTGTTTGTTTATTGGCAATTTCAAGCGCTGAGGTATCAGGTTTCCTTTCGATGTTTTTCTTCACAGTTAGCGAGTGATACTGCTACTATAACACTGCTAATTTAGATAACAAAGTCATTGTTACATGCCGGGATTCGAACCCACGACCTCCCAAATGGGTGATACCGCCGCTACCACCTATACGTACCGGTAGCTTAAATAATAATAACCTAGTTTAAACATGCAGAGACGAAAAATGAAATTGCAAATGAAAACTCATCCGTTTGCTCAACGCTCGTCAGGTGTTGAAAAATAATATTTTGTTTCTGCAAAGATTCATCGATCACCGTGAAACAATTCTCTCAAGCAATTAGTTATTTTGGAAAAAGAAATACGACGCTGAATGCGGGATCGAGGCAATAACTAATGAACAGCGGCCAAGTGCTAGTCGAACTTGCGCAGGAAGGGTTCTCAATGATCCCATAATTTCCTCACCTCAATATATTTACTACATAAATAGGGTGCGGAATTCCAAATTGTAACTACAATATGTAGATTATTACACATTATTTGCCGTGTGGCGCCGGATTAAGAATAGCGTCACTCCATTTCCTTCCGTGGATGTCGTAGAAGGCGACTAAGGAAATAAATTACCAGGAGACGGGCAGCAGCGTCTTCCTGAGATTCCAACTGCATACTGCGATCGCCAACCCGCCTGCCAAGCGTGGCGATTATGGCAAAACCCCTTGTGGTTATGAAAACCAAGAAGGAGGCCTATGTCCTGCAGTGGGCATCAAATGGCTGATGATGATGAAATTGTTGAATCCCTAGGCATGGTTCCTTCTTGGATCACATGTTCGTAATTTTGCTGGGACTATGTGGTATTTGGGTAATACCCCAGATCCTTAAAGTTTATTAGTTTAGTAATCAAAAATAATAAGCAAAGATCATTAATAAATTTAAATCTCGTCCAATGATTTCTGACAGTTACATTAAAGTCATAGACCAACCGACTCGTTGGTCTGCCAAGACAGATTCATTTAAATCGTAAAGCATTACCACCTAAGTCACATCTGAAGCTTTTGTATACGGTACCCTAAAAGCAACCATGTTACAATAGAATTATGATCGCAAAAATATACCAGAGCGAAGTACACAGACGTATTAGTTGGTTTCCTTTGTGGAGTATTTTCCTCGTCATTAGGTGCTATTTTCGCGCGTCATTGTTTCGTGTGGACGGACGGGGGTTTTGGCGATAGCCATAGAGTAAAAATGTTGAGATTTTTTTTTTTCGAACTAAAGGTTTTGTAGGCACTGCGCATTATTAACTTAATACCGGATAAACTTACTTGACTTTTTTTGTCGAAAGAGTCCGACCAGGAGCTCTATTTTTGAATCACTCGTATCGCATCGAGCGCTCGATTTCTACTGATTTTCGTTCGACATCTGAAATTCCGTATTTTTGAATCACTCGACTGCAACGAATGGTCCTTACCACTCGTCTCGCATGGCGATCGGTAGATTAATTGTCAAAAAACGATTTCGACATTTCGTTAGAACAAACACAAACCAAAATGACAGTAGTGTTTTGTTTGTAACAAAAGACAAAGATTTTTTATTTAAACAGCCAATAAAACAAAGTATTACGTTCCGTTTCTGTTACGGTAGTTTCCGGTTTTTTTAATTTCTGCGTGGAATGGATAAAATACAATACTACAAATTGTACTGGCAACACTTCAGGCGAACGATTCAAAAATACGGAAAAACGACATCATGCGACTTAGAAGACGAGTGTGACTTAAGTCGCATTCGACGATACAATTTCATACGAGTGATTCAAAAATAGGTCTCCAGAGACGGAGCTCGCGTCGTCGGTTGCTCGTGTCTGCGAATCCGAGCGAAACCCGGTCGGACTCTTCCGACAAAAAAACCAAGTAAGTGTATCCGGTATTGAGTTAATAGTATTTTTTTCATTTAATAGGCCGACCGGTAGGCCGTCCCAGATATCGCTGGAAGGATGAGTGGCCAAGGACTTGCTTGAGCTCCTGACGGGCGACAAAAAAAAAACTCGTTTTTTTTTTAATTTCACTAAATATCCTACCTCACCGTTAGTCTAGCGGTTAACCTGCTTAAGTAGCAGAACAGAAGTCTTGGGTTCGATTCCCACTGGACTGGATTTGTTAAAGAGTGGGTGTATTTCCATGTTCATGGTGTCCTTGCTTGGTTACCAATGCATGGTCTATCGTAGTTTGGGACCACAACAAATGAGTGTGCTGTGTGGTTATTATTATTATTTTCCGATTTTTTTGTTGTTTTAGCGAAATAAGAAAACTTTGAAATAATAATAATACAAATAATATATAATGATGAATACAGTTACCCCACAACGCGCTGAACATAACAAACAAACACCATGTATAAACTTACGCGTAGGTAACCTGGCGCGAGTAAGGTGAGAAACTGTTACACCAGCTATGAGGTGGGTATGAGATACTATAATTGTACAATTATCATTTTGGACTTGAGCTACATTAATAATAGTAATCATCACCAGATCAGAGGATAGAATCAGAGAACCAAAGTCACCGACACAGTATGGTGAAGTGGCAGTGGGCCGGTCATATCATCCGAAGAACTGATAACCGCAGCTATGTCCACACTGTGCCTTTTTTTTTTTGTTCATTAAGGGCATGCGTCATAGCGCAGTCAACAGCCCACGTGAGGCATGCCCTTAACGCATGCGCGATGAATTGAAAGCGAAGCGCGCGCTGTGATTTACGCTATCCGGCGTCGGGTGGATTTCTGTGCGTTATAGCGTTCAACAACAAGATGGCGGATGAAGAAAAAGATTTAACATTAACATTTAACGACTATACTATGGTGTTGCGTTCATTAACGCATTCAATTATTGAAAGCGTCAAACAAAAGTTGAATAGAAAGATGAAGACGAAAGTTGAAGACGAAAATGCACAGTGTGGACATAGCTGATGGGGTAGGACGAGTTCTTGAGTGGAGACCGCGGATCGGAAAACTTACTGTAGGACGTCCTCAGACTCGAGGGAGCGATGATCTTCGCAGGGCGTCTGGCAAGAGCTGTACCTAATTTCCTTCGAAAAAATACAAGTTTAGTAAAATAACGAAACTTTTATTTCTTTTGATTTTTTTTTATTTGAAATGGAACAAAATAAAAAATTCTATGACACATCAACATAATAAGTATATTCTTATTATTATAACTAAAAAAAGATCCGAAAAGTCTTACGAAATCTTAATACTTATACTTTATTCATTTATTTGCTTCTTACTAAGTAAGTTACAGAGTGAGCCTAAAAATAACAGGTGATATAAAAGGATGTTCTTTGATTTTAAAATATCAGTGGCCTACTGAGTTCGACCCGTAACGTGCGTAAGTGTAAGTGTAACCCTGGTCTCCTCGCTAGGTTACCCTGTGTGGAGGAAACCAGTGAGGCATGTAAAATAGCACAGGAGTTGCGCCTGCTACTCGTGTTTCTACCGTCACCGGCGGCGCAACACTCAACTCGACGGTGTACTTAGCCCCTCGCACCCTTGCCTCCAGCTACTGCAACATCAGGACTCGCGTGGCAACAATACCATTAAATAATCTACGCTTGAAAACTTCTCGGGTATGACATACCCGCCCCCACTCACGCCGGGTTAACTTTGTGACAAAATTCATCTCGAATGTCTCCTCTAGCACGTAGTACATACCTCAAAGTTTAAAACAACTATCATGACTGCGAACCAAAAGTGCCACATAACTTGCTTTAATTTCGGTTGCCTACCAACGAAGTTTATATGCTTCTATAACTTAGGGGTGTAAAAGCTAAGTCAACTCTGTCCAGCTTTTAGCTTTTAAGTAATTAATGGTAATTTTTATGAATAAAAGTATTTGATGTTGAAAAGTTGATAGAAATTCGCAAATTAGTAATAAACTCCGGACACAACTATTTCTTGTCAACAATTCTGCATATAGCTGCGATTTTTAATGCTTCTTTATTACGGGGTTGGGTTAAGTTTGCACTGACGTAATGTTTTATACTGGTATAGAGTAATTACAACCATTAAATGAAATAATTGCATTCACGGGGTAAAAAATAAAAAAGTCTAAGAGTTAAGTTACTCTTAATGTATAAAGCGCTGTCTTTCCTATATCTCCTGCGGTTGACTAGTAGAAAACGCTTACGGCGTTAATTCCGCCGCATTGTACGATTTTTTATTAATGTAAGTGCTTTAAAAGTATCAATAAATAAATAAATAAAGTGCTCTCTGCGCGTAACAGAGCGATGCTTTGTAAAATATTTTTAATAAAAGGGTACCTGACAGTAAGACTAATTCTTTACTCGAATTCCGGATTATACAATAACAACTTAACTTTTTAAATTAGGAACCATATTTGAAATAAATAAATAATTGTCTCTAATCCATCAAATTTAAAACAAATAAATCATGTTCTGGTCTCAAACTACGATACCTTGTGCTGTTATAACCAGACAAGGACATCACAAACAGGGAAATAAAAAAACTATAATAGAAGCGTAGCTAAGGGTAGAGTTGTTTTAACCACTTTTTGTCTATAAAAATCTAGATACCTATGTCTATAAAAATCCGAGAAGCGGAAAATTAGGAATAATTTACAACTATTTCAATTTCATTATGTCACAGTTCCTACGCTGCAATGAAAAAACTTTTTGCTTGGATTTGAAGACAATCTACGCACGGACTTTCTTTTTCATTTCAAGCCTATCGGCCGACATCGTAATTACTTTTATGTCGATGACACCTGGCGAAGGGAAGCAGCCATTGCCTCCTGGGACTTTCCTGTCTATCCGATTTACTTTCGTATTTTTCGGCATCTGAAAATCCGCAGTGAACTTACGATTTAATAAACGCCACTGCTTGAAAAGACCTTTAGCCTCGAGAGTTGAAAGGCGCGAGCGCTTTGTAGCTAAAAATAAAAATCGTATGGTTATGAGACTATTGTACAATAGTGTTGATGACGATAAAAGTTGATAGATAGATATATAACGAATGATATGATGAGTCACTACATTACGTAAATCATCTTTACACAACCTCCAGTGGCACCTTCACTCACACGAGATGGATGAAGCGACCAATCCGACGCTGCAAAGCCTGGGACACTGTTTTAGATGGAGTAGGCTTGCCCTTTAGTTTTAGATGGAGTAGGCTTCTCTGAAAGATCGAAACGAGGTGATCCGACAGAGAACCAATGTCACCGACATAGCCCACCGAATTAGCATACTGAAGTGGCAGTGGGCCGGCCATATCATCGGAAGATCTGATAACCGATGGGGTAGACGAGTTCTTCAGTGGAGACCGCGGATCGGTAAACGTAGTGTAGGACGTCCTCAGACTGGAGCGATGATCTCCGCAGGGCGGCTGGCAAGAGCTGGATGAGAGTAGCCGAGGACCAGCAGTGGACAAGCGTAGGCCGATGATGATGATGATGAGGCTTACCCAGCACCTACACCATCCTGACAGCTTAGTTGGCCTAGTCCACAGAAAAGACAAGTCAATACATGTAGAGCCAACCAAGCCGCGGGTTTCTTCACGACGTTTTCCTTCACCGTATAGAGAATACTAAAGTATTACTGTACACCTTTAGTATAAAAGAGACTAAAGGAGAAAAAATTATGTGATCATTTACTATACATTTTTACCAAAATATCATCATCAGCCATTTGAGGAGTTTTGCCATAATCGCGACATTTGGCAGGCGGGTTGGCGACCGCAGTATGCGGTTGGAATACAGAAAGACGCTGCTGCCTGACTCCTGGTAATTTATTTCCTTAGTCGCCTTCTACGACACCCACGAAAGGTAATGGAGTGATGCTATACTTAATCCAGTGCCATACGGGCTCGCTATTCTTAATCCGTCTCAAAGAGGCAAAGCCTGATCTCTGCTTACCCCTCCTGGACACAGGCGCGAGTAAATATTGTAGTTGTTATGTTGTGTCATTGAAATATGCAAAACGTAGAAACAATTTCTTCGGTATTGATATTTATACCACATCCAATAAGCGAAAGCTTTGACCAGGCTTTGCCTCTTTGCCACGCCAGTTTAACACTGTTGATACGTATTATTGTGAAAGTTATAGTGATACCACTCGCTAACCATGATTTTTACTTTATTTTATTTCACCAAAGATAATAAAACTAAAAATAAGCTAAGTGTTATCTCACTTACAGGCAGCCACAACATGCGCCGTCAGTATTATGTTGCTTGAGGAACTAAAGCTAAAGTTTAAATTTAGTTAACACTAGCTTGTGTTTCTGAGTTTGAATAATTAATTCTACATATCTAATTTAACATTATACATTTAAAAATGGGTCCAATTTTAGAGGGATGACAGGATACTTCTTTTAAACTTTGCACAGGAGTCAGAGAATATGTCAATGGATGGAAAACATCGTGAGGAAACCTAAGCGTCTGAGGTGTTCACATGCCTCAGCGCTTGGAATAAGAAAAATTAAGAAATGAAAAGAAAATTATGCCCATTCTCTCTCTCTGAGAGAAGGCTTATGACCTGAAGTGGGTCGTATATAGGCTTCCTACCTAAAATACGCTTTATACAGAAACAGAAAATTTAAAATATTCTTTGACAATAAACGTCAGTCGCTTCCATTTTTGCGCTCGGTATAAACATAACAGAAATTCAATGATACAATCTAAATCTAGTTAACACACAATAACAATAACGTCACCGTAATAATGACGTAATCACTTTCCTTCTTATACAAGCGTACGTCACAGCACCATTACCGGCTGCACACACGTAATGGCACGCGGTGACACAGACCACCTATTTACGTTTATGGCGACCATAAATGGAAAGAAAGCAGTTTCAGTTTGCTCGCCCTGCCCTGCCCCTCCTGCGAAGTTTCAGTTGGCCTACCTAGGTTTTCTGCCCTCTAATAGCTATTATCCTTTTCTACTATAATTTAATATCTTTTTAAGCGCGGTGGACTCGAAAGCGAGAGACCCAGGTTCGATTCCCAGTGCGGGCATACCTATGACTTTATTTTCTAAGTTATGCAAATTTGTGAAGTTACAGTAGCAATACCACTCGCTAATGTGAAGAAACCTGAGTGTCTGAGCTATTCACATACCCCAGCGTTTGAAATCGCCAATCCGCGGTGGACACGCGTGGTGATTAAGCCCATGCTATCTCTCTGAGAGAAGGCCTATGCCCTACAGTCGGACGTATATGGGCTGCTTAATAGTCTTTTTTAGATCATGGGCTTTCGATGTCCAGGTTTCAGAGGTATATACAAATATTGAGAAGAAGATGAAAATTTAATTCATTTCAATTTACCCATTTCGGGTGAATATCCGGGTAGGGTCACAACTCTAGTGCCATTATGTTTCTCCGTAACTATCCAGCTAGCACTTTAGCACCATCATTCTAAGGCCATAGCAACGTATGCTCGGGACGTCGCCGGTGCAGTCATTAGGCGTGAGGCCAACTATAGAGTCAAAGCCGGATCACAGTTTTGTTGTAAAGTCACCCTTAATACAACGGAGTAGAGTTAGTGCTGTTGACTGTGCCGCGAGACTTAGTGTTAGTCAGTACTAAGGCGTATTCGCAGCCACTTTAATAATAATTGCACAAACTATTCACCAACTATTTGACTGGACTTACGGCTATTCACTAGACAGTCCGTTGAAGATTCTGGGAGTGCTTGTCTTTGTTATGATTGTGATTCATGGCCTGAACTAAGATAGAAATGACTTGAAAGATATTAAAAATAAACTGAATAGTAGATTTTACAACAAGTGCACAAAACGAACCATTTTATCCGAGACAGCCGAGCCGAAGGCGAGGGCTGATAGTTATGTCGAGGATAAAATGGTTTTGTGGACGACTTATAAACTCTGCTTTTCACTTCGATTGCGAGGAAATACATAAAACAGTAGTATAATTAAGCAAATTGAAGAAATTAATAACTGCACGAAAACAAAAGAGCTGTTTCCCGCCGCTTTATTTTCTTTAAATCTTACGACATTGATATTAGGCTTGGGCTGCAGACCTATACAGCCTACTATTAAATTAATTTTATAATAATAATTTTTTAAAATTGATTGATTAACCTACCGTACTTGAATTTAAATGTAAATATCTTTTATGTCTTAAAAAACACATAAGGCAAATAAATTAAAGTAAATATTATAACATAACAAATTCTGTCTATGAAATTCTTACTAACAAAAATAGTAATCTGTCAGGATCGTAACAAGTGGCAGTCCCTGGTCTCTGCCTACCCCTCTGGGATAAAGGCGTGAGTTTATGTTATGTTATGTTAAATTCTTATTGTGTTTGGCTGTATGGCTCATTTTCTTTGCCTTAATGCAGATACATTTATGAGTAGGTACTGTAAAAGAGGATGGGGGACCCATATAAATTAAATAAAATATACCACCACCCCACGCAAATAAAATATATAAACATATAAAAAAATAACCTGAAGGGTTGTAAATTTTTCTGAAAATTAATTGGCCAATGAAAATAGTCGTGATCATCTAGTTAAGTAATAAAGACCCATACGTTGTGTTGAGAAATGATAAAGACGAAAAATTTTACAATGATAAAGAAAGCAAATAATAATCCGCGATTAAATTAAACGTACACATAATCAGTTTAAGTAAAGAAAACATGCAACTTAGCTTCGATCAGTAATCGTAAACGCCCCAAGAAGACAAGCATCACGACTCGATGAGCATCAATGTCCGTGACTAGTGAGAGAGTGAGCGCTGCAATCCTTCTGTACACTACAACTATGCATGTCGATGCATTACACGATGCTTCTCTAAGGAGACTTTTGACACACGCGCCTAATCAGTTTCACTCGCGACTAGGGCATCACAAAAATAATAACACGTACAGTAAAATAATACATAATATGATAAAATACAAAGTACAAATAATACGTCATTACCAAAATATAGGAATGAAAAGGACAACTTATGTAGTTCGTAGTCAGCAGATCTCCTTCCTGTGAATAAATGGAATTGGGAGGGGTTCTAGACATTCAGGAGGAAATTTAGAAGAACTTTTGTTTCCCTATCGTGATGACGATGGGCTCCCTTCCAACCTACACCCACCCCCACGAGCTTCCACAAGAAACTTGCTCCTTCAGAATCCATCGGGACACAACGTATCACGCTATCACATTCAAACCTTCACTTAACGCCCAACATTCGCTCAATACATCATTCATCCATGTACCTATGTCGTGGTTCTAAAGAACAAAACCAAATGTGCTAGAGTTTTCGCAAATGTATTACCCATTGACCTCCGGACTATGGAACAGGCTCCCTTCCTACACACGTTATTTAAGACAGGGATCCCCGCTAGCCGTAGAGGACCACTTCGTCTATCCAGCCGAGTCGTACATCCGCGAAAACCTTCGTCACATCATCTTCACAAATGTACCTCGAGTTGTACACCCGTGGAGATACTAAAACTCTACTAGAACACACACGACGTACAGCCACATAATTACTCAATTTCGAATCAACCCTAGCTAAAGTGAAGATAGAACGGATAGAACGTTCCCGATGTAACCTGTAATATCCATGATGATGTAAGAATCCTTGTGGTGATGTAGATCAGTAAGTAATCCATAATGATGCAGCTCCGCTTGTTGTAGTACATATAGAAGATTCACTCCGCCATTTCTCTAAAACCCCAGCTCTCATCATATACCCATTATGTCCCCACCGAGGGGCACGGGTCTCTTCCCTGAGGAAGGTATAGGCCATACTCCACCACGGGGGCCAAGTCCGGATTGGTGGAGGCTTGTAGACTAGTGGCTCGTCTACTGTCAGAAGTTGTCAAGCCGCCCTAAGGCCTCTGACTTGGCTTAACGACTGCCATCTATCGACGGCAGCCGGCACCAACAGCTTAACGTGCCTTGCGAAGCACGGAACCGCTCGGAAAAATGCCACTAGCTTTAGGCATAGACGGTGACCCATCCATGCACTGAACGCGCCCTGTGTTGCTTAACCTTCGTGATCGTTTAAGATCACTCAGGCAGCCGGGGCTACGAGCGATTACCCAGCTCTATTCAGATCATATTATATAAGTAAAACCTCCTTCCATAGAAAAAGTATGTTGTCTTGTCCATTCCATTCTGCTTCTGTCAATGAATCCTAGTTCCTAGCTAAGATCAAAGACTAAACGCAGAACCCATGTGGGAAGCACCGCGCCTTCTGCTCTCGCTAGTTAATGTGGAATCTAAAAATAGAACTGGAAGAATGAAAGTATACATGTATAACAAAATATATACACAAATAAAGTAGAATACATAGACAAAATTAAATATCACTCGCGTCGCGAAAATTCGAAAAATAGTTTGTTCGGTTAGAGAAACTCGCCCCTCGATGGCAAATCCTTTATTTCGCGGAAAACGGTCCGACGCGACGCATTCTCTCTCTACTTTGCGAGTTCTATGCTGGCTAGTTTATTATTATTGCACTCACGAAGTCTTCACTTAGGACTTGTCCTAATAAAACACTTGTAACGCGGTAGGTCTAGATACAAGACTCTGGAGAGGATTGCACGCGCGTTTCTAAGTTCCGGTAGAACTACCACTCTCTTCGACAGCTCCGACTTGACTATCGATGATTTCTGTCTGATTTATCAGCTCTTCTCGGTCCAAACCTTGACTCCTCACACAAAACCATTCATCATCCATTTTACGACTTGCCCGAAATCTTGGTCCCACGTACTTGAAATCTGAACCCATACAAAATTCGTCGAATACTTCAAAGCTAGTTATGATTAGAGAATATTGTTTACATTACGCGGTGTATTCCCCATTTGACCCGCTGCATCTAAGGATTGTATGGCAAAGAATGAAAATTCTAAAATATTGTAGAATATAACTCTATGCTTTGGAAAAATATGATGGCATCATTACCTATCGTTTCATTCGAAAATCATACGGGTTAGTTTGCAAAAATGTTTGTTGTTGTCTAGACTAAACTTTTATACTAACTATGTAATACATTATGACAATCGTAATTCTCAAAATTACCCAATAAATGCATTTTTCCCATACAAAGACGAGTTCCAAACTTGAGGGATAGATGAGGACAAACCCATGATTTCTTGAAAGTGAAGTCCCCGTAATTCTAACCCTTTTGTCCCTAGCCGACAAATAATTAAATTTAATAAACATTCATACAATATTTACTTTAAATTCATTCAGAGACTCCTCTGTTCTCATTTATTTCTTAGAACGAAGTCCGAATGACGTATCAGAGGACACGTGTAAATGTTAACGTGAGCTTTAATAATCAGGCCCTATTGTCATATGAATAACGTCGATGTTGCTCTAGAAAAGACAAAATTTTTGCAACAGCAAAATGGCATTATGCTGTTTAGTTTGGAACGACATTTATGATTTCGACGAATCTTGCTTGTAAATGTGTGTGTACAAGTTACACGGTTCGCATGATTTAAACGATATTCGAGTGTATCAATGAAGCTGTAAGATACATTATTGTATACCTGCAAAAGTTTGTATTTCCACCTCAATGAGTGGAGCATGCTTACGTCTATCCCTTCCTAAAGTAGAAAACTTTTTTAAGATTACAATAGATGGCGATACTTGTATCGATTTTAGAAATATGTTGCTGAAAAGTGTAAGGGTGAAAGGGTTGACCATTTCAGCCGTTACAATACGTTCATGCACTTGTGCACAAAATTCGATTTTGTTCAGCCTATATCCTGCACAAATAAGCACTTTCAGAGCATGAGAAGTGAAAAAAATTAAAATGGAAAAATGGCGTTTTTATTCAAAATATTATATTTTTACCTGTGTTTATTTACCAGTGTACAATCAGCTTAAATTGGTAAAAACAACATGTTTGTGCTTGATCTACTAAGTATGTATACGTTCACGTACTATCTCAAAATTGAGTGACCTAACATCCGAGAGGTTCTGGGTTCGATTCTTTTGTTACTTAGTTACAGAAATTTATTAATTGTAGTAGCAATATATATATAAGCAGCCTGTATTTGTCGCACTGTAGGGCACAGGTCTTCTCTCAGAGAGAGACTATGGGCTTAATCACTACGCGTGTCCTCCGCGGATTGGCGATTTCAAGCGCTGAGGTATGTGAATAGCTCAGACACTCAGGTTTCCTTACGATGTTTTTCTTCATCGAGTGGTGTTGCTACTATAACTTCAGAAATGTACATAACTTAGAAAACAAAGTCACAGGTATACGCCCTACTGGGAATCGAACCTGGGTCTCTCGCTTCCAAGTCCAATGTTATGCCCACAAGGCTACCACCGCTTTATTGTAGCAATACTATTCAAATATTCACTTTCAATTTTTCACTGTGACCTGTGAAGGAATACATCGTGAGGGAACCTGAATGTTTGAGGTGTTATTTTTTTACTTACCGAAGCTCTATATACTGAATATCAATCCGTGGTGGACACGCGTGGTGATTAAACATGCTCTCTCTCTCACAGAGAAACTGTGCGCTGCCTCAGAAAATATCGTTACCTATTTTCCTTAAACCCCATTTTCTTTATGCATGCTTAGAGTCTTACAAAAATAAGTGATAAACGAAAAACGTTTTTATTTCTCAAGAATCATCATCATCAACCCATTATGTCCCCACCAAGGGGCACGGGTCTCTTCCCTGAGGAAGGTATAGGCCATACTCCACCACGGGGGCCAAGTCCGGATTGATGGAAATATTTCTCAAGAATATTTGCAAGCAATGTACTCGTAATGGGCAGGCGTCAAAGCGATTAAAACATCCAGTGAAGCTTCATACTGGTGTTATGGCTTAGTACACGTACATCCTTATAAAACAAGCCCCCAGTTGTTTGAATTAAACGTAAAGTTGTATTCTATTTAATTTTGGACAATAAGCCGTGTTTAAGCCCGCAGCGCGCGGGTCTCATGATTTATTTATGCCCTTTGCTACGAACGCTACAGTGCTAAGGGCTACGTCGCCGTAGCAAGCGTAGCAACAGCGTAGAGGTGCTACGAAACCTTGTTGTTATGGCGGTGTTAGCTTGTTTTTTCAGATTGCGAATAAAGGGAATGCGGACACTGCGAATTATATTTTGAAGGAAAGCAGGGTATACAGGGTGTTCACAACTAACGCCGAACCCGTAATCTTCGCCTGCTGGACACCGATATAAACTACTTTTCTCAAATACAAAAAAGACTCAGGGCTTAGTGTTTTCAAAGTTTAGCACTATTCCAAATGTTAGAGTAATGCACTATTGTTCATAAAATTTTGCTGCGCAGTTTTTTTTTTTAGTTTTGGCTTATTAAAAGATGAAAAAAGTTAGTATACAATATTTTATTTACAAACCTTACCTGTATCTAGCATTGGACAAGTACAGGCTGATTTATAGAATTATAAAGCAGATATATACACTTTGAGATCAAAATGTTTTAATAACATTGGGCGTTGAAATATAAAATTCGGTTTACTAATGTATTGCCAAAAATCGTTTCCCAAAGTATTACTTCCCAAACTATTTTCCGCAAATTATCACTTGGCAAAAAAACATTTCTCAAAACAACTTAAAGCAAATAAACAGTTAGCAAAAGTTATTATGGCAAGTTCTTGTTTACCAAATAAATACTTGGTCAATATTTGCTTGGCTTGGAAATTAACCTACACTAATAATTTCGGTTAGTTTTCGGTCTTACATGTTCAACCTAACACGCTCCTACGCGCCCCGCTACGCTACGCGCTTCGTCGCACCTATATTTTTAGCATAATAAACGTTTGTCTTAATAAAACTTGACGCAGTAAATGCGAAATGATAATTTGACAAAATGAATAAAATGCGAAATAAAAACTTGCTAAAGTTTCATTTGGGAAATGAAACTGATGCCATAAGTTTATTGGGAAGTAAAATTTGGCGAAAAATACTTTGGCTAAACGGCGGTATCCCATAAAATTCGTTTTCTAAAAGAAACATTGAATTATTTTGTAACATTCTTTGGTAAGAAATATTCAGTATTCGATACTAGATGCATTTATAGACACAGCGGTGGCAGCCTAGTGAGTAGTAGTGGACTCGCAAAAGAGAGACCCAGGTTTGATTCCCAGTGTGGGCATGTACCTATGACTTTGTTTTCTAAGTAATGTACATTTGTGAAGTTATTGTAGCTAACGGTGACGGAAAACATCGTGAGGAAAGCAGTGTCTGAACTATTCACATACCTCAGCACATGAAATCGCCAATCCGCGGTGGGCACGCGTGGTGATTAAGCCCATACTCTCTACGTGAGAGAAGGACTGTGCCCTACAGTGGAAACATTTCAAAAATGCAATGTTTAACTTTAACTTCTTAAACCGTCAATATACCAGGTAAGGTTCTGCACTTTACCAATAAATTAAAAAATGTCCATTCTATGTGACACATATGGTTTCAAGCATTATTTTTGAAAAAACGCCACTAGAAGGCAAATAAAGAGCGAAAATAAAAATAACATAGCGAAAAAATTATAAGGAAACAAATAAAAAAAAACAAAAACGGTAAAAACAACGTAATTGTAAATGACAAACTCTGAACGAAAATTTTCAGGAATTGCGCATTTGTAAAATAATCCCGTATATGTCCATGTAACAACTATAACCATCCTATGCTTATGTAGTCAGGAAAAATGCCGTCATAACAGTCTATTGACTATTGATCCATTCAAGCTAAGTGCCTGACAATATACCGGAAAACCGACTCAGCGACTCTTTTCATGGCATATAGCAGTAGATTGGAGTCGTTTCGGGTATACACGTAGACATGCTAAAAGCCACAAGCGAAATAGGGTATGTTTTATCGAAGGGATAATGTATAATTATGTATGAGCATCGCAAGTCATCAAAACCGACCCAGTGCAAGTCGGACTCGCTCACAAAGGGTTCCGTACCATTATAATATATACAAAATTTTAATACTTCAAGCGTCTACCTATTGCCGTTATTAATATCGAACAAAAAACGGCAAAAAATTAGGTTTGTTGTATAGGAGCCTTCCTTAAATATCTATTTTATTCTGTTTTTACCCACTTTTTTGTTGTAGAGCCAACAGAAATACATCATCTGTGAAAATTTCAACTGTCTAACTATCACGGTTCATGAGATACAGCTAGTGATAGGCGGACGGACGGACGGACAGCCCCAAAAATCGTGGGTTCCATTCCCACTGGGGGGCGCCGCAAGTTTATACAAATGGCCTCAGTCCGGATGTATTTCTGCGTTTGTGACGTCCTTGCCTGGTTAGAATAGCACAGGGGGACCAGGACCAGTGATTGTGTCGTGTTGAAGTTATTATAACAAGTTATTATTATTATACCGAAAGAAATAGTAACAAAACGCCCGCACCCGCACCCGCACCCGCACTCGCACCCGCACCCGCACCCAGACACACACACACACACACACACACACACACACACACTCACTCACTCACTCACTCACTCACTCACTCACTCACTCACTCACTCACTCACTCACTCACACACACCTGAAAACCCCAGACCCCAGTCGTTTATAAAGCCAGAGGCACGAAAAAATAGCTGCCCATTAATTGGCTGTATTTTAAGTAAACTTATCTTAGTACTCTTTCAGAGCTGCATGGGCCCTTTTTGTATCGATGAATTTTAAAAAAAATTATGCGGTTCAAAATACCGTTAGCAATGCTATCGGGTAAGCGCGTCATACGTGAGTGACGAATACAACTTCATCGGAAGTATTTCTTTTTCAATTATTTATTTCTATTTCAACGGCGAGAGCATAGTCGAACTGTATAGATTACGTGATAGGTACCTACTTATGTTTGTAGAGACAGAATAATCTATGTGCTAGAAAGAGTCAGAGCTATCTGTTAGACAGAGATAGAAAGCAATTCTGAATTGTTCGATAGACTTCTAGAACTTATTTCTATTATCTTCGATGTGATTTTGGGTGCTTCCAGAACATATTCTGGAATATTCTATAGTTTTCTAGTACCTTCGACGTCTTTATAGGTACTTCCCGAAGTGTCTAGACGGGTGAGAGCTTTTAGTCACCTTGGTACTTGCAAAAAAATTAATTAACTGATTTATTTTATTCATCTGACTGTTTTTCTGACCCTACAAGTCATCACTGTCATGTAACGCAACTCCAAAAGGTATTACTCTAACAGCATTTGAACAGTTCTACAATTATTATTAATTAGTAATTGAGTTAACCAATTATTGCAGTCACCTATAACAACTACTGCTCTACGACTGTCAATTTTTTTTGCTAAATTTGTCATTTTTTGATAAACAAAAAAACGTGATTTTTCTGCTTTGTGGTACTAAGGACTGTTTGATAAGTATTCTTAAAATCATTATAATCTACCACATACATTAGACGTTGTTAAATGTTCTTAAATGTACTTCAATAATTACTTTATGGCAACTTTGATCTAATTTTTATACGATCCAAAATTATTTATCAATCTATCTCATAGGAGCCGTCTATCTCTGTTCTAGAGTTAACCCATTCATTGCCGGCACAAATTTTTAAACCACTCCCAGGTGCCGCTTGATATTTTTGCTTTATTATAATGAATATAATTATATTTCAATTATTTAAGTGATAAATCAGTATTTTAACATAAATAACACTTAAAAATAGCCACAACGCAACCTTTGAGTTGGTGGCGCATGCAAACATACATCACTATACCAGGTGCCGTGAACGCAAGGTTTGAGTTCAATAAGAAATGGCGTTATGCAACAAACGCGTTAGCAGCAAGCAAATAGTCGTCACTCGGTACTGGATATCGTATACCATGTGAGTTGTGAGTTCAATTATTTAGTGAATAATAAGGCTGACCAAGAACGAACACCTAGGTTTATATTCTGAATTTTTAAACATCCTTTTATTTTTGGCTGCAAAAAAAGTCTGGGTTCACTTGGGCCAAACTTCAAATAGGGTCTTTTCACCTATTTATCTAACGATCTGACAGATTTTTTGTGACTTTTCACCTTGCGTATGTGTATAGTTAAATGTATACAAACGCTACTTCAAGTTTGCTGCAAATGGACCAAAGATAACCTATTTTGGTTTTTTCTAGCATTTGAATGTAAACGTGATACCTATAACCCTCTGCTTTCGGGCACTGCACCTGCAGTCGGGTATAAACAGTGATTTCTGAATATTTGTCGAACACTAAACATAATAATACACCAGTTTTCACGGATTTAAGTTTTTTATTTTTAAATTTTACAAAAGAATAACAAGCAGTCAGTAATTATGATATTTTTTAAAGCATTCCACTTCACACAAACCCGGTTGATCGGGGCAGTCGGGGCAGTATTTTGGAGTATCTCTCCTTATTTTCTTTTCTGCCCAACATTGCTTACATCGTCGGCGCATGCTATGTTTTTTTGTCCCAGTTTTGCGAGGGCATGGTTGCAAAATGTGTACCTTCTGTCTGGAATGTTGCTCTATATTTTGCTCGTCATCTTTTCCAACATTCAGCAGATTCGCAATTACTTCAAGTCGGAAGTCATAGAGACTTTTCCTGTTTCTATTAAATATATTATACAATGTGTGGGCATTGTACAGCAGTTGCTGAAAAATGTGCACGCCCAGCTTTTTATACCATTTAATGGTTTTATGCTCACACGAATAGTAAGCCAACATTTGATCTTGATGATCAATTCCTCCCATGTACTTGTTATATTTAATAACCATTTCGGGCTTGTAGACTGTTTCTCCTCGTCGTGTCATTGTCTCTTTCATGTCTGACCCAAATTCAGAAGAAATCATTAGCACATCTCGCCTATCTCGCCACTTCATAACGCAGATTCCAGTCTCAGTAAACTTGCTAGCTGATTCTCCACGCTTAAGTTTCTTCTGTACAATATCTTTCGGTGTGAGTTTTCTATTGCTGCGCATAGTCCCAGTGGTATGTGTTTTTCTTAACAGCAATTTTATGCTCAAAGCAACTGAATTATAGAAATTGTCCATATATACAGAATACCCAGCATCAAGGTATTTGGATAAAAGTTCCATAACTACTTTATCAGCATGTCCAGGCCCTCCAACCAGTATATCTCCAGCACCAGCGTATACAATAATTTTCAGCACAACACCAAACTCATCAGTCAAAATGTATAGTTTTATCCCATAAGGATGCCGCTTTCCCTTTAGGTACTGGCGGAATATTAATCGTCCTCGGAACAAAACAACCGATTCGTCAATCGACAGATTCCGCGTAGGTGCATAAATCTCATCCATCCTGTTGTTGAAAAATTGAACCAAAGGGTCTATCTTGGAAAGTCTGTTATTAGTCATACTTTCGTCCTCAAAGTTCAACGCTCTAAGGATTAAAAGAAATCTGTTTCTACTCATGTGCTGCGCGAAACACGGAATATTCAGTAATGGGTGTTTTTTCCAATAGTCTGTTATCCGATTGAGTTTTATGGTTCCCATGTGGAAAAGCAACCCAAGAAACTTCTTCATTTCTTCTGTAGTTAAATCCTTCCATGCATTCAATCTGCTATTGGAAGTTTGGACTTTCGCAATCAGTCGTCTGGCGTTGACATTGGCTTTATTTACCAAGAGGTTGAAAAACTCTTCATTAGCAAGATTCAAGAAGAAATCTATTGGGTCATTACCTGTTGGTATAATCTTTAGTTCTTTTTGTGTTTTCTCAAATTTTATTGTTTTTTGGATTGCTTGATCTACCCAAGACAAATTGTTGACTTCAGTCTCATAAGATACGCCATTATTCTCATTTGCTGGAGCTCTTTCATCATGTTCATAATTCAATTCTTCATCTGTTTCTTCATCATACAAACGATCATTCTCATTATCAAAATCCGAAACTAATTCATCATCTGAGTTTATACTGTTGAGAACATTTAGCAGCTCTTCGTCAGTTAACCTCTTATTTGAATCTTTACTTTGGTGTACGTCACTTTCAGATTCTCCAAAAATATTTGTCATCTCTTCGACTATATCAGAATCAATGCCTGCTAAAGACTGATCAAAAATATTTTCTCCCTGTCCTATACTTTTGACCATTTCAGACACAATATCGGAATCGATATCTGAAAAATTTTCTCGATAGTTATGTGCTTCACCTTTTTCTACTGTTGTCATCTCGTTCATTTTATTTTTAATAATTTCACCATCTTTGCGCAAAACATTCAAACTATCTGAACCATGTTCGTTGCTATCATCCTGACTCATAATAAGATTTACTTGGCTCTCCGTATTTTGCGGTTGTAATACTCTTACGCACCTTTTTCTCGCTAAGCCTCCTCTAGTTCTTACACCACAGGTTTGTATCCTTTCCATTTTTTTAGGCTGGTCAGGAACCTCTAATATATTTTCTTTGTTTACATGCTCTTGATGAACTTCAGCTACGCAAGTAGAAATAATATTTCGTTGCGGCATATCACTTGAATTGCTTGTGTCTGAATCATCAAGAACTTCAGTAAAAAGCGACTTTGCTCGTCTTGATCTTTTTTTAATACAAGCTTTACTTGAAACAGTTTCATATCTGAAAAATAAAAAAAGCTACTTCTCATTCAATAATAAACACATAGTGAGCATTAAAAACAAACGTAAAAACAAGACATACGCGCTCGGAGAAGGCACTTCATGAATACTGTAACGGCGACTGGGTGTATTGTCTCTTCTCGTCCACTGTTCATCATTTCTTCGACATTGTTGTTTGAAAGGTGTCTTTCTACTGCCGCTGCAAAATCGATAAATTATTGGAAATTATTTTAACTTTTTTTTTTAAATTAACAAAAGGCACTACAAATTATATAATCTAATTACCTACACTAGGAAACCTGTATTGTAGGCAATTAATCCCTTTATTGTAAAAGTGCTACTGCCATTAACAATCTTAGTGGCTAATAGAAAAAGAAAGGAAAGTAACAAAAATCATGAATGGAACTTCAAGAGCAAGAAGAGCGACATTTCTTAATTTTTTGAAAATGTAGACCAGCTTTCTTACCCGACAAGTAAGGGCCTCAATATGAGGTTTCCAGGTAAAATGCTCATCGACAGTGATGCCCTTTCAATTACTAATTATAGATATTGGAATTACGCAATGCAAAAAGTGTGAAGAAAGGTTCTACATACAGAAGCTATACAGAGTGATTGACAATTTAGTACATTCCTGAAACAGGTCGATTAGTAAAATTTTACCTTGAATCTTCATCAGATGAATCAGAATCGTTACTTTGTAATACTTTTTGTATCATAGACAAGGATCTACTTCGTTTCATGTTCTCTTTGAATAATTATCTGAAACGAAATACATAGAAATACATAGGTAGACTTAAAAACATAAAGAAATCAAACAATTCAGAAGCTTCTTCACGGATTCTTAGTTACAAAACCTAAAGGAATGGCAGCATTGTTGCATACGCCCATCCAAAATAACGTTTATTAGTCTATGCCGCAGAACGCAAGGTTTGCGTCGACTGGTTATTTAGGACTGTTTTTGTGAAAGAATGCAATAAAAATACACATTACGGTCAAAATTTTACTTACCTTTGTTCTAAAGAAACTACGACTCGCTCACAGACACCAAAACTCCCAAAATTACAGTGAAAACAAAATCAACGTTAAATACCCCAACAAATTTTCGCTCACATGGCGGAAATGAAGGTGTCCATTGACAGGCCACTGACGTTTTACAACAAAAAAAATATCAAAGAATGTTGCAAGACCAAAAAACATATTTATTTATTTGTTTTGTTCGTACAAAAACTACCGAAACCGGAACTTGGCTTCAACTCAAACCTTGCGTTGAAGGCATGAGGATGACCTTTCGATAAACTCATACCTTGCGTTGCCGGCAATGAATGGGTTAAAAAGCTATGTGAACCAAATTAAAGCGATGCTTAAATAAGAGTGCCGTTTAATCGCCGTCGCTCTGTTGTCATGCAAATATAGCTAAAAAACGCAAAGGGTCGCCCGCGACCCTCCATGTATAATGGGAGGTTTACTAACCCAGGTTCTTATTGTTCATGCAAACGAAAGAACTGTGTCAAAAGATACGGTGTCGCGTTTTTGCTATGTTAATTAGACTCATAGCTTTGTAGTCAAGTTGTGAACTCTGCCCTTGCGGATCTGGGATGTCATTGTGTGATGAGGCTATTTGTTAGTTGGTATTTAATGAAGCGCGTGCGTACAGTTTGATGTTGTACACTGGACTCTTTGCATAAGGAATACATGTGGCTATCCTCTATCCCTTGTATCTCGTCTGGAATAAAGAATATTCTTATTAGTCCAGTAACTTTGTACATTATAGTATGCGTCAAATCTGGTAGTTATGATTTTTTGCAGACTTGTTTATGATGTTGGCCCAATGAATAATCCAAGTTTGTGACCTCGAGCGCCGAACGCAACTTTGTCAAAAATCGTAAAAACTGCGAAATAATCGGTTCTTTTTCTAATTTTGGCGATTATAACCCTAAAGGATTAGTTTTTGAAAAAACTTTCTTAAGTCGTTTTTAAAGTAGACTAAATTTGCTACAATATGATACTAGAACTACCTCTGTAGACCCAATAGTTTCTGAGATTAAGCCTTCCAAAGTTTATCATTTTTTTCGAATTTCGCAATTTTTTGCGATTCTGTCGTTTTGAATGAATTTTGACCCTGATTATACTATCGAAGCCCTGTACTTTTATGATCAGATGTTAAAAAAGAAAATGAGAAGTGTGAACGATGATGTTTAAGCTAAGCTACGAATAATGAAGTAAAAAAGATAGGTACTACAAAAGTTAATAATTTGTTAGGAAATTGAGTAATATTCAAAATCAAAAAATTAAATTAATTTAGCCCTCTTGGAAGGTCCCGGTTGAGGTTCGTCCGTATCTGGATCGACGTATTGGGATGGCATATCCCCATCAGGGGATGGTGATAAATTGTCGACGTCTTGTGCCCACAAGTCATCCTCCATTTCGACATCGGACAGATCGTCGCCTTCTGGGATATCTACTACTGCAACATTTGGAAGGCTTAATCTCAGAAACTATTGGGTCTACAGAGGTAGTTCTAGTATCATATTGTAGCAAATTTAGTCTACTTTAAAAACGACTTAAGAAAGTTTTTTCAAAAACTAATCCTTTAGGGTTATAATCGCCAAAATTAGAAAAAGAACCGATTATTTCGCAGTTTTTACGATTTTTGACAAAGTTGCGTATATTGTCACAAGAGGCCCCGCTGCAGTGCCTGCAGACTAATGAGCATTTTAATCCTGCCTTCCTGCAGCTGCACGCGTTCCCACAACCCTTCGTGCAGCCGCAAGAAATCCTCCGCAAGAGGTGTTGTGGGGCTGCATCTCTGGTCATGATTTTTGGGTTGAGGCCTTGTGACGTAGATATCCACCCCCAGGAGAGACTTCACACGAGCAATACTAGCACACTCCGTCGGAGGTAATTGCAACTTCATCCCGCTAGAGTTGTTCGAGTGACGTCTAAAATATTGCAAAAATTGCGAAGTTCGAAAAATTTAAAAACTTTGAAAGGCTTAATCTCGAAAACTATTGGGTCTACAGAGACAATTCTAGTATCATATTGTAGGAAATTTAGTCTTCTTTTAAAACATCCTAAAAAAGTTTTCCAAAAACTAATCCTTTAGGGTTATAATCGCCAAAATTTGAAAAAGAACCGATTATTTCGCAGTTTTTACGATTTTTGACAAAGTTGCGTTCGGCGCTCGAGGTCACAAACTTGGATTATTCATTAGGCCAACATCATAAACAAGTCTGCAAAAAATCATAACTACCGGATTTGACGCATACTACTCCATACTTTCAGGCGACAAAGTTACTGGACTATATCTTCTTATCTTATCTACAAGTGTGGCATGTTTAAGAATAATGTAAGGATGGAATCACTTCTTTATTGCTCTAGCGGCATAACCCAGCACATAACGTGAGCAAAAAACCGTGCAGTCGGGATGAGTTTGCGATGGATACACAAGAGAATTTTATTAGTTTAAAACTAAAGTTAACTAAACTGAGCATGTAATGCTTGTAATGAATAAAGATAGTTAGATAGATAGATAGAGGACACTTTATTGCACAATCAGGCGAAAGATATTACAAATCATCATCATCATTCACCCAGAAGAAGTCCTCTGCTGAACATAGGCCTCCTCCATGGATTTCCAAAAAGACTGGTTAGAAGCGGCCTGCATCCAGCGCCTTCCTGCCACTTGGATGACGTCATCTGTCCATCTTGTGGCTGGTCGTCCTACGCTGCTTGCCGATATGTGGTCTCCATTCGAGAACTTTTCGGCCCCATCGGCCATCAGTTCTACGTGCGATGTGCCCCTCCCACTGCCACTTCAACTTACTTATCCGCTGGGCTATGTCGACGACTTTCGTTCGTTTACGGATCTCATCATTTCTAATTCGATCTCGTAGAGAAATTCCCAGCATAGCCCTTCCTATAGCTCGTTGCGTGACCTTGAGCCTTCTTATGAGGCTCATAGTGAGAGACCACGTTTCAGTGCCATAAGTCATCACTGGTAACACACACTGGTTGTATAATTTTGTCTTGAGCGATTGAAAGAAAGAAAGAGAGATATACTTATTTGCCGACACAATACTCAAAAACATAAAATCACAAAACAAAATACAACAGTCACCAGAAAACACAATATCAGCCGAAATGTGGGTAACGGCAAAAAAAAAAATTATCAGCATTTAGAAAATAAAGTAAAGTACCTATAGAAAACGTCACTGGTTGTTTGTCTTCTTAAGGTATATGAGACGAAAATACTTTTCTAAGTTTCCCGAATGCTGCTCAGCCGAGTTGGATTCGACGATTGACCTCTTTCACGAAGTTGGACCGGCCTAGTTGGACTGTTTGTCCTAAGTAGACGTATTCATCTACAACTTCGAGAGTCGAGTTCCCCCAACGTTATTGGGGTGGGCACAACACGGGCGTTCCATGACCTTCGTTTTGTCCATGTTAATTTTAAGGCCCACACGCTGGGAAACTCGACTGAGGTCTTCGCCATTGATATTGATGCCGTGTCTCTGCCATTCCAGAAGCTTGAAGGCATCTTCCAGTCTGTTCGTGAACAGTTTCGGAGAGATAACGTCTCCCTGTCTCACGCCTTTCCTGGAACTCGTCTCACGGAATTGCCTCCGAATTCTGCTCCTGTACTCGGACCGATTACAAATAGTTTCTTATATCTAAGTAGTGATATACAATTGAATATTATAAATAACTAAACTTAAGTCCCAAAAAGTCTATCTCACATGCCGCTTCCCCCGCCAATGAAATGCGAAATGATTGGCATTTGGTGTAAGGGCTACTTTGTTAAATATATATACTATAATTTCGAGGAATTGTGAAAGTTCGAATCAGATTTTGTGAAAGTCAAATAAACGAGTTATGGACTGTAAAGTTGGAACCTCGGTTATCACATAGAGTAATGAGGGCTCACCTGCGCGGACCATGGACACTACAGAAATAGTGTATGTGCCAAAAGTCAAAGGGAGCGGAGTCAAAGTCATGTGTTCAAGTTATTTTTCGGGCATTATAACTTGTTTCACAGCCATGTCAAAGGTTTTGGGTTCGACTGCCAATGGGGCCTGAAGTACTTTAATTTGTACAAAATCTGGCCGCAGGCTAGGAGTCTGGTTGACAGTTATTTTTTTCTGTGAAATAGTATCGATAAATAATACATGGTTTGTAAGTAATAAATTACTTTATAATATAAGCAATATTTCTCACATCAACAGCAAAAACCGATACAATGGAGATTGTTATGTCTCCTCCAAAAAAATAAATCGTTTACATTACTCTCATTGCAACAAGCAGTAGTATTTTATCACCATGATTTTCATGTATGTAGACGTTTAATGTTATTTCAATACAGCGTGTCCCAAAAAATATTGTCAAGCGGAAGTCCAGAGATAGGGCTAGCCGAATCACCCCCATGTATGTTCCGCAATTTTTTGTAGTTTCGAGTTATAATTTGAGTTTTTACTAAAATTGTATCAATTGAGTTTGTGTCGGCAAGGCACACTAATCACCTATTTCGGAAAAAATAAAGCATGTATCTTAATAATTCATGGCTCTGTGGCAAATAATGTCTTGTAGATCAAGGTGGTACAAAAAATACAAAAAAAAATATAACTGGAAAACTACAAAAAATTGCAGAATATATATATTATGAGGGTGATAACCCTTAAAGCCGCAAGAGGTTTCTACTTATGTCACTAGGTGGCGCTAAGAGATGGTGCTGCCACTTGTAATACTTTTTTGCTTTAAGTATTGATTTCATTACCTACTTGATTATTGTTGAGTAAAAAACAGAAAATTAAGAGAAAGAAAATCAAAGCATTCATTTTCCCCGTCTCAGCCTCGACTTCAATATCTAAAAGGACAGAAGGGAAGAAGGAAAGAGAGGAGACAGGAAAGGCAAGAAATACGAGAGCTTTATTCGTAGTTAATTAAACATTATACTGAAATAAACCTTGGCGGTTTCAACGGATGGGAGGTGTACATTGTGTCTATATTTTTATTATCTTCAATAAACGGTTAAAAAAATTCAGTGGACAGCAGGTTCACTTTTGCATCAAATGAATTGCAAATAAATATAAATTGAATAAATAAATTTACAGAATTCGTGCCTCACACGACTATCGACGACTATCATAAATTGATAGTCGTCGATAGTCGTCATTTTTGCTTTTGGCTCAAATTGTAGCTGACTAAATTGTCCAGAGGATTTTTGTCTCAAATTTTTGATATCCTTCTTCGTTTCCAAAATATCGAGCGCCAAAATAACAAATTCGGAGGAAATTTAATTTTTTTTCACCATTTCGGCCATAACTTTTTTCGTGTTTGACTTTCTCATATTATAATTCTTTTTGTACCTTACAGCTCTCGTCCTTTGAGCCTTTTTTAATTTCATATCTTCACAACTTCAAGATGTAAGGAGATCGCACTTTTTCGTGAAATCGGAGCCCACACTGGATTGAACGAAAATACATTTCCAATGTCAAAAATAGCATACAATATTAAATACATGAGAAATGGTGTAAATGGGTGATGGGGGGAAGCAGGGAAAATATTCCCCTTTCTGAAATTCACAGCGATAGAAATGGAAGCATCGCATTTGGTAGCTAAGAGAAACCAAATTCCTTCCGCAATAACTTTTTTACATTTTGTTAGATATTCCTAAATTATTGGCGGTTAATACGAGGTTATTTCTAACGGTCATGACTACATTCGACACTTGTCTAGTTACATATTTAAGGGGGGCATTGCGCCATTTGCACTAAGTCTCTGGATAGGTACGTTAATAGATAAATACGTATCCAGGGATAAACGAGTAAAAAGCTGATTAACAGGCTTATTAGGCATACAATTTATCTACGGATTGCTTAGCAAATGTCATGGTGCAAGACGTTTTTGCCTAATAATGATACAGAGGTAAATGAAATCGTTAACTATATTTTAAGTAAATACTCTTTTCGCCTCACTCAACTATGATATCTTCGTCTTGCAGAAGAGAGCGACCAGATTCATTTATAAGCTAGGCAGTAGGGATTCGTCAAGAGATTTCAAAGAGTGAGTCAGTATAATTACCTATGACAATATTATGTACGTCAGGAAAAATATCAGTAACTTTAAAACTGTAGGTAGCCAACACAATGTAAATACTAGAAATAAACTTTCGTTCACAAAATTTACGCTGGCAGCGGTTAATACATCCGTTATGCATTGTACACGTTTCTACAATAAGATCCCAAAATATATTAAGTTTTCCAGAAACTCGGTTCAAAATATTTGTAACACTTAGTGCCAAAATTACTTAGATGCAAAGAGGTGTCTGGAATTAAAGCCAGTGCAATGCATGAGTTCTAGGTTTTACAATAATATAATAACATAATACTGACGGCGCATGTTGTGGCTGCCTGTAAGTCAGATAACACGTGGCTTATTTTTGGTTTTGTTGTCTGTTGTGAATGTATTGGTGTGTATCTTGTTGGTGGTCCCAATAAAATAAAATAAAATAATATGTAGAATTTTAAAGGACCTGTGGCCTAATTACGCGCGCCAAATCCTGAGCGATTCCAATCGTCTAACTGTCAAATTCCATACTAATTTGACAGTTAGACGATTGAAATCGCTCAGGATTTGGTGAGCGTAATATAGGGGCTGATCGAACCACCATAACAATGGCTTTTAATTGTTCTTTTCAACGACACAATAAGAACACATAATTTAACAGGGAAAATAGTTGAAAAGACTAAGTTTGGAGCTTCTTGTCCAGAAATGGACACCTAGTTTTACTTGTAACGTTCACAGTTTGTTTGTATTTTGAAAAAAAAAAGACATTTTGATTTGGACGCATATCTACTCGCTGGACTGACGGTATAAGGTAGGAACTATAGGTATATCCGCCAACAAACTTCTACGCAGATTGGCGATTTTTTTTTGGATTACACACTGTACTGTATCTCTTTTGAAACAAAATATTTTAAAAAACAACATAACATAACATAAACTCACGCCTGTATCCCAGAGGGGTGGGCAGAGACCAGGGACTGCCACTTGCTACGATCCTGACATATCACTTTCGCTTCCTCAACATTCATTAGTCGTTGCATGCACGCACGCCAGTCTCGGGTACATTTTTTATTAAAAATTTTCATTAGAATCCGGAGACTAAAAGAAAACTTTGGACAATAATCAGCCTATATGCGTCCCACTGTAGGGCACAGGCCTTCTCTCAAGGAGAGAGTATGGGCTTAATCACCACGCGTGCCCACCGCGGATTGGCGATTTCAAGCGCTGAGGTATGTGAATAGCTCAGACACTCAGGTTTCCTCACGATGTTTTCCTTCACCGTTAGCGTGTGGTATTGCTACTATAACTTAACAATGTACATGACTTAGAAAACCAAGTCATAGGTACATGCCCGCATTTGGGATCGCACCTGGGTCTCTCGCTTCCGAGTCCGATGTTCTACCCACTAGGCTACCAATGCTCTACTTAAATGCATATTATTAATTAATAATCTGTAACCTGGTGGAATAGACTGAGCCTCGGATTCACTACTTGCTGTAATAGTAACTTATTGGATGGATAGCGATAAAATGGTGCTTTGATTTGTTGAATTGTTTGCTCTAAATCCATACAAATGAAATCACAAGATAAAGGTAATGTGAAAAATACAAAGCCATAAATGACTAAATTTGAATAGTCTGTCAGCGGTTTTATTTAAGAAATATGTGGTGCATAATACAGTATCGAAATGTTTAATTTGCCAATAGACAAGTAAAAATATAAGAAAGAGAAGAATGCAAAGAAAACAGACAAGCGCCGAAAAATAATTCATCTTACATTTTTATTAAGAAGTCGTCTTTGGTATTCAATCTTGTTTTTCATTAAATTTCTCCCTGTAATCACCACAGAGGTAAATAATACAGAAGGAAGTCTCCTATAATCACAAAAAATAGTACATTGTTCACCGAGAGGAGAAAGTGACCGATTACCGTCGAGGGTGTCGTTTGAAACACCCGAGATCGGGAATCGCAGTTTCTCTCGAGTGATACATAGTGCTTTATACTACACCTGCTTGGAAAGCGGAGTTAAAAAATCTTCATCATCACTATCACTACTTATCATTTTGATAGTTTTATTTTACTTTCTACGAAAACTGAATCCTCAAACAACACACAAATTGGAAATGGCGCCAATGGCGTCCGCAATTTTCACATGTTCTTTTTTCAAATTGTTTATCCTGCCGCCGCAGGTTCGCACTGCCAGCCCGACACCATCCAACACACAGCTAGTGGCCAGTGTCATTTTGCGAACTTGGAGATAAAAACTCACTGTAAAAACTTTTTGGCTTTTGATATTTAGGTTACCGGCGCATAGTCTTATCCAAAATTAAAAAAGAAAAACCACGTAAGAAATGGATTTTCATACACTTTTCTCTCCCGCTCAGATGCATTTTCTCCCCGCATATTTGTTCGATATACAATGACGTACTTTCTACCGTAAATTTGATAAAGTATCAAGGTACTTTCCAAGCAGGTGTAGTATAAAAATTATAAATGGCCGCCCTTCAAAGATTTGTCTGTGCTTTGAAAGTTACCAGATGAACAAAAAGATTACCACTTTTTCAGATCTATTAAGATTCGATCATGTTACTAAAATATAAGAACATAATATAAGACTAGCCCGGAAACGGCGCCAATTTTCGGTTCCGTAGCAAGGTAACAAGGAACCATAATAGTTTCGCCATGTACGTGCGTCTGTCTGTCCACGGCTTAACGCAGAGACGATAAGAGAGCTGAAATTTGGCATAGATATAACCGGTAAAACGGAAACCAGAAAAACCGGTAGGATAAAATGTTAAGAAAAAAATGTTTAGGGTACCTTCCCTACATCTAAATTAGGGAAGCATTTTGTTTTCTCGCCACTCTATAGTGTGGGATATCGTTGGATTGGTCGTTTAAAAATATAATTATTGTGGAAAAACCATTTTTTTCGATTTAGGGATCCGTTTGCGAAATATTAAGCTTCAAAGCGCAAATTTTTGTTAGAGTAGGACATCCCCCCCCCTCTCCTGGCTAAACGGTCGAGTGTAGAAACGTAAAAAAATCAGGGCACATATAATGAACTTAAAAGGAAAACTATTATGGCTAAGTAGGCTTTACAAGTTAATTAGTGAGTAGGTGATAAACTTATTAAAGGAAAACTTCGTACAAATTCCATTGAAAATGACTGATGAAGATGTTAGTTATGTAGAGTAGGTGAAAAACCTCTCCTTCTACGGAACCCTACACTGCGCTTAGCCCGACACGCACTTGGCTGGTTTTTATTTTTAAACAAGTAATAGTTGTAAAGGTTTTTTAATGTTAAATAAACAAACGTTTTCAAAAAGAGTATCTTATAAGGGGTTAGTTTTTAGGGTTCCGTACCCAAAGGGTAAAAACGGGACCCTATTACTAAGACTTCGCTGTCTATCTGTCCGTCCGTCCGTCCGTCTGTCTGTCTGTCTGTCACCAGGCTGTATCTCAAGAACCGTGATAGCTAGAGAGTTGAAATTTTCACAGATTATGTATTTCTGTTGCCGCTATAACAACAAATACTAAAAAAAAAAAAAATTATTATTTATTGGGGGCCCCCATACAACAAACGCGATTTTTTTGCTGTGCGCGAGTCCAACTCGATAAATCGTACGAATTTGGTCTTGCAGATGCAACAGGCAAATACCCCGCTTTTAGGGAAATTTTCCCGTAAAAAAATGGCGACCCTTTCTTTCTCTGTCATTTTTATCCGGATTCACAACAAAAGTAAGTAAAGGAAAATTATAAAGACTAATCAGGAATCCTCAGAACTTACGTATGGTCGATAACTTCTTTAGCCTAATTAGCTCACCGACATTGTTTTTGCAGAACTTTATCACACAAGCCGACTTTTTTCCAATTTTTGTTGACACAAAATACATGTGTCATCCTCACCGACGCGTGCAGAGTAATGCACAGACTAAAAAGAAAAAAAAAAAAAACCGGCCAAGTGCGAGTCGGACTCGCGCACCGAGGGTTCCGTACAAACCTGCAATGTCAACAACATTTTTTCACGGGTTAAAGGCAATTAGATCTAAGTATTTGATATGAATTTCAACTTGATAGCTCTACGCGTTCATGAGGAAAAAAGTAATAAGTTTATATTTATTAAAAAATATATATATTTTGTAATGTAACTAAAAATTTAAGGTTTTCGGAATTTTTCCTTTATGTGTGCTATAAAACGTTGCTTCATGCCAAATTTCAAGATTCTAGGTCGACTGGAAGTACCCTTTAGGTTTTGATTCCCTTGCGAGTACTTGCGAGTTTCAAAATATGCAGCTTAAATTGCTGTTTCTTTTGATTGCGTTGACATAGAAGTTAGATTTTGTTACAGCTTAAAGGTATTATAGACCTGAGTATTTGGTATGAATTTCAATTTAATACCTCTACGCGTTTATGAGGAAATGGGTAGTAAGTTTAAAATTATTAAAAAAAATATATTATGTGATGTAACTAAAATTTTATGGTTTTCGTAATTTTTCCTTTATCTATGCTATAAGACGTTGCTTCGTACCAAATTTCAAGATTCTGAGTTCACGGGAAGCACCCTGTAGGTTTTGATTCCCTTGCAAGTGTCGAAAATTTGCGGCATAAACGGCTGTATCTTTTGATTGCGTTGGCTTAGAAGTTTGATTTTTTCACAGCTTCAAGGGACAGTAGACCTGAGTAATTGATATAAATTTCAGCTTCATACCTCCACGCGTTCCTGAGAAAAAGGGTCTTGACAGACGGACGGACGGACGGACAGACGGACAACAAAATGATCCTATAAGGGTTCCGTTTTTTCCTTTTGAGGTACGGAACCCTAAAAACAAGAGTAATGAACATTTAGTTCTGTGGGGCTGATAGTATGACACTAGGGTATTTGAACTTGCAGCTCGTGTATGTCCTTGGTATAATCTGCATTCTGTCTGTATTTTTTAACCGACTTCAAAAACGGAGGAGGTTATCAATTCGACGCGTATATTTTTTTTTCACGTCTATGGTAAACACTTACGTTATTTCTCAGAACGCCTTTTTGGGGAAGGTTAAGATCTACGTAAATTGTAAATCGCTACGTTTGTAAATGTTGACGGTATTATGTAATGGGATACAGAAAACTAAATAAAAGTTGAGCAAAATAAATATTAGATCAGCAAAAAAAGTAAGTCGATCAGTCAACAAATTACTTTGGTCAGCAAAGTAAATGAGCACCGACACGTGGCCAGCTATTAAATCAAATATGGTCAACATTGCCGTGATTTGGGGAGGTCTATGTCCAGCAGTGGACGAAAAGAAAATTTATTGATTGAATAGTCAAATTTTTATGAAACAATTTGGAAGCTGATCAATTTGGAATATTCTGCTGATCGATTTGGAAACATTGTGTATGCCTTAGTGTGAGAAATCTTCGTTTTGTATGTTTAAAAATATTGTAAGTATAGAAAAAGCATTTTTCGATTTAGGGATCCGTTTGCGAAATATGAAGCTTTAAACAGCAAATTTGTTTGAGTAGCACTTCCCCACCTTCTAGCTTCGTATATTTTGACCGCCGACTTTAAGACCCTGCAATGCGTGTGGCCGACACTTGCTGGTTTATTTTCGCGAATTAAGAAAATTTGATGGACAAAAAATGTTCAGTATCAAGATTAGAATCACTCTACAATCGGTTTTAATTTTACACATCAACGTGTTTGGTTCATGTAGGATATATAGTATGATTTAGTCACTAAGAAATTTGAAAAACCTTTGCACTTCTAACTTTTTAATAGTTTAATAAATAATTTCATAACATAACATAACACGTTTGCCTTTCCAGTCTGCTGTAATAAAATGTTATAACATAACATAACAAAAACTCACGCCTGTATCCCAGAGGGATAAGCAGAGATCAGGAACTGCTACTTGCCACGATCCCAACACATGGCTTTCCCTTCATCAATCTTCATCATTGGTCGTTACACGCGCGCACGCTGGTTTTGAGTACTTTTTATCTTGCCTTTTGCTAATGCATGCCCTATTTGGTCGAATTATGTCCACCTGGGACGTCCCTTAACGGCCCTTCCACTCAAATTCGCTCGATATATTCATTAAAAATGATTCATTATACTTTCATTAATAATAAAGAATTCGTAATGCGCATGAAAGTGTTTTTGGGGTTCCGTAGTGGACAAGGAACTATAAGGGTTCCTTTTCACCATGTTCGTCCATCTGTTTGTACATCCGCGGCTTAGCACAGAGACTGTAAGAACTAGAGAGCTGAAATTTGACTTAGATTTACATATTTATAACGCCGACAAAACGGTAGAAGAAAACCTCGAAAAATTTTTTTTTTAGGGAAACTCCCCTACACCTAAGTTAGGGATACCTTTTTTTTTCGCCTACACCATATTGTGGATATCATTGGATTAGTCGTTGAAAAATATTGTGGGTGTAGGAAGACCATTTTTATTTAGGTTCATCATCATCAACCCATTATGTCCCCACCGAGGGGCACGGGTCTCTTCCCTGAGGAAGGTATAGGCCATACTCCACCACGGGGGCCAAGTCCGGATTGGTGGAGGCTTGTAGACTAGTGGCTCGTCTACTGTCTGAAGTTGTCAAGCCGCCCTAAGGCCTCTGACTTGGCTTAACGACTGCCATCCATCGACGGCAGCCGGCACCAACAGCTTAACGTGCCTTGCGAAGCACGGAATCGCTCGGAAAAATGCCACTAGCGTTAGGCATAGACGGCGACCCATCCATGCACTGAACGCGCCCTGTGTTGCTTAACCTTCGTGATCGTTTAAGATCACTCAGGCGGCCGGGGCTACGAGCGATTATTTAGGTTACCGATTGCGAAATACTAAGCTTTAAAGCGCAATTTTTTGTCCGAGTAGGGCGTCCCCCCCTCTCCTGGCTAAACGGTTGATTGTAGAAACGTGAAAAAATTCAGGGTAGTAGATTATAATGAACTTAAAAGAAAATCTATCACGGCTAAGGTAGGATTTACTAGTTAACGAGTACCCAACTTACAAAAGTCAAATTTCGTACAAAATCCATTGAAAATGACTTCGACGAAGTTGTTAGTTCTGTAGAGCAGTTAAAAAGACCCTCTTTCTACGGAACCCTACATTGCGCATGGCCCCACATGCACTTGGCCTGTTTTTTATTATAACCTGTGCTCGTGATAACATAAGACTCCATTAGTCGAATCCGCAGATTTATCTCGCTAATATGAGTGAGAGAAATTACTCCCGAAAGTAGAAGATACGACAATCGATATTATACTCGGAGCAATGTTAGGTAGTCGCCCCTCCCCAGTCGGCCGGCGGGAATCACACACCATGGGTGCTTTCAAAATACTGGTTTATTTTTTTGGAGTGAGTATTCAGCTGTCATATTTAGTTATACTCAATGTAGTTTTTTTTTCTTTGTTTTCTTTTATAGGTATTATTTTTATATTATATTTATCTGGCTTTTTGTTCCACGTTTTTCTTTTATGTTATTTTATGTGACCAGGTCGTAAACTTACGAGTAGCTTCAAGAACCTTCTTGTCATTTTCTCTTTTCTTTTCTTTTAAATACTATTTGGCTTTTTTGCACGTTTTTTTTATGCACCCAAGTTTTAAACATCCGTAAGCTTCAAAAACCTTGCTTTTTTTAAATTCAATTGAAATATTTTTATTCGTTATAAAAACAGAATTTTTGCTTAATGAACGTCAAAGTTGTTAGTTTCACAATTAAAAGATTATGTGGAGAAGACGCTAACAAAGAAACTCCACATTTATTCTTTTCAAAACACGTTTTAACTTAATTAACAGAGTATTCAACTTAGTATTAGTCATGAATGTGGTGAACACTAGTCACAATCGTCCTGTAATTAGTATTAATCTACTGTTAACACTTTAGAAGTCAAATACGCAAGCGTGCTACGTAAATAGGAAAATTTGCGTCGTGAGTATGTAAGTATAATTTTATGCATCCATCTGTGTGATATCGGTGTTATGTCACATATACTCACTGGACGATGAGTGTATCTAAGACAAATACAAATACTTTATTTGGGAAATATGGGTAGGTACAAACATAATGATGATGTTTACCTACAGGTGCAGAAAAAGAAAGTGACAGGTGCTCCGTACTTTACCTTGCGGCGTACAAATACAAAAACAAGACAATGTACAATGTCAAAAAACTATTAGATCGATGTGAAGTAGGTCGTTGGTTAATGATTAGTTATTACAAATTACAGAAACTATTTATTATTATACAATTTATACAGTTATTATAGAGTTGTTGAATGTTTCACACTTCTGTCAAAATACGATACAATCATTTTGCCTCTGACCCCATCAGTTACTTCGCCCATAGCCAATATGCTGCTCGAAATTGCGTAAAAATTCAATACTGACGCAGGTAGTTTGGTTTTAATTTCCTAAGTACGAGCCAGATGTAATATAATATTGCATAACACATAACGAATGATTTTTTATTGTAATAAAAATACGGAAAGTTGGAGATAATTTTCGTTTAATTGTTACGAAATTAAAATTATCGCCATTGCAAACCTTCATATAAGTCATTGCAATATATTTACAATTTTTTATTCCAATCTAGCTCAGTAATTTCGGAAATAAAAAGCGAACTACGTCTGCATGGAATTTGGACTTCCGGGGCCCTTATTATGAAGCAGCAATATGTTTGGAAGGGTCGCAAGCTCGCGCTTGAGCCCGACAATAAATTCACTAAAATCTAGCGACAAATACCGTTCTTTTTTTTGAATAGTTTCGATAAAAACTATTAACTCAATTAAACTATTCAAAAAAGAACCGTGTTGTTCGCTAGATTCGAGAGAACTGTCGGGCTCAACCACGACGTTGCGACCCTTCGGAACATATCGCTGCTTCATAATAAGGGCCCTGAGCGCTTTTAACAGGCCGCACCTCAGGCTGAAACTGCTCGCTGCTAAAAGTTTACTAAACCTTTAAAGCAAAACTGCGAAATCTAGCAGAGATTCATCTCGCAAAATTTATGGGGAATTACTACTCCCGAAAGTAGCAGCACAATCGATATACTCTTACAATGTCAAGGGGAGCTGGCACACGCCACGCCAGTCGCGCGGCGCGAACCAAACACCATGGCTGCCCTCGAAACGCTACTGGCTTATTTTGGAGTGAGTGTTCAAAGTTTAAATTTAATTTTTTCTTAATTTGATTTCGTGGCTTTTTTATCTGCGTTTCTTTTTTTTTCATGTGGCCAGGTTGTAGACTTTTTGCTTGTAATTCGTTCTGTAGAGGTTTGACGTCACTACTTCTGTCAAATATGTTGAACATGGCGACGCTCCAACTCCACCTCTCGCTAGGCGATGTTGAGCGATCGCGAGGCAAAGTGGCTCATCTACACGTTCAAACCCTTTCTTTAATTGACCGAGATGTGTATATGCAAATAGGAGAATCTGAGCTAAACGGTAGGTTTTTGTTGCGCTTAGTTTTATTTTAGTTGGTGTTATTACACTAACGGTCTTATTTATAAAAAGCACGGTTCCGATTAAAATAGTCTGTGGTGGAGATTTTACAAGGAAAAGTCGTTACCACACACGAAATAAACGTGCTTTAGAGGAACCGTGTTTTTATAATTAATAAGGCCGTATGTTTCTAGACTTCTGAGGTTCTTGTTTAGTTTTGGTTAAGTATGTAAGTTTTGTATAAGAATCAGTTACCTACTTAGTATAGAATTTTGCCTTGAGTGTTATTGCAAGATGAAATGCTGAGAAACATTGTGCCAGGCATCCTTCGATGGCGTTACAGCATGCTTTTCCAAGGCTTTTGCTTTATTTACTTAGTTTTGCACATACGCGGGTTCCGTGATGTCACGTTGCTGGCGACCGCAATGCGGCCAGTTTCAGTCGCAAGGTCACCGTACTAGCACGGCTTTCATGGATGACTCCTTAATTTTCTAGGGTTATCTCTGTTACTAACAGGGCATGACTGTTTAACATTCAACGCATATGTATTATCTTACTTTCTACACAATACTTCATACATACACAAGCAGCCTATATAAGTCCCACTGTAGGGCACAGGCCTTCTCTCGGGGAGAGATTATGGGTTTAATCACCACGCGTGCCCACCGCGCGTTGGCGATTTCAAGTGGGGGTAGCCTAGTGGGTAGAACGTTGGACTCGGAAGCGAGAGACCCAGGTTCGGTTCCCAGTGCGAGCATGTACCCTTGACTTTGTTTTCTAAGTTATGTACATTTATAAAGTAATAGTAGCAATACCACTTGCTAACGGTGGAGGAAAATATCGTGAGGAAACCTGAGTGTCTGAGCTATTCAGACACAATATGTACTTCAAAGAAGAAAATATATTTGTACAGGTGTACGAAAGTACTAACTCTAGTCAACAGAAACCATGTTTACTATGATGGTAACATCATCGAAATAGCGTAAAAAATAGCCTCCCGTTAAAGTTTAATTTACCACCCATTTAAGTTTCCACTTAGAGCATAAAATGTATGGAACAGCCTGATATAGATAGTTTTTTTGGTATTTAGAAGATTACACTGTTGTTGAAGATTGATTGATTGTTTTTGAATGGAAATATGAGGATTTTGTTACATCCTGTATAATAAACACAACATTAGGTAGTTGATATGTGGTTGATATAGTACCAAAGAAAACTTAAACCAAAATCCGCACAGTCGGGATGAATGTCCATGTCGGAGGTTGTGGGTTCAATTCCCACTGGGGGCCGCTGTGCATTTGTAGAAATGGCCTAAATCTGCGTGTATTTTCATGTTTGTGATGTCCTTACCTGGTTGCCATAGCACAGGATGTCCTAGTTTGGGAACAGGGACAAGAAGGTGTATTGTGTGGAAGTTATTATTATTATTACTAATTATAGGTACTATATCCGGCAGAGAACTTGGACGATTGTTGTTCAAGTTATCTGCCGGGCCGTTACGCACAGTTGGGATGAGTTTGCGATGGCCACATACGAGCGAAAATGGTTTTAATTGTTTTTTTAATTTGTCTAAAGTAAAGTCCGAAGAGTTCAGAGCCACATCCTTCAAATTTCGCCAGGAGACCCAAAATACGACCATGTGAAATCATTTGTTTATGTTATTTGTAGGCTATTATTCATTTACAGAATAATATAAATATATTTCATTATTCTGATGAGGAAGTGAGTGACTAACGGATTTCAAGCGAATGCGGGACATATGGCTGAGAGCGGTTAAGAACATATTCCAAGAATAAGTCAATAAGCAGATGCAATATTGACGTCAAAAATAGAAGAGCTAGTTGCGCTTTGAACTTTGTTTTCTTTATTCCGTACATCCTTGAATGTTTTTATATCTAACGACTTACTCATGTATTATGTTTAAGATGATTTAAATTAATAATTTGAGCTTTTCTCCGGTACAAATTGGCCCGAAGGCAGCGGCTAACATTGTACATTACGTGCAACAAACAGTATGTAAATTCGTTATCATCATCATCATCATTCAGCCACAAGAAGTCCACTGCTGGACATAGGCTTCCTCCATGGATTTCCAAAAAGACCGGTTGGCAGCGGCCTGCATACATTGATAGGCCATCATTTAATGGAGGATATAAGTTGGATCTACTGGTTACCGCGTAAAAAATTTCATCATCATCATCATTCAGCCACAAGAAGTTCATTGCTGAACATAAGCTTTCTCCATGGACTTCCAAAAAGACCGGTTGGTAGCGGCTTGCATCCAGCGTCTTCCTGCCACTTGGATGAGGTCATCTGTCCATCTTGTGGCTGGTCGTCCTACGCTGCGCTTGCCGATATGTGGTCTCCATTCCAGAACTTTTCGGCCCCATCGGCCATCAGTTCTGCGTGCTATGTGCCCCGCCCACTGCCACTTCAACTTACTAATCCGCTGGGCTATGTCGACGACTTTCGTTCGTCTACGGATCTCATCATTTCTGATTCGATCTCGTAGAGAAATTCCGAGCATAGCCCTTTCCATAGCTCGTTGCGTGACCTTGAGCCTTCTTATGAGGCCCAAAGTGAGAGACCACGTTTCAGTGCCATAAGTCATCACTAGTAACACACACTGGTTGTATAATTTTGTCTTGAGCGATTGAGGTATATTAGACGAAAAGACTTTTCTAAGTTTCCCGAATGCTGCCTAGCCGAGTTGGATTCGACGATTGACCTCTTTCACGAAGTTGGACCGGCCTAGTTGGACTGTTTGTCCTAAGTAGACGTATTCGTCTACAACTTCGAGAGTCGTGTTCCCCAATGTTATTGGGGTGGGCACAACACGGGCGTTCGACATGACCTTCGTTTTGTCCATGTTCATTTTAAGGCCCACACGCTGGGAAACTCGACTGAGGTCTTCGAGCATTATGCCGAGGTCTTCCATCGTTTCTGCCATGACTACTATATCGTCGGCAAATCGAAGGTGCGTGATGTACTCGCCATTGATATTGATGCCGCGTCCCTGCCATTCCAGAAGCTTGAAGGCTCTTCCAGTGCGTTCGTGAACAGTTTCGGAGAGATAACGTCTCCCTGTCTCACGCCTCTTCTCAATGGAATTGCCTCCGAATTCTGCTCCTGTACTCGGACCGACATGGTGGCGCTGTTGTACAAGCACTTCAGCACCTCGACATACCGATAGTCAATACGGCAACGCTGGAGAGACTCGAGCACTGCCCATGTCTCATGCCCAAGGTTTTCTCATAGTCCACAAACGCTAAGCAGAATGGCAAATTATACTCCTCAGTCTTCTGTTTAATTTGCCGCAGTGTGTGGATGTGGTCTATGGTACTAAAGCCCTTTCGGAAACCGGCTTGTTCGGGAGGCTGGAAGTCATCAAACCTGCGTTCGAGACGATTCGTGAGGACCCTCGAAAACAGCTTATAAACATGGCTCAGAAGCGAGATGGGTCGGTAGTTTTTCAATAGAGAGTTATCCCCTTTCTTGAAGAACAGCGTCACCACGTTTCTGTTCCATGCTTCTGACGTTTTTCCTTCGAGCACGACGGAATTGAAGAGCTTCTGAAGGACTTTAAGTACTGGTGTTCCACCCGCTTTCAGGAGCTCTGATGTGATTCCGTCCTCTCCTGGTGCCTTGTTATTCTTGAGCTGTTTCAGGGCCATCCTAATCTCGTCTAAATTCGTTATGTTGAAATACATTTTTAATTTGTCATTTCTGATACTCTATAATTATTTTTTATTTTATTTTAATGCAATTCGCATAGTAATTCTTTATTGCATAAAGAGTTTTGCACAGAAGTGAGAGTTGAAAAAGCGGGAAGACGAGCTACCTCATATGTTGTGTTTTCTAGATGTCTTTCATGTGTGCGTTAAAAAATATTGAAAATATTGTAAAACCTTACATTCTCTGTTTATCACTTTCACTTACATTGGTAGATAAATTACGCACTCACATGCACGCGCACACATACAAACACACACACGCACGCACGCACGCACGCACGCACGCACGCACGCACGCACGCACACAAGCACGCACGCACGCACGCACGCATGCACGCACGCAAGCAAGAACAATAAAAAAACATTTTTATGGTGGCCCGATCAGGTCCTTTACAATTCTACAGATTTAGCAAGATTGTGAGTGTCAATAAATTTATTCTTATTGAATAAAGTATGAAGTAAGTAAGTAAATTAAAGTAAACAATTAAAAAAAATTGTCTACATGGTGAAACAAAATTCCCATAAGCATCCAACAACCATCCATTATTTTTCAGAATTTGTTTCACTGTCTAATAAGTCTCGTGCGTTAGCCGTTAAGGCGCTTAGCTACCAAAACAGAGGTCGTGGGTTCGATTCCCACTGGAGGCCGCTGTAAATTTGAACAAATGTACGGCGGCCCCCATTATGAGTGTTTTTTCATGTTTGTGATGTCCTTGCCTGGTCCTAGCACAAGGTATCCTAGTTTCGGACCAGGTCAAGTGATTGTGTTGTGTGAAAATTATTATTATTATTATATTACTTACTACTCTCACGATAAATGTATTGCGTGTTGTGATCACCTGCCTGTAGATAGTACACTACAATCAAGTTTTTTTAACACTAATATACTTTTCTCAAACATGCTTAGAAATTTGAGCATTATTTCGACAACCTTCTTCGAGATAAATCGAAATTGCTGTACTGGCCAATTACACGCGAGCAGGGGCCGGAAAAAGTTCTATGAAAATTCATAGCTGTCGTGTTTTGCTCGTGTTATTTAAAAATGGAACGATCTTTTACTCCGAACAATGACAACCAAGGAGGTAACTTATCAGAGGTTTTATTTAAATTTCGAACTGGCTTGCGATAGAAAGCTGGATATACCTATTGAAGAAAAAAAACACTAACGCGGCAAAAATTATTGTTGTTCGTTCGTGGTTCGTCTGATTTTGAAATTTTATTGAATTTTTCAAAAAAAAAACGTTCTGCCTTAGTACTACTTAGTTTTAATTACCGCGCATTATTTGAGAAAAATCATATAAAAGCCTTGGCCACAACTAGGCATTGATAGACTCACGTATGTGTGCCTCGGCTTCGCCCCGGCCCACATTTCCACGTTCGTCCATCAATGCCTCTTTTGCTGGCCGCTGCAACTGACGTGTCAAGTGTAGGTAACTTTCTGTTTGGTGATTCTGAAAAAGAAAGAAAAAAAACCGGCCAAGTGCGAGTTGGACTCGCGCACGAAGGGTTCCGTACTATTATCTATCCAACATTCGACACAAAGATTGAGAAAAAACGGCAAAAAATCAAGTTTGTTGTGTGGGAGCCTAAATATTTTTTTTATTTTAATTTCATCATTTATTTTTGAAGCTAATATAAAACTAAATATTCTGTGAATATTTCAAGCGTTTAACTGTTGCCGTTATCGAGCAAAAAACACAAAAAAACACGTTTGTCACCCCCCTTAAATATTTATTTTATTCTGTTTTTAGTATTTGTTGCTATAGTGGCAACAGAAATACATTATCTGTAAAATTTTCAACTGTCTAACTATCACGGTTCATGAGATACAGCCTGGTGACAGACAGACAGACAGACCGACAGTGAAGTCTTAGTAATAGGGTCCTGTTTGGCACCCTTCGGGTACGGAACCCTAAAAAGGCGGTTCCACTAGTCAATACTAATGACTTTGACGAGGAAAATTTCCAATCTTCGGATGTTTGTAGGGATTTTGCTACGCCCTGTATAAACAGACGGGAAGGAAAATGAAAAATAAAATATTTCCTCACTTTATTTCTCTACGAACTTCACTAATATTTCATGTAGCGAAAGAGCATTTTGTTGTTTGGATGAAATGTAGACCACGAATTTTCGGTGGTTTGAAAGCCATAGCAAAACGAAGGTGCCTTCGATTACGCTAGTTTTTTTTTAAAGACTCTTTCCAAAACTATCTCGACACAAACTCGAATCTATTAGAACCATTAGGAGCCAGCCGGGGCGGTGCGTGCGTGCCGTAGGTCCGCGGGTCATTGTTCTGATAGACGGAGAGGCGGTACCTTTAAAGTGTACGTGCATTTTTTTTTAAATATTTCTCAACACAAAACTCATTTGACATTGGAAATGTGTTTTCGTTCGCTCCAGTGTAGGCTGCGATTTCACGAAAAAGTGCCATCCCCTTTGTGAATATTGTGAATATATTATAATAGAAAAAGGCTCAAAAGACGCGTATTTACGAGAGCTGTAAGGCGTAAAAATAATTATTCGAAAAAATGTAAAACGAAAAAAGTCACGGCTGAAATATTGAAAAATAAAATATTTTTTTCCGAATTTTTGATATTGGCGCTCGATATTTTAGAAGTGAAGAATGATATCAAAAATTTCAGAAAAACTCCTCTGGACAATTTAGTCAGCTACAATTTGTGCCTATCGCGAGTAGACGATCGCGTTAAGGGTTTGCCCTGTAGCCTAATCTTTTTGAAAAACGTCAAAAAGTCAGAACGATACTTTTCACATGATATGCATTTCCAATGTGCTCGATAGACGTGTGAGGTACGAAATCTGTGAATAAAAATGTTTATATCTTAGGGGTATCAACAGCGAGCTTAATTAATAATAGTGCTAATACTGAAATACAATAAATCGGGCTAATAACAGATACTCACCCTTATAAAATAAATAAAAGCAACAAACCAAACGTAAACGTTTGGCTTCCCCCAAACGTAACACGTACATTATAAATATATTCTTTTTGTTGTACTAACTCGTGCTGAGGACAATTTTAAAACCTACTTATTTAGAGGCTAAAAATTCCACCCATGCCGGGACTTGAACCCGCGACCACTGGCTAACCGTGCCAGCCTCTCCCAACTGGAGCAGGCATCGGCGAAATTTCGAGCCTCTCTACAAACTTCACTGAATTACCTACAGGCAGCTACATTTGGCCGAAGCAATTTACATCACTTGCAGCCCCGAGTAACCCCCTTTGCACGCTGAAATCTGTGTGGTTTGAAAGCCGCGGTGAAGTAATTACTTATTAAAAATTGCATCTATTTAGACTATTGCTTTTTAGTATAAACGTAAAAAAGAGAATTTATTTTATATTTAGAATTTTTATTAAGAAAAATAGAGAGAATAATATCATACTCATCCTTTTTCGAAGTCAAACTTTCGTAAAAAACATTGAAAAACATCTATGTAATGAGATAATTTATGCAGCGTCCAACGGCTCTTTCACTCACACTACATAGGCGTAGGGACCACTCGGACGCTGCAGTGCCTGGGACATTCTTTTTGAGGAGGAGTAGGTTTGCCCAGCACCTATAACATCCTGACAGCTTAGTCGTCCTATCCCACAACAAGGACAAGTCAATAAGTGTGGAGCCAACCAAGCGGCGGGTTGCCTCACGATGTTTTCCTTCATCGTTAGCGTGTGCTATTGCTACTACAATTTCACAGATATGTACGTAACTTGGAAAATAAACAAAGTCATAGGTCAAACATAAACATTTACATACAGGCACATACATTGCTTCTGGCCCCACACTAGGATACCCTGTGTCGTGGGAACCAGACACAACGACATCACAAACATGTAAACATCCAAGACCTGGAGTTTTTTTTTGTACCCAGCCGAGTATTCGAACCCGGAACCCGCACTGGAAATTGAACCTGGGTCTCTCGCTTCCGAGGCCTTTGTTCTACTCACTGGGCTACCACCGCTCATACGAGTAAGCACAACACATTATAAAGCTTAATTTCTTTCAGACAACCATTGACGGAAAAAAAGAGAAGCTGAATGAGATATTTATAATAGAAAAAGATATTTATATATTTCTTCAGTCTACGACTTGAGGTCGCCACACAGTCAGAGACGTGCAACCGGTGACATGAAGCCAATGACCATACTCATAAAAATATTCTTAAAAACATTGTCACTTGTTAAACAACAATTATTTAATAATAATAATAATAATAATAATAAAAAAGCTTTATTACCAACAAAAACATTAAAGCAGAACAGAACAAGAATACACAAAACATTAAAAACTTTAGAATTATTTGTGGATACATGACTTCGAAGGCTTAGGAATCATAAACTAAAATACTTAATAGTTATTACATATTATTATTACGTTTTGTGGTAAAAGGTGAGGTGCTCAGCATGTGTCAACAAAAGCTTCTTACAGCTTAAGTGACGCTGGTTTTCAGCACTCGCCTGACTTAAATTAGTTAAAGAAATAGAAGTGTGTGTGTATGTGTGTGTGAGGGTGTGTGTGTGACTGTGTATGTGAGAGTGTGTGGGGGAGGGTGAGTGTGTGTGTGTGTGTGTTTGTGTCAACGCGCGTGTCATTAAAATCAAGTTATGGAACTACTGACTTGTATAAGATACATATTTATCTAGTACTTATACCTACTTATTATAATTTCCAAACATCATTTATTTAATTTAGAAGCTTGCTTTTCTTGTTGACTACTTAAAAGTATTTGTCTATAGTTGATTTTAAATGTTGATTCTATCCTTGTCTGTTGTAGAGGCGGTGGTATGTCGTTCCATATTTTTGATGCAGCAAAGCTAAAACTACCTCGATAACCAGCTGTCTTATGTGAAATTATGCACATTTTGTTTTGTGTTTTAGCACGGGTTAATCTGGAATGTTGATCTTTTGCCCAATAGAATTTATTGTATAGATATTTTGGCCTTTTAGTTATAACAATTTTACGAACCATGCAGGCTAAGTGAAGTTCCCTTCTACATTTCATTTTAAGAATTTTTTTATCGTTTAGGTACGGTGTAATCCTAGATCGCTTAGGGATAGTGAAGCAAAAACGCATACATGCGTTCTGTACTCTTTGTATAGATTTGGAGGTTTTCTCGAAAAGTCTAGGGCCAAAAACAGTATCACAGTAATTGAATAGTGACAATACCAGTGACTCTACCAAAATAAGTCTTACCTTTTCGGACAGACAATTCCTGATTCCATAAAGCACCTTCAGTCTATAGTAAGCAGCACGAATTTTGTTGTTAATGTGTTCCTGGTATCGTAAATCGCTGTCCATCATCAACCCTAAATTTCTAACCACTTCCACACTCTCTATTTGTTCTCCACTTACAATAATTTTAGGATGATATTCTAAAATCTTTTTTCGTTGAGCCTTGGATCCTAACAGCATAAAAGTAGACTTTTTGGGGTTCAGAACTAAATTATTTTTTCGCGACGAGTCAGCTATTATATTCAAATCTTCATTTATAAATTTTATGGCTTGCACAGTGTCTTTTGGATCAAAAGAAAGGTAAAGTTGGGTATCGTCTGCGTATAGGTGAATTTTACAATGTTTTAATTTTGACGACAGATCAGCAGTATATATTATAAAAAGTAAAGGGCTGATGATAGACCCTTGAGGGGTACCACAAGGCAAGATTCTTTTAGTGGACTTAGTTTCAATACGTTTTTCAGTCTCTGTTACTACGTATTGACTCCGGTTTTTGAGATATGAGCGGAACCACTGACAGGCTTCCGGTGATACACCGTAATACGAAAGCTTGGCCAGGAGTAGTTCGGGGTTCAAACAGTCGAACGCTCGTGAAAAATCCAATAAAACTAGAGCTGTGCCTCTCCCTCTATCCGCTGCAGACAGTATATCATCAGTGACGTCGGCTAAAGCGGTAGCTGTGCCGTGTCCACTTCTAAAACCCGACTGTTTTTCCGGTAACATCTTATTTTTTTCTAAGTACTTTGTCAATTGACTCGTAACTACTTTTTCGATAATCTTGGATAGAACTGGCAATATGCTAATCGGTCTCAGATCTTTGCATGCTTCTACAGAGTTACTTTTTGGAATTGGTATTACCTTTGCTAATTTCCATGAATCCGGGAAGGTATTTGATGAAATAGAGGCGTTAATTATGTTTGTTATAATATAATTTAAAATATATAATTAGAAATTATACATTTACAATCAGTTTGCAGAGTAGTAGTTACATACTTTGATACATCACACTGACCCCCGGTTTCTCGTACACTATACAAGCTGTTAATCTACTGTTAACAGCTGTCAGTGGTTTTTTTTTGTATGCACTTTGGTCAATTGACAGCTGTTAACAGTATATTAACAGCGTGTCTATATATGAAAGAAAAGATAGAAAAACCTGAAATTATTTTATTTTTCTATGTAGTCCCCTGCAATTTCAATACACTTACTAGATCACGAAATCATCTTTATCATACCCCCCAAAAAATAATTTTCGTCCTTCTGTGAAAAATGATCATTTATGGCCGCTTTGAGCTCTTCATCGTCCGAAAATCGCTTTCCACGAAGCTCTTTTTTCAGGTTAGGGAACAAAAAATAGTCGCTAGGTGCCAGGTCTGGGCTGTACGGTGGATGATTAATTTCTTGGAAACCACACTCCTGAATAACAGCCTTGACACACGCGCTGAATGAACGGGCGCGTTGTCGTGGAGCAGTAAGATCAACATTTTCGCGTCCGCCATTTTGTTGCACTCGAAGCAAGATTGTGAAAAAACGTATTATGATAAACCGCCGAAAATTTTAAGTTGTCACCTTGGATAATGTCATAAGAGAACCATAGACAAAAACTACTCTCATAACTAACAAAAAAGTTCAGATACCGAGAATATTTTGAACGCCCTACGTATCTGTGCAAATTCAATTTTTATTACAAAATAAACTGTCCAACGATACTAAATTTTCTAGCTAATACGATTGGATAGCCGTTCATAGAGCTTCTGAATCCCCCCGAACCTATATTTGCACCAAATATTAATTCTCCTCTGACCCTCGTCCTTTGAAAGTATATTTTATCATTAAATGCCTCATTGTTGAAGACAGCTAACACTCTCCTCGCATTTCGTTTGTCCTAAGACTATCGAACATTCTAAACCAATAGGTATTCAACCTTTATATGGAAAATAAGTGTATTTGCTATACCAAAAAACATACAAAATAAATATCAGACAACAACTTACACAGCATAACAGGACAAGAAAAGTAACACAAGACTAAGCGTGCCTTGCACTGTATTGTCTTGTCTTTCCTGTGGGCTAGGCCGACTAAGCTGTCAGGATGGTAAAGATGCTGGGCAAGCAAAAACAATGGTGCAAGAACTGCAGCGTCCGAGTGGTCCCTTCACCCATCTAGTGTGAGTGAAGGTGCCACTGGACGGTGTATAAATCATCTCATTACGTAGATGAAACGGCCAAAGTTTTTTTTATTACGCCACACAACTTCAACCGTTTTTTTAGTGTTGACAATTAGGCCATTTCCAAGAAGCAGACGGGGTGAGTCTCATTATTTCCACTGAGAATAACTATTCATGGTTATGCTGATACTACATGTATCACTATTTCCATTGCGTTTTTAAAGTCGCGACGCCGAATTCACGGTCGCTTATCAGACGCCGCAATTTCCTCTACCAATAGATAGGTACTGGCCACTTGAGAATGTTTTTTAAAGGATTAATTGTCAATAAGTCGACAGTGATACGTAAACATTCTCATAACAATGGGCGTTGTTCACCCCTATTTTTTATTCTATAAATCGAAAATATAGACTAATATAATAAACTGATTTGAATATTTTCTTAATTTTCGATGCCATTATTTTTTTATTAATTATTTAAAGTTTCTAATAGCTTAGTAAGTATGACGTCACCACTGGCATAATGATGTACATTCCTTTGACTTTTGACAATGACAAACAAATGTCAGTCAGTGTCAACTACTTACCGATATTTTCTTTCCTAATCATATTGCCAATGACCAAGAATTGTATTGAATTAATATTTTCATGTAAATACCAAGCTAGCGTCTCTTTCGTAATACTTATTCATATTATCATAGAATTGAGGCTGTCTTCACTGTATCTAAGAATTTGACACTTGACAGTTGTTGAACGAACGAATATATTTATTTTTTTATATTTGAAGTTAATGGAACTACCGCATTAGAGCCAACGATGACGTAATTGAAAGACAAATTAAGGTTATACATTTTTTGCGATAAATATTAATAATTAATCCGTCTTTATATTATATTTCTAATAGTAATCAGTATCCCTATTCCCCGAAATGGTTTTCACTTTACGACAGTCGATGCCTCCCTGAACAATGCCCAACACACTCAACACATACATTTGGAACTGTCCTAAACGGGCTTGGTATTTTTTTGCGTCGACGAGATTTTTTGACAATGAGCCGTTTTCAGCACAAATTCACAAAGCAATTCATAGATTCCAGATGGATAAGGTTGTAAATTTGTAATAGGGTGGGAATTCGGGCGTTTCCGAGACCAGAAGACGCCGGTTCGAACCTGTCTCCAGTCCGATTATTTTTTTCCTCGGGTTTTTTAACCCGTTTTCTGAACATGATACGATGATACGATGAATCGTATCTAAATAATTTCCAAAAAACACGATTAACAAAAAAACATACCGAGCAAAGCTCGATCATCCGGGTACTAAATATAATGTGTCACGGTACAGTCGACAAGACATCAAACTTCACACGTTGGCACTTATTCAGTTACGTTACGGCCAACTTTACACCCCAAATGCCACCGATGATGCCCCATATCTACTATACGAGGTTCTCGATCTACTTCACTTGTATTTAATGATATTCTTTGTTGGCCTACATTTCTACAATTACCTTTTTCGAATATACTTATTCTATGACAGCAACATAATAGAGGTACATATTTACGACCGAAATTTCTCCGAATCCTTTTGAACATCGAACATAAAAACATTTCGTTCTCCGAAAGCGGACTAGCCTCACGAGAAAATAATTTGTTCCATTGTTGCGTAGCCATACATACTTATTGATCCTAGTCGCTTGTAAGGTTTCGTTTTCAAACAGTCTGTTGACATAACGACCTTACAAGAACAGTATGCTATTATGTAACCTTCACTCTGCCATATTAAAATTGTATAACGTCTTATGAAGCCCTTGAGAAGAGAATTGACCATTGCATTCTTAGGGCCTGTTTCATAGAACTAGGATTCATAGTTTACTATAACGATTCGATTTAAATTGTCAAGGCCGGATTTGGAGGTCTGGAGGCCTTGGGGCAATGAAGGTGCAGAGGCCCCTAATTATTTTCAGAATTAAAATACAAAACATAAAAATTTACTGAACACGATTCTTTTTCAAATTTAATTGAACGCTTAATGATAGTAGTGCTCTATTGTGGGGGCTCCTCTCTTATGTGGGGCAGTTGCCTAGGCTCCAGGGCAGTAGCCCCGCCTACCCCTGAAATCCGGCCATATTGCTAAATCGATTAACCCACAGACAAGCGAGTAGGAAGCCTCTGCTGCGCAATGCACATCGCATTGTCATGATAAACTACGAATTGTAGCTTTGTGAAACTCGACCCTGATGGATCTAGCGCTCAAAACGATTATGGTTGCATCAGATATGTTGAAGATTTAACCTAAGAATTTTGACGGATTCTAAAAAGTTTTCCGGGATAAATTCTGCAGCACACCTCATTATTGACTACTTTACAAGAGCGTTAAATAGCACGTTAATAACACTTAATAACACACCAGAAACGCTTACTTTTTAATGGAGAGCTGGCACAAAAAAAATGTTTTAATATAATCGGTGAGGCCATGTGAAAAGATTTAAAAAAGTGGTTAATTTTTTTCTATACGACTAATACTTTTCATAATATGACCTGCCGATTATTCGTTTTAGTCACGTGGTATAAAAACGCGCCATACGAATCGGACTCAAACTACGACGTCACAACTTGCACTTACTAATGTATGAAACGTTTATCAGTATTCGAATTATCTCGTAAAATAATGTTTTTTACTTACATCTACACCAATGTTAGAAATCTAATAAGTATATTCTATTTTATTAGAATAACTTGACTTTTGGCTTTTTGGACCCCGAAACCCTGAATAATTTTATCTTGATTTTTTCTACGTCTTCTATTGTATAAAAGCAATGCCGCTTCAATCTTAATTTGTCGCAACTTCCCCACTAGATAATCAAAATTGTTACTCAAATACTCACGCATATATCCCGGAGGTGTAGGTAGGACCAGGGTTCGCCTCTTGCCACAATCTTGACAAACCTCTTACGTTTCACCAACACTCGTTAGTTGCTGCATTCACGCACGTCGACGGAACCCTAAAAAATCAATGAAACAAAATACAGAACTTCACGTACAAATGTCAATCCCCAACATTTGTTCCGCGTACCATGCTATATTTGGAGAACTGTAATGTCTCTCTTTTGTTCCAGCTCTACTTCCTCTTCATGCTTGCGTTCTTCATAGCGCTGTGCCTATGCTGCCTTCTGTGCTTGCTGTGGTACCGTCGGAAGCGTGGCGCCGAGGTGCAATCGTCGTTCACCGAGCCTTACAAAGAAGACACGCCGATACGGAAGCCTGCAGTCAACGAATTTTGAGACTATTCACCATGATTTACATCGCGTTAAGTTCGTTTTATTTTGCAAATTGTAGATAGGGTTATGCGGCCCTCCTGCGACGAATGGTGCCCGGCACTGGCGGACAAGAAAGCCAGGAGGCAACGAATCCGTACCGACCCGACTCCGGACGTTTCTTTTATATGCCCTACATGCAATAGGGCTTGCAGCCCTCGAATCGGACTTTTTAGTCATTCGAAAATGTGTCAAACTCTTAGGCACTGCTTAAATCGTCCGTAATGGATGCAAAGGTCTGTGATGATGATGAGATATAGGAGGAATCGTCGTTGTTGTAATCGTCGTTCACCAAGTCAATTTAGCCTACCGTCAGGAAATTTTCAGTCCATTGACGTTCGTTTAATTTGGTAGATTTATGGAGATAGGTGGAATCGTCGTCTACCGAGCCTTATGAAAAAGACATGGCAAATTATGAGACTATTGACCATGTAATTAAGAATTAGATCACATTGCCGTTAGTTTAATTCTATGGATGGGTGGAGCCTCACGAAGAAGACACGCCAATACAGAAGCCTTGCGTCAACGAATTTTGAGACTATTTCAGATGTAATAACCTATTTAAGACTATCGTTTCACTACGGATCTGGCAGGCTGGACAGGATGAAAATTTCTATTGAAATAAACTTGCCTATGTACTCGCTTATGATACGCTCATCTCTTGTGTAAATATTTCTTTTTTTTGTGTACAGTAAAGTACAAAGTATTTAGGATCCGGATTGCATTGCCATTCATTTGTTTTTGTGGGTTTGTCCGGATACAAAAAGTAAGTGCCAGTGGTATCAGATTAAACTGGCAAGAACTGGACACTGGCTTTGCTTAATATCAGGCCAAAATGGGATCGAGAGCAAAGTTCCTAGAGACTGCTATTATCTGTACAATTGTTTATTTAAGTTTTGACCCATGAAGTTCCTTATTTATTCGATAGGCAACCATAGTCAAAAATGCAACACTTCATGGACACCTTTATTTTTTCACAATAGTGGTGCGACGTGTTTTGCTACAATATTATAACGAGTAAATTGTGTAGTAAAGATTACTCAAGTTGATTTTGTATAAAAATATATAAGCCTATCTTATTAGTTTGAGAATTGTTTAACTTTTTCTTACACTTTGTAGTGGTTTAATGGTCATTGTCCGAAATATTGACAGTAGTTACAGATGATACGGCATTTTAAAGGTATCGGCTCAGCCATTTGAGGCCCACTGCAGGACATAGTTAATATAATGCTATACGCATACAGTTATAATTTTATTTTTTATTTTATTTTAATACAAAACCCACAGCACAAGTTAACTTCTAAAGAATAGTTAGTTATGTTAAATATATCCAACCATAGGCCAATTAAGGGCTTACATTATGTTGATTTAACTAGTAGACAGGAACACAGTATTGGACAGGAAGGAAGGAGGAATAAATTAATAATACTTATTGAGATCTTGCAGTTTTGTAAATAAATGTATGACTTTCATTCGACCTTCGCTTTGCATGTGAATGAATAAAGGTTTCATATTTTTGTATAAAAAACATCAAGATGTTGACATCTCGGTAAGTACTCCGTAAAATTTCTTCAACGTTAGTTTTGTTTGTTTTGATGACGTATTTCTGTCCATGCAACTTGGAATTATTGGAAATCATTGTAATTTTAGCAGAAAAACCCCGTAAAAGTTATTTTTTTATTAAAATATAACAAAAAAATATTCTTAAATTAAAAAAATTATAAAAGTCGTAGAAATTCTAAAAACTGTGGCAAGTGACAAACTGTAACCGATAGGTTTCAGGAATTTTGCATTTTGTCACTAACCCGGTCGGGCTAAAGGACTAACCCATATCACAAAGGGTCGGCGATGTGCTGGAGCAACGTTGCAAATTAAAATAAACTTGTCTTTAAATATCTACGTTTGAGGTTAGAGATTATACTAGCAGAAACTTAAAATAAAGCAAATAAACTATTTTATCTATCTATGTAAAAAATTATAGAGTAAAAAATAACCAACTGATCATTAATTGCAGGCGGGACCAACCTAGGTTCCTCGCATTGCGTCACATTGTCGCAGTCGTGTTCTCGGTTATTTTTTATTTTACTTTTTAATATTTATCTTTGTAGGGATTTTTTTATTTTTCTTGGATAATATTGTTCATTTCATGTAGTTAATTTCATATATGACGCTCGCACAAACACGGCGAATCGAGTGAGATCTCATTTGCCAAAATCTGACTATTGCTTAAGGAGTTATGAGGGACATAGAATCGGACATACTTACATATATACGTACAAGCCAAACACTTTACCCTCCTTCTGGGCTCCGACGCAGACAGGCAGCCAATAACCATGACACGCAAATGTTTTTTTTGCACTTTTATAGTGATCTCTAACTGCGTCAGCATTTAAAGATTATTTTAGATTGAAATCGCTACCCACACATCGGCCACCACAGGCCCATTGTAAAGTGGAGATACGCTTTTAAACGAACAAGGGGCTTAACATAACACTCTAAAAATAAAAGTGTACCGATTTTCCGTCAAGACTATGTGCCATTCGAAAGTGCCATTATGCATAGTGAGAACTATTGTTAAGCGTGTGAGATAGTATTATTGTAAATACACAGGGAGCTATTTTGAGGTAAAAAACTTATGTTTACACTATACTGTTATTAGTGTGTTATTTCTGTAAGTAATGTAACTAATAAATAATTTTTAAGTCACTGCTTTTACTTCAGTTACCCGGAATGACCCTAAACACCCAACTCTGTCCCTGACCAATGACATAAATAATGGCTAGTACCTGGATGACCTGATTTTTTTTATATTAATATTGAAATTATATTTAGATGCGATGACATAAAAGGGAAATAAATAATCGGACTGGAGACATCTAGACTCGAACCGAGGTCTTCTGGTAACGCCACCGCCCGATTTCAAACCTGAGCTATTATAACATGTAAGTAGATGGTGCCGAAAACCTTCTTATTCCAATGATACAAAATAAAAATACAGCTGTATACAAAACTGCTACAGTTTTTCATTGCCTGAAAAGACGGATAAAGCGACGTTTTCTAAAAGTGAAACCTAGCTAGATCGATTTTTCGACCGAAAATTTCATGAAAATCGTTGGAGCCGTTTCCGAGATTACAAGAATTGTTCGTTTGAAGGTATTAGATAACATAATTAATGCCACATAAGAAAAAATACGCTGCGAAAAGTCTGCCTAAATCGTCTGATAAATTAAATTACTTGCTCGCTTCCAAACTAGGAATTTATTTCACAGAATTGTTTGTTTTTACGGACCTTCAATTTTGTTTAGGGCTTTGTTTAATTGCCAAAGAAAGGGAATCAATAAAAATATTTATATTGTTAGTCATCATCAGCCATTTGACGCCCACATAGGCCTCCCTCATGGATTTACAATCATGAGGGGTTTTTGCCATAATCGCCACGCTTGGCAGGCGGGTTGGTGATCGCAGTATGCGGTCGGAATCTCGGGAAGACGCTGCTGCCCGTCTTCTGGTAATTTATTGCCTTATTCACCTTCTAAGACATCCACGGGAGAAATTACAGGCCAGTGGAAATAAAAAGGCATTAGACATATACAAGGCCCTAGATTAAGTGAATATATTAATTGTGAGCCGGAAGGATTATTTAGCCTACCACACTTTGTTAATTTTATCATTCATCATTCAGCCACAAGAATTCCACTGCTGGACAGGGGCCTCCTCCATGGATTTCCAAAAAGTTGGAAGTGGCCTGCTTCCAACGCCTTCCCGCCACTTGGATGAGGTCATCTGTCCATCTTGTGGCTGGTCTTCCTACGCTGCGCTTGCCGATATGTGGTCTCCATTCGAGAACCTTTCGGACCCCATCGGCCATCAGTTCTGCGTGCTATTTGCCCCGCCCACTGCCACTTCAACTTACTAATCCGCTCGGCTATGTCGACGACTTTCGTTCGTCTACGGATCTCATCATTTCTGATTCGATCTCGTAGAGAAATTCCGAGCATAACCCTTTCCATAGCTCGTTGCGTGACCTTGAGCCTTCTTATGAGGGCCATAGTGAGAGGCCACGTTTCAGTGCCATAAGTCATCACTGGTTGTATAATTTTGTCTTGAGCAATTGAGGTATATTAGACGAAAAGACTTTTCTAAGTTTCCCGAATGCTGCCCAGCCGATTTGGATTCGACGATTGACCTCTTTCACGAAGTTGGACCGGCCTAGTTGGACTGTTTGTCCTAAGTAGACGTATTCTTCTACAACTTCGAGAGTCGAGTTCCCCAATGTTTTTGGGGTGGGCACAACACGGGCGTTCGACATGACCTTCGTTTTGTCCATGTTCATTTTAAGGCCCATACGTTGGGAAACTCGACTGAGGTCTTCGAGCATTATGCCGAGGTCTTTCATCGTTTCTGCCATGACTACTATGTCGTCGGCAAATCGAAGGTGCGTGATGTACTCGCCATTGATATTGATGCCGCGTCCCTGCCATTCCAGAAGCTTGAAGGCATCTTCCAACGCATTCGTGAACAGTTTCGGAGAGATAACGTCTCCCGAAAAGGCGTGAGACTCTTCTCAATGGACTTGCCTCCGAATTCTGCTCCTGTACTCGGACCGACATGGTGGCGCTGTTGTACAAGCACTTCAGCACCGAGGGGCACGGGTCTCTTCCCTGAGGAAGGTATAGGCCATACTCCACCACGGGGGCCAAGTTCGGATTGGTGGAGGCTTGTAGACTAGTGGCTCGTCTACTGTCAGAAGATGTCAAGCCGCCCTAAGGCCTCTGACTTGGCTTAACGACTGCCATCTATCGACGGCAGCCGGCACCAACAGCTTAACGTGCCTTGCGAAGCACGGAACCGCTCGGAAAAATGCCACTAGCGTTAGGCATAGACGGCGACCCATCCATGCACTGAACGCGCCCTGTGTTGCTTAACCTTCGTGATCGTTTAAGATCACTCAGGCAGCCGGGGCTACGAGCGATTCACCTCGATATACCGATAGTCAATACGGAAACGCTGGAGAGACTCGAGCACTGCCCATGTCTTGATCGAATCGAAGGCTTTCTCATAGTCCACAAACGCTAAGCTAATTTAAACATTTTCTATTTCTCTCGGTAGTCTTCTAATGACCACAAAGATTAGCATAACTAACGTACCGCGTGTTGCCTTTTACCAGACTGGGGTGGAATTGCAAATGGCAGACGTACCTACCATCCGACCAGTGTAACTTGACAACCCACCCCGCAAAGACTTTTACTTTCGTCCTTGTCACACGTATGTGATATAAATAATACTCGAGTGAAAACGGGAGAGTAGTAGCAATCCAGCGTTGGTCTATTTGTATCGGTCAACTGGCCCTTTTCTGCACTTAAATAATAAAATTCCTCGTCAGCGTATATGCAGATTAGTGCAGTGGACAGCTTGCAGATGATTAGTCCGTCGGGCAATTTTGTTAGATGAAGCTTAACTACGGAAAAAATACAGCTCCCATTTTTATTATTATATTACGCGCACCAAATCTTGAAACATTCCAATCGTCTACCTGTCAAATTCCATAGGTACTGATTGCTATCGCAAACTTCAGGATTTCGAGAGGATTTGGTGCGCTTAATTAGGCCCCAGCCTGACATAAAATACATGTAAGAATTACTATTACTCTTTAAGGTGATTGACATAAGCTACAAAATTAGCATTCTGTTGTGGCAGTTACATGAATACTTCACAAGAGCGTTATAAAGCACTTTAATAACACTCAACGGCACACCAAAAAAGCTTACTTTTTAATAGAGACCTGACACAAAAAACGTTGAAGCCATAATCATAAGCAGCCTATATATGTCCCACTGTACTGCACAGGCCTTCTCACAGGAAGAGAGTATGGGCTTAATCACCACACGTGCCCACCATTGTGGCAGTGGGCTGGTCTCATATTCTCAAGAAGAAAAGGTTAAGAAAGACGTTTTTTGTTTTTTCTAAAGCGCGGTCAGCGTGACTCTCTTTGCGTAAACATATTAATTGTATCACAAATTCAAAATCAAAATCAAATCAAATAATTTATTTACAAAGAAGCTAAGTCCTAGTGACATGAATAGACTTAACTTAATGTGGGTAGGTAGGTTTGAAAAAATATTGCCACTAACGACACGTAGTTGCTTACTGGTGTTCTTCGCACTAGGCGGACCTGTTTCGCGAGAACCATTACAGAAAAAAGATTGCCGTGAAATGTCAATCGATCTCGAGCGATGGCGGATAAGTGGTAATTTAAAAATATTATTAGCAAGTAATTAATCAGTTGGCTGTAACAATTAAAATAAATAAACACTATGTATGGAAATAATTAGATATGTGCCCCCCAAACTAGGTAATTCCTGTGTCTTGGGGATCAGAAGTTTACAGTTACATCATAGAAACAATCGTTTCGTTTCAGCTCTTACCACGGAGCAAATTGAACAATATGTAAATTGAAAATTATAATTTATGTTAGAATAATTTGCGATTTATTCGCGCGTTAATTTACTGTATCATAGAGAATGAGGCATTTATTATCTACGTTATGAGTTTCAAGAATATTAATTAACAATTAGGTAACTAAAAGTTTCAAAAAATATTCCAAGTAATTTTCTTAGTAGGTACTGCGCGGCTCTCCTCATAATTTTGCTCAATTCTCGGTGAATGTTTGAGGAATCCTTTTGAAATTCGAAACGGAGACAGTAAAATATGTTTCTGTGAGATTCAGTAGCGCGATGCCGACTATCGCTCTGTGCCGACTTCTAGATATTTCCTTACAATAAGTAGCCTCATGCCGACAAACTACTAGCAGTGTTAGTTTGTACCCTACGTCTACGCTGAAGATACACTCTAAATAGTGAAGAAATAATTTTTGAAATCCAATCAGTCGAATATAAACTCTATGACCTAGAGGATAAAGAATAGATGATGTAGGACAATTAGTGTTTGATTCTGTACCGTGATTCTTGTCCGACGCCAGATAAATCCAACTTAAAATAACTTCAACGCCAATGTCAATTTGCTCTAGGCGCACCACCATTACAGGAACGCTCCCCAAAGGGAAACAGACAGTAAAATCCTGGGGCTTGATTACGCGTATCAAATTCTGTAGGAATCTGATGCGCGTAATACAGGGGCTGAAGTACAAATTAATCAACAATCGGACTGCAGGCATGACCTACCATGAACCTCAAAATTAATCACAATGTTGGATTCGGGACCCGCCAGTCGGGGTTTTGGTTGTTTTAGCTTGTTATTGATGTCTCTTTAGTGATTTTATTTTTATTTTAGAAATATGTGAAAGAGTCTAGTGACAAAATATAGAACTTCTTGCAAAATAGTTAGGGAATTATACAAAGTTCTTTTGTTCAATTTATTTCATTAGTCTATGTCACTCGCGAAAATACGTCGCTTCGTATGGGGGCTCCCATACAACAAACGTATTTTTTGCCGTTCTTTGTTCGATATTAATAATGGCAACATGTCTACCTGTTGCCGTTATTAATATCTTAAAATATCCACTTAATATTTAGTTCTATATTCGCATAAAAAATAAATAATTACATTAAAATAAAATAAGTATTTAAGGGGGGCTCCCGTACAACAAACGTGATTTTGTGAGGTTTTTTCTCGATCTTTGTGTCTAATGTTGTATAGAACCCTTCGTGCGTGAGTCCGACTCGTACTTGGCCGGTTTTTCTAATAGGTTCGAAAATTCCTGCCACTGAGTTCTTTCGTCGGTATAACGAATTCAAGCGCGATCGACTAATTTTAAGGGATGAAGAAATAGGTGCTCGCCTTTTGACGGCTGTTACGGAAGAAAACGTGCTAGCATCGAACATTTTAATCCAAGACAATAGGCGAGTTACGTATCAGGAGATTCAGCACATACCGCAGATTAGATCGGGAAGCCTACACGAGATTCGAAAAGTGCATCCTTTAGGATAGAGTCTCACTGGGTGCCGCACAACCTCAGTGACGCTTAGAAGCAGGCCGGGGACGGCGTGTTTACGACCTCATTACAGGTGATAGGACCTGAATTTATACGATATCCTGAACCGAAGCGCCAGTCAGCGGGTTTGGTGTTTCAAAACGAATCAACGCCTATCAAAGTGAAGCGGCGGAAAGATTTTGATCGCGAGCTTTTTTAATTTGAGTGGCTATTTGGTACCAATTCCTTTACAAAACCAAAGAAGCATCAACACCGAATGCTTACTACCAATGCATAGTACCAAATGCTTGGCAGAAGTTTTCTCTGTTGTGAGCAACAAGCGACCAAACATGGGTCGGGCTCCGCGGGCTACTGCTCCACCACGACGACGCGCCCGCGCACACCGCGCTCGAGACAAGGGACTTCCTGGACGGCACGCCGGTTAAACAGCCCCTTATTCTAAAAAATGCGACATTATCGGAAGGATCGTAAAAGTCGCGCTTGAGCCCGACAATTCACTCGAATGTAGCGACAAATAGCTATTACTATTCAACTAAACTATTCAACTATTCGCTTTGTGTCGCCGGATTAAGAATAGCGTCACTCCATTTCCTTCCGTGGATGTCGTAGAAGGCGACTAAGGAAATAAGCTGCCAGTGTCATGGGTACCTTTGGGTCGGACATGTCTCGGGGCGGTTTATTTAATTGACTGTACTTGTGTGTGTGTGTGTGTGTGTGTGTGTGTGTGTGTGTGTGTGTGTGTGTGTGTGTGTGTGTGTGTGTTTTTGTTTCCTTTATTCTTATTTTTTTTTATATTTTTGACATTGTTTTTATTTCTTATTAAGTCTAATTGATTGACTTTTTTTTAATGTAATTTTTGACAATTGAAACACTGTTGACATTTATTATATATTTTTACTGGTATTTTGGTATGTTCAATAAATTTATGAATATATTACCAGGAGATGGGCAGCAGCGCCTTTCTGAGATTCCAACCGCATACTGCGATCGCCAACCCGCCTGCCAAGCGTTGTGATTATGGCAAAACCCTTCATGGTTATGAAAACCACGAAGAAGGCCTATGTCCTGCAGTGGGCGTCAAATGGCTGATGATTAGGTATGATGATGATTTACCGTATTTGTCGCTAGATTCGAGTGAATTGTCGTGCTCAACGGCGACGTTGACGACCCTTCCGATAATGTCGCAGCTTCATAATAAGAGCCTGGGTCACGCTCCTTTCTGACCTAGCACCGTGTGACTTCTTTTCATTCCCGAAAATAAAAAAATCAGCTCAAAGGGATACAATTTTCGTCGCCGGAATACGCTCTGTCAGCGTTCGAGCAGACGAACGAGATGTCTGCGGCGGACTGGAAAAAATGATTCGAAAACTGGTTCAGACGCATGAAACTTTGTATAGAGGCTGGAGGAGAGTACTTGGAAAATATTTGTTAAAAATATATTTTATTACACTTTATTTCTGAGTGTTCCACGTACCTGCTATAAATAATATTCTATAGATCTACGTATTTTGTATAGGCTACTTATAAATAGTTATGCCAAGGCAATATATCTAGACAAACGAGGAGTAGAGTGTAATTGCTCACAGTGCCACCCGACCGGAACGCTAAATGGGACTGAAACTAGTCTCAGTGCCGCAAATTTAGTTGCTGTTTCCTCGCTAATGACGTTCACTTTACAGTTTAGGTCTTCTGCCGCGGAGTAATGCTCTATTAGATAAAACGGCATATCATAAACTCACGCCTGTACCCCGGAGGGGTAGGCAGAGACCCGGGTCTGCCAGTTGCCACGATCCTGACAGACCTCTTCCGTTTCATCAACATTCAATAGTCGTTGCATGCACGCACGCCGGTTTCAGCTACTCTCGCCCTTTGCTAATGCATCCCTTATTTTGTGTCCGCCTGGGACGTCCCTTACTGTCCCTTCCACCTACATTCGCTTGATGTATTTGTTTTGTCAATCTTTCTTCCTTTATCTTCTGTATAAAATACTCAAATATACAGCAAATCAAATAATAAGAAGACATAAACAAAAAAAACATTATGTTTACATCTGGTTACATTTTCAAGGCCGGGTTTAAAGTATTGAGCACCTAAAATGGCCTCGACCATATTCAATGCCACGACTTAGCATTATGATGCAGGAGCACCGAGATGGACCTGCAGTGCTGATATTATTCTAGTACAGTAAAGTGTTTCTTGTCTATATCTTCCAATATATAAAAATCTCGTGTCACAGTGTTTGTTTTTGAACTCCTCCGAAACGGCTTCACCGATTATTATGATTTTTTTTTTATTATATTTGGTAGGTCTGAGGATAGGTCGTAAAGGCGATATTACACGGTTCAATCACATTGAAGCATTGCCATTGAACGTTGGACATTGAACGACTTTACCTACTTACACAGTTCAATCACATTGAAGCCATTATTCGTGTGGCGCCGGATTAAGAATAGCGTCACTCCATTTCCTTCCGTGGATGTCGTAGAAGGCGACTAAGGAAATCAATTACCCAGAGACGGGCAGTAGCGTCTTCCTGAGATTCCAACCGCATACTGCGATCGCCAACCCGCCTGCCAAGCGTGGCGATTATGGCGAAACCCCTCATGGTTTTCACAACCATGAAGGCCTATGTCCTGCAGTGGGCGTCAAATGGCTGATGATGATGATGATGATATGCTAGAAAAAAGGTAACTAGCGATTATTTCATCTGTTATCGTGGGTCGATAACAATGAAATCTGACGCGGCCCTTTCGTAATTTCGCTTTTTAGTGGCGTGTTTGTAATAACTCACCGAAAGTATTTCCTTTTTCCGCACAGAACGCGTTTGTTACGATTTCACAAACAATTTGCTTCGGTATTGGCTATAATAAATTCTTTTCCCGACTAGACGGGAATGAAGGGTCTGAGAAAGGCATTTTCAGCTTTCTAACGGAGTTTCTTTTGATCAGTCCTATATTACGAGCAGCAAATCCTAAGCGATTCCAATCGTCCAACTGTCAAATTAGTATGGAATTTGACAGTTACACGATTGAAATTGCTCAGGATTTGGGGCGCATAATTATGCTCACCTACCTTGGGACTTAGAGATAAAATGGTCAAACACCAAAAGTATTTAAATACATACGTACGACTGGTTTAGCTGTTAAGGCGCTTAGCTGCCGAAACACAGGTCGTGGGTTCGATTCCCACTGGGGGCTGCCGTATATTTGTACAAATGACCTAAGTCTGGGTGTATTTTCATGTTTGTGACGTCCTTGCCTGGTTACCATAGCACAGGGTATCCTAGTTTGGGACCAGGTCAAGTGATTGTATTGTGTGGAAGTTATTATTATTATTATAATATCTGTGTCCTAGAGGGTTACTCAGTGAACATGCTTTTCCGCTTGCCACGATCCTCACAAACCATTTGCGCATCATCATCGTCTTGAATTAATCACACACGCTTGCCAACCTGTGTAACAACGCCGTAGTAGGTAGTTACACTTGAGATTTCCGTTCTTAGCCTCATAGAGAATAGTTCATCATCAGCCATTTGACGCCTGTCTGTCTGTCTGTTTGTCACCAGACTGTATCTCATGAACCGTGATAGCTAGACAGATGAAATTTTCACAGATGATATATTTCGGTTGCCGCTATAACAGCAAATACTAAAAACAGAATAAAATAAATATTTAGGGCGGCTCCCATACAACAAATGTAATTTTTTTGCCGTTTTTTGCTCGACATTAATATGGGCAACAGGTAGACGCTTGAAATATTCACAGAATGTTAAATTAGTTCTTTAAAATAAAAAAATAAATTAAAATAAAATAAATATCTAATACAACAAACGTAATTTTTTGCTGTTTTTTCATTTTAAGGATAATGGTACGGAACCCTTTGTGCGCGAGTCCGACTCGTACTTGGCCAGTTTTTTTATGTTTGCAGCATCCTGGACCTCCGCTCATTCTGACTCAGCAAGGCTAGGTCATCAGCATACCCAATCACCTTATGTAGTCGATTTAGCTGAGCCCCACCATCATGTGTCTTCACTTTTCGGATGATGATGTGCTCGGATGGGCGGTGAAGGGGGCATGCTTGGAGCTGCCAAGCGGTGAAAGACCGAAGATGAAGTGAGCAAGGACCTGCGTGAGCTCCTGGCGGGCGAATGGCAAGTGACCGCACAGTAGAGAGACACGTGGAGACTTCTTGTGCCGGAGGCCAAGACCCACTTCGGGTCGCTAAGCCAGCGGAGTAAGTTACAATCATTACGTCCGGAGCAGATTAAAAAAATTACCCAGAATTTTGAAAAATACAGGAGGTCATTAGTCATTACAATGTTACCATCCTCGGATGGCTAAAAGACTCGTCTTTTGGGTGGTGGCAGCCTAGTGAGCAGAACATTGGTCTCGGAAGCGAGAGACCCAGTTTTGATTCCCAGTGCGGGCATCTACCTATGACTTTGCTTTCTAAGGTTATGTACATTTATGAAGTTATGGTAGCAATACCACTCGCTAACGGTGAAGGAAAACATCGCGAGGAAACCTCAGCGCTTGAAATAGCCAATCCGCGGCAGGCACTATATATAGGGTGCTTATGTATGTTATGTAGCCGAGTCTACCGATAAATAACTACCTGCAGTTCGTGGTTTACTATGAAAGTGCATCGATCTACATTACATAGCCGATGATTAACCCACGGATTATAACAAATCATAACAAGACATGAATTTTCTTTTCTTTTTTTTTTTAATTAAGGGCCTTGTCCTCTCTGCCCGTACATACCGCTCCTCCTCCAAAGAAACCAACGCTTTCTCACTACACGCAATATTAATAAAGGTCACGAAGAAATAAAGTGAGGAAATATTTTATTTTTCCCTTTCCTTCCTCTCCGCTTATAGACAATTTTATTGACAAATAATAAATTAAATGTCTCGGAAGGTGGCTCGTCTCCCTCGGGCTTTGCGAGGCTACTTTCGAACTAAGTGAGAGTCTTTGATATTCGCTCAGAAATACTCCTTAGCGCATGATTGAAACTTTAAGATTTTATTCGGATATAAACGGGATGTTACACGAGTTGTATTTCTGCCAAACTGCACAAAAGTTTTTTAGTAGATGCTCTTGATTTTACAATGTATATTGCTCTTATGTAGTAGAACCTCATAAGAGCACACTATGTTTTGTTTGGTTAATAACTCATAACTCATCCGCCAAAGTGCGTGTCGAGCCACATGTAATGTAGGGTTCCGTAGAAAGAGGGTTTTTTATCTGCTTTGCTGACAACTTTGAACGAACTCTTGTCGAAGAACTAACAACTTCATCGAAGTCATTTTCAATGCATTTTGTACGAAATTTTACTTTATAAGTTGGTTACCTATTACTTAAAGCGTACTTAGCCGTAATAGTTTTCCTTTTAAGTTCATTATATTATTATGTGCTACTACCCTGAATTTTTTCACGTTTCTACAATCAATCGTTTAGCCAGGAGAAGAGGGGGGGGACGCCCTACTCGGACAAAAATGTGCGCTTTAACTTAATATTTCGCAAACGGAAATTTAAGAAAGAAAATTTTCTATCCATTTTGCCAATGGAGAACGTACACAAAAAATATATTAATCTCACTGAAATAACCGTGTTAATACATAAATAATAGTGTTAATTTTTTTCTCTGCTAATAAATGTCGACTAATAAATAAATTACAATAAATTTATAGCTTCCACACGATTCTGATAACGATTCTATTGTTCGTAATTCACGATTCACTTTCTTCTAACTTCGACCATCCTCAAAAATAACAATTTAAAAAAGTAAAACTCCGTACAAATTCCATTGAAAATTAGTTTGATCAAGTTGTTAGTTGTGTAAAGTAAAATATGAATAAAAGAACCTCTCCTTCTGAATCCGGATATTTTCACGGCCAACTACGGAACCCTATATTGGGACTAGCCCGACATGAACTAGGCCCGTTTTTCCATAATATCTTCCTTGTTCTAAAAGCAATGTCACTCAAATCTAACTTTGCCGCAATTCCCCATTCTTTTACGTTTTATCGCGAAAGAAGGTACGAAATTAGACGTTCCTATTGACTTGTGAGAAGTTAGCAAATTGTGCCCATCAATCTTCATTCGTTCTAACTCGGACCTGGCGTCGGAGCTAAAAGTGCTTCACAGGTAATGGAGAAACCAATCAAGGTAAAACTAGGTCTCAGTCCTTTTGTCTCACTTAAGGCTGCGTTTGCTTTTGGTGTGCCTCTCGCTCACTCATTGTTTTTTTTTTTTATTATTGTGAATAAAAGAAAAAAAAAACACATTCACTTTGCTCTGCTTTAAAACTGGGGCAAAGATGTCTTGTTCGTTATTTAAATAGACATCTTCACACTCATTTCTTTTTTTTTTCATTCGTCTTTGGTCTACATAAATAAACCGTTGATAGAAATCATTAAAATACGGGAAGCGATAATGTTTGGATAGACAGATAGCTTTTCTTCTTATGGTTCCTCTCTGACTAGCGAAGGTTGGCAGTCAGCTCCTCATATTTATCTCTGTCTCTCGCAAGGTAGAAGAACTCTGCAGCACTTGCGATTCCAGTCCATTCCAGTAGGTATCCAGCATTTCTTCCTCCGGCCTATGCGTCTCTTGCCAGCAATTTTTGCCGTCACTATAAATTGTAAGAGACAATATCTTGGATATCTATTTACACGCCGCAAGTACGCAATCTTTCTCCTTCGGAAGGTATCCCAAAGCTCGCGTTCCTTGTTGACACGTTGTAAAACCTCCTCTTTGGAAATCTTTTGAGTCCCGCTAATTTGAAGCATGGGTCTGTAGCACCTCATCTCGAATGCTTCTATACGTTTCTTGAGATCTTCTGAGATAGATAGATAGAGAACACTTGTATGTAAAAATAGATATTACGCAGATACCATGCCTACCACGATGTTTTAGGTAATCATACATCTTATTAATTCGAGAACTATTAAGCCCTATTATCAATGTCTTCACTTTGTTATTATTTAAAAACAAATCAGACTAAAGCTGAATAAAACCAAAGCTGTATTATCCAGATCGAAAACTTCAATAATCATATTGGTAATTGCACTTAGATGTGTCTTGGTCCCTTTTGATTTTACAACCACATAAACATGTCAAAGAGCCCTATCATACGAGCGATTTGAAAGCGACGCGATTGCGCAGCGAGCTCGCTGCACCATCGATCGCGGCGAACTCAGACCGGGTCATGTTTTATAAAACTACATCATCATCATCATCAGCCATTTGACGCCCACTGCAGGACATAGGCCTCCCTCATAACCATGAGGGGTTTTGCCATAATCACCACGCTTGGCAGGCGGGTTGGCGATCACAGGATGCGGATGGAATCTCAGGAAGACGCTGCTGCCCGTCTCCTGGAATTAATTGATTTCCTTATTCGCCTTCTACGACATCCACGGAAGGAAATGGAGTGACGCTATTCTTAATCCGGCGCCACACGGAAATATACAATTAAAACTACAATTCAATGTTTATTATGACAGTTTGATGTACACTGTGTAGCCATTTCCTACTTGCAAATTTGTGGGTTAATTGGCTATGCAATTTACATCGAATAGTCATTGTAAACCATGAATTGTAGGTTCATGAAATAGGGCCCAGGGAAAATCTGTTGTTAATCCAGCATGTTTTCTTTCCTAAACAGCATCCACGGCATGTCAGTCTCGCTGTCTGACGGATGAAGCGATTGTTCAGTAACCAGTGATGGCTTCGGACAAGTCAACTACTTTCAGCAGGAGCAAATAGCCTACCCTTGACACCAGAAAACTGATAAACTAACTTAGATTATCACCCTATGACTTGCTGTTCACGAACTCCATTGGAGCTGTTGCCGAACTAGTTTGGAGTACACAAATTAGCTCGGGCCGCCACGGACCGTGCCGTTGTTTTTGCTTCAGACTGATACTACGGCAGCCAAAAAAACATTACACTATTTCACAAGCTTTCATCGCAAAGGTGTACAGAAATATGAAGATTTTTTTTTGTACACGTAACTTTAATTTTCTAAGTTGTTAATTTTTTGTTGTTACAGGCGAAGGAAAACATCGTGAGTAAACCCGCGACTTAGTTACTTGTCTTTCCTGTGGGATAGGCCGACCGACAAAACTATCAGGTGCTGGGCAAGCCTACAACAACAAGCCGCGCCCGAGTGGTCCCTTCACCCATCTAGTGTGAGTGAAGGTGCCACTGGACGCTTTATAAATCATCTCATTACGTAGATGCAAGGGCCAAAGTTAATTTTTAGTAACAATACCACTGTGACAGTAAATATCCAGGGTGAGACGCTGTTTTCTATTCGAATAGTAGTTAAGGCAGGAATTTCAAATAAGCAACTACGTTTAACTCGATGACTTTGGATACTCGGGTTTTTAGAAGTTTTTCAATACTTTGGAAAAAGTTTGTATTTTTATTTCCCTAAACGATCGTTCTGGGTAGACGCTTGTGCCAAGTCGCATGTCGAATTGTGCCGCCAAGAGAAACAAACAAACAAATGTCTTTATTGAGAAATACAATTTGCCACTGTGAAATTTGAAACCCTTGCTCCCAAACTAGGATTACCTGTGCGTCAGGAGCAAGTGACTCCCCTTAAATATGTGTACAGTACAATGCAAATTAGTGCAAAATAATGGAGACAAATCAAGATAAACTAGGTATACAAAAAGAACCAACAAAATCAAAACCAAGACGACCCACCATTTTCTCGAAAAGATACGTCGTAATTTTTTAAAACTTGACTTATTATGAAGTTAGCAGACTACACTAAGGCCCGCCGACGCTGATAGCACTATTTATCTGGTTATCCAGGGGTAGACAGTACCCAGTGAATAAGACCAAGATCGTCTGCACCACGACATTTGCGGAGCTAACCATGGATAAAAACATTTGTACCCAAAATACGTCACTTGCAAGGAAAACTTTTTCATGCATTAGATTGTTTTGTGCAATGGTTTTGTTCAGAGGTTTTGTATTTGTAATCACTGTAAAGAAACATAGAGAATAATCAATCTTACACATAAAAAAACCGATCAAGTGCGTTTCGGGCCAGGTGCAGTGTGGGGTTCCGTAGAAGAAGAGGTTTTTTACCCCCCAAAAACAACTTCATCAAATGAAATTTGTATGCAACTTTCTTTTTATAAGTCGGTCGCCTATTACGCATTAACTTGTAAAGCCTACTTAGCCGTGATAGTTTCCCTTTTAAGTTCATTATGTGTGCCACTGCTCTGAATGTTTCAGTCATAAGAGGGGGGGGCCGTCCTACTGTAACAAACATAAACTTATAAAGCTAATAAGCTCTAAAAGCTTAATATTTCACAAAATATCCCTAAATTCAAAAATAGTTTTCCTAGACTCACAATATTTTTAAGCGACCAATTCACCGATATCCTTACTACACTTCCTTGTTGACTACGGAACCCTAATAAGGGTTCCCCATTGACTACGGAGTGAGTTTATGCATTTTGTACATTAGCAAAATATACATTATGTTAATCATAATAAATTAAATAAAAATAGTACTTGGCTGCCGAAGTTCGCTGCCTCTCGAGAAGCCGTGACGAACACCGAGTCAACAAGAAACACCACGGTCATGCGCACACGCACCAAAATGATAAAACAATCTTTCTGTCGCGTATTCCTCGAAACGACGAAGGTTAGGTGTCTAGGGTTAAAAAAACACGCGCTAAAAAGAAGAGTTTCATGATTTTCTCATAGATCTCACCAACAGATCTTGACCAAATATACACCATGAACTTTGGATGGTGTAAAAGCGATGTCAAAATGAACGTGCCTTAACAATAGCTATCGAATACGCCAGTTGGTTTTTTTAAAAAACGCTCTTGCCAAAAATTGTTTGACACAAACTCGAATCTAAGAGAACCATTAGTAGCCAGTCAGAGCGGTGCGTGCGTGCCGCGGATCCGAGCGTCATTGTTCTGATAGACAGAGAGGCGGTACTAATTGTTCGCGAAGTTTTTGAAACAAGATTTCTCAACAATTTTTATTTTTACTTTACGTCTAGAATTAAAAGTAATAATCTAAATAATAATAGAAATAAATAAAAGTGTTAGCATATTTAAAAACCAATTACCAGGAGACGGGCAGCAGCGTCTTCCTGAGATTCCAACCGCATATTGCGATCGCCAACCTGCCTGCCAAGCGTGGCGATTATGGCAAAACCCCTCATGGTTATGAAAACCACGAAGGAGGCCTATGTCCTGCAGTGGGCGTGAAATGGCTGATGATGATGATGATTTAAAAAACACATATACACGGCTTTAAAATTACCCAGATTTCAGCGTGTATATCTGTTTATAAAATTATTATAGACAAACGTAAAAAAAATATAGACTTTTTTAGAGGTCGGTTAAAAATAGTGACGTTTTACCTGAAATTAAAACGTTCATTAAGCATACTTACCTTATTCGAGGCCTACAAAATAATATGAGAGTAGCGTTTCCGTTTCCTATGGAATTAGTTGCGTACTTCCGGTGTCCACGCGCCCCGCTGCAACTTCACACTGCTTGTGACGTCACGTCCCCTTCCCAGCGCCACCTGGCAGTTGAGCTTTTGGACTCGATTCTCTGCTCATTGCGTTTTTATGCCACCAGGCAGAATGGAAAGTTGTAGGCCTCGAATAAGGTAAGTATGCTTAATGAACGTTTTAATTTCAGGTAAAACGTCACTATTAAGCAGCACTGTACCGTTATTCGAGGCCTACAAAATAATATGAGAGATTTGTTTATTATCGTCTGGTGGCGCTGGGACTGAAAACAGCCAATGTGATTGTAGGGGAAGTATCTGTCTTACTGATATTCAATAAAATTCATTCGTAACAGAGATCATAAAGTTTTATTTATGTGTGACTTACTATTTACGCTGAATTCACGAAAATCAGAGATTCAGTAATTTGTACGGTACAAAATACTAATTATAATAATTGTGAACAAAATCTGTACATAAATTGCTATGCAAATCAAATTAATAACTTGATCAAGCGTGTAACCATTAATCGTCGATAGGTGTAAAAGATGATGCAAAGGAAGTAGTGTTCACAGAAGTGGTTACTATTTCCCTTCTATAGAATTGCCTGAAGGTGTTAGCCGACTTCCAGTTTCCTCTTGCTAAAATATCGTCCAGTTGAAAGTTATCTATCCAGTTTTTTGATGCCACTGCCGATCGGATGCTTCCAGCAGATGCTTCGATATTAGCTTCTCTCAGGAGTTTCTTGATCCATCCCTCTATTATAGTCCGGGTTGCAGGTCTTGGAGCTCCTGTTATGGCTAGGAACAGATTATCTGAATTTGCTGCATTCCTCCTGTCACTCAGCTGTCTGCCACTCAAACTCAGTAAGCGATTAACCCAGTAAACTGGACACAACGCTTTATTCTCAACGTATTTCGTCAATTTCCACCCAGATTGGCGATGGTCACTGGAATCAGTTTTTGATCCGAATGAAGGGTACAGAACGACAAAATCTTCTCCGGTCACTAAATGTCCCTCTGATATTTTTAAAAGCGTGAGATCGTGCACGCGTCTGCCCGAGCACAGCAAAAGGATTGTAGCTGTGCGCTGGGATGTCTCGTAAAATCCGTCAGTTTCAGGGTTTTTATTACTCAGGTGATTTGTTAGTTCGTCAGTATCCCAGATAGGTGGTTTTGTAGGTTTAGGCTTGGCTAATGCGATGGACTTCAAAACATGTTTAACCAAGCTGTGCGAGCTTAGCTTATCTTGGTTGTTAGGACTAGAGAATGTAGCTACCACCGATTTGTGCAATAGAATGGTGCTAAGCGATAGTCCTTCCTTCTGATGTAGATCAGCGAGAAATCTAGCCAAATCGGATCCGCTTGGGTTGTATGGGTCGACCCTCTTGTTTTCTGACCAGATAAACCATCTCTTCCAGGCCGGTCTATACGTATTTAGAGTGGATTTGCGCCACCTGGAACGTATCAAAGCCTTTTGGTCTTCGGTCCAATCTTCTAGGTACTTGTTCCACCCCCACATCTCCATACTTCCAGAGTCATTTCTGACGCCTTGGGTGGTGGAAGCCCGGTTGAGATGTCTACTAGGACCAGGGGTAGGTCCTTGATCTCGAACGGGGGGGCTAGAGCCCTGCTCTTTAGATCCGGCATCCAGTAGACGTTTTCCCATCTCGGCACTACTAGTAGGAAGACTCCTGAGGAGCTGTTCAGCTGACGAAGTACTCTTGGAATAAGATGCGGAGGTGGAAACACCCATGCAAGAGGAAATTTCCACGGTATACTCAGGGCGTCGTAGTAAGTCGCTCTCTCGTCCGCTCTGTCCATTGTGCAGTATGCTGGCACGACGTGAGCTCTCTGCGAGGCGAACAGGTCCACCGTTGGAGTGCCCCATTTTCTGGACAATATTCGAGTTACTCGAGGTAGAAGATGCCATTCCGGCAGCGCTTTCTGGCGCGACAAGTGGTCTGCTTCGGGATTGTAAGTTCCTGGTATGTGATATATCAGGATATCGATGTTGAACCGATCCAGGATCTGATAGACCTCTCTCGTCAGGTTGGTAAGTGCGGGCGACTTTGTGCCACCTTCGTGCCGGAGGTATGCTACAACAGATTTGCTGTCGCTCTGTATCAAAAGAGTACTCGAGCTCAGGCGCTGAGCGTGATCTTTTAGGACATTTATAATAGCGATCATCTCCTTTTGATTGCAGTGAAGATCTTTCTGTGCAATAGACCAGGAGCCCTGCAGGCTTAGGTTGTCGAGCTTTGCTCCCCAGCCCATGTTGCTCGCGTCTGTAGTAAGATAGTGAGGTGGGCAACGACAGTGAATCTTTGAGTCCAGCCTGTAGTTCTGTAGCCACCAGTTCAGCTCTACTATACTCTGTGCCGACAGCGGTTGAGTTCTTGTTGTATTTAGCTTTAACAACTTGTTGGCCTCGGTCTGCAATGCACGGTAATGGAGACGTCCTCTTGGTACGACAAAACTTGCAAAGTTCAGCGTACCTATCAGACTTTGCAGGTCTTTTAGGTTTGCCTTTCTTTTTTGCAACAGTGCAGTGACTTGAATGTGCATTTTGGAGGTAAGCCTTTCTGGTAGGTATTTTAGATTCCGCCAGGGGTTCCAGATTATGCCGAGAAATTCTAGCGTCTTCTGCGGCGACAGGACGGACTTCTCTCTGTTTATTTTCCAGCCCAGGTATGCGAAGAGCTCGAGTGCGATGGCTATGTGATTGCGCAACAAGGCTGGGCTTTACCAAGAAGAAGTCGTCCAGGTAAACTAGAATGCGTAATCCGCGCTTCCTCAGGCATTGAGCGATCCAGTTGGTTAGGGATGCAAATGCTTTTGGCGCTGAGCTGAGCCCGAAGGGCAGGCAGGTCATTTCCAACAATTTGTCGGCATGGATGAGTCTTAGGAAGCGTCTGTGACTCACGGCGATCGGCACGTGGAAATATGCTTGGTGAAAATCTATTTTTGCCATCCAGTCCTCTGATTGCAGGAAGTCTGGTACGCGTTGGACGTTCACCAGCCGAAATTTGTCCGGGTAAATAAAATGATTCAGGTTTTTGAGATTGAATATTGGCCTCAGTGTGCCGTCGCTCTTTGGTCGAAGGAAGATTGTCGACGTAAAACTGGGCGATGTGGGTGCCCTCTGGAGCACGCCTTGACTCAACATGATGTTTATTGCCTGCAAAGCTTCCCTCGACTGCGGTGTTTGGTGTTGAAAATTTGGCAAGTGTAGTGGCGGCCTTGACTTGAATGGGATTCGATATCCCCTTAGCATTTTTAGAATGTAGGGCGGTGCCCCGAGCTGCTTCCAGCTGTCGTAAAACTTGAGCAACTGACCGGCACGGAAGGGTCGACTCGTCGAGTCAGCTCCTTCTTTTGGTCTGGTCTCTCTTATCCCGGCGGGATGAGGGAGAGTATGCTCTGGTCTTTCCTTTGTATGCAGTTGATCCGCGCCCACCTGGAAACTTACCCCCTCGACCTCGAAAGGAAGTGCTGTGGTTCGGATTTGGCTTTGCATGCGGCTGACGGTAAGAGTTTTTGTGCGGTGGAGCTGATTTTCCGACCTTTGTTTGAGAGGGAGCCTGTGATGACGTCCCCGGATCGTTCTGCGGCGCAGAGTAGCGATCCATATTTTTAGACCAAAATACTTTCTTAATGCCACCTGCTTTTTCAAGTGTTGAGCTGAGTTGGTCTGTGTTAAACAGCGTTTCGCATGACGGTGGTATTTTCCGTAGAACGTTTTTGTAAAAGGGGTCCTTTACGGATGCTAACACACCTTCTCTCCTGTGCTGAATAAGCTCTGCTCTATGACCACAAACAAGCTGAAAAGTGTCGCTTAAAGATTTGCAATACTCGCCTGACGTAAAAACATCGGATATCTTTGCATATATGTCTTCGTAGCTTACAGGGTCACTCCGCTGTGCCCAGCTTAGAAAATTTCTCATTTCCGATTGCAATGCTTCGCGTTGCTTTAACAAGGCGAATGTTATACTAGCAAACGCTTTCTCCATGTTGGCAGTCATCTTAGAGCTGTCATAGCGTTTTATCTCCTCGTTGGGTTCCAAACTGGTGAAACCAGGCGAATGCAGGCACAGTTTTTGGATCTCCGCGTAGCGGACGTTGTTCCAATCGGGCTGATCAAAGTGCTGTAAACTCTTTAATTGTGTAAGCATCTCCTCGGATGCAGGCGGAATTGCGGGTTCCTTGATTTTGGTATTAACGGCAAGACTGAAAACCGGGTCCGGTTTATCAGCGCCTGGAGTCGGGTCTCCGCGTTCCGACTCCTCGTTATCCTCTTCGAGATAGCCTGGGCTAATATCGCGAACAATATAGTCACCCTCAACCGGTGAGTTGTGCACTTGGTTATTGAAGCTACCGTCAGTAATTTGCTGTTGCAATTTGCTGACCACATTTAGTAGTTGGTTAAACTTACGGTTTTCCTTGGCATGCTTAGCCTTCTTGCGACGGCGGCGCCGTCTTTTACTATTGTCCTCGGACGAAGATGAGCTAGACTCCGAGGAGGAGCTACTATCGGACTCAGAACTCGAAGATTGTGGTCGCTTTCTCTTTTTAGACCGGGTAACATTTTTCTTGACTGGTTCACGGCGTTCACTTCTCAAGTCCTCATCTTCCTCGATCTGCGTGGACACTTGTTCAGCCTCCATCTAAAACACACACGCCTAACGGAAAACTGTTAGAACGTAGGGTAATTTAAAATAGTTCTAAAATTAATTAGGAACTCTCAAACTAGTATGAAAAATCCTACCAAGACCACGATGAAGCTTGAAGGAATCAAAATCTTCTGCTAGGCACTTTATCAAGCAGTAATTATCTTTTCCATCACTTTAACGGATAGTTTCTTCAAAATAAAGCTATCCCGAACGGCAAAACCGTTTAACAAATTGTACAAAGGAATAACTTTCCTCTTTGTGAAAATAAGGTAGGTAGTTCTTTCTACTTACGGAAGAAACGTTGGAAATGTACTTACAGTTTTTCGGCTTGTTCTGTACTTTTTCCGACAACGTTTCGATAAATTTACACAACTAATAAAAAATAAGACGGCCCTTTGAACGTAGGTTGCACAGACAACCGCCTCGGGCGGGAATGAAAACGCCAATGCGCAGAGAATCGAGTCCAAAAGCTCAACTGCCAGGTGGCGCTGGGAAGGGGACGTGACGTCACAAGCAGTGTGAAGTTGCAGCGGGGCGCGTGGACACCGGAAGTACGCAACTAATTCCATAGGAAACGGAAACGCTACTCTCATATTATTTTGTAGGCCTCGAATAACGGTACAGTGCTGCTTAATAGTTCCATCTTATATATTGTAAAAGTTTGAGAAAGGGTTAAAATGTAATAATAATGTAATACTGTTTAAGTTTATGTGCGGCACTTAAAGTGCGCTTCACTCCCCTGTAAGACAGCTCTATATCACGTCACCTGCAATGTAAGCTCTCTTCCGAAATTGCTGCAAAATTCTCAACTGTTGAATTATTCGAGACGCAGTTACGAGCAACGTTGACATCCGCTTGACCTAGTTGGCGAAATGGTCAGTCGTTACCGCTTCACGAGAAGCCTTCCTTCACAGTTAGCGCAAAAAGTATTATGAAAACAAAAAAACTGACTGCTAAGCAGATTTATGCATAAATTAGCAGTTGTCTTTTTTTACCGTTATTACGCATTGAAACTCTTTATTTACTTTTTACTAATATTATGATAACTATCGTAAGCGATTTTCTTTTGCGTGGTGTTTTACCAGAATTATTGACACCTATTCGACACCTATGAAGTTTAATTTTACTTCGAAGTTTCTGCGTAGTCTTAAAAACATACATACATACATATTAACATACGCGAGTGAAACATGAACTTCCATTGCTTACACAGTTAGGTAAAAAATCAAAACGGTGAATCTACTTTTTATTTACCCGTAATTCAGTTTATTCTTTTTGTTTTACGGGTATTTCCCCTGCGACCACGCGCGGCGATGTTGAAAAACAAAATAAAGAAAAGTAGGAACGAATGGAAGGTCCCCTTAAACACATACGGGCAGGATTTTTAAGGGCTACCTATCGGGAGTTAACTCGCGCTGCTAGTATACAAAAATCATACCTTTTTACATAACTTTCATATATTTTGAACGGTTTACATATTTTTGATAATCAATTGGCGAAAACATGTTGTCTCCTGACGCGCTCGATGGATTCTGACGTCAGGATGGTGGGTTCAAACTCGTACTTTTAAACTCGCTATAACTCGGAATATTCAAGGTAACCAGATGAAACCAGTTAGACTAGTTGTTATCAATTTAGCGCTAACTTTTTGGGGAAGTTTTGGGGTAATTTCGGGCAACCCACAGTTTTTAAGTTCTCGAGTATAGCACTTGCGAGAGCTTTCCGCGTTTCAGCGCGAGGTTGCGTTAATTACCGTCCTATGTCGCCGCTTTCAGATAAACCAAATAGGTTTCCGAGAGCGGCTACATAGAAAATATAAGAAAAAATGTAATTTTTTTTTTTCACAATAAACAAAATAAAAAGCATCAGCCTGGCCATCCAGAGGGGTAATGCTGCCAGTATCTTGGGAACTCTCCCCAACGGCAGCGGTCTAGAGAAAATCTTTTATATGTAGATAATATTTATTGTAAATATGAATTTTGTTATTTTACTAGTATATTATAATCAGTACATTTTAAAGGCAAAATTAAATTAATGTATCAATTGTTACCAACCTAACCAAAATAGCGGTGGTAGTCCAAAGGTAAACGCCGGCCTCTCAATCAGGGTGTTGTGGGTTCGAAAACCTACATGTACCAATGAGTTTGTTTTCTAATTTAGGTACATTTGTGAAGTTGCAGTAGCAATACGCTCGCTAACGTTGAAAGAAAATATTGTGAGGAAACCTGAGTGTCTGAGGTGTTTACGTACCTCAGCGCTTAAAATTGCCAATACCCGGTGGGCTTGCGTGGTAATTAAGCCTATACTCTCAGTCTGAGAGAAAGGTTGTGTCCTGCGGTGCTGTGGGACGTATACACGCTCATTTCTGGGTGGTTTGAAAGCCGCGGTTATGTAATTAGTAATTAAAAATAGCATCTATTTTGACTTTTAAGTATATACGTAAATTTAAAAAAATGTTAAGAAATCTTGTTTCGAGTTGAGAAGACTTGTTTAAAAAAATGCGTCAACAATTAGTACCGCCTCTCCGTCTAACAAAACAACCTGTTGACCCGCGGCGCGCACGCACCCCTCTGATCGGCTCCTAATGGTACTAATAGATTCGAGTTCGTGTCGAGATATTTTTGAAAAGTGCGTTTTTTTAAAAACACACTAGCGTATTCGATAGCTATTGTCAGGCACGTTCATTTTGCTATGTCTTTCAAACCACCCAAAATTATTGCAGCATAGTCTACATAAAAATAAAAAATATTACCAACGCAATTACTAATGGTCTTGTATAAAAAGAAAATCTACCTCATGACATTCTTTTTTGAGTACATTCGGCTATCCGCAGACTTTCCACCTCCATTGTACAGATCCTGTTGTTTGACCTCGCTTGGTTCGCGGCATTCTGAACACACGCACCTTGTTGACAAGTATTTGGTTATGAATCTTAATCACCAGCAACAAGCTGAAATTTTACTGTGAAAATGCCAAAATTTCTGTAAAAATAAGTTAACATTTCTGGCTTATACGTGGAAGTATAAGGTACATTGAAGGTAGATGAAAATACTAAATACTACTGAGTTATTCGTTTGTTATCAACAAAACAAGTATTCAAATAGCTCGACGACGTTACATAAACTCACGCCTGTATCCCAGAGGGGTAGACAAAGATCAGAGTTTACTAATTCGACTGTTTTGGTAAAAATCGCTAGCGGGCATTACTTATGTGGTAATTTTTTGTCCGGTCTACAGTCGAGAAACTTTTAATGCGGTTAACCTTGAACCTAATTTAGTTGGGTTTTATTGATTTGAAACTTGTCACCTTTTCAGACTTCCATTTTCGTAAAATTTAATTGTAAAATTTATTAAAATCTATCTAGTTGTTTTGATTTTACTTTAGTCTGTCAGAATCGTGGCTAGTGGCAAACCCTGGCATCCGCCTAGCCCTCCTCCGGGAGCTTGTAAATGCATGTGTAGTGTATGTATTGATTTTAGGCTTCAAATGGAAATCTATAGAAATTTCGAATTTAGATATGGTAGATTCACCACGCATAGCCATCTTTAGAAATAAATAGCGTTGCTGGCTTGTCAAGCATGCATTTTATTCTTATGGTGATTTTTTATATTCCTCAAAAATATTGAATTAATATGAATGAAATGTTGAATAACTGTATATTATTGAATAGTTTTATCATTTACAATTTAATTTTACAATGTAATCGTTCTTTTATATAAAATTACTAATAAATTGTACTGTATTATTGTATTAAAACAGGTGCGATACTGCAAAATTACTTTAGATACTAAATTAATTAAGTAGCTAGTAAACATTTGAAAAGTGCGAAGCGCGTGCGCTCGAATGCCAAGCGAGAGCAAACGGAAATCATCATCATCAACCCATTATGTCCCCACCGAGGGGCACGGGCCTCTTCCCTGACTCCACCATACTCCATACGCCATACTCCACCACGGGGGCCAAGTCCGGATCGGTGGAGGCTTATAGACTAGTGGCTCGTCTACTGTCAGAAGTTGTCAAGCCGCCCTGATGGCCTCTGACTTGGCTTAACGACTGCCATCTATCGACGGCAGCCGGCACCAACAGCTTAACGTGCCTTGCGAACCTCGGAAATAACTTTTTTTCAACTGCCTCCCTCATCCTGTGCATGCCATGAGCCTCAACTGTCAAAACTGTTTTAGTCTTCTTCCTCTTCGGTCCTTTGACTCCTAGGACCTCAAACACAGATTTTTACTTCTGGTGGTTCGCGGCTGCTTCCAATTCAGGCCAGCTAGTGTCCGTCGACTTGGCCTCTTGATCTTTTCGCCCGTCAACTTGGCCTCTTGATCTTTTCGCCCGTCGACTTGGCCTCTTGATCTATTCCAGGCCCTCCATAATAATAATAATAAAATATTCTAAATAAAAGAAGCATAAATATCATGTACAATAGCTTAAATCGAACATTCGTAGAAATAAAATTTTGTGCTTAACAAATAACCCGTAACTTATCAAAAGAATTATTTAAAAGTATGAAAATTTAATTAGGTAATTCGTTTTAATGCTAACAAGAAAATGTTAAGGGTTTAAATATAGACTGCTATTTTTTCTTAAATCCCAGATGTCCACGAAAATATTGGTTCCGTTTTTATTTTGCTTCAACAATGAGCGGCCTATCATCAAGAATAAACAAGCTCTCCACAAACTTTCGTTATTTGTACTTAAAAAACGCGTGATACTTAAAAAAAGTAATATCGTCATCATCATCATCATTATGAGCCATTTCACGCCCACTGCAGGACATAGGCCTCCTTCGTGGTTCTCATAACCATAATGGGTTTTGCCATAATCCAAGCGTGGCGATTATGGCAAAACCTCTCATCGTTATGAAAACCACGACGGAGGCCCGTATCCTGCAGTGGGCGTCAAATGGCTGATGATGATGATAATGATGCCAAAGATCGTGGGTCCGATTCCCACTGAGGGCCTGTACATTTGAACACACGGCCTCAATCTGGATGTATTTCCATGTGTGTGATGTCCTTGCCTGATTACCATAGCACAGGGTATCCTAGTTTGGGTCCAGGACATGTGATTGTATTGTGTGGAAGTCATTATTATTGTCCCAATAGAGTCTTATCATGTAGCAACTATGTAAATATGATTTAAGAAAAGATGATCAGAGTGGAGTTTAGTCGCAGCTTTTTTCTCCATAAGTTTTTTTATTATTATTTATTTATTTAATCAGTTTGCATGCATGACTGTTATACTTATTTGTCACCAAACAGCAATTTGTAGGCGGCTGGCTCTTTTACTTTTTTTTTTTGCATATACCCGAAGGCAGCATTGTATATCGACATCCAACAAACTCAATGTAATTCCTTGACGTTGATATAGATTTCTGATTTCTTTATTGAAGTGAATCAGCGCCATACGTTCCCGTTTATTTCCTGCCTGCGAGCACGAGACCGACGCGGAGAGATTAAATTGTCATGTGTCTGGATTCCGCATGTGTCCGCAGTTGCTAGTTTTGTATCCGAGTTGGGATAGCGTATTCTTTTAAGTGGCCCAGATTGTATCTCACCGCTGGGCAAATACCTAATAATAACATTTAATTTATTTCAAGTAAGTAAGGCCTCCCATTTAGCTCTCCACTCCTGCCTGTCCATGTCCAGCTCCTGCCAACCCGGTACTGTAAAACAATCTGGGAAAAATGTAACTAGCTACTTTGATGGCACGTGAACATGTTGAATAATGTGCAGGCGCCGATTTTTGAGACTCTTTAGTAGACTTGAAGTGTCGTGGTCGCGTGATGGTTAAATTTCTCACCCTTTGCTCAAGATGTTTGCCTGTATATGTCCGGGCCTGTTATGGTTCAACAAATAAATCCCATTAAAAATAAAACAGAATTGACTGACAGACCCATTAAACCTTAGTAAGAGCGTGAACAGAACCAAAGAAAATTCAGTAATTCAGTAATTTATTCATTATTAAAAACGAGGACAGTTACATTCCTTACACCATCGTATTTTGATGCTTATAGTGTATAATATATACATTCAATTGAGCTTTAGTTACAAAAATAGTTTGTAAATAGGGTAAAAGAACTGAATCTTTCTCTGTAAATTAAGTTTTTAATAAGTTCATGATTGCTTTTTCTTTCTATGTAGGTATATTATATTCATTATATCCTCCTCTTACATATAGGTATTGTAACTTATTTATGTAGTAGTATATAACAATTATTTATGTAAGATTTATGTAAGTTTATTACTAAGTTTAAGTATGTACTATTCATATTTGCACCAACTACCCGTCTCCCTTTCTCCTTCGGAAACCTTTCCCTCACATGGTTGTCTGGAAGAAATTGCTGTACTTTTTCATTGTAGCTTTCATATTTTATGTCTCGCTTCTTGTGTGCAATAAAGAATATTCTTATCTTATCTTATGTTTGAAAATATAAGCGGTGGTAGCGCAGTCGTTAAAACACTAGTCTCATATTCAAGAGGTCGTGCGTTCGAACCCCGGCTAAGCCCTCCGATCGTACCAATGACTTTGTCCTCTAAGTTACGCAAAGTTACGCGCGTGAAATTAACGTATGAAGAAAAACATTGTGAGGAAACCTGACGGCCACGGGTATCGTCACGATGTGTTTATTAGCAGTTAGCGAATGGTGTCGCTAACACAAATAACACAAACATAGAAAATGAAAGTAAAACGAGTTATCTGGTTCGCAGTGAAAATCTAAGTTTCATTCTATTTCTGACAGTTACTTCGGTCGAGCATAGATTGATCTTCAATACACCTTCATTTTCTTTCTCCAATGTTACCTTCAGCGTATCAGCACGCCCTATCCTCTAATTAAGAGAGACGCTCTAGAGATCTAATATTGAGCTGAACACAGCGTTCAATACCCAATGATTTAATAAAAAAAATCTGCATTCACAAGTAGCTGCGTCTAGACGCGGCTTATTTGAGTACGGCTCGGCAGGGTTACGTAAGTGCTGTGATTATGTATCGAGACAAAAAGAAAAAAAACCGGCCAATTGCGAGTCGGATTCGACCACCGAGGGTTCCGTATAAATTTGTAGTATTACAAATAGATCAGGCCCCAGGAATCGAGTCTCGCACTTTTTTCCGCGCTTTTCCCGAACTTCAAAGACAATTTTTTATGATTGAATTACAAATGTATAGTTTCAGATTTTTTTTCTGTGTTTGTAGTATAAGACGATATTACTTGCCAAATTTCATAGTCCTAGGTCAACGGAAAGTACCCCATAAATTTTGTTTCCCTTGAGTGTCGAAATATTTTGCGGCATAAACGGCCGTGTCCCCTTTTGACGTTAACTTAGAATTACAAAAGTGAGCGTTAATTATTAGCTCAATCTGCGCCATGTGCTAGGCGGCGCTGGCGCCATCTAGCGGCACGAGTCAAGAGGACCTGAGTCATTACTCAGATGCTACGAGTACTTTGCTCTACAACGATACATAGATGAATTGTACGCGACACGTAGTTACAGAGTTACAGCCCTTCCCGAGGCGACATGTTTTCGTTGCATGCGGTTCTAGCATTGGCCCCCTACTACCGAACTGAGGGAGAATTCACGTCAAAAAAAGCAAAAGAGAAAGGGATAAAGAGAGTGAAGGAGTACAAGGTAATACATATCAGAAGTTCCACCCTAAAGCTCACTACCCAGAACTCATGAATGTATACAATACATATCCCCTTTTCTTTTTACCTGGAACAAAACGACTCTCCGAACGTCGCAAACAAAGCACCAGTAGAGCGTCTAGAGTGGCTGATATTTGTTTCGGCACACAAAGGTGACACGTTCGGGTTCAATTACCGAAGTACTTGCCCCCATTTGAATAACAACGAAGAACCTGACGTCTAATAGAAAACCTTTTTTTACGGACTAAAAAAAAGAGGAGGTTATTGTTTGTACATTTTTTATGTATTCCTTACCACGTTGTCGGTTTTCATTCAGACGGTTATTTTTGTTAAAAAAGCTGTAGTTTAATAAAAACCAGCCAAGTGCAAGTCGGACTCGCGCACGAAGGGTTCCGTACCATCATCTATACAAAATTTGAATATTTCAAGGGTCTACCTGTTGCCGTCATTAATATCGAGCAAAACACGGCAAAAATCACGTTTGTTGTATGAGAGCGCCCCTTAAATATTTATTTTATTCTGTTCTTTGTATTTTTTGTTATAGCGGCAACAGAAATACATCATCTGTGTGTGATCAACTGTCTAACTATCATGGTTCGTGAGATACAGCCTGGTTACGGACGGACGGACGAACGGACGGACTGAAGAACAGACGGACAGCGGAGTCTTAGTAATAGGGTCCTTTGATTCAATTCAATTCAAATATTTGTATTCATTGGAAAAACAGAATGTTTACTTAATGAACGTCAAAGTTGTTAGTTTCACAATTAATGGATTATGTGGAGAAGAAGATAACAAAGAAACTCCACATTTATTCTTTTCAAAACACGTTTTAACTTAATTAACAGAGTTTTCAACTTAAAATATTAGTCATGAATGTGTTGAACACTAGTCACAATCGTCCTTTAAATAATATTAATCTACTGTTTAATGCCAAACATCTTTGTCTTCTAAATAATCCTTGATGTTATAGTAAGCCTTTTTGCACAGAATGTGCTTAACACATTTTTTAAATCGCGTTGGAGGTAACTCTAATATATCTTGAGGAATTTTGTTGTAGAACCTTATACAGTACCCCATAAAGGATGTGTTAACTTTTGCAAGTCTAAATGACAATTTATGTTTATTTCTAGTGTTAACATTATGGTGGCCACCAACATTTTCGAAGTCTTTGATATTTTTTCTAACGTACATAATATTTTATTTGGGTACGGAACCCTAAAATAACGATTTCAATTAAAATAAGAGGAGTTCGATAATTTTCTCATAGATTTCATCAACATTTCGGGACCCAATTTATGTGGGACCACCCTTGCAGTACCTTGTTTTTTAAAAAAGGATTAATAAAATCGGACAATGGTAAAAAAGTATTTATCGCTTCCTCTTTTAATTAAAGTCGGTTAAAACGCATTTTTCACCGACTGTCACTGTAAAATCAACCTTCAACTTAATTGGAGCTTCAACGTTAAGTATTCTACAACTCCTGTGTACAGTTGACAAATAAACTTTTACATTTTCACTGCAAATTCGCTCTTAGCGAAATTAATTAATTCCCAGTACAAATTCAAATAAGTTCTAATATTAAATTAATGTTTCAAGTTTTGTTACTTCTTTTCAACAGCCTATGCACGCCCATTTCTGGGTGGTTTAAAAACCGTGGTTATGTAATTAATAATTAAAAATGGCATCTATTCAGACTATTACTTTCAAGGATAGACATAAATAAAAATAAAAAAATGTTGAGAGATCCTATTTCGAGTTGAGAAATCTTGTTTAAAAAATGCGCCAACAATTAGTACCGGCTCTCCGTCTAATAAAACAATGACCCGCGGACCCGAGATTCGAGTTTGTGTCGAGATATCTTAGAAAGGGGTGTTTTAAAAAAAAAAACAAATTATCGTATTCGATTGGTATTGTCAGGCACGTACATTTTGCTATGTCTTTCAAAGCACTCCAAATTATTGCAGTTACGTGCCTCTGAACGGCTCACGCCTTCTCTGACGGAGAAGGTGGCCTTTATTACTATTCGTGCTCCCGCAATTTCAAGTGCTGAGTTATGTGAACACTGAACACCTCAGGCACTCAGGTTTCCTTACCATGTTTTCCTTCACCGTTAGTGGTATTGCGACTACAACTTCATAAATGTATGAGTTAGAACACAAAGTCATTGGTACATGCCGGGATTCGAACCCACGACCTCCCGAATGTGAAGCAGGCGTTCTACCGCTGCATTATATTAAGTTGTTTTTTTATGTACTTAGATAAATTGCGACAAAATTTATCTATTTGCTAAACTTTTTTTTAATGTCACCTACATACGTCCCACTGCAGGGCACAGGCCTTCTCTCAGGAGTACGCGCTTAATCACCAAGCGTGCCCACCGCGGATTGGCAATTTCGAGCGCTGAAGTATGCGAAAACTTGAGACACTCAGGTTTCCTCACGATGTCTTCGATATTAAGTTTTATTAGTTTGTTATCATTATTAAATGATGGGTGATGTACAGTCGACTGCGCGTGGAATATAATAACAATCGCCTGCCCAAACATGTTTTAGGACAATGTCCGACATCTCGAGCAGAGAACCCGGAACAAAGCAAGCGTATTATCCTTATATAAGTAACTCGAGTTCGTATTTTGTCCTCCAGGGCTTAGACCATGTATTATTGCTGTTATCATTGTACTGTCAGTATCTTTGTATACGGACTGAATTAATGTTTTTGTTACAGGAAACTCTGAAAGGCGATCTCATATCAGTAGGTGGGAGTACAACAAAGTTACAATGTATATATTCGTGGAACTAAATCAAGCGACTGATAGATAGATAGAAGAATAGAAATATTTATTTTGTACTGTTATAAGAATAAAACTAATCATCTAAACATTTAAAAACTAAGAATTGGCCAGTGATAGTCAAAATCATAGACGTCTAACTAGCTTTAAAAATGACCCCACGTTCATTTGTGGGAAGCCGGTGGGCTTGTCAATTGTGTTACCAATCGGAATGAGTTCAGCATTACCTGACAAAATATCTATGCACCTGCCACTGTGGCTATGCACCTGTCAGATCGCCATCTTAATAATAATAATAATATATATTATAATATTTGGCACAAAAACAATTATATTTTGAACTTACATGCTACAGGTTGAAAGCATACAATAGGCAACGAATCTTGCGAGGTACCTTGTCGACGTGTTATGTTATGTTATGAAGTCAATTGTTTGACGTTTTTGTATACAACCAATCATAACTTAAGCTGTCACTTACTATCACCCAATCAACATTCACATCGTCACGCATGGCGCAGAGAATGAACCAATCACAGAGTGATTCATCTTGCGCTCATTTCATTGGTACAGACTAATCGAGAGGACAGGGGCCGTTTTTGAGAGTGAATTTTGTAGGAAGCAATACTTCTATGGTTTTTTTTTTAAATTCATGAACGCCCATTTTATTATTATTTAAATCCATTATAGTATTTTCTGAGGTTAACACGAGCACTAGAGATAACAAAACTGATTTTTAACGGATGTTTACTCGTTTAATTTTCCATTTTACAATTTTCCGACGTTTCGGCGCTCTTGCAAGTGCCGTGGTCTCGGTAGACTGAGGTGACAGGCGTCTTTTTGAAAGTATTAACTGTTAGTTTACTACCCTTGGCAGAAATTATTAAGTTACGTTCTAAAAATACTTTGGTAAATTTTTAAATTGAAATCGACACTACAATAATTTTATTAAAACTCAAAAATACTGATTACTAGTTATAGAAGTTAAAATTCAATCCAAAAAACAATTATTATTATATCTATACGAGTATAAAGCTAAAATTTTATATAAACTCAAAACTATTGATTATTAGGTTATTGAAATTAAAATTAAATCTACAGTTACACTTCTAGCAAGGAGGTCTCATGTACGCACTATTTCCATGCTGTAGCTATGTTCCAAACACGATCTCTATTGAAATTTGGATGTGGGCGGATCTCTATTGCTTCGCGTATCACATTCTAGGAAAGAAACGGTCCTCTCGGGCCAGACCTTGAACTTTGTCAAAATGAATGAAGTGGTTGGTACCGCTGAGTGTATGTTGACTGACTGCAGATCTACCAGAGCGCTTATGTTTCACGTCCGCGATATGTTCCTTCACTAAATGCATTAGTTTATTTGTATTTTCCATTTACGTGGAAAACTGAAATAAAAAATGATTAACAACCCGACTGCTGAATTGCATTGCATTGCATTATATTTGTATTGTAGTGTTGTATTATATTTGTCTGTCTAGATGGTTTGTTCCTTGAGTCAGTCAGTGCTGTTGGTATCAAACCTGCAGCAAATACATAGCCTGAGGCCGTTTTACCGCCGCATGGGAAAAGCCCCTTTGTACATAACCCCTGTGTCCCTTTCTGTCCGTTTTGATTTCAAGCGTGTTAACCGCTAGACCAACGATGCAATCAGAATGGTTGCCATCTTCGCAGTTGGGGTCTTTATCCGTTGCTGGAGGGTAATTTGTTAATGTTTACAAACCCTAGGAACACGATGGCCAATTACCCCCCCAGTGATGTGTTTTTAATTGCCAGTCGGATAAAAATATGGTTTGGCTTTCGTCATCATGACAATGGACTTATTCAGAGTAGGCCCCTAGAAGCTAAGCCCCGTAAATTGACCGGGACAAGCGGCTTGTGTTGCAATTTGCTCCTACAATAGAAAATTGGAGCTCCTTTCGACAACAGCTTCTGTAAAACTGACACTTTCGTGAGTGCTGTACGTTTTTAGAGCTTAACTCGCAATTATCGTGAACCGTTTTAGTTTAATATTGTTTATTTATTTATTTTTTATTCGAACTAGCCAATTTTAAAATTATTAGTTTTTGTGTAGATTAACAGATCGATTTGGCCCCGATTTTCTGTGTAAATTATTAGTATATTATATTTTTGGACCCCCATGGTCCGAGTGTCTCGACACCAAACGGCACAAATACGTGACTCTGTGCTAGAGTCCCGTACTTGCCTTCTGCACTTGATGCCGCAGCGCCGGCTCTTGAGGAGGTGGGCTGGATGTGGGACGGCGCTAAAGTGTCCGCGCTTGTTGAGTCCCACGCCAGGGTGTTATTAATTATTTACTTTTTAAATTCATAGTTTTTTATTTTTTATATTGTGATAACACATCATGTTTTATATATGATAAATTAATTTCCCCTGAGTAAAATAATAAATAGATAGATAACACTTTATTTCATATAATAAAGGAAATTACACAAATCCAAAAATCCAAATATTGTCACAAACTTGAGCTCTACGAGTAGGTATGCACACTTATGTATAACCTAAGGGCAAGCAAGCGTAAACACGTAAAAAATGAGCTTTTTCGTCTAATTCAGCACTGTTGTAACAATTCTATTTAATATTATAAATGTGAAAGTTCGTGAAGATGTTTGGATGTTTGTTATTCAATCACGCAATAATTTCATATGAAGTTAGTTTGAGTCCCGGAAATTACTCACTCCATGCGGACGAAGTCGCGGCCAAAAGCTAGTATCTTAATAAGCCTAAGTGCCAATAAACGGTGCTAATAAACGTTTTTTTTACATATTTTTTTCTATATCGTGTCTTAGAGCCATCGCTCATGGCGACTTTTTATGCGCTTCTAAGCTCATTTTGTGACACTTTTGAGAAGCGATGCAAATGCCCTGCAGCGTAGCATAATTAAGCGCCGTGTCGCGTTTCGCGCATAGCGTTTATAAGAGTGGCCGTGGGGGATGGTGCAATGTTGAATATCACGTACACGACATTTTCCGTACCCGAAAGGTGCCAAACGGAACCCTATCACAAAGACTTCACTGTCCGTCTGTTTGTCTGTCTGTCATCGGGCTGTATCTCATGAACCGTGCCAGCTAGACAGTTGAAATTTTCACAGATGATGTATTTCTGTTGCCGATATAACAAAAAATACTAAAAACAGAATAAAATTAATATTTAAGGGGGGCGTCCCATACAACATATTTAATTTTTTTGCCGTTTTTGCTCGATATTAATAACGGCAACAGGTAAACGCTTGAAATATTCACAGAATATTCTTAATATAATTTAATATTCTGTGAATATATTCGTTTCAAAAATTATTAATAAATTAAAATAAAATTAATATTTAAGGGGTCTCCCTTACAACAAATGTAATTTTTTGCCGTTTTTTCTCGATGTTTGTGTCTAATGTTATATAGATAATGGTACGGAACTCTTCTTGCACGAGTCCGACTCGCACTTGGCCGTTTTTTAATCTCAAGTCATTGAGTCTTGGAAAGAACTATATTCTTTCCAAAAATCAATTTAAAGAGACGATTGATTTCAATCAAGTTATGATTCATTTTATTACACTTCATTTCATTTTCCATAATTCGTTCGCAATACAATTCTTATTTTATGCATTCAAGGTGCATCATTTACTCCTCACCGACTATAGCCACATTTGTACGATACGAAATGGGCAAATCCTAGTCACAAATTAGGCCAATAGCTAGAGGTATTGACGTCACACGCAAAAATAACCACCAACAAATTTCACCTCCGTGACCGGGTCCAATATTGCTCCAGCCTAAACTAGGGGCTTGCCATGGCTATCTCACACGTCTAAACAAGCATTAGGCATTTATTAGAAAAAAACAAAGTGGTAGAAATATAGCATAAGAGCCAGTAAAGATCTCACTCTTACTATACTTCTATCACTCTTATTCTGAAAGTAATAAAACCAGGGTTACATACAAACTTGTAAATATATAAATAGTTTTTTGTGCTCTATCTACAAATTGTCGATTTTTGATTTTTTCCTTTGCCATATTTTTTTGTTTTGCGCCGTAAAACATTGCTTCCTATCAAATTGTATGATTCTAATTCTAAGTGTCAAAATATGCGGCATAAACGGCCATGTCTTTGGATTGGGTTGACTTAGGATGGACGAACGAATGGACAGACAGACAAGCAACGAAATGGTCCTTGTGGAAGAAGTAATATCATCATCAACGTACATCACGTTGTCTTAGAACTTATAAATGGGTACTTTTTGCTAGGTGCGTACTTCAATTTTTAGCAACTTTTTTTTGCATATTTGTCATGTTCTTTTCTGGTTATCACATCCCAGGGTATCCTAATTTGTTACTAGCAGAACCGGGACCCAGTCCACACATGTTATGTTAGCCCTGTAGAATATGTGATTGTGTTGTGTATAGGCTATTTTACTTTATTTTTATAAAATTTATTAATTTTTATTAATATTTAATATTATTCGACATTCATTTCCTCGCAATTCTGTCAGACAAGTCCATGGGCCGGTTCCTGAATTGAGAATTTCACTAAGTAAATACTTAAGTAACGTTCTATCACGCTTTTCTCTAAGAAATTCGAAGAGACAGCACTACAGTTAACTATTTACTTAGCGAAATTCTCAATTCAGAAACTGGCCCCATCTCTACTCCAATTGAACTGGTATGCGGAGCTTACGCATACCAGAGAGATTCGTTGGACTCACGAAATTCGTTGGACTCACCTCATGAAATTCGTTGGACTTATCTGGAGTAATACTTGTAATTTTTAGTGTTTCTGAAACTTACAAACATAAACTCGCAGCGGTAACTCGAAGGAGTAGGAAGAGACCAGGTTTTGCCACTTGCCACGATCTTGACAAGCCTTTTTCGCTCCATCAGCAGCAAACTTTGAGTTCGAAAATAACTTTGGTCCTTTCTAACACAGTAAAAATATAAAAACTCATAGCCAACTCATGGTAACGGCATTAACTCAGCCATCCCTGGTTGTCAATATGCCGGTGCCTCACTGATTGGTTTACACGGCAATGTTTGCACAGCTCGAATGGGGAACAAATAACTATCGCATCATAGCCGCAAGGGGGAGAGCAGTAAACCAAAATTGGCCCAATGTACTTACCCAATTTGCTTACGGATATTGGTCTGGAGTTCGCGGGATTTAATACAAGAATTTCCGAAGAAATGATACCTCCTTTTTGTGACTCTTATGGATGTTTTGTAATGGTTGCGTTACTGATTGTATCGAGAGAAAAACAGAGAAGTGCTCATGAATGGCCTCATGATACAAGTGAACTTAATAATTTTCAAATTTTTAAATTGTATATATATATAAATAAATTTAGAGGACGAATGCGGTCGAGTATACCCAATTCAGCGTCCTTGACCAGAGGGTGGCGGGTTGTTTTGTTTTTTGTGGTGATAGAACGCAAAGTCCGCCTAAAAGTTCTTAGGAAAAAACATATTGGACATCGTTCACAAATCACCCACAATACTTGTATCGGCAATGAAATTAAGGTGAGGTAAGCGAAACTGTTACAACACTAGTTACCTTCGTCCATGGTCTCTGGCTACGCTTCTGGGATACAGGCGTGAGTTTATGTATTTTAAATTTATTAATTTCAACAGTTCAGCCAACTGCAAGATTTCACTACAAAGAGCAATCGCCATTCATGAGCCATTGAACAATTTATCCTGTCATTATTTTGCAGAAATGAAATGAATGAAATCAAAGAGTTGATTGAGTGGCCAAAGAAATAATACGAATTTCATTAACATGTTTTCTCAGAATATAATGAAAATATTTGTGAAATTATTATATTTTTAACATAGCTAGACTAAGTCTATATAGTAAAATATTTCAAATCGTGATATATAGTAAAATATTTCAAAGTAAACAATATGATTCAATGGAAGATGTTCGCTTCGACGTTACTCGTATTTTATAAACTGACACAAACGGATTCATACAAAAATATACTCTACGTACAAAAGTGAGCTCATTTTTAATATCACATCGTTTATCACAATTTATATCACATTGTATGCACATATTAGAGAAATAACCATAACTTATCTTTTATGTTATTATGATCTATCTTTGATTTTCATCAACTACTTCAGAGTTTTGAGCGTCACTTTCGTTTAGAATATCATTAAAAATGGTTTCTTCGTCATCTTTCGCAACTTCGGTACTTTGCCCTAACATTTCGTCGAGTATTTCATCATCTTGAGACGTGATTTCTTCAATATTATCATGATCTGCATTATTTTCTACGCCATTTTCAATTATAGTTTCTTCAGATCCTTCTTGAAGCTCACTTAATTCGCTTTCCGAAGTTATATCTGGATCACTTGTTACATTTTCTGTGGGCACTTTCGTTGTTTCGATACTATCTAAGTGATCGTTGTCTTCTTTGTTAACTTCAAAAGTGTCCAAAACATTCTCAGATGGGCCTGTTGTTGCTTGATTATGGTCAGTATCAATATTTTCTGTCTTATCTTCACTTCCATTTTCTTCAAGTATAGAGGGTTTTGTGATTTTATCGGCATCCACTTTATTAGTAATATTTTCGCTGCCTGAATCTGAAGGGGCATTTACTTTATTATCTTCGTTATTAAGTTTAGTATCTTCTAGCTTAGTACCATTGGAAAAGGCATCTCCCTTTCTCATTTCTTCTTGTAGCTTCTGTCCTTTTTCCGCACTGGCACTATTCAGTACGATGTCATCAAGGACCTTAGGGCCGAAATTTGTTTCCAGTGGAAACTTATCTCTGAAAAATCGCTTTATTATGAGAACCGAAAGTTTGTTTTTTTAATAATTTCGTTTTTAATACCAGGGCGATCTTTCGATAACATTTTGAAGGACTCTAATCTTATTAGAATATTATAATTCCCTTGTTTCTCAAATAGCCTCAATTGAACGGTAACAACTGACCCTAACATTGTCTCACCGAAGCTACAATGTTCTTTATATCTTGCAAAGATGTTACAGAAAGATCGCCCAAGCCTGAGATGTAACACTTACCTGTGGTTGCTCTCAAACTTGCTGGGCACCATGAAGCAATTGGACTCGTGGTAGATGACTCGCCGCTTGCTAACCCAGGGCCACTGCAGGCTCCAGTATGAGCTCTGTGAATGTTAAAATATTTAACTAAAAAAATCATAGAGATCAATCAATATTGTATCTTTGTAAACATTTTATGTTTGTTTTTTCCCAGTGTACAGTAAAGAATATTCTTATCTTATACATACATAAACTCACGCCTATCTCCCAGAGGGGTAGGCAGAGACCAGGGAACCTGAGTGCAAAGATCATTTTTGCTTCCTCAACATTCATTAGTGCACGCACGCTGGTTTCGGGTACTTTTTATCTTATCTTAACATTTATAATCTCTGTCTCACATCATCATCATCAACCCATTATGTCCCCACCGAGGGGCACGGGTCTCTTCCCTGAGGAAGGTATATCTCACATATTTTAAGTTATTTATCGTATTATTATTTAAAATTATATTTATCTGTGACTCGAAAAAAATACCAGCAGGCGCACTTAGGGTTCAGTGCTACCACAAATGTCACGTAACGTAAAGGTGCTTTCAAACGGCGCGACAACACGCGAGTCGAGCGAGGCTCGGCGCGTGATTCGCGCGCCACGCGAAGTTTAACAGCCTGCGCTCGGCACCACTCAGTACGGCTCGGCAAATTTCGTGTATCGCTTGTCGGTTTAATATCTACATGTCGCGCTGAGTAGGCTTGAGTTCGATTTAGCCAAGCCGCATCTATCGGATCGCCGCATCGGCTGTGCGGCGCCGGATTAAGAATAGCGTCACTCCATTTCCTTCCATGGATGTCGTAGAAGGCGACTAAGGAAATACATTACCAGGAGACGGGCAGCAGCGTCTTCCTGAGATCCCAACCGCATACTGCGATCGCCAACCCGCCTGCCAAGCGTGGTGATTATGGCAAAACCCTTCATGGTTAGGAAAACCATGAGGGAGGCCTATGTCCTACAGTGGGCGTCAAATGGCTGATGATGAGCCGCATCTACACGGGCGGCGCGGCTCGCGTGGGATCGTGCTACCTGGCGCCGTTTAACCGCACCTTAACAAAACGTATTTAGCACAATTTGGTTATTTTCCTTCATTCAGTCTTCACAGTTCGTAATAGATAGAAGGTGATTTATGGCGTACTAACAAAATATATCTTTAAGGTTTGAAGATTTTAAGCGGAATGTTTTAAACAATAAACATTCAAACAGAGTATTCCCTAATGTCTCAGACATTTCTCAGTTAGAAATGTCAATCTTGCACTCGCTTCCCGGTATGTGCATCGCTGGTGGAATCTAGCTAACTCCTAACCTAGCGCATTTACTCTAGAGCGATTCTCGGGAGAGAACGTTGTTGTTTTACCATCTTCCAAATTCCCGGAAAGCCATCAGGCAAACATGTTTGTGCGCTCAAAGCTGTTTATGAAGGCATATACTCGTACGTGGTTTCAATATAAACCATTTGTGTGAAAACTTATTAAGTCAGAAGTAAAATACCGGCCAAGTGCGAGTCGAATTCGTGCACCGCGGGTTCCGCACCGTCATAAATATAATATAATGTGAATCCATTCCAATCCACAAGCCTATGTTGGTCCACTGCTGGAAATAGGCTACGTCTAAGGTACCCCACTTCTTTCTGTTCTAGGGCATCCAGTTCATCTAGATTACCATAAAATATTATGTATTTAGAAAAAAATATGTTTGTTACAGGAGGCCAACGCACACTGGCTGGTTTTTATTTTACAAAAGTTACGGAACATTTATTTCCGGTTGTAAATTGTTCGATATTGTGTTAATTTGTTCCAATAAACTTCTTAAGTTCAAAATCTTTCGACCTTTTTCCGTTGCTAATTGGTGCTAAAGCGGAACTGCACACGGCATGGTGCCATATGGGAAAAAAATTACTTCTGAGAATTTCAAGATGGATGTCGGATGGATGGATGAGGCCGAGTTAGTGACGAGTGGAAATAACAAATTTTATATAGAAATATTTTGTGCTGAAAATCGATTCCCCCGGCGCAAAAGCTTCACGGGACAAAGTCTCGAGATCGAAGGCCAGGTTCTGTGGCCAAACTCACGAAGCGGGCATAAGTAACCTCACCGTGGTGAGGAGGGCCGAGCTCCGTTCAGGCCGAGACCGAAGGCCTAGACCATAGAGATTCCCATACGGAAGGCCAAATTATAAGTAGTTTTTGAGAGGCCGACGATATCCGAATATTTTTATAAGTCAAATTCAATTTTTGTTTGTATTATTTTGCCGATCGCGGTTAAGTAATTTGTTATTATTAAAAAAAACATCTATTTAGACTATTAATTTTATGTATAGACGGGAAATTAAAAAGATACATAATCGTGTTCCGGAAAATTCGCGAAGTCTATCAGAACACAGATCTGGCTGGTTACTAATGTTTAACTATCACAGATTGAAGTTTGCGTCGAGATATTTTTGTGAAATGCAAATGAAGAAAATTAAACAAAGAAAAAACAAACTAGCGTATTCGATAGCCATTCTTAACTCACGTTCATTTTGCTATGGCTCTCAAGCCACTCAAAATTCATGGTGTTTCAAGTATAAAGCAAATCCACCAGTCGCAACTGGTGGGGATTTCCAGCACGGTTGCTTACCACTTTGGCGTGCACTTGTCTCTTCTTAGCTTTTTCTTCTTCCTTCCGCCTCTCTTCATCACTGTCATAGCCAGATTCCTGATGGAAATAAAAAATACACTTCACATTATGAATAATTTCCGGGATGAAAAGTATTCTATGTCCTTCCAATCCATACCAAATTTCATCTAAATCCCTTCAGCCGTTATTGCGTGATTGAGTAACAAACATCCAAACATCTTCACAAACTTTCACATTTGTAGGTAATATTAGTAGGATACCATATTGTTCGGTAGTTAGAACTGAGAGGTCAGCACTTCGCCACATAGTTGGACTGTGTATGATGGAACTTTAATTTTAACATATGAAAATAAATTCTCGTGTAAAGGTCACTCGCAAACAGTTGTTAATTTTTTTATTATTTACAAACGACAATAGAAATGATTTTATTGTGAATCCATCAAGTTGCATGATAATTGCTCATACAACGTGATGGATTCTTGTAATAATACTAATGTTTAATTCCCTACTAGCACTAAGCTTTAATGTTGCAGAAGAGCTGCATAGCGAGCTGTTATACAGCTATGTAACAGAAAGTTAATATGGCAATACAACTGCAGGAGCATTTAAGCAGCTTATGTATGTATTTACTTCAAGCCCGTGCGCGTTTAGAGCCCATAAGGTGCCTCTTTCAGGCCTTAACGAAGAGTTAGTTTCTTGCTGTGAGCTAGTTATACATTTGACGGGTCTAATCGCGATTACTTATTAGTTAACCTTAATAACATTAAAGTAATTAATTCATGTATCAACAAAGACAAGTCAATATGTCTTGTCTTTCCTGTGGGCTAGGCCGACTAAGCTGTCAGGATAGTATAGGTTCTAGGCAAGCCTAATCCATTTAAAAAAATAATATCCCAGACACTGCAGCATCCGAGTGGTCCCTTCACCCACTTATTGTGAGGTGGACGGACACTGGACGCTGTATAAATCATCTCATTTCAGAGTTCCTTTTTTTATGTATGAATATCCCGAGTCATACTACTAAATAATACTACTTCGTACTCGTTGGGTATTCATTCTAAAAAACTCTAGGCACTCAAAATCTGGAGCGATGTTAATTTTTTCTATTTCCTTGCTAGTAGCCTACAATTTTAACAAAGGTGACAATAGCAAAGAGATTCAATCAATGACATTTGACTATGAGATAATAAAAAAATGAGAATCAATCACCTTTGCCAGCATCACGGACCCCATTCTTGAACTAAAACTTTTGTAAGCACTACACATTATTGGCCAAGTAACTGGCGAGCTGGGAACACGGTAGGTGGACCAGGGCATTAAGTAACTAAGTAAGTAATTCACAGAATAGCAGCCGAGTACAGGATGACGGTCAGTGGGCAGACCAGCAGGCCAATGGTCGGACGATGTCGTTGAGTCGGCGGAGGGTGCGTGGATGCGGATGGCAAGCGACCGTGACAGATGGCCTTTGGGGGAAAAGGCCTACACTTAGCAGTGGGCAGCGTTGGGCTGATCACGAAGTAAGTAAGTGATTCCTGAATTAAGTTAATAATGACCCTGTTTTTTTATTACTTCGCTAACTCGTATGTGATCGAAACTCACAGGCAGAACACGATGACACTTCTCATCAAAAGTTCTATATTGTTTTAAACATCGCTGAACAAACCAAATCCTATTTACTCACGATAAGCTGGGAATTCTGAAATGCTGAAAAAGAGAAATTCCATCTCGGATAGTCTTACAAATCAGTGTTGAAAATTGTTTCAAGTCTCATCCCGCTGATTCCTGGCATAAGAATTCTAGGCGGGTGTCGACTAGAGTCGACAGCTGGGGCCTCTTTCATAGAACTACAACTCATGGTTTACTTTGACAATTCGATTTTCATTGCAAAGTCGATCAACTCACAAATTAACAACTAGGAACACTGCTACGCAATGTACATCGCATTGACATAATTAACTACGAGTTGTAAGAAGTTTTATTGAATTGAAAAATGCTTTATTGCACAAAAAGGTTATATTGTTTACTACGGTCGGTCAGCTGACAGCTGTAAACAGTATATTTACAGATTGTTAGTGTAGAGACGAGGGGTAAGCTACTTACAAGAGGATCTTCCCAGCAGTGGTAACTGTCTTCTTCGTCCTCAGGCCTGTAACAAAACAAACAAACCGTGATGGTCATTTGAACAACAAATTTGAGGATTCTGTTGAAGACTATTAGATAGATACAGGTTGTCTGGAAGAGACCACTTTTAGTGATAAAGCCGCCGTCTGTACTCTTAGGTTAAGAAATATCTGTGCAATTTCCTTTTTTATGTAATGTAATTTTGATGTGTATTTTTCCGGGACAAATAGCCTATGTGCTAATCCAGTCTATAATCTATCATCATCACCATCATCAGCCATTTGACGCCCACTGCAGGACATAAGCCTCATTCATGGTTTTCAAAACCATGAAGGGTTTTGCCATAATCGCCACGCTTGGCAGTCGGATTGACGATCGCAGTATGCAGTTGGATTCTTAGGAAGACGCTGCTGCCCGTCTCCTGGTATTTGATTTCCTTAGTTGCCTTCTACGACATCCACGGAAGGAAATGGAGTGACGCTATACTAAATCCGGTGCCACACGTAATCTATCTCTGTGCAAAATTTTATCCGGATCCGTTTAGCCGTTTTGGCGTGAAAGAGTAACAAACATCCATCCATACATACAAACTTTCGCGTTTATAATATTAGTGAGGATAAAGGGTTCTCTATCTATCTTTCTCTATCAACAGATAGATGACAGATAGGTGACAAAGACAATAGTAATAACGTGGGGCATTACTTCATTCCTATCTTTGATTGACCTGATTATTTACAATATTTATTTTTCCCAGCACTAATGCGTAAGGCCCGGTATAAATTTAACTGCACGCAACTTCAAATAACTAATTCACGGAGATTACCTTGACTTTAATTTTAATAAAACTATTATAGATTGTATTAGTGAAAACCCTGCTTTACAAAAAGAACGGAATAACCTGACGGTGATCCGGAAAGTGCGCGTCGGGCCAGCTGGTGAAACCCCCTTGAAAGGAGGGGGTTTCACCAGCTTTTCAAAACTAACAATTTCATTGAAGTAACTTTCAGTGGAATTTGTACGACAGTTTTCCTTCCATAAGTCGGTCGCCTATTACTCTTTAACTTTTCATTATTTACTAGTTTTTGCCCGCGACTTCATCTGCATGGAATGAGTAATTTGGCTTCTGTGTCCTTCCCCTGAACACGAACTATCTTCATACCACTTTTTTTTATTTCCGCGATAATAAGTACCCTATGTCCATTGCAAAATGGTTTTTCTAAACATACAATATTTTTAACGACACTCTACTCTATGGCGTAGGCGAGATAAAAAAAAAATAACCCAAATTTAGATATAGGGGAGGAACCATTAATTTATTGTACCATTTTGTGATTAATACCTATGCCAAATTTCAGCTTTCTAGTACTAATCGTCTGAGTTGGCCGGCTGACAGACAGACAGACAGACGGACATGGTGAAACTATAAGGTTTCCTTGTCAACTATGGAACCCTAAAAATATAAATTTTGTCGATTTATAAAGGTTTTCAATACCCAGGTAAATGCTTCTTACTGGTATCATTTTTTTATTCTTACTGTGATAATCCGATCAAGTGCATTCATTGAGTCTCTAGGGAATATGACTTGTTAAGAATATTGACATGAATTTTCGCAGAAATCTTAAATTTCTTGCAAAGTCCTTATTCTTTATAATAATACTAACATAACGCAACACAACGCTTGTCCTGGTCCCAAACTAGGATACCCTGTGCTATGGTAACCAGGCAAGGACATCACAAACATGGAAATTTATACACCCAGACTGAGGCCATTTGTACAAATATACGTTGGCCCCCAGTGGGAATCGAGCCCACGACTTCCGGCATGGTAATCAAACGTGATACCGCTAGCGGAAAAGACTAGACCAACGAGGCAGTCCTTTTCAGTTTAATTTCGTTCATTAATACTACCAGCTTATACTATGCCACGGGCTACCGTGGCTCGATCACGGCTAAATTACGAAAGTTTGTTATGAGAGCGCAAGCTAGCGGTCGGAAACAAAAAGAACCCACCCGCCAGCCAATTTGCTTAGACAAGAACAACAGTACCCCATTTCCTAAATCTACAATTCATAGTTTATTAAGACAATTCGATGTACATTGCGTAGTCAAGTCTTCCTCATTAATCTGTGGGTTAATCAACTTTGCGATATACATCAAATTGTCATAGTAAACCATGTTAGTAAACCAATGGTTGTTCTATGAAATAGGGCCCAGAGCTGTAGACTCGACAGGCTCGTTCTACTAATTCGGCTTATTAACTCCTGAACTGCCCTCGCGGAACGCAACGTATAGGCGGCCCATACAAAGTTGGACACAGATCTGTGTCGCGGCAGACGAGTGGTTAATTCGCTGTACTCCACAAATATCATCATCGTCAGCCGTTTGGCGCTCACTGCAGGACATAGGCCTCCCTCATGGTTTTCCTAACCATAAGGGGTTTTGCCACGCCTGGCAGACGGGTTGGCGATCGCAGTATGCGGTTGGAATCTCAGGAAGACGCTGCTGCCCGTCTCCTGGTAATGTATTTCCTTAGTCGCCTTCTACGACATCCACGGAAGGAAGTGGAGTAACGCTAGTCTTAATCCGGCGCCATACAGACGGCTGATATACTGAGACACAAGTAAAAAAAATTGTATAATTCACAATTTTTTAGATACTCAGGTTTCTGGTACAGCTGATGCTCGTGCTGCTCGCGGACGGCCCGTACGTGCTCAACATATTGACCAATTGATACTGCCCGCTTGCAAAACTACTCTCATGCAAAAAAGAGTCCTCTACATGGGACCACTCATCATCTATAATAAAGTTCCACAGAAAATAAAGGAATGTAAACTTGAAATTTTTAAGTCTAAACTACAGCTTCTATTATGTGAAAAGTGTTACTATTCGGTGCAGTAATTCTTGTCGGACTCTTCTTTAAAAAAATGTAACTCTTTATTTGACATAGTACTTATTGCATGTTAAACTGTACCTACGTAATGAAAATTTTTGTATGCTTTTTAGCAGAATGTAGAGTACATAAATGTGTTTAACAACTTATATATCCACCTACATTCCACGATTCAACGATTTTGTATTTGTATTTGTTTCCTCACGATGTTTTTCTTCACAGTTAGCTATGTCCCTATAAGTTTCACAAAGCACGAACGCTGTTCATCCCAAAGATCACTGGCGAAAACTTTCAGGCAAACTAAAGCGAGGTTTCTTTAACGAAGGCCTTTCGGATGTCGTTACTTGTATACATAAGCAGCCTATACCTATACGTCCCACTGTAGGGCACAGGCCTTCTCTCAGGGAGAGAGTATGGGCTTAATCACCACGCGTGCCCACCGCGGATTGGCGATTTCAAGCACTGAGGTATGTGAATAGCTCAGATACTCAGGTTTCCTCACGATGTTTTCCTACACAGTTAGCGAGTGGTATGGCTACTATAACTTCACAAATGTACATAACTTAGAAAACCAAGTCATAGGTACATGCCCGCACCGGGGATCGAACCTGGGTCTCCCACTTCCGAGTCCGAGGTTCTACCCACCAGGCTACCACCGCCGTTACTTGTATTTTATTTGCCAATCCATCATTTCTCGCTTTTATGTAGGTATGTATTAGCAAAGGGCAATAAAAAAGTACCCGAAACCGGCGTGCGTGCATGCCAATGCCTAATGAATGTTGAGTAGGTGAAAGTGATCCGTCAGGATCGTGCCAAGTGGCAGTCCCTGGTCAAATTTTAGTTAGCGTAGTGCGCCCCCCCTATCCTGGCTAAGGGTTGATTGAAGAAACGTGAAAAAATTCAGGGCAGTAGCACATATAATGTTCTTAAAAAAATCTATCACAGCTAAGCAGTTTTAGAAGTTATTGAGTAATAGGCGACCAAGTCATAAAAGGAAAACTTCGTACCAATTCCATTGAAAATTACTTCGATGTAGTTGTTAGTTCTGTAAACCTGATAAAAACCCCTCCTTCTACGGTACCCTATATAGCGCGTGATCCGACCCGCACTTGGCCTGTTTTTTTGTTAACTCAATGATTCGTTTTCAGTACAAATTCACAAAGCTATTCATAGATGGCGCTTACAGGCGTGGCCATAGAAGAACCGGAATACGGCTGTCAAAATTAATCTGCGCTAAGCAAAATTTGACAGACGTGTCCCTGTTCTTGTATGGCCACACGTTCTTTGTGAATTTGTGCTGAAAACGGCTCATTTGGTAAGAATTTCTTAGTTTTAGTTTAGTTGTCATTTTCGTAATCCCAATTTGGTTAGAATTTATTTAATTTGGATTCTTTGCGCACCGCAATGACATCTGGAGTTTTTAAGAAGGTATACCAATTTTTAGATAGGAGTAAATATTTTTAATGAAGTAAAACAACGGCTTCACACTCACGCGGTGACAGCGATCCGCAGGTGTATGCCGGAGTCCACGATGATCTTGTGCGCCTCCTGGATCGTGAGAGTGGAGGTGTCAATATCGTTGATGCGCAGGAGCATGTCGCCGGGCCGGATGCCAGCCTTCTCCGCGCGACTGTCCGACTTCACCTGGAACATTGTGAAAAGCGGTTAGGGGGGAGGAAAAGTTTGTAAGTTTATATGTTTGTAAGTTGGTTTTATGTACTTACTTATCCGATTTCAAAAATTCTGTCCCCAGTATTTTGAATGGACCTTCAGGGTGGACATTGGCTACAAGCTAATCCGTTTACCACGCGAACTTAGTTGCGGGCACTGCTAGGATAAATTATAAAAGTGCTTTTATTCACTGAATGAATTCTTAAATGCTTAAAAAAATGTACCTTGATTTATAATGTTAATGCTAAGATGTTAGATGTAAGTCACAGCAAGAGAGATTATCTGAATGAGATATGCCCCAGAACGGTACCTAGTCAATGTCACAGCTCCTAAGCTTCTAAATTAAATATTGGTACCCTAGTTTCCAGGAATATCTGCCACTTAGAACAATCTTAGGAGACAGATCCCTAGTTCTGTCGCTGAGAATTGTTGAATGCCCATTCGGATAATTAGTGCTTAATTGGGTCTGGAGTGAATATTGAAGCGGCGTTCCCTGAAGGGCCACAGTCGGGCGAAGATATTATACGGGTGGCGTTTAATTAAATTACCTTACCTTTACCTGGCACAGCGCATAATTTCAAAGAAGAGGGTTACTACGAGTATATCCATTTCCATTTCCTATATTCCTTCACTCCATTTCCTTCCGTGTCGTAGAAGGCGACTAAGGAAATCAATGTCCAGGAGACGGGTAGCAGCGTCTTCCTGAGATTCCAACCGCTACTGCGATCGCCAACCCGCCTGCCAAGCGTGGCGATTGTGGCAAAACCCCTCATAGTTATGAAAACCACGAAGGAGGCCTATGTCCTGCAGTGGGCGTCGAATGGCTGATGATGATGACGAGTATACACGCACTATTGATGTTTAAATCTCAACTGGTAACTTAAACAAAAATACGCGCAATCGGGCTAAGTTGACACGGGCACGTAAGTGCATATTTTTAATTATTTATGTCTTTGACTAGAACTGACTTAATAATAGGGGTTAAAGTATGAAATTGCCGTTTTATTGCAATAGGTTCTTTGAATTGACATAGAATCTTCATGGTTTGAGGTTTTCGAATGAAACTTTTTTCAAATGGTTTCTATGATGTTCTTTTTTTAAAAAATGTGAAACATTTGAATATCGACTTTCAATTGTTTTTGTTATTCAATTTAGACAAGAAAGATGGATACTGCGAAAATTCGAGTGATTACGAGGCACCCATTTTTCGAATTTTTTTATTTTATTGATTTGACGTAAGTGAGTCAATATTGTGGGTAAGATAACGTTAAACCATGCCGCTAATTCCTGGGTAGTTTGACTAGGGTCGGCTTCCACTATCTCTCTTAATTCATCGTTATTCACCTGTGTGGGCGGTCTTCCTCGTGACTCGTTCTTTAAGTCGAAATTTCCATCACGAAAGCGTTTAAACCAAAATCGCACGGTGCGTTCATTAGTAGACCCCTCTCCAAACGCAGCATTGATATTGCGGGCTGTTTCTGCCGCGTTAGTTCCGCGTCGGAACTCGTATTCAAAAATCACTCGAATTTTCGCAGTATCCATCTTTCATGTCTAAATTGAATAACAAAAACAATTGAAAGTCGATATTCAAATGTTTCACATTTTTTAAAAAAAGAACATCATAAAAACCATTTGAAAAAAGTTTCATTCGAAAACCTCAAACCATGAAGATTCTATGTCAATTCAAAGAACCTATTGCAATAAAATGGCAATTTCATACTTAATCTAAGTCACATCCCGCGTCCTCCACCAATAAGACCCAAAATTCGTCCATGCGAAGTCTTTGTCAGTTGAGCGAGTAAAATGTCGTGCATCACAATCAGTTTAATCTATAATCAGTTTACGCTGTTGTAGTTCCAAATAAAGTAAAGTAAAATAAAATAAATAAAACAGCAATATTGCCATATTTGGATGCATCCATATTTACATGCCCGTAAACGAATGCAAGGGTGCACATAATTACACACCGGGAATCGCTCGGACAACACTGGCTGAAGAATCTTGTTTTGAGTCTCTGAATAGAATAAAGGAACCTGGCACGGTTTTCCGGATCTTAACCCAGTTAGATCCTTCTAGTGGCCTCTTTCTCGAAAAGTATGTCTTTATACTCTCTCTCTCTTCCCAGCTTTAGTCCTACGTGGGTTGGGGTCAAGTTTCCTTGTTTTCTCTTTCCACATCGCAATTGCCTTCACTTCCTCTTTTCTTTGAATAGTCTGACCAAAGTAGACGTATTCCTGGACAGCTTCGAGTGCCACGTCACCCATGAAGACCAGCCCCGGCACGATTTCATCGTTGAATATGGCCTTGGCCTTATTCAGGTTCCTGCCGATGCCCACACATCGAGTCAGTATTAGGGTCGTAGAGCATTTCACTGAGTTCCTACACCGATTCTACCATTGCAATCATATCTCAGGTAAAGCGCATTTTGCTTGCTGGTCCTGTACTTGATTCGGTAATTTTTGCAGCACTACAATTATGTTTCATCACTTCCAAGTAGCAATCGATATGGGATCATCATCATCATTATCATCATCAGCCATTTTACGCCCACTGCAGGACATAGGCCTCCCTCATGGTTTTTCAAGCTTCCCGGTCTTGTGCCGCCCCCCTTCAGCCACCGTAACCAGAGGCATAACAGGAGTAAAAGTACAAGCGATACTTGTATTTCTTCCTAATTAAGAAGCAGTAACAAAGTTCTCAAACTATTCTCACTCTAGTAGGAACTAGCTAACTCGATAAACTCTAAATGGGTTTTACTTCTATTTTGTAACTTACATTTTTTATTACTTAACCTGTACAATTCGGCAGGTACCGATCGGACCACCGTAACAACGGTTTTTAATTGTTCTATTCAAGGTCACAACACAATCTAACAGCCACTGACACCTGGCTCGTTCAAACGCTTGTATTCCCCATATTTCTGTTCGGCGCGCAGACTTGGACATTGCGGGAAGTCGAGAAGAAGAAAATAGATGGTCTTAAACTGTGGTGCTGGAGAAAGATGCTCCAAATATAATGGACTGAGTTCCGCACTAATAACTCCATTCTTAAAGAACTTAGCATCAAGCAGCGTCTGTCAACTCTAGTAAAAAATCGAATGGTGCGTTTGGCTATGTATCTCGACGTGATAACAACTCCATCGAGCACATCGTGTTGCAGAGAAAGGTGGAGAGCACCAGAGTACGCGGTAGAGCACCAATGCAATGGACCGACCAATTTAAGTCCACTGTGGGCATGCCGCTGCACGAATGTAGCAGAAGAGCATCTAACCAAAAGGAATGGCGAGACATCGTGAGGCACGCAACATCATCCCACAGTAAAGCCTCTTCATGAGGACTACAACCGCTCTGTCAAGAGCGTGCCGATCGAGAAGAACCTAACAGTGCTAAAATTGGCATATTGTGTCTGCTTGCTGAGCGTGTACGTCTGAGGACAAAAACTGATGAAGGACGTTTCGGTCGCTGTTTATTGTCATTTTAATTTTCTGTCCTTCGCGGTGTCCTACTAGTTTAAGTTTAGACTAAGTCTTTACCTAACCTACTCACCGCGGTAATGCGCAGCGGAGTCTTGTAGAAGGAGCCGCCGGCGAGGTCGAAGCTCCTAATGAGTCCTCGAAGCTGAGTCGCTCGTGGATGCCCTCGTCGACTCCTTGGATGACGTTTTCAGCCTATCTTAATAAAAGTCACCATTGTCTTTTGCTAGAAGTTACCATTCCCATTCTCTGTCCGCGTTCTTCTACTAGTCTAAGACTTTACCTAAAAAAAACTCACCGCGGTGACGCGCAGCGGCGTCTTGTAAAAGGAGCCGCCAGCGAGGTCGAAGCCCCAAATGGCATCCTCGAAGCTGACTCGCTCGTGGATGCCCTCGTTGCGGGACTCCCAGGAAGGCTTGTTCAGCTCGCCGGCTAACAAGGCGGCTTCGGAGGCCTTCAGCTTCGTCTTCCGCATGTCGATGCCAGGCTTCGAGTTGGCTGGCTTCGTGTCGGTCGGCATTGTGCTGTGAAAAAGGAGTTTGTCAGTTGATGTAGGAGTATAGCGTATTGAGAAATATTATGATTCGATCATCATCAGCCATTTTACGCCCACTGCAGCAAAAGGCCTCCCTCATGGTTTTCCCTAACCATGAAGGTTTGCCATAATCACCAGGAGACGGGTAGCAGCGTCTTCCTGAGATCCCAACCGCATATTGCGATCGCCAACCCACCTGCCAAGCGTGGCGATTATGGCAAAACCCCTCATGGTTATGAAAACCACGAAGGAGGCCTATGTCCTGCAGTGGGCGTCAAATGGCTGATGATGATGAAACTGTATTGGTAATGGAATAACGCAATTGGAGCGGTAATGTTATAAAATAATAATAATCACTACTTAGCTACTCCAACAAGTGCACCAAGTTTTCAGCGACAAACCGCGCTATTGTCATGCAAGCATTTCACCGCTAGACCATCGAGGCAGTAACTTCTATTTCAGTATAAGAATAATAATATTCTTTATTGTACACTAGAGCACATATCATAAAAATTTTAAAAATGCACAGTACAATTGGCGGCTTTATTGCTAAAAGCATTTTCTTCCGGCCAACCCTATGACGGAAAGTATAATGAGTTATGAAATGTTATGTCTTTTATATTGTTTTATGCCATGTTTAATTTTAGTAATTACTAATTTTGTAGTAGTTTCGCATTAGCTGTAGTTACAGTTTTAAATCTAAATAAATAGTTTTACTGTCCTATTCATCCTAAGGCTGTCTGGGAGAGATCGCTTTTAGCGATAAGACCGCCAGTTGTATACTATGAAACTTACATATTTAAGATTTTTCATTTATCTTTATAATGTACGGCGTGCAATAAAGAGTATTCATCTATTAATCAAATCTAAAATTTATCAAAGAAACACTACCTAAATAAGGTATAGTCTTGTTCGTACGGAAATACCCACATTAAGTTATCATGAGTCTTTAAATTAAGAGATCAATGTACCAACAAACTGTGTTCACAGTTTGGTACTATAAGACTTTGTTTTTATAACGTGTAAATAAATAAAATAAAAAAAATAATAATCTAAATAAATAACTAAATAAACAGCCGCTACGACTAAACAACGGATCTACCACTAGAATACTACGTCCTACCACTACGGATGCCTTATCTTGGAGAAAGTAAAAGTGAAAACATATTTATTGCGACAAGTGGTTTAAGGAAAAAAAAAACGCAAATTATCGTGCACATTTTTACAAGGAAATTGTACGACTGTACGCTGAGGTATGTGAATACCTCAGACACTCGGGATTATTTTAACAGTACCAAGCAAAATATTCCAGCAATTATAAAATTATCCATTCCATGTCCCGACCGTTGAAAATACGGTCCCGAAAATTCGCCTCGCCCTTTGAAAAGAGACCTTTAACAAGCCATAATGGTTTAATTGAATATTCGTGTCTCGGAGTTGTTATTACAATCTATTATTATGCCTGCAGATCTTCCTATTCCGTGTCCAATACTTATTCCTGTAGTAAATAAATTGCCAGTTAAAATTTCCTGATAAACACAAGAACAAAAAAAAAACGGACAAGTGCGAATCGGACTCGCCCACTGAGGGTTCCGTACATACACATTATAAATAGTTCAGGAATCGAGTCTCGCAGTATTTTCCGGGCTTTTCCCGAACTTCAAGGACATTTTTTTATGATTTAATTAAAAGTTTTTAGATTTTTCCCTGTACTTGTAGTATAAGACAATATTACTTGTCAAATTTCGTAGTTCCAGGTCAAGGGAAAGTGCTCTATAAAATTTGATTTCCTTGACTGTCGAAATATCCGTTTTTCTACGGCATAAACGGTCGTATCTTTTTTTTAGCGTTAACTTAAATAATTTTTTCACAGTTTCAAGGGACTGTAGACTTGAGCACATGGCTATAATTTCAACTCTATACCTCCACGCGTTCCCGAGATAAAAGATTATATATTTTATTTATTTAACCAGTTTACATGCACGACTCTTATATTTAATTGTCGCCAAATTGCATCAGGAATCTTAACAGACGGACGGACGCACGGACATGCAACAAAGTCATCCTATAAAGGTGCCGTTTTTTCCTTTTGAGATACGGAATCCTAAAAAAGTACATTTGAGAAACAATGCACGATAAGTTTAGTAAGGGCCTGGAGGTCTGACACACAGAATCTTTCCTAACATGGACTCTCACATAGGAAAAAGTCCTGATTATTAAAATTGTACCTACTATGTGTCCTGACGGCCTCTGTGACGCAGCGCTAGCACACCTGCCTACCATGCGAGAGATTTCGGGTTCGAATCCCGGCTGGGGACAAAAAAACCCCAGGTCTTGGATGCTGTTTCTGGTTCCCACAGTACTCGTATAAGTAGTCAGACTTTGCTTCCGGAAATATCCACACAAACGCCACACAATATAGGGTACGCTGCTAGGGGCATGTTCTATTTGCAATTCTAAATGTAGAGCTGTAATTTTAGGGTTCTCTACACAAAGGGTACCAATACAAACTTATAATTAATCTGTAGCCGTTCTGGGCGTCCATCCGCAAGGGACTGTTCATTAATTAACCAGTATTAACGTATTTCCCTAGGTTTACGTAAGTTTATTATTGTATTTAATCTTCTTCTTGCACTACCCGTCGCCAATCTCTTCAAAACCAAAGGTTTGCTGGAAGAGAATGCTTCTTGCATTAAGCACGCCCTTGTACACTTATAATGTAATTAGTGCAATATATTTTTTTTATAATATAAATTAAAATATTTTATAAATTAAAATAAAATAAAAAAATAACCAAATCAAGATAATAAGTAGTCGAAACCGATGTGCGTGCATGCAAAGACTTATGAATGCTGATAAAGTGAAAGAGATCTATCAGGATCGTGGCAAATGGCAGTTTCTAGTCTCTGCCTACCCGCGCGGGACGTTTTAAAGTGTTTCTCTAAAACAAACCAAGTGTTTTTTAACTATTTTTCGTTCCATTATAGTGATCAAGGCAAGCGTAAAACTTAGTATGATTGGAATTAGTGTAAACGGAGTAGAGCAGTAAATAATAAATTAAAAAAAGGCAAAGTGCAAGTCGGTTCCCTACAACATTAGACACAAAGATCGAGGAAAAACGGCAAAAAATCACGTTCCTGAAAAGCCCCCCTTAGGCTCCCTTTAAATATTTATGTTATTTTAATTTAATTATTTCTTTTTGAATCGAATATAAAACTAAATACTCTGTGAATATCCAGCAAAAAACGGCAAAGAAAAATTAATTTGCTGTGTAGGAGCCCCCCTTAAATATGTATTTTATTCTGTTTTTAGTATTTGTTGTTATAGCGGCAACAGAAATACATCGTCTGTGAAAATTTCAACTGTCTAATTATCACGGTTCATGGAGTCTTGGCAGTATCCTTTGGGTGCGGAACTCTAAAAATTATCTTCCTACACCCACAATATTTTTAAAAGACCAATTCAACGATACGCCACACTATGGTGGAGATGAGAAAAAAAATGCATTTCTAATTTAGGTGTAGAGTACCCTAGAAAAAAAAAATTATTCTACCGTTTTTTTGGAGTGATTAATATGTATCATCATCATCAACCCATTATGTCCCCACCGAGGGGCACGGGTCTCTTCCCTGAGGAAGGTATAGGCCATACTCCACCACGGGACCAAGTCCGGATTGGTGGAGGCTTGTAGACTAGTGGCTCGTCTATGTATATGTATATGTATATGTATATGTATATGTATATGTATATGTATATGTATATGTATATGTATATGTATATGTATATGTATATGTATATGTATATGTATATGTATATGTATATGTATATGTATATGTATATGTATATGTATATGTATATGTATATGTATATGTATATGTATATGTATATGTATATGTATATGTATATGTATATGTATATGTATATGTATATGTATATGTAAATCTTTGCCAAATTTCAGCTTTCTCTTACTAATCGTCTCTAAGTCACCGCAAACAGACATACGGACAGACGGACAGACAAAAAGACAGACAAACGGACATGACGAAACTATAAGGGTTCCTTGTTGACTAAAAAACGGCCAAGTGCTAGTCGGATTAGCGCTAAGAATGAAACAACTGAAATTAAATTGAATTAAATAAAACACTTTTTTTTCTAAATATCACCGATATATCTGTCTGTCCAGTTACTATCAAATTCAAAGATGACCATTATTTACCATTTTTTTATAATGCCCTGCAGATAACTTGAACAAAAATTAGCGCAGTTGGTGTGAATTTGCGATGGAAATTTTCTTTATTGAATAAACTACATTCCGAAGAATTTTAAGTCATGACCCATTAGACCCGAAATTAAGTGAAGTCAAGTAATATATTCAATTTATTTATTTCCAAAGAATGGAGACCACATATCGGCAAGCGAAGCGTAGGACGACCAGCCACAAGATGGACAGATGACCTCATCCAAGTGGCAGGAAGGCGCTGGATGCAGGCCGCTTCCAACCGGTCTTTTTGGAAATCCATGGAGGAGGCCTACGTCCAGCAGTGGACTTCTTGTGGCTGAATGATGATGATGATGATTTATCGGCATATCACCCTGTGCATTATAACGAAACCCTCTCGGTGGGTGAGTCTGACTCTCACTTGACAGGTTTCGCAAGCTGTTTCGCTGGCCAGTCATGTTTTGTTGGGAGCGTACGCGATGAATACGAACTTTTAGAGTTCTATTTTTCAGGAACCTCCGGCAATTTAATTTATCAATATAAAACGCACCGGTTGAAATATTCAGCGAGCGTCGAGCCACAAAGTGGGCCACGAAAATGTTCAGCAGCGAAGGACAGCTTCACGCTCAAGTGAACGAGTTGCGATTGCAAAACTTATTTGGTGAAAAAAGCACGTTTTTGTCCAACAATTATTATAAGGTCATCGAAAAATTTCTATCAAACGTTTTTGGAAGAGATTCGGTCACTCGGAAGGACAGCTTCACACTCAAATGAACGAGTTGCGGTTGTAAAATTTGTTTGGTGAAAAAGGCATGTTTTTTGCTTTCTGATCATTTTACAACTTTTATAGGGCTATTTTGATTATCAAACGTGTTTGGGAGAGATTCGGTTACCCTAGTGTTGGCAAAAATTTAGACCTTAAGGCTGTTGTAACGTCGCCCATGCTGCGTTCGCACAATTTAACATTTTCAATGATCATTAGTGGAGCGATGATCTTCGCAGGGCGGCTGGCAAGAGCTGAATGAGAGTAGCCGAGGACCGTGCTCAGCGGCGTGGCGTGCTATAGGAGAGGCCTATGTCCAGCAGTTGACAAGCATAGGCTGATGATGATGAATGATTATAATAAAATTAGTTAACTTTTGCTAAAATTTATCTGAGGGTTTCCTTATCCTTATCCTTATCCAAAAGCTTTGATTCCAAAATTGATAATGTTGGAAACAACTTTTCTCTATTAAAACCTTCTTCTAGCAAAACAAAAATGTATTAAAAATGACCGTAATTTAAATATCTATGAAACCCTCAGACCACATTAAAATTTATCAAAAGTATACATATTTTATTACAATTACTAAAACTGTTATATTGTGCAAGCGAGACAGCATGCTCGACGTAACAACAGCCTTTAAATACTGACTGCTTTTGTTGGCTCATTAGTCTAGCAGTTGACTATAAAAGCAACTAGAAAGTCGTTCGTTTGATTTCCGCTAGAGAATTGATTTGTACAATTTACCTCAGTCTGGGTATTTTCATGTTTGTAATGGCCTTGCCTGGTTACCCAGGGTATCCTAGCTTGGCACCAGAACACGTGATTGTGTCGTGTGGTAGTTAAAATAAATTAGTGTTGAAATAAAACTTTTTGTTGCTTTAAGAATGACAAATACCATGTAAAACTTTTGTGAAAATAAATTTTCGTGTTTTTTTTTTCAATATTCCTTAGACACACATTTTTTCTATAATGCAGGTTCAGTATAAAACCTAACGAAAAAAAAGCCTGAAAACATCTTGACGGATCGTGTTTTCAAACTAATGAACCCAAAACAAGAAACTTCTGCTTGTTTTGCTCTGTTCCCTCCCTATGGAATACTGATGAGGCCACGGGCGATTTCTAAATGCCTGTTTAGTTTGCATTATTACCACAAGCTACACAAGTGCTGCATAAGAGCTGCCACTAATTCGGCTTGCACTCATGGACCACACTGCCTCATGTCCTTACCCAGTCCAGTCGCTTTTGATAGTATTTTCCTGTGAAACCTTATTTACATTTTGTACATAAAACTTTTACCTCCTCACTAACAATTAAACTGCTTCTTCGTTTGCAAATTAATGTTTGGTCAACAAAAAGGTCAATCAGCAAAAAAAATATTGGTCGACAAATAAATATGAAATATGATGTTTTGGTCAGCAGAATAAATCAGTTGATTCTTGAATTTTCTACTGACTAAATTGTAACTGACGATCGTTCTGATGATCAAGTTGGAATTTTCTACTTTTTTCTATTTTTTATCTTTTTTTTTATTTGGATTTATATGGAATTTTCTGATGATCAACTTGGAATTTTCTACTGAACGTTATTTTTTTTACTTTCTGCTGACCAAATCGGAATTTTCTGCTTTTCCGCTGCTCACTTGGATTTCTAAAAGTACGAGATTTATGACCTAAATGTGGATTGTAAGTTCTCTAATGGTTTTTATTATTTCTGACAATCTAGTGGAATTTTTTGATGATCAACTTGGAATTTCTTACTGATCGTTTTTACTTTCTGCTGACCAAGTTGGAGTTTTCTGCTGATCTTTATATAATTTTTCGCTGCTCAACTGAATTATTAAAATTATTTGATTAACAACCTAAATGTGGATTTTTAAGTTATCTGCTTTGTGGGGGCATCTCAGATAATGCTTAGAACCTTATATGTTAACGAGACCTTACATTCTTTTATGCACGACAACGATTTGCCGGAGGCTGCGACAATGTACTTGATTGCGACAATTGTGTACTTTGACATGAATTTCATAATATTTTGTAAGCCATGAAAAATACTTTTTTTCCTTTATCTGAGGATTATACATATATCTTGGTTACATATAAACGTAAAAAAGTTTAAAAGTTATCGATACTATGACAAACATTAAAAACAAAACACTCAAACTTTATCTTTCATAAGCCTTTAATAAACGCACAGGTAATTAATTTTATTTTAATTAAGTTTTAGAATGTTCAAGACAGTTAAATGACAAGTTGAATCCGTTATCATGCAGAGCTCGCTATGCGTTAATTAATGAAACATTCCACATTTCAACGAAAGGAAAACCCAACCGGTGAACTTATTGGATTTGCATGAACACATTTTATATAAGTAACTTTTAATTAATCGCGGTTCGTACATATTTCTGTGTGAAAAGGCTGTAGATATTTTCAGTCAGATTCTATCTCCGCCATGAATTTTGTGTGGTTTGCGAGCCAAAACAAATTGTATGTGTCTTCATAGTAGCTTTCGAATACGGTAGTTTATTTTATTTAGGCACTTTCTAATTGCATTTGCATTTTCAAAAAATATCTCAACACAATCTGTGAGAACAATGCTAATTGTTGCTAATTGTTCGCGAATTTTTCGAAACCAGATTTCTCTACTCGTTTAATTTTTTTTACTTTACGTGTTTACTTAAAAGTAGTAGTCTAAATAGATGGCATTTATTTAGACCAATTACATAACAGCTGCATTGTTTATTGTGTATTGTTTACAATAATTGAGAATAATTAGGCTGATTTTTTATTGTTATTATTAATTCTTTATTGATTCTTTCTTTCTTTTTTATTTGGTGCTGTTACATAGTTATATAGTAAACGGGTCTAATCTACGATTTAATGCTTCAAAAAAAAAATATCTGCGACCGGTCGCTATCAAAAACGAGTCACGGGAAAATTACCTAGAAAACTTCTTTAAGAAAACTATACAAGAGACAGACCCATCCGTCCCAGCATGACTTCAATCGATTACTTTCAAAGAAATTATTTTTCATCGGACTATCTTTAGGAAATTACTAAACACCTACCTATACGACCTTTAAACGACCGGTCAGTCAAAGAGCGCTATAAAACCTTCGGTCTACCCAACTAAAGCTCTCTTTCGACTTTTTATTATCTGACCGTAAAACAGTTGGACGTGGTTCCAACTGGGCTGAGGTCTTCGTAAGGTACCTAAGTTTTATGCATCCGTAGTCAACAAGGAACCCTTATAGTTTTGCCAAGTCCGCCCGTCTGTCCGCGGCTTAGCTCAAAGACGATTGGTACTAGAAAGCTGAAATGTGGCGTATGTATATATAATATATATATTAATCACCCCCATAATACCTAACTTCCATACAATACAATCACTTTTCTTGGTCCCAAACTATGATACCCTGTGCAATGGTGAGTGTGCCATAAATATTTCAGTAAATAATTTTGGAATTTAATTTGAACTTGGTATCACAAAGCTGATCTGATCATGAAGCCAAAAGCGGATATAGGAACACTGAAACGCTTTATTACGCCCGTCTATTGACTACTGAGCGTTACTAAACAAGATTTCGGGTATTTTACTCGTATAAATTCTCTTTTGCAGACTATAGCCACCCATTGCAGAGTGTTATCAACACGCATTGCGCGCCAACCCTTCCAGTCCAGTCCTCTTTGCATCTAGAACTTTTCCGCTTTCTTGGCAAGCTCTCCTATTATGTAACTGTCAAAATATGTATGTATTTGACAGTTCGGAGTAATTGGACGAGTCTCAAAGACTCAGGTCGTCGGTCCATCTCATCAGCTGCCTGCTAACGCAGAAAGCAACCGTTCTGAGTTGCCATTACAGCACGTTTTTTTCCGCTTCTGTTCTTGTTTCTGGGAATTGTGTGACCCGCCTGCCTCCGCTACTTCGAAGCGGTCACCTTATGTAGGATCTCCGAATTTATGATATAGATATCTTGTATGCAATTCACTTTAGGACAACACGGTAACTGGTTTCTATAGTATCGTATAATATTTCTAGCAATCCAGAACGGTCGGAGCCCAGATTCCGTTAACCCAGTTTACTGTTTCAACAAGGGATAGTTGGGTGTCGATTTATCGATGAATTTATCTGAACTGAATTTAGAAATGAAATAAAATAACTTTATTTGCTTACAAGCTTAGAAAGCCTACGTAGTCTTACGTAGCCTACATTAAGAGGGAACAAAAGTTCTGAGGTGTATTTTACCTTAAATCAGAGAGTACGTATTTTGTTTCTTGCCTTTACTCAGAATGACTATTTACTTTTTACAATGAATGGTAAAGGAATAGTAATATAACAAAAACTTAATTGGTACGGATTTTTACTCGTCTACCGAGACCACGGGACTTGCAAAAGTACCGAAACGGAAAATTGTAAAATAAAAAGTAAACTTGTAAATATCCGTGCAAATTCAGTTTTTATTATGTCTAGTGCTCGTGTTAACCTTAGAAAACTATGGATAGAAATATAATTAGACCGATTACAGGTCGAACAATTACTGTATAACAGTAGGTTCTTCGTTTTCTATATAAGTTTTAATTTAATATTTGTCCTTATAAATAAATATATATAAGTCATTGAACACGAAAAAAAACTATTACAATAATTAATAATAGAAAATAAAAATCTATAATTTCTACGTGGCAGCCTAGTACTTGTAATAATTGAAAGTTTGTATTAAAGTAAAACAACTGATCTGTAATATTTAATACACTTCAATTTACCATCATAAATAACTTCAATAAATCATCGTATTTCCCGTTAAGTATAGATGCCCACAACGTCCTTCATAAACTGACATGCCGCTGATTGCAATATTATTTATTTGCTCCTCGGAAATCCACTTGCGATCAGTCATCCGCTTCTGTCCTCGTTCTGTGATGATGTGGGTACCAATACGGGGCGTTTAGTTTTCCCTCTAGGGACAATTTATGTCTCTCATTCCTATTAGGTACGAATCTAATGTGGATTCTCACTGGCCAATCGAAAATTAGTTGAGCTATATGAATCACACATAAACTCACGCCAGTATTACGGAGGGGTAGGCAGAAACCAGGGTTTGCCATGCTGAAGAACCTTTTTCGCTTCATCAACGTTTTAGTTTTCATACACGTAAAACGAATAAAATGTTCCAAAACTGCTTTCTTATGAACTTGCCTCAATCTAGCACTAACAAAATTGGTACCATAGCAAAAAGAAAATATATTCAGTTTGTCAATGAAAGGGCAGATTTATAAAAGTAGCGATAAGCACAAATTTACAAGCTAAAGTCACTGTGAAAAGCATAAATTCAAAAGTCGCGTATTTAAATGATATATATTTTCACATTTGCAATTACACATTACTACTGAACCGACAAGCAAGTAAAGCTGAATACAAACTCTCATCTCCGTTCTCAACACACAATCCACACAACTAAAAACCCTCAAGAATTCGTCCGCAAAAGTAACACCAAAACACCCCAATTTTCTTAACTTAACGATCACAACTCGGGAGCTCGCAGGCAGAGCCCAGTGCCCTCGAGGCCCACTAACCTTGGCTCGGTCCTTGTTCGTCGACCCTCAAGGGCAGCTGTCAATCTTGTCTCTCGAGACGAGTATCAAGACCGCAGAGCTCCGGCGCGGAGTGTCTATCGACTGATATAATTAAGTACTGATTAAACACGACGTGGGCGGGGTGGCACTCATCATGGGCCGATTGAGCGGGGCCGGTGTCACTATTAGTTTTGATCGGTGGCCAATATTTTAATCCGGACTGATAACAATTTGACCACCTCACCTCTCCTGGCGCTGCATGCCGCTCCCACCGGGTACCGGCAGAATGTCAGCGCTGAAGTTCTTCTTGGACACGCTGAGTCGGAGCCCTTTCACATTTGCCACATCTACGTTGGTCACTCTTGTACTCCTGCCGTACCGTGTATGGCTAATTTCCAGCGTGTTTTTGCTTTTTTTTTGTATGTTATTGTTTTGTTATATTCTTTCTTCGTATTGTGAGTTTTAAATGGATTTGTATTGCTTTGCTTTGTATACGTGTGAGCGTCTTATGTGAATATTCTTTTGTGTGTTTTGTGTGCAACAAATAAACTGTTTCTATTCTATTCTATTATCTATCAATATCATAAAAATATATCCACGCAATAGGCGTCTTTTTGGAAAACTTTTTTTTGTACAATATTTTTGGGGTTCCGTACCTAAAAAGGAATAACGGAACCCTTGTAGGATCACTTTGTTGTCCTTCCGTACGTCCGTCCGTCCGTCCGTCGGTCTTTCAAGACCTTTTATCTCAGAAACGCGTGGAGGTATCGAGATGAAAAACCATGTAGACGACCGTGCAAAAAACGTATATTTCAACACTCTCAAGGGAATCAAAATTTCCGTTGACCTACAACTATGAAATTTGGCAAGTAATATCATCGTAGACTACAAGTACAGGAAAAATCTGAAAACTGTACATTTGTAAATAAATCATTAAAAAAATTGTCTTTGAAATTCGGGAAAAGCTCGCAAGAGCTGCGAGACTCGATTCCTGAACTATTTATATGTAAGTACTACAAATTTCTGCGGAACCCTCGGTGGGCGAGTCCGACTCGCACTTGTCCGGTTTTTTTTTTACTTTCAATCCCAAGCGGACGTACTTCAACCAAATAGGGGATGTATTAGCAAACGGCAAGACAAAAAATACCCGAAACCGGCGTGCGTGCATGCAACGACTAATGAATGTTGAGGAAGCGAAAGTGATCTGACAGGATCGTGGCAAGTGGCAGTCCCTGGTCTCTGCCTACCCCTCTGGGATACAGGCGTGAGTATATGTATGTATGTATGTTTTAATTAATCTATCAGCCCGCACTCGTCCACTGCTGGACATAGGCCTCCCCCAAGCTACGAGTACTTCCTTCTATCCTCGGCCATCGTCATCCAGCCACTGCCGGCAATCTGCCTGAGATCGTCGGTCTAGCGAGCTGGTGCGCGTCCAACGGTGCATTTTCCATTTCACGGTCTCCACTCAAGAAGCTTTATATCCCATCGACTATCGGTACTTCGGCAGATGTAAACCAGCCTACTGCCACTTTAACATGCTAATCTTATTATACCCTTTTTGCTGCACTAATCCGTGCTAAGGACAACGTTAAAAACCTATTCATGCCTGCACTTTCCCATTAGCTCAGTTGGGAGAGCGCTGGCACGGTTAGCCAGAGGTCGCGGGTTCAAGTCCCGGCATTGGTGGAATGTGTAGCCTCCAAATAGGTTTTTAAAATTGTCCTCAGCACGGATTAGTGCAACAAAAAGAATATAATCATGTAGGTACAGCAATATCATTCCAATGTAAAAACCGAAAAGTGATGTAAATTACTTCGGCCAGATGTCGCTGCCTGTACGTAATACAGAGAAGTTTGTAAACTGGTTCGAAATTTCGCCGATGGCTGCACTTGCCCATTAGCTCAGTTGGGAGAGCGCTGGCACTGTTAGCCAGAGGTCGCGGGTTCAAGTCCCGGCATGGGTGGAATTTTCAGCCTCTAAATTGGTTTTTGAAGTGCTAATCTTATGCCCGTATATTGTTCCAAAACAACGAAATATTACCTCTGAATAATTACCTATGAGCGGCAGACGTGGTCCATTTGTGTAAGTTAGTTGCAGAAAGGGTCAATAGAAAATGGTTTTAGAATGAGATAAGAGTCTTACAGTGCCTATTGTAGTAGGTAGTGATGTCTGTTTTAAGCTCTTTAAGATTGATGTGGCGTATTTTGGTATCTGAGAGAGAGAGTTAAGTATATCCCGATATTAGGTATGATATAATGGCAGTTTTCAATGATACAAAAAGTGCTATTGTAATAACGTAAGACCTCGAAACACGAAAGAAATGCTTTTATTCCTATCTGTCCAACGGAGTTATGAACAACCATATTTTCTCCACTCCCACGCCTAGCGAGACATATCATCTCAGTCAGAGCTGAGGTCACAGAACTGATTTGCGACCGCAACCCGTGTCACACTGGCAGATATTTATCATTACCGTGGTCCTAAGCCACCTTTTGTGACCTCTAACTACGTACTAACCACTTTGGAGGGTAGGCCGACCAGAAACGTGAACAATGGCTACATCTGACGCCATGGGGAGAAGCCCTGAAACTTTAGGGCGGAAAATGACGTTACGATTACTCTTCTCAAATAATAACATGATTATAGTGCGTTGTTTATCTGTTTAGTCTGCGTGAGACCACAAAAAGTATTATTATTAAAAGTAAACGTTGACAGGACAATCATTCTATTAAGTGAGACCTCAGATTTCCACACTTAGGTTCAGTTTCTGAATTGAGAATTTCGGTAAGCAAATAGTAAAATATAGTGCTGTCTCTTCAAATTTGTCAGAAAAGAGCGGAACAGAACGTTACTTAAGTATGTACTTAGTGAAATTCTCAATTCAGAAACCGGCCTCATAGTAAATACTAAATACCTCAGACACTAGGGTTTTTTCACGATGTTTACCTTGACGGTTAGCGAGTGGTGTTGCTACTACAAGTACACAAACGTATGCAGCTTAGAAAGCAAAGTCATCGGTACATAGGACTCGGGATTCGAACCCACGAGCTTCGAATGTAGGCTGACATTCTACCACAGCATTACCACTGCTCTATAAATCATTCTACTTAACGTGACTACGCAACAAAATGTTAATGAAAATTACATTTTCCAAGGACAAGGCTCATACTCATCAATGGGCAGCCGTAGGCCGACGATGATGATTTTCACAATATAATCACTTGTCGATCTTAGGGCCGGTTTCCGAATTGAGAAATTCATTAAGTAAATACTCAAGTAACGTACCGTCACGCTCTTTTCTGAGAAATTCGAAGAGACAGCACTACGGTTAACCATTTAGCGAAATTCTCAATTCAGAAACTGGCCACGAAACTTGGGCTAATGATAAACATTCAAGGATAATATCACAAACTATGTCAACTTGTTTTCGATTGTGTATGTGTAGTGTATACTAGGCGTAGCGGACCTGGATTCGCTTTCTGGATGTACCAGGACTTTGTTTTTTAACCTTTTGATTACACATTCATTGTACGACATTGACGTTCAACAAACACAACGTAAATTATTTACGTTGAAATAAATTTTTGATTCTACATTCTGTTTAATCACAGCGTCATCATGTCACAAACTTTTATCACTTTAGCCCCTTATTGCACTAAGCACCAGTTTCTGAATTGAGAATTTCGCTAAGTAAATAGTTAACTGTAGTGCTGTCTCTTCAAATTTCTCAGACAAGAGCGTGACAGAACGTTACTTTAGTATTTATTTAGTGAAATTCACAATTCAGAAATCAGCCGTGTGTTAATTCTTAGAGATTAATTTATTCGCATAAACACATAATCCACTGTCAATAGTACAGTGGATTGCATTACTACGGTCTTAAATATGACATTGTCATGTTAGTTTTGCCAGAATGCGGTGTGCAAATAAGAGAGGTTCGCCATCACATAATAATTATTATTCAGTCACAAAAAAGGATATCAAAGTATATCAAGACAAATGGAGCGGTGGTAGCGGAGCGGCAGAACGCTGGCCTCTCATTCGGGAGGTCGTGGGTTCGAATCCCGGCATGTACCAATGACTTTGTTTTCTAAATTACGTATATTAGTGAAGTTACAGTAGCAATACCACTCGCTAATTGTGAAGGAAAATATCGTGAGGAAACCCTAGTACTTGAGGTATTTACAAACCTCAGCACTTGCTACGTACAATGGCCCGACTATGAGGCTAAGTACGGAAATCTCCTGTCGAACTAGACTAGACAATGTCAAGACAAAAATTACACATTAATATTAGGGGTTAAAGTATGAAATTGCCGTTTTATTGCAATAGGTTCTTTGAATTGACATAGAATCTTCATGGTTTGAGGTTTTCGAATGAAACTTTTTTCAAATGGTTTCTATGATGTTCTTTTTTTAAAAAATGTGAAACATTTGAATATCGACTTTCAATTGTTTTTGTTATTCAATTTAGACAAGAAAGATGGATACTGCGAAAATTCGAGTGATTTTTGAATACGAGTTCCGACGCGGAACTAACGCGGCAGAAACAGCCCGCAATATCAATGCTGCGTTTGGAGAGGGGTCTACTAATGAACGCACCGTGCGATTTTGGTTTAAACGCTTTCGTGATGGAAATTTCGACTTAAAGAACGAGCCACGAGGAAGACCGCCCACACAGGTGAATAACGATGAATTAAGAGAGATAGTGGAAGCCGACCCTAGTCAAACTACCCAGGAATTAGCGGCATGGTTTAACGTTATCTTACCCACAATATTGACTCACTTGCGTCAAATCAATAAAATAAAAAAATACGAAAAATGGGTGCCTCATAATCACTCGAATTTTCGCAGTATCCATCTTTCTTGTCTAAATTGAATAACAAAAACAATTGAAAGTCGATATTCAAATGTTTCACATTTTTTAAAAAAGAACATCATAGAAACCATTTGAAAAAAGTTTCATTCGAAAACCTCAAACCATGAAGATTCTATGTCAATTCAAAGAACCTATTGCAATAAAACGGCAATTTCATACTTTAACCCCTATTATTATCATCAAATTGGGTCAAAAAGTAGACATCCACATGTCCATAATATAATGGTCAGTAAATTAGAAAGAAAAAACTAATTATAGTGTGTCATTTAGGAATTCATTAAAATTTTAGTGACATTTGTCAATAAGCATTTTTTAACCATGTCCCAAATACATTTGCGTTTAATTGTTTGTAGATTGTCGCAACCTTATTAAATATTATAGGAGCCATACACACAATGCTTTTACCCAATAAGGCAGTTTTTAGGCGATGAAGACGTAATTTACTTTCATCACGTCTATTTCTCATTACAGTTGCACACAAACGTGGAAATAACGCAGGGTGTTCTTTTACGAACATAGCTACCTTAAATACGTATAGTGCTGGAAATGTTACAATCCGGTATTTAACAAATAGATGCCTGCAGGTGTCGGTGGGCTTAATATGAAACGTCGCGCGAATGCAGCGTTTTTGCATTTTAAAAACAATTTGTTTATTAGTCTTACCAGAGTACCTAGTAGATAAGACAAGATTTAGTTATCTATCTATCTATCTAATCAGACCATAAGCAGAGCCCACTGTTGGGCAAGGTTGTATATACATAAACTCACGCCTGTATCCCAGAGGGGTAGTGACAAGAATTGAGAAAGGAATGTTGCGTTGGTTTGGAAATGTGGAGAGGATGAAGAGAGAAAGATTGACGAAACAAGTATATCGAGCGAATGTGGGTGAAAGGGCCGGTAAAGGACGACTTAGGCGGGCATACTTCGACCAAATAGAGGATGTATTAGCATAGGGCAAGATAAAAAGTACCCGAAACCGGCGTGCGTGCAAGCAACGACTAATGAATGTTGAGGAAGCGAAAGTGATCTGTCAGGATCATGGCAAGTGGCAGTCCCTGGTCTCTGCCTACCCTTCTGGGATACAGGCCTGAGTTTATGTATGTATGTATGTAAAAAGGTTGTTTAGTGTCGTTAACCGTAGTTAGTCCCCTCAGGGGATCGGCCCCAAAAATCACGAGTCATGAATGGACGCGGCGAGTGACAGGGCGAGGCTGCAGCTATAAATGGGTCCAGAGTCAGTTGCCCGACATAGCTGAGTGACGTCTCAATCTGGCCGCATAGGTGGGGTGAGGTAAGGGGTGCGTGCCGGATCTGAAGGAGGCGAAACACATTTGTTGTAACAACATAACTCATCATAAATCGCAAGATTTTTAAGTGAAAACTTTTTAGGTACCTACCGTAAACGGGGTTGGAAACTGGAGCTGACTCAGCATTGTGCTGAGGGAGTGAGCCCTTAGCACTGATGTTCAGTCCTCGCCTACAGTAACTCATAATTGTGCTACGGAGTGTCGTGATGCTTTTAAAGGGAAATGTATTGCCATAATATTGTTGTTGTGAAAATATTATAATCATAAATAGTCTTTTGTTTTTTGTTTCATTTACCTCTAAATACAGTGAAACGGGGTGATTATAAACTGGTGTGTGAATAGATACGAAAAGTGGAAAAAAGTTACAAAAGGCCCACTTGCGCCGGGGCAGCCCTGTGCGGCATTGCAGCATGCTTAATAATTTAAAAATGCCGCACACTGTGGCAAGAATCGTGCGGCATAGCAACACCTTGCGTCATGTGGCAGACAAGCTGTGATTGTATCTGAGCAACGATGTTGACTCAGCGTAAAATAGACTGCCGCATGCTACATCAGCCGCATAATGTTGGCGATTATACCATGCAACAAGGAGCCGGATGCCACAATTTGTAGCATGTAACACTGCAGCACGATGTTGCTCTGGCGTAAAAGGCTTTTATGCCAAAGCAACATCGTGCTGCAGTGCGGCATGCGGCATGCCCCGGCGGTAAATGAGCCTAGACACACCGCAGGCTACATCTATGTTTTGTCAATTGTGTATCACATTTTTTGTCTGCTTCAATTCGGACACAACTATGCTATGTAAGAATCGAAACAAAAACATACTTTTCTAACTTTGCAAAATAAGTAAGATAAGATAAGAATATTCTTTATTGTAGACCAGGAAAAACGCAAACATAAGTACCTATAATATTCTAAACTTTTTCGTGTTTTCCTGACACGAGTGTAACGCGCGCGTTCCATTCATTCCATTCATGACAAAAGTTTTCAAAAACGGAAATGCCTTTTTGTTTAATACTCGGATACAATCTGTTTTTTAATTCGATGCAAAAACGGTCTTTGACATTAGCCGGGGTCGTTGACCATCATCACATTTGTTGTCGTATTCCACGATTTGGAATTTCCAATGCCTACTCATACCTTTTTATGTGAAAATCAAATACGAATTCTTTTTTAAAGGTCTTATTTCATACTAAATCCAACCGCAGTGGTATGGATGCGGGTGGTATGTTGAATTTTGTATGGAAAAATGTGTCGCATATATTAAGCCGTCGTCTGTGACGGCCATAAATCTAAGGTCGCTCATAGAGTCCGCACCACCGCTGAAGTCCATTGAGCTAAGACATTTTCTGTCTTATATCAATACCGACAACGTCTTCTCAGTGGGACATGAGTGATGGCGCGTGCTCTACGTCTTGCCAAACTTCAAACCGAAGGTTGTCCACGCCCAAATGTTGCCTATACGTAAACATCAAATAATCCCATTTTACTTCCAAAAAGAGAGTGTGTGTGCTACGTTGGTGTTTCTTTGAATAGTTTTTTTTACGAGTAGTTGAATATTAACGTATTTGATGCCACTATGTTTATTTATTTAGGACATGTAACACGCATTACAACAAAACATTCACAGAAGAAAAGAACACACATAACGTAGTAACACCGCCTCATTTTTGCATCGAATTAAAAAACAGACTTTTAGGAATTTTTAGCCTCTAAATAGGTTTTTAAAAAAGACCTTTAGTAACGCAGCAAATGTTATCCTGGGACAAATGGTAACGTCCCATAGATGTAGTCAAGTGTTCAAGTATTCAAGTGTTCGCTTACACAATTCACTACAATAATGACAGAACTATTGAGTAGATAGATTAAATTATTATTATTATGAAATGTTATTTGGAATAATCTATAATGTGAAATATTAATTTATGTTAATTTTAATGGATTATTTATATTAATTTCAATGAACTTTATTATTTATTTTGAATTTATTTGATTTATTTCTTTTTAAAGTTAATTTTAGAGTAACAGTGTTGACTAGTTAAAATTTATGACATTATTTTGATTTTATCGTATAATTGACTATGTTAATTGATTCTGTTTTTAATGTTGCATTTTTTATAAGTGACGTTTAACTCTATATTAATAACATTAGACACTAATGCTGATCGATTTGGGTTCGCCTGTAATGACAGTGTATGCAATGATAATAAATAAATAAAAATAAATAAATGTATTAAGACCTCCCTTAATGTACGCAATAGATAGTTCTATGTTACATCTTTTAAATAATTAAAGTAGGTAGAATCAGTAGTCCATTGATTTGAAGTAGGAAATAAACATAAAACATAAACATAAACATTTACATACAGGCACATACATTGCTTCCGGCCCCACACTAGGATACCCTGTGTCGTGGGAACCAGAAACAACGACATCACAAACATGTAAACGTCCAAGACCTGGGTTTTTTTTTTGTCCCCAGCCGGGATTCGAACCCGGAACCTCTCGCATGGTATGCAGATGCACTACTGCTGCGCTACGAGGTCGTCAAACAAGTCTATGGATGAAACTGGCATCATTGTAAAAAGAAAAACTATGTTCCAAAAAAAACTTCATTGTTCATGATATAATATAAAACAGTTCCTCCCATTTCCATTTTCGATATTTATGGACAATAAATATATTTGAACCCAAATAGTAAAAATAGGCATCCAAAATACTTATGGAGGATTACCAACTTCATGAATAATAGAGAGCACATCTTCACCCGACGATAACTAGAATCCATTCAATAAAGCTAGGGTAAACTCACCAGTTACTGATATAAATAGATTCGTGCGGATAAACAAATCATAAATTCTTTAGGGCTGTGCGTGACATCTCGGAACACGGGCTCTTATAGCTGAAAGAAAATAGAGTACAGTAGGACAGTAGTAAACGTATTGCCGTAGCTCAAGAACGTACTAAAAAATAACTCCGTTAAATCTAAAAGCACATATATTGGATTGCCTATTCTAGAGGTGATATTACTCAAATAGTTAACAAATTGGTAGTTTAAAAAGATGTATAATTACCAATATGTAAAACATTCATAAGCGAAAAGTACAAAAAATCGCGGAATATACATATGGGTGATTCGAGTACCTCTAACGGGAGCACAGTTAGGGAATCTTCTACTTGACACAATTTTTTGGGACCCTGTATTGTGTATTAGCGAAGGGCAAAATAAGAAGTACCCAAAACCAACGTACGTGCATACAGTAACTAATGAAGCGAAAGAAGTTTGTCAGAATTGAATCGTGGCAAGTGGCGAACTCTGATGTCTGCCTGCCCCACCGGGATACCGGCATGAGTTTATAAATTATAAACAGTGACTATTTTTTCTAGTCCAGAAAGACTTTCCTAACATATTAAACATATTATGCATACAAGTAGTTATGAAATTTCTCAGATATATATGCAGCCTACGTGGTGCAACCCCTATTTTTAGCATTGTTCACTTTGCCATTTTAATTTGTGGTAAATTGAATAAATATTTTTTTATATATCTTTATGTTACAGTGCCCGCGACTGCGTTCGCGTGGTAGCCTATAGTTTATGTCCACCCTGACGGTCCATAGTGGTAAATATATAAATATGTAGTGGTAAAAGAATTTTAGAAATCTTATATAATACTTTCGGAGATTAACCCCTACAAACATACTTACAAACTTTTCCTCTTTAGAATATAACTTTATATGTATATTATTAAAGAATCGTGTATAAATAAACAGTCATTGACCCTAGTGTACCAGCGGGTACCCATTGTTTTATACTTTAACGTCCCTCATAGAAAAGGTCCTTCTACCCGTGGCAACATGTTCCTGTTTTCTGGAAATACTTACCTATTGAATTGCGTTTTATTTTCCTGAGTCCGTCGCGAGAAAATATATAGCGTGTAAAGAAGATTATTACAACGTTTGTTTACTTGGAGTAACTATCGTTTGTGTAATAAAAATGTATTAATTTTAATAACAATATTCTTCTTTAATAACATTCGATCTTCTCCCCGAGAGAGAGAGAGTATGGGCTTAATCACCACGCGTGCCCACCGCGGATTGGCGATTTCAAGTGTTTAAGTATGTGAACACAGGTATCCTCACGATTATATTTTACCCAAAACTATATCTAGTTATTACCCGTACAAATTGCAACATTACTGGGTGGTTAAATCAAAGTCAAAGTCAAAAATGTTATTCAGTATAAAAACAAAGTGTTTACTTAATGAACGTCAAGTTGTTAGTTTCACAATTAATAGATTATGCGGAGAAGAAGCTAACAAAGAAGCACCACATTATTATCATAAGTTTTTTTGCGCAAATGAAAATTGATACGGTTACGGTGGCAGGGAGTCGCTGGATGCGGGCGGCACAACACCGGGAAGCTTGGAAAACCATGAGGGAGGCCTATGTCCTGCAGTGGGCGTCAAATTGCTGATGATGATGATGATGATGAAAATTGATAAAAGTGTCACTGAAAATGTATTTTTTTATGATAATCGGAAATCAGAAATTTATTTCAACGTAAAGAATTTACATTTTTGTTTGTTTGTGTTTATGTCCATGTATATTTGTTGAATGTTAATGTAGAATGTTAGCTGTTGTCGTGGGGCCGAATGTTTAGTGGAGAAAAAGGCAGCGGGAAAAAATCCATATCGACGGTGGAAAGTAAAAATACTTTGAGCGACACTTTAGTCGAAATTGAGTTACATACATGTCGGCGGCGTTGAAATACTGGCAACACCGGATACCCGATGGTGTCAATCAGTCGGCCAATCAGAGACGAGCGCGCGCAAAGAAGCACCGCGTGCTAGCGAAACGTTGAAGAGTGGGGAGAACGGCGATTGCCGGAACACGAGGGGCCGAGCGGAGCGCGGGGGCCCTCGCCACTCTCTCCACGCCACGACACTCAACGGATCGCTACGTTTCACTTTGGCTAGAATACTTTCGGTTCAGTAAATTCAGTGATTAACTTTAATTTAAATAATTCTTGATTGTAATTTTTGATTCGATTAATATTACAGAATAACTTGTGCGTGAACTGCTTGTTTCTATTGCTCGTACCCTCGTTTCCTTACCTGCCCACGATGTCTGAAGATGCACAGCCAGGCCGTCTGCCGATATCAGAAGTGGGATGTGAAGCGAATTTGCATGAGGGTCCGGGTAATGGTAATAGTTCTGATCGCGTTCCGTTGAGTGCTATGAGTGACACGGAAAATTTATTCACGCGCCTGCTGCAAACAATGGCCGGGACCAGCGGCCACGTGGTGGCTCCACCGGCTCCGCCACCTGTGCTGATTAAGTTTGACCCGGACGACGAGGAAGGTGACATCGAAGGATGGTGCAGTATAAACGAGGTCATAATAAAACATAAGAGATTGGAAGGTGCTGATCTCCTGCTATCATTGACTCAAGCCCTACGTGGCCGTGCTGCGTCATGTCTATCCAAGTTAAAAATCAATGATTTGACCTGGGAAAGCGTGAAAGAATTTTTAATCGCCAAGTTTTCAAAGCCTATGCTTGTGCAAGATTATTTTGATCGCATAATTAAGTTTCAAATTGCCCCCAAAGAAACTGCATCTGATGCTGCGATGCGGCTGTGGCAATTAATTGAAACCATTCCGAAGGTAGATTTGTGTGAGGAAGTAATTGTCGGCTTTGCTATAGCTATTTTGTGTCAATGCGATCAAAACTTGAGAAGAGAATTAAATGCGCATAGTGTAACGACTAAAACTCAGCTGTGTCGAATTTTGAGAGGTTTAAATCTGCTGAAACGACGCAATGATGATTCAGACGCGCTCATGGATATGAAGCGTCCTCGTACTATGGAGTACCGAAGTCCATTCATCTTCCCTGGGCACTGCCATCGATGTGGAGAAACTGGTCACCGGTTTTCTAATTGTCCTCGCAATCGCGGGGATACTTTGTACAATTTTCAGGCACGGTCGAGGCCCCCCTCCCGTTTTGACGATCGACGCCAGGCCCCGTTCGCCGCCTCAGCCTCGGCGCCATCACCGCCACCACTCACGCAACGTGCGACGCCACCTACTTGCTACAGCTGCGGCAAGCCTGGGCACCTTGCTAACGTATGCACCGTGAAACGGGAGCGGTCCGATCGTAAAGAGGTTAACCTATGCGACAAGCGTGTTACGGTTGGCGAACTCATGATATCAGGTAAAGGCTTTCCTTTTATTTTTGACTCTGGATCAGAATGTTCACTAATCAAAGAAAGTGTAGCCAATCAGATTGGCGGTAAACGACAATACAATATCGTTGAGCTTGTGGGAATCGGTAAAACAAGCGTTAAATGCACGATGCAGACCCTCGCTTTGATCAGTGTTCAAGATCTGGTACTAGAGATACTTTTTCATGTCGTTGCCGACGATTGTCTTAGAGAACCGGTTTTACTTGGTCGTGATCTCATTTCTATGGGAATAGGTGTAGAAATAAACGCGCGTGGTTTGTCAATTTTCCGCTCTAAATTCACACAATTATGCAATAAAGGTTCGAATTTAGATGAAACCAAGGTTAACACAGACTTGCAGGGCGAAGAAAAGGCAGCTCTTTTAGAGATACTTTCTCGTTATTCAGATTCATTTGTAGAAGGTGTTCCAATAAATCGCGTAAAAACCGGCCAGATGAAAATTGATTTGATTGATCCAAACAAAACCGTGCATAGGAGACCCTATAGATTATCAGCTATGGAAAGACAAATCGTGAAAGATAAAATCTCAGAGCTTGTTGAAGCAGGTGTTATTCAAGAAAGTAATTCCCCATTTGCTAGTCCCATATTGCTGGTAAAAAAAAAGGATGGTAGCGACCGTATGGTGGTAGACTACAGGGAACTTAATTCCAACACACGCTCAGATAACTACCCTCTTCCGCGAATAAGCGATCAAATTGATAGACTCCATGGTGCCCATTACTTTACTTCACTAGACATGGCATCAGGCTTTCATTGTATTCCAATGGACCCCAATTCTGTTGAGTGTACTGCTTTCGTCACGCCCGATGGACAGTACGAGTATGTAGCTATGCCATTTGGACTAAAAAACGCACCACCTGTGTTCCAAAGATGCATCAATCAAGCTCTCAAATGTTGTGATTTCGTTCTGATTTACATAGACGACGTTCTATGCCCATCAAAAACTGTAGCAGAAGGCCTTGAACGTTTGGATACTGTTCTCAAAGAACTGGCAGTCGCAGGTTTCTCTCTGAACATGAAAAAGTGTAGTTTTCTTAAACAAGAAGTAACTTATTTAGGTTATGTTATAAGTGCAGGTGAAATACGCCCTAATCCCCGCAAAGTGGAAGCACTATCTGAAGCCCCAGCCCCCCGCACCGTAACTCAAGTGCGACAATTTATTGGGTTAGCGTCCTATTTCAGGCAATTCATACCGAATTTTTCACAAATTATGGGGCCACTCTATTTGTTGCTCTCACAAACAAAAGGTGATATTAAATGGACGGAAAAACATGAGCAAATCCATAAAAAAATAGTCGAAATCTTAACTTCAGAACCTGTTCTGGCTATTTTTGACCCAGAACTCGATGTCGAATTACACACGGATGCCAGTTCTTTAGGATACGGTGCAATTTTAATTCAACGTAAAAACAAGGCTCCACACGTCGTGGCATATTATAGTAGACGCACCACAGACACAGAATCGCGCTACCACTCGTATGAACTCGAAACACTCGCGGTGGTGCGTGCAGTAGAAAACTTTCGTCACTATTTGTACGGCCGTCATTTTACCGTACACACTGATTGCAATGCCCTTAAGGCATCAAGCACAAAACGCGACCTAACACCTCGCGTGCACAGATGGTGGGCCATTCTGCAATGTTACGATTTTGACATTATTTATCGTGAAGGACGTCACATGGCTCATGCTGATTTTTTATCACGTAACCCAGTGGATGGTTTGACATGTAGTTCGAATGTACCCTCAGTCACGAAACCACCCACACGACATTCAAAAATACCCCCAGTCGCGGTACCTGTCACTCAAGATTCAAAATTACCCACAATTGAAAGTACTCGGGTGACAAAAAGCGTACGTGTACTAGAATTGTATCAGGGTTGGTTAACCGTGGAGCAACAACGCGACAGTGAAATTGTTGATACTATCACAAAGTGGAAAAATCAAGAACTTCCTAGTGACGTAATGCGAACTTATGATATTAGAAATGGTCTTTTGTATCGCAAAGTCGAGCGTAAAAAGCGAAGTTCTTGGTTACCAATCGTGCCTAGGTCATTAGTTTGGTCACTTATTAGTCATGTGCACGTTGAGCTTAAACATCTGGGATATGACAAAACCCTTGACATGTTATACGAGTCTTATTGGTTTCCTAATATGGCTAAAACTGTGAAAACATTTGTTGATGCATGTTTAGTTTGCAAAGCATGTAAAGGTCCTTCCGGTGCCCAACAGATTCAGCTGCATTCTATACCTAAAACATCTGTACCCTGGCATACTATACACGTAGACATAAGCGGCAAACTGAGTGGCAAAAGTCAAAGGAAGGAATACGTGTTTGTGATCATAGATTCTTTCACTAAATATGTCTTGCTTAAACACACACTCAGCTTAGACTCTGCCAGTACTGTAGAGGCCCTTAAGGAGGTTGTCTATTTGTTCGGAGCACCTAAGCGTATAATTGCGGACCAAGGTCGTTGCTTTATCAGTTCTGATTTCAAAGGGTTCTGTGCAGAGCACAATATACATCTCCATCTGATCGCAACCGGCGCAAGTAGGGCCAACGGTCAGGTAGAGCGAGTTATGCAAACTTTGAAAAACTTGTTGACCATTATCGAGAATAACTCGGATAATGTCTGGCGTGATGAGTTGGGAGAGGTTCAATTGGTTCTCAATAGTTCTAGATGTAGAGTCACCGGTTTCAGTCCAATAGAATTGATGTTTGGCATTAAATCTCAGCCTCTGGGTATTTCAAAAATTATTCAGGATGTTAGCACTGAAAGCGAACGGCTAGATGTAGATAAATCAAGGGAACTTGCTTCAACAAGAATTCTGAAAGAAGCCAAAGCTGATACTCTTCGTTTTAATAAAAACAAAGCTCTTGTAAAAAGATTTAAACAAGGCGATTTCGTTTTTCTCAAATGCTGCGAAAGAAATCAAACTAAACTCGATCGTAAATTTAAAGGTCCGTTTAAAATTACCAAACTTCTCGATAATGACCGGTATGAGCTGAAAAACCTCAATGGTTCTAGTAGGAGCTATAAGTATCCTCACGAAAGCTTGCGAGAGGTGCCCAATGGGCGTGCAGGGTTGACAGAGGTGGCTGAAGCGTTGCGTGATGAGGCAATGGTAGATGAGGAGACAGTGGCGGATGAGACCGTGTCGGCGAATAGTGGGCTTGATCGAGATCAGTCTGAAATGGAGGTGGTCTCTGATGCTGACGATGCTGAAGTTACATAGAGATAAAAGGTGTGTATATTGCTGACTTGTGTAATGGTCGCAAGCCTCTGGCTTGCCACATGCTATATGCGTGCTGGTCCCCAGATGGTGGTGCGGAGCTATAACAAGTGCAGTTACTGAGAGTTACTGTGATGATACTGTGATGGTGATGATGGTGTGAAACTGTGAATACTGGTTATTTGTTATTGGTCGTAAGCCTCTGGCCTGCCGCAACCTATACGGGTGTTGGTCCCCAGGTGGTGGTGCGAAGATATAACCGGTGCAGATGATGTTATTGTTAGTAATGATGTGATGTGGACGTAATACAATGTAGAGTCAATGTAGAGTCAATGTAGAGTCAATGTAGAGTCAATGTAGAGTCAATGTAGAGTCAATGTAGAGTCAATGTAGAATCAATGTAGAATCAATTTAGATTCAATTTAAGAGCCAATGCAGCGTCGATATAGACACAAAGAGGGATAAATTTGAACAAAACAGAAGAAGAAAGCAATGCAAGTTGTCAGGATGAACGAGCTGTGTAATGTCGATGATGTGATGTAGCTCACGTAGAATTTCGTCTCTTTCACAGATCTCTAATCACGCCCGAGGCCGGGCGTACGTCAGCATGGCCGTGTCGGCGGCGTTGAAATACTGGCAACACCGGATACCCGATGGTGTCAATCAGTCGGCCAATCAGAGACGAGCGCGCGCAAAGAAGCACCGCGTGCTAGCGAAACGTTGAAGAGTGGGGAGAACGGCGATTGCCGGAACACGAGGGGCCGAGCGGAGCGCGGGGGCCCTCGCCACTCTCTCCACGCCACGACACTCAACGGATCGCTACGTTTCACTTTGGCTAGAATACTTTCGGTTCAGTAAATTCAGTGATTAACTTTAATTTAAATAATTCTTGATTGTAATTTTTGATTCGATTAATATTACAGAATAACTTGTGCGTGAACTGCTTGTTTCTATTGCTCGTACCCTCGTTTCCTTACCTGCCCACGATGTCTGAAGATGCACAGCCAGGCCGTCTGCCGATATACATATTTGGATTGGAATGACCATTTTGTTCCGTATCGATTGGTTTAGGTTTTATAACGATCGGACGTTGGGGTCACCTAAGGCCATACTGGTTTAGCTCTTATTAGGACACAAAAACTGGTTACTCTTTACTTGTGTAAGCGATGTATTACTTTAAGCAGATTGCTTAAAGTATGTTAGACTATTTAGGCTAGGTCACTAAGTATATAAGTAAATAATGTGATGTTTATTTCATTTGTAGATTCAAGTCACTACAATTAATTTAATTAACATTAGTTAAAAACATAATAGACACTTATTTTCGTAATTACTCTTGAATTATACTGCTGTATTAATTTTATTGTTCTGCAACAATTGATTTTATTTTAAATGAATTATGTATTCTCAAATGATTTATTAAAGTAACTCAGAACTATTCGTTAACTTAATTAGTATTGTTAATCAATATCCGCCGCGCCATCAGCGCCACCTACTTCAACTTTGATGCTGAAGTTGGTAGCTCCATAAAAACTTGGAAACATAATCAATATTTATTTTTAGTAATCATTCTTGAATTGCTGTATAATTAAGTTTATTGATTAACAATAATTCAATTTGTTTAATTACATTAAAATATACTAAAATAATAACTTCAAGTAATCCAGAGGTGTTCATTAATTTAATCAGTATTGTGATTAGATATCCGTGGCGCTATCAGCGCCATCTACTTGATTTTATTCTGTAAAGTTGGCAATACTTATCTCTTTAAATAGGATTGTAACTGATTTAGGAGTCTCTCTCTTTTTGTTCCTTCATCTGCACCAACAAGAATAGTAAAAGATTATCACGCTGCATCGACATTTTACTTTCTCCGCTGTCCCGACCTCTGCTCATCGAACTCGCATAGATCAAGCTCAACACGTCAGAAGTGGGATGTCTAAGACGCCCACCAGGTCCCCGTTGGGACCTTACATCGCAGGATTGGGTAAGAGGAGTGCTGAGAACGACGACCAAGACACCGAGGTAACAGAAAATTTTTTTTTTCCTTCTACCGACCAATTGAAGAGACGGAAAACCACTCATTTAGATGCAGAGTTAATCCCAAAATTTACTCCAGGGCCCAAATCCATGACTGTTAAATTGTGGTTGAACAAGATAGATCAATTGGGACAAATCTATAGTTGGAGTGAAGCAGACAAAATTTTCATAATGCACATGAGGTTACGTGGGTCAGCTCGGGAATGGTATGAAAATTTAGATGATTACAATTTAGATTGGGTAGAATGGAAAATTGCATTGGAGCGAGCATTTCCCATGGCCATAGACTTTGTCGACTTACTTGAACTAATGCTTTCTCGGAAGAAAAAGGACGATGAAACGATGACCGCTTATTTTCATGAAAAGCTGTCTCTTATCAAGCGATGTAAATTAGATGAAGAAGCTACCATATCCTGCTTAATTCGCGGTCTTCCGAACGAGTTGAGAGCAAATTCTAAAGCTTTCAGATGCAACACAGCCGAAGACCTGTACTATGGGTACCTATCCTCGCTTGAAAACTACAAGAGAGTGGAAGCTGCTACCACGAGGGGCGTCAGCTCGCGGGGATCTTCGTGGCGACGCGGCAATAGTGCCGTCCTGCCATCGTACCAGCTCTGCTACATCTGCCGGAAGCCCGGCCACGAGAGCAAGGACTGTCGGAGCCATCTTCTCTGCGCGAACTGCAACAAACGCGGCCATGAAGCTGCGACCTGCTGGATCCCTAAAAAGGTGCTGTATTCTTCATTTAAAACTATAGAAATTCGATTAGATTGCTATAAAAAAGTGGTACTCATTAACAACCGTGAGGTGCTCGCATACATAGACACAGGCAGTAAAATTAATATTATAACGCAGTGTGTTTCGAGGGAACTTGATTTAAAAGAAGAATCATCAGGTATTATTATGAGGGGTTTTGACGGGAGTCACAGTTATTCCCTCGGCAAAGTTAATTTTACTGTCCTTGTCGATGGTATTTCAATAGCTAGTTGCGCAGAAATAGTGTGTAATTTGACAGACGACATTGAACTCATAATAGGTCAGCCTGTTATTAACCACCAGGCAATTAGTCTAGTGACAACAGCAAACAGCGCTACTCTAATAAAAAATGATATTTGTGATGAAGTTATACTTCAAAACACGCTAGGTAGCACAGACTTTAGACAGAAGTATGCGGTTAGATTAGTTACAGAAACTGTAATTCCACCACGAAGCGAATGCTCTGTTCAAATAGAAACCGGTTGCGAAATACCTAATGTCAGCCTTATCACCCCACCAGTTTTTGTAACCAAATGTTTGACTTTTGTTCCGGGTTCTTTGCTAACTCCTACCACCGATACTATTCGAGTTATTAATTTAAGTAATGAAAATATCGTGTGGCAAGCTGGGAAAATAATTACTCGGGCCAAAATCTGCAAGGAAAGTAAAGTAATGAGCGTTGAGATAGGTGGCATAACCAAAAATAACCCCGATCTCAATGCTGTCGTACATTCAGATACCTTAAGTGAGAACGAACGTTGTAGGTTGTTAGAATTGTTACAAGAATATATGAACCCTGTAACTTCGGATACGCGAAACTTAGGATGTACTCATCTGATAGAGATGTCCATAGAAACTACCACGGACAAACCAGTACATTGTAAGCCATATAGGTTATCATACAAAGAGAGAGAGATTGTTGATCAAAAGGTACAGGAGCTTATAGACGTTGGTGTTGCGAGAGAGTCAAGTTCAGCTTACGCCAGCCCAGTAGTCCTTGTTCGAAAGAAAAACGGAGAATATAGACTTTGTATAGATTACCGTGCACTGAATTCGATAACTGTAAAAGATAGATTTCCCCTGCCTCACATAGATGATCTCATTAATTTGTTATCAGGAAAATTCTATTTCAGTACACTTGATTTAGCGCAGGGTTATTACCAGATTCGAATGGCCCCTGATTCAATCCCAAAAACTGCGTTCGTCACCCAATCCGGGCAATATGAATTCTTAAAAATGCCGTTTGGGTTAGCTAATGCTCCCGCCGTCTTTTCTAGAGCTCTAAAACTAACACTGGGAAAGTTAAGCAATGTTTCTCATAAATGCTCAGAGCAAAAACAAGTGAATGGTGACGTCACTAAAGACGGCGTTGTTGCTGTGTACTTAGATGATATCATCCTAGCCACAGTTACTATTGAGCAAGGCTTAGCGCTATTAGAGCGAGTGCTACAGCGCCTTAAAGAGGCCAACTTGCTTCTAAATATTGATAAATGCACTTTTCTTAAGACCACTACTGATTACCTTGGCCATGAGGTCACAGCGGGAACGATTAGACCAGGGATACATAAGATCGATTCTGTGACCAAATTTAAAACGCCATCTAATGTTCATGAGGTCAGACAGTTTATAGGGTTACCGTCATATTTTCGCAAATACATACAAAATTTTGCAACAATTGCTCGCCCCTTAACTGAACTAACAAAAAAAGATCGTGAGTGGTGCTGGGACTCTGAGCAAGAGCATGCTTTTAACACCCTAAAAATGCGCTTAACCGAGAGGCCGGTGCTTGCTATCTATGACCGTAATGCTAGGACTGAGCTACATACAGACGCGAGCAAAATAGGACTAAGTGGAATTCTTTTACAGTATCAAGCGGACGGTAACTTAAAGCCAATAGCATACTTCAGTAGAGTCACGAGTCGCGAAGAACGGTTCTATCACAGCTATGAGTTGGAAACTCTCGCGGTAGTAGAATCTTTAAAACGGTTTCGCATTTATCTTGTCGGTATACCAGTCAAAGTAGTTACTGATTGTGCTGCCATCCGTGCAACACTAACAAAAAAGGATCTTGTACCGCGTATTGCACGATGGTGGCTATCCATCCAAGACTTTGAGTTAGAAATTGAATACAGATCGGGAGATAGGATGCGTCACGCAGACGCATTAAGTCGTAGTCCCGTTGATGACAACTCACCAAATAGTCCTACCTGCTTTTTGATCAACGAAGCTGATTGGGCGCTTACCGTTCAATTGCAGGATGATAATATCCAGAATATCGTTCGTCAAATTGCAGGTGGTACTGATAACCCAGATTTGCTAAATAACTATGCGGTTGTAGATGGATGTCTGTACAGAAAGACTTTTCATGGTAATCGGTTCGTCATTCCGAAACTCGCCAAATTTAGCATATTACAAAAATTTGACGATCATATTGGGCACCCAGGTTTTGAAAGGGTCGAAAAACTAGTAAAGTCCTCTTATTGGTTTCCCCATATGACTAAATTTATTCGGAAATATGTAAAAAGTTGCCTACAATGTGCATATGGAAAATCAAGTTATGGTAGACAGGAGGGTGAATTGCATCCTATTGAAAAAATTGATGAACCGATGCACACGCTGCACGTAGACCATCTGGGACCTTTTCCGAAAAGCCGCAGAGGAAACAATTATATCCTAATGATAATTGATTCCTTTACTAAATTTGTATTGGCTCAACCAGTCAAAAGTGTTCGTTCTACAGAAACGGTTAAAGAGCTACGGAATATTATTTCAGTTTTCGGAAAACCTTCCAGAATAATTACCGATAGGGGAAAGTCATTCACAAGTCGTTATTTTAAAGCCTTTGTTAAGGAATACCAAATTAAACACATACTTAACGCTATTGCTGTACCACGTGCCAATGGGCAGATAGAGCGAGTCAATCGAACTGTCTTAGACGGTTTGAATACTTCCGTCATAGAGGAATGCAGTTGGGATGTCAAACTACCGGATATTATATTGGGGATAAATAATACAGAACATTCTACCACGAAAGTAGCTCCTTTCAATTTAATGTTTGCGCATCGTAATAATATCTTACCCGTTCCCTCAGCATCGCCTGAACGATCAGACAATCAAATGCAAAGACAAAAGTTGACAGATAGACGTACTCTGGCTAAATCTAACATTGACAAAAATAGAATTCGATTGAAGAAACAGTACGATAGAAAGCATAAAAAATGTACTAAATACACTGTAGGTCAATTGGTTTTATGGAAGGGTGGAGTAACAGAGCACTCCGTAGGGATAAGCAAAAAGTTGGGTAATAGATACTCAGGGCCTTATAAAATTGTGCAGGCCAACCACACATTTGATCGTTACACGATAAATTCAATTAAAGGAATGCGTGGTTACAGAAACTTCAGGGCAGTGGTAGCTGGAGATTCCTTGAGGCCTTATAAAGCCGTAGTTTCAGATAGTGATTCAACTGACAGTGAAGGACACGAAATTGATAGAGACGATCTAATTGATTTACTAGAAAGTTAGGTAACTGTATCACAATTTTTAGCAGTAATAGAGTTATAAAAAGTCTCATAATTTTGCTTGTTAGTATGTTGAAATAAGTTTGTTCTTTAAATGTTGCGTAATATGTAAATAGTAATGAGTATAATTGATCTTTGATATTATCAGTTACATCATAATAGATAAAATAAATTGTTTATTTTCGATATAAATTCTTTGATCGATTGTTATTTTGAAATCCTGCAAAAAAAAAAATATTTACAGCGGTATAGTAGAGAAAAGCTGTGTGCAATTTTGTGATAAATAAATTTTAGCAGATTTATAATATATAACAATTATACTAACATTTAGGAAAATAAGAACCAAAAATGCTGTGTGCTATAATACAATATCAGGCTGTGTGCGTATTAAGTTGAGTGCAACTGTACCTACATCATGCTGTGTGCGCCAAAACTGTATTGATACAAAACAATCATGCTGTGTGCGCTCCTAAATAAAACAACAAAATAACAATTATATCATGCTGTGTGCAGCTGTACCCACATCCTGCTGTGTGCGTCAAAACTGTATGGATATATTACAATCATGCTGTGTGCGTCTCAAAGCTGTGTGCATAATTTGAAATCCATGCTCTAATTCCTATGTTATTTTCATAAAAAGAACTACTAAAACCTTACACATAGGATAATATTGTCTTTTACATGTGACTCTCCGAAAATTCTCCGTTTCCAGGTGGACAAACAACAGGCTCCGGTGCTGCAAAAGAAACCCTACGGCGGCGGTGGTGCCGCTCTGTCAACGGGTTACAGCACATCATCGACGGACACATTGAACCAAGAACGCCGTGGGGCACGGCTCTGATCAGGATGGCCGAGTGTTAGACTATTTAGGCTAGGTCACTAAGTATATAAGTAAATAATGTGATGTTTATTTCATTTGTAGATTCAAGTCACTACAATTAATTTAATTAACATTAGTTAAAAACATAATAGACACTTATTTTCGTAATTACTCTTGAATTATACTGCTGTATTAATTTTATTGTTCTGCAACAATTGATTTTATTTTAAATGAATTATGTATTCTCAAATGATTTATTAAAGTAACTCAGAACTATTCGTTAACTTAATTAGTATTGTTAATCAATATCCGCCGCGCCATCAGCGCCACCTACTTCAACTTTGATGCTGAAGTTGGTAGCTCCATAAAAACTTGGAAACATAATCAATATTTATTTTTAGTAATCATTCTTGAATTGCTGTATAATTAAGTTTATTGATTAACAATAATTCAATTTGTTTAATTACATTAAAATATACTAAAATAATAACTTCAAGTAATCCAGAGGTGTTCATTAATTTAATCAGTATTGTGATTAGATATCCGTGGCGCTATCAGCGCCATCTACTTGATTTTATTCTGTAAAGTTGGCAATACTTATCTCTTTAAATAGGATTGTAACTGATTTAGGAGTCTCTCTCTTTTTGTTCCTTCATCTGCACCAACAAGAATAGTAAAAGATTATCACGCTGCATCGACATTTTACTTTCTCCGCTGTCCCGACCTCTGCTCATCGAACTCGCATAGATCAAGCTCAACACGTAATACATCGATCGTATGGTTGGGTTGTAAAGCGTTATGGTGTTCATAAATTAGTTGAATAAAGTTACCTAAATTGTTTTCCCTAAGCTCTGAGACGGTTACTTTTAACACTTAAAATGTTTTTCCTTTCTAACATACGTTGATCACGATGTCACCTAACTTGAGTTTCCACGTGTACGTATTAGAAGAAGTATACAAGTATTTTTCCATTAATTCTTCCATTGATCCTATCTTAAATGGATTGAAGTTGTTTTTCCATAGTACCAATTACACAAATGTGTCGGTTTATGAAAAATTTGATAAAATGTTATTCATAATTTTAAAATGAACTAACAATTTATATCGACTAATTGACTTTGACTTATCTTTTTTAATTGTCGCTTTATTTGTTTTGACCAATTTAATAATAAATATACAGTGCAATACAGTACTAAGATAGCGCAATATGATAAATACGTGATTGAACACTATGGACCCACAAGGTGAAACGGACCTTGACATTGAGGTGAGCATCAATAAAGCTAGGGGTGCTTTTGCACAACTAAAACCTGTATGGAGCTTTCAAACCGTCACCCGTCGTACTAAGCTGCGGATATTCGAGTCCAATGTCAAGTCAGTCCTGCTATACGGATGCAAAACGTGGTTCTTCCGGAAAGATCTGGCCAGCAAGCTGCAGGTGTTTATAAATAAATGCTTCAGACGGATTCTACGATTTTTCTGACGCCGTACCATCTCAAACGTAGAATTGTGGAAACTGACGAAGCAGAGGCCCATTAATGCAGAGATCCTGGCGCTAGAAAGCGGGGATAGCTCGGCCACACGTTCCGTGGGTCAGGCCATCATCCAATCAGGCAGCGCTTCTTGTGGGAACCTCCGGGAAGGAGAAAGAGTTAGGTCTATGTCAGGTTCAAGGTTCTATGTGAACAATTCCACGACAACCCAAGCATTACAAGAGGAAATATTAAACGCTGCATCAACGACATTCAGCCACAATTATGCAAAAAAATTGACAAAAGATTGCGTAAGTGCCAGCAAAGCCATGGAGGCCACTTGCCCGATGTGTTATTCCACAAATAGCCATATGCTATGTATTTTACGATTTAGTGAAAAAATAACAATCTAAAAACCAAAAACTGTGTTTTCTATTTAATTTTGGGACACTTTGGTGTTTGGTAGTGGACAAACACCCAAAAGTAGTTTCCTAAACCCACAATATTTTTGAACGACTAATCGAAAGAAACCCCACACTTTCGGGTAAACGAGAAAAAATATCACGAATTTAGGTGTAGGGTAGGTAGTCGAATAAAAAGGTTTGTATTTAAAGTTTTTATTCTACCGTTTGGCCGGCGTGAATAATTTGTATATTTGTGCCAAATTTCAGCTATCTAGCATTAGCTGTCTTTGAGCTAAGCCACGGACCGTATCGCGGGCCAGCTCTTAAAAATAGAAGGAAAGACATAGAGTAGACCTCGAGAAAGAGTGAAATAGAAGACCGTAGCATCCATCGGATCGTCCTGAAAATCTATGTCATGATTAAAGTAAAAGTGAAAAACATTTAGTTCCATTGTAACACTACGGAGATGATTACACTTAAGACAAACAGTCCAACTAGGCCAGTCCAACTTCGTGAAAGAGGTCAATCGTCGAATCCAACTCGGCAGGGCAGCATTCGGGAAACTTAGAAAAGCCTTTTCGTCTAATATACCTCAACCACTCAAGACAAAATTATACAACCAGTGTGTGTTACCAATGATGACTTATGGCACTGAAACGTGGTCTCTCACTACGGGCCTCATAAGAAGGCTCAAGGTCACACAACGAGCTATGGAAAGGGCTATGCTCGGAATTTCTCTACGAGATCGAATCAGAAATGATGAGATCCGTAGACGAACGAAAGTCGTCGACATAGCCCAGCGGATTAGTAAGTTGAAGTGGCAGTGGGCGGGGCACATAGCACGCAGAACTGATGGCCGATGGGGCCGATAAGTTCTGGAATGGAGACCACATATCGGTAAACGTAGCGTAGGACGACCAGCCAGATGACCGATGAAGATGGACAGATGACCTCATCCAAGTGGCAGGAAGGCGCTGGATGCAGGCCGCTTCCAACCGGTCTTTTTGGAAATCCATGGAGGAGGCCTATGTCCAGCAGTGGACTTCTTGTGGCTGAATGATGATGATGATGACTACGAAGATACGTACCCAATACAATCATACCCAACACAAGTGCTACAATGGAAAAAGGCTGCAGGTCAGCATTAGCATATCGAACTTTTGTTTTTGTCATCGTCCGATGACTATTCTCGTAATTAAATCATCATGCCACATGATGCATCGGCACAACTGAACATGGCTTGCCAAGTAATTCATGAATGGGCACTCTTTTGTCCGGTGATTAATGCAATATTAGACGGCAAAGAAAGCTAATTATAAAATTAAGTACATCGACATCCGGTGACGATTCTAGATTGATATTTGTGTGGGATGGGACGAAATAAACACTAGAGTATTCAGGATGGACGTGGCTCTCTGGATGCGATAGCTTGATTAGTACAGCTAAGCTGGGTTAGATATAGCCTGGTTTAAAAAAAAAAAATTATAACACGTTTTATACGGTAGATGAAAGCACGGTTATTTTTATTTATTTGTTAGTCTTACGGTTCATAATTGAGTTTATTATCGTCAGGAATGGAAGCTACATTACTTGGTACTTAACCTAAGCTGACTTTCCTAATAAACTAAACCGTGATTAAACCAAACTACGTAGGAATATGTAAATTTATCATCATCATCACCAGCCATTTGACGTCCACTACAGGACATGGGCCTCCTTCGTGGTTATCATAACCAAGAGGGGTTTTGCCATAATCGCCACGCTTGGCAGGCGGGTCGGCGATGGCAGTATGTGGTTGGAATCTCAGGAAGACGCTGCTGCCCGTCTCCTGGTAATTGATTTCATTAGTCGCCTTCTACGACATCCACGGAAGCATCTAAAAGCTATTTTGGAATTTAAATAAATGTTTAATTAAAGTAAATAGTTTTTTAAAACGTCCTCCGCTGCCGCTGAAACATAATTGACTCTAACTCTTATAGCAGTGCTATCCAGTTGTTTTTAGAATTTCTACACAAGTCTTTTATTGTATTTTTTTTTATTTCTATGTGTCATTTAAAATCTTTATTAATTTCTCATCCAGACACCTGCCAATCACGTCTCATGAAGACTTCCTTTGTACTATTCCAATATCAATTTGTACATCCAATATGCCGTAACAAAATTCCTGATCATCTTGCACAAAGATCTATTGATCGAGGTGTCATCACACCACGAGCTGTAAGCTGTAAACTTCAAGCGATGAGCGATGACAAGTAATCAGTAAAAAACTTACCTATCTAACATTCGCGAGGTGCTGGGTTCAATTTCGGCATGTACCAAGTGCATGCGTTTATTTCCAATATACCTACTTTCATTTATGTTTATTTTTTCGGTTTGAGCTAGTTTCGCCCTCGCTTGGTAGGTGGGGTTGAAAGTTGAAAACTGAAAACCTTAAAAAATCTATGTGGCCGCATCCACATGCTGCCGCCGCACCACATTGAACCTGCATGCATAACTCGCTCACAGTATAGGAGGGCCCCGGCACACAGCTGCTCCGAATCACCTGTCCGCTGTGTAGCTTCGCGATATGCTGCCGCATCCGCATGCTACCGCGCCGGATCGAACCTGTATACATATTATCTTGCTCGTAGTGTAGACAAACCCCCGCGCACCACAGCTGACTCCGAATCACCTGTCCCCTTTGCAGCTATGCGCTTAGCGGCCGCATCCGTGTGCCACCGCGGCGTCCCATTAAACTATGCGTAATGTAAAACCTCTACTTTATTAAAACCCAGATTTAAGGTCAAATATTAATTTTTATTATAATCTTTTTCATCGATTCCCTAGCCTAGCTGGGGATCGACTGACTTCTAAAACAAAACGTAACCTTCTAGTCTTCTAGTCTTATTTTTAATATTCCCTTCAGAATATTAAAAATAAGACTAGAAGGCTCTGCTAGCCAGCTACTATAAAGAGGAATCGTTACAGTAAACACATAGAAAAAAATCCTGAGCGAATCGCGATTCCAATCCGCTAGCATAAAGTGCAAGCGCTCTTACCAATAAAACTATACAGACCTCACTTCAACTCCTAAGTTTGCTTATCAAAAATAGCATAGGACTCATATTGAACATCAATTAAACACTACATAAAATCACGCCTGTCTCCCGTTTGTCTATTATAAAAAAAATTGTAAAATCAAATATATAATTTTCAAAATTAATTGAATACAAATCTATACATATCGCGCTCACAGTGTAGGTGGGCCCCCGCGCTCCACAGCTAACTCCGAATCACCTGTCCGCTATGCAGCTATGCAGTATGCGGCCGCATCCGCGTGCCGCCGCCACGCCGCAACGCCCAATTTGCCGCGCAAATAGGGCGCGGGCCACGCCGGACGTACCACGCCAATCTCGCGAGCGCACTCAAAGAAAATGCTTTGTCTTGAATGCTTGAAGCAGCTGAGCTTTGAGCTTAGGCTTGCAGCTCTGTGGATGGTCTTAATTTGTGGGATTCCGTCTTCAGATACCGGCATGTAACTACGAGGTGACATCGAATTTGGTAGCGAGCTCTGCAGAGGGTATTCTGAGCATGATTTTTAACACTGCATAAGTTAAAAATCAATGTTGTGTCAAACGTTTCTTTGTAACATACATAGATACATAGAATATTCTTTATTGTATGTACACAAGGAATTACATATGAGAATATACATAAAAGATAGAAGATAAAACATGAATTAACATAAGACACTTAATAGTGTTACAAAACAAATATGATAAATAAAGATTATTTTTAATAGAAATCTATTGATAATGAACATATTTTTTATGAAGCCTATACATAGGTCCCAGACGTTCTCTCGGAGAGAGAGCATGGGCTTACTTACCACCGCGGTTTAGCAATTTCAAGCGCTGAGGTATGTGAACACCTCAGACCCCGGCTCACCTCAGAACATAGTAATAACATTTGATATAAAATTGTAATAGAATTAATAAGAAATATGACATCGAAAATTTATTTCAACGTAAACAATTTACATTCTGGTTGCTGAATGTCAATGTACTGCAAGTATGTTAGCCGCTGCCATCGGGCAGTGAGAAAAACCCTATACAGGGCGTCCCAAAATTATGGGCCATGAAGGGAAAGTACCTTAAATATCGTAGATGGGGTATTTTGCTGAAAGACAAGAGGGACCATTTTGTGCATTTAATTAATTAATTTACAAAAAAATACCCACTTAATTGATTACGGCAGTTTCATGTATGTTTTTAATGGGATTAAAATGATTAATTTCACGCTGTTCCTTTCTTTTAAAATACTATGTTACTTAAGAAGAGTTATTAGTTTTTGGCCCTTCTTTCGATTGGCATCATAAAGGTAGGGGTGATTTTTTTTTACATTTAAGTCGGTTCGATTCCCAGACGAAGCAGGTAATTTTTTGAAAATCTCTGAATGCAGAATTACTAACTTATAAAAATAACAAATATCTTCTTTCAGCAAAATACCCTATCTACGCTATTTAAGGTACTTTCTCTTCATGTCCCATAATTTTGGGATGCCCTGTATATCAGTTGTTGCCTATATCATAAGATTCCATTTATCATGAGTGACAACAAAATAATATTAAAATCAGTAAAATTCAGAATACTTACTAAACTTATACAGTGTCGATATATTAAATTTGAAAAGAGATACCTATTTATTGTTATTACTTATCACATTGACAACTGTCTGGCGCTCTCTCTTAAAATATTTGTATGCCTACAAGGGCAAAACATGCAGGATCTACACTATTTCACATTGGATCACCTTTTCAAAGTCATGTTTAACAAATGAATATCTTTATCTTTACGTGGGAGGGTCCCCCACCAGATGGTCTGACGACCTGGTTACGGTGGAGGGGAGTCGCTGGAGATGCGGGCGGCACAACACCGGGAAGCTAGGACAACCACGAGAGAGGCCTATGTCCTGCAGTGGGCTTCAAATGGCTGATGATGATCTTTACATAAATAGGATTACTCTACGTTTAATTAGTGGGCCATCATTTGCGGGTAAATATAGGCGCTCAAATATAATTATGACGTGGATTGATATATTGATACTAGGAATAAACATAAATTGTCATTTCCACGTTTTAGACTTGCAAAAGTTAATATTAGGGGTTAAAGTATGAAATTGCCGTTTTATTGCAATAGGTTCTTTGAATTGACATAGAATCTTCATGGTTTGAGGTTTTCGAATGAAACTTTTTTCAAATGGTTTTTATGATGTTCTTTTTTTAAAAAATGTGAAACATTTGAATATCGACTTTCAATTGTTTTTGTTATTCAATTTAGACAAGAAAGATGGATACTGCGAAAATTCGAGTGATTTTTTAATACTGTCGTGGCATTTGACCTGGGGTCAGCCATTGCATTTTTCTTTTCCGTTTATCATAAAGAATCCACTTTTCATCACATGTTACAATTCGATCCAATATTCCTTCATTTCTGTACCGGTTCAACAAGGCAACACAAGTTTCAACACGCGTTTCTTTCTGCAGGTCAGTCAAATCATGAGGCACCCATTTTTCGTATTTTTTTATTTTATTGATTTGACGCAAGTGAGTCAATATTGTGGGTAAGGTAACGATAAACCATGCCGCTAATTCAAGCCTACTCCATCTAAAAAAAAAACAATGTCCCAGGCACTGTAGCGTGCGAGTGGTCCCTTCACCCATCTAGTATGAGTGAAGGTCCCACTGGACGCTGTATAAATCATCTCATCACGTAGATGCAAAGGCAGTTAAGTTCTTTATATTCGCTGCTGCCCTGAATTTTTTCACGTTTCTACTATCAACCGTTTAGCCGGTATAGGGAGGCGCCCGCCCTACTCTGACAAAAAATTGCAAAGGCAAGCCTAAATCGAGAAATGATCCTCCCACACCCACAAAATTTCATCACAACGTTAAACAACCAATCCAACGATACCGTACACTATGGTGTAAGTTGCAAAAAAATTGCATCCCTAATTTGCATAAGCATAAGCAGCCTATATACGTCCCACTGTAGGGCACAGGCCTTCTCTCAGGGAGAGAGTGTGGGCTTAATCGCAACGCGTGCCCACCGCGGATTGGCGATTTCAAGCGCTGAGGTATGTGAAAAGCTCAGACACTCAGGTTTCCTCACGATGTTTTCCCTCGCCGTTATCGAGTGTTATTGCTACTGTAACTTCACAAATGTACATAACTTAGAAAACCAAGTCACAGGTATATGCCCACTCTGGGGATCGAACCTGGGTCTCTCGATTTCGAGTCCGATGTTCTACCCACTAGGCTACCACCGCTTTTCTAGGCTACCACCGCTTTTTTGAAACATGAAAATTATGTTTCCGGGAAATAAACTCATAGAAGCGAAGTCGTACAAACTTTAATTGGGGTATTTTAAAAATTACGCGTCTTAGAAATAACCCGTATGCATTTGCCTGGAATCGAAGCTCAAACTCCTGAATACTGAGCCAAATCTCGGCGTTATCACCGCTTTTCAAGAAAATACAGAATGAAACCTCAGTATTTAAGTGACATTGTAGTACGACTAAACCAGAGTACTCCTTTACTCCTTTCCACGAGTCGAACTCCTAGGGAACAAAAATATACTCTCATTTCATTGGCGAATGCGCGCGGCCAGAGATAAGCGAAAGAATAAACGAAGACGCTCCGCTTCGTAGGGTAGGTTTACCGGCATTGCAGGTCACGCACATAACGCACATTAACCAATGGGCACTCACCGACGATTTTCTTTGGGAGCTCGTTTCATGGAATGGAACTTGTTCTACTCTCTTTCATACCAAATGTTCCGATCTGAATCCCTACTGCACTCATCTAATTACTACCTGGACCTACCAATGAGTTGGTGACCTAAGAAACTCTACTATTCAGATGCAAATCATAGGTTACCAATAAATTTCTCAATAGTTGTCCCTACCTCACATAGTACGGCATCCGGTGACCTCTCAATTTCGTAGCAATAGTATCCGTATGGGAGTCAAGAACTGTGGTTGTTTGTCAATCGAGTCATTTGTCGGGAAGTCTCGTTAGGTTTCCTTTGTCATGGATTCGCGTTATCAATCATTCAGAAGCGAAGCTTCATTCCGGGTATAGCGGACAACGTTTTATTATATTGGGTTAGGTTTAGTTGACTTCAAACGTGTTTTTCGCAGAAATTAAGTGCTCGATATAAAGAGTTTATATTTTATTAGAAAATTCAAGATAAAAAGTATCCGAAACCGACCTGTGCACGCACGATCTGTCAGAAACGTGGCAATTGGCAGACCTCGGTCTCTGCCTACCCCTTCAGGATGCAGCAGTGAGTTTACGTAGTCTTATGTTTATTTTTTTGTAAAGAATATCGATTTCATGAAAAACACACTCCTAAAAGAAAATGCTGTAGTAGCCTGGCAGTGGTAGCCTAGTGGGTAGAACATTGGACTCGGAAGCAACCCGGAAGGGAGAGACCCAGCTTCGATTCCCAGCGCGGGCATGTACCTGTGACTTTGTTTTCTAAGTTTTGTACATTTGTGAAGTTATAGTAGCAATAAAACTCACTAACCGTGAAGGAAAACATCGCGAGGAAACCTGAGTGTCTGAGCTATTCACATACCTAAGCGCTTGAAATCGCCAACCCGCGGGGGGCACGCGTGGTAATTAAGCCAATATTCTTTCTCTGAGAGAAGGCCTGTGCCCTACAGTGGGACGTACATAGGCTGCTTATGAAAAGTGATAAAACGTGTATTTCGAGTGCAAACTTAAGTTTGTAAAGTTTTTACGGAACCCTTAGCACATGAGTCCTACTCTAAGGGCTTTACTAATAAACTCGACATAAATTTACACCTTGGAATAATATAAAATTTGTATAGGTATTCCTAGTTTATCCTACGCATAACTTTATACTAGGTTTATAAGTAAGGGGGTGAAAGTATACATAGGTATTAATGTTTTTTTAGTATCAAAACACATAAGTAACAATAACATTTTCCCCTTTAAAAAGTTTAACTTATCAAAGTCATTAACTTTCTCTAATTTTATCTTTGCGTCTCGCTCTTACTATCTTTCTTTTCACGATGTTTAATAAAGTTTTCATTGTCAGCGGCCCAACATCTTTCCTCTCCTACACTCGATGATCCTCCAAATTGTTCTCGCCTCCTTTCTTTGCAGAATTTGCTCAAAGATGCCAGATGGCTAAGTGGGCAAAAGGCATATTCCCAGCAGTAGACAGAGCTGATGATGATGAACACTATAGACTTGTTCCGTAACAAAAATATTCAATTTATAGGAAAGAGCGGGTGATCCTGCTTTTTCACTATAAAATAAAATTTCCCGCCGGGCAGATTGTATGCCCGAGGACGGCTAGTCCATTTGTTCTTAGTCAGACGTTATATTTATGGTATGTCATGTGAAATACTCTGCATGCGCGATGCAGGAATGTCGGAGTATCTGGTGCGCGTGCAGATTACACATCTGCAAAAGGGTATGTAGACTCATCGACTTATTTTAAGCAGACACGAGCAAAAGGGGACTAAGCAAAAGGGGCCACTAGTTACCACAAAACAATCCATCAACATTCCAGAAATCCTCATCAAAGGTCAAAGTAGAGCAATTAATATCAGTTTGGCAGATCAATTGTTTACCGCACTGATTGAAGTGTGGCTTTGTGCCAGTTCGATCATAGTTGAAACAGAAGGTCCAGCTCCGTCTCCCTGGGGCTAACAGGCATAAAACAATAATAGACTGGCAAAAATTCTGGAAGAGTTCCGTTCTCCATCTCTGAAAGACTAGTCGACTGACTTCACCGACATGAGCGGCCTAGACTGATGACAGTCTTCATCAAATCTTCACCAAATTAAAATAGAACTAATGAGATGTTATATCGAATTAAATTGAAATCGGTTAAGATTTCATGGAGTTTTACGAGAACATAGCCAAAAAATCACAATATATGCGATAGTTGATAAAGCGAAATTAGTTTGTCAGGACCGTGGCAAGTGTAAAATTCTGCTCTTTGCCTACTCCTTCGGGATTCAGGCGTGAGCTTATGTAATGTAATATATTATTAAATATCAAAAATAGAAGAACGCCGCGACACAGCCTGGACCTAACGTGGCGACCACCGTAAACTATCTGGTTGTAAGTGACCATTTTTATTAATAACTTTTTTTTTACTTTACTTTAAAATGTTAGCACGCAATAGAAGTGTAAGTTTCAGCATTTTTAGAATTCTTTACCTGAAGGGTACCAAACAGGACCCTATTACTAAGACTTCCCTTCCCATCTGTCTGTCCGTCCGTCTGTCTGTCTGTCACCAGGCTGTATCTCATGAATCGTGATAGCTAAAACAGAATAAAATAAATATTTAAGGGGGGCTTCCATAAAACAAATGTTGTCTAAAGACAGCGCTCGCCATCTGGGGGCCATCTATGTAACCTTCACAGCGCCGATGGCATGTCGTTAAATGTCAATGTTAAACACTTCTAGTTGGTTTCTATAGGTGGCGCTATTCTCAAATTCGATCTTTGTCTAATGTTATATAGATAATCGTACGGAATTCTTCGCGCGCCAGTCCAACTCGCACTTGACCGCTTTTTATGTCATGCAGCGAGGTGAAGTGGACGCACGTCACGCCATCTGTTGCCGTTTAAATACACCTAGCATTTAGACGGAGCTTTGCCTAAAACCTTCTGTACCCTTTTACACTCCTACAAGCAAACTTGCCAGCCAATGGCCAGAGGCCACAGTCCCCGCCCACATTATATAGTGGCTCGATTATATAATGAATTGATCGAAAATTGTGTTTAAATGTAAATAATAAATCTTTGTTCCGCGTGGCGCCGGATTAAGAATAGCGTCACTCCATTTCCTTCCGTGGATGTCGTAGAAGGCGACTAAGGAAATCAATTACCAGGAGACGGGCAGCAGCGTCTTCCTGAGATTCCAACCGCATACTGCGATCGCCAACCCGCCTGCCAAGCGTGGCAATTATGGCAAAACCCCTCATGGTTATGAAAACCACGACTCCTTCTCCACGACAGCCAAATGGCTGATGATGATGATGATGATGATGAATAAATCTTTTGTCTCTTTATATTTTGTGTTTAAGGTTTCTTCCGGTGTACAACAAAGAATATTTTTATGTTATCTTATGTTGCGTTAGTTAATTATTCATGAGAAGAAGAAGAAGAAGAAGAAAGACATTTATTATACCAACAAGATACATCACAGAAACAAAATAAGCACATAAGTAACATAATATGCACAACACAGAAAGAAAACTAAATACACAACAGACAAAACGAATAAATAAAACAGGACCATAGATGTAGCCTGTGGTGTATCTACATTGCCACAAAAGGCAGCTGACTCAGCGTTGTGCGTTGAGCATATACACCACAATCCGGACTTGGCCCCCGTGGTGGAGTATGGCCTATACCTTCCTCAGAGAAGAGACCCGTGCCCCTCGGTGGGGACATAATGGGTTGATGATGAGCATATACAGTTTGGGAGTCATTTTACGGGAAGTAATATATTATTAGAGGTTAAAGTATGAAATTGCCGTTTTATTGCAATAGGTTCTTTGAATTGACATAGAATCTTCATGGTTTGAGGTTTTCGAATGAAACTTTTTTCAAATGGTTTCTATGATGTTCTTTTTTTAAAAAATGTGAAACATTTGAATATTGTACAAAAGTATTGTTAATGGCAAAAGTAGCATCAACCAACGAGTAAGTGATGAAGAAAAATAAAAATAAAGCGATTCAGCGTCACCGACCGACTAGAGTCGAGTATATCCGATTCAGCGTCACCAACCGACTGGAGCCGAGTATATCCCATTCAGCGTCACCGACCGACTGGAGCCGAGTATATGGCTAAGATGATGGTATAAGATCAATTACTGACGCAGAAGGGGTTGCAAAAAACACCTATAAAAGTCAAGATTAAACCTCGCAATTATGTAAGACATTTGAGGCGTCGTTGCAATCCCTTCGGGATACAGTCGTGATATTATCAAAAGTTCGCGAAAAAATTATAGAGAATTCGAAAACCCCTTCAAAACGGACCGGGCCTAACCAAAGTAAAGGCTGTTGAAAAACTCGCTCCATCACGGCCCGACTGGGTATTACAAAGCGAAACGAAAGGGTAATTTTATTTAATCGCAACGCAAATATTAATTAACTTGCCGAGAGGTCTTATTACAAAACTGCACGGAAGACCAGCTCAGCCTGGGAGTATACCCCGGGTCGAAGGAAAGTTGTATAGACGTAAGCAAATAAACCAAATCGGAAGATTCTGACAAAAACAGAACATTAAACAGAAATAGTAAATTGATCCAAAATACCGCCTGGAAACACACCTGACCCAAAGGATCCTATGACGCTAAACACGGGGGGATAATCAAATTGAAATACGATAAAAGTAGAGTATAGTGAAGTACAGATGGATACCAATTCCTGGAAAGTGACTAACCACGGTTTCTGCCTACTCCCCCAGTATATTGGGTTGTGTGTATGTATTTCTCTGTAAGATAAGCTGGAGAAAACACGCCTCCCTTCGGAGAGAATTTGGTGAAGAATTTAAACTGAGCCCATTAATTGTTACGCCTCCAAGTGGTGAAAAATAACCAGCCAAGTTCGAGACGAACTCGTGCTCGGAAAATTACGTACCAACTTATAAAAACCGGCCAAGTTTGTATCGGGCCACGTGCAGTGTAGGGTTCCGTAGAAAGAGGAGGTTTTTATCTGTTATATGACTAACAACTTCGTCTACGTAATTTTCAATGGATTTTGTTGGAAGTTTTCCTTTTATAAGTTGGTCGCCCATTACTTGCTAACTTATGAAGCCTTCTTAGCCGTGATAGTTTTCCTTTTAAGTTCGTTATATGTGCTAGGTACTACCCTGAAGTTTTTTACGTTTCTAGAATCAACCGTTTAGCCAGGGGAGGGTGGGGGAAGCCCTACTCGGACAAAAATTTGCACTTTAAAGCTTAATATTTCGCAAAAAAAAATTATCTTCTTAGACCTACAATATTTTTAAAAGACCAATTCAACGACCACACTATGGTGTAGGTGAGAAGAAAAAATTGCATCCCTAATTTAAATGTGGGGGGGATACTGCAAATTTTTTTTAAGACTTCATTCTTTCGTTTTGGTCAGCGTGAATAACATGTATGTATGCCAAATTTCCGCTTTCTCGTACTTATCGCCTCTGAGCTAGGCCGCGGACAGACAGACGGACAGATGGACAGACAGACAGACAGACAGACAGATGGACGGACATGGCGAAACTATAAGGGTTCCTTGTCAACTACGGAACCCTAAAAGCGGTATATAAATAGTTCGTCCATCACGGAAATTTTGTGTGCAAAAAAAATTATCAAGAAAAGAATGTACCACACGATACAAGTGAAAAACTTTTATGATTTTCTTATTAACAGGGGATTATGCATCACCAACCGAGCCGAGTATGCCCGGTCGGTTTAGTTTTGTTCACTGTTCAGAAAGAGCGCAACGTATGCCCAAAGAAGTTTTCACTTCAAAAATAAAACTTATCCTTCTATTGTTCTTAAGTTGGTGTTTAAATTAACTTTCTCGCCGACACGCGTGCCTTAATTCGTTTACAAAGTCAATTCCCCGCTCTATCCCGAGGGCAGTTTGGTTGGAACTCGATTGTCTGGAGCTCAAGAATATCGTCACTAGGACTTTCCAGATACGTGCCAATATGGTCCCATAAAAAAAAAATTGCACTGAAACTTCATTAGTTCTTCTGCCGTTCGTGATATTATGGTAACATATCAAAAGGAGTCTAAATGTGGAGTTTCTTTGTTAGCGTCTTCTCGGCGTAATCAATTAATTCTGAAACTAACAGCTTTGAAGTTCACGAAGTAAACATTTTGTTTTTATACTTTTTTTTTTTATTTTAATTAGAAAAAAAAAATGATACAAACAGGCTTGTAGAGGATGCAGTCTCAGTGACCCTGACCGAGCGACGGTAAAGTTTCGGTCACTGTTGGGACAAAGTGCGTCTTACGATGTTTTTTTCTAGAGAAAATGCCAATATGGTAATCTGGTATGGTAATTTGGTAAATCATATTATAAGTATGTAAATCAATATTGATATTTGCACCGACTACCACTCTCATTTTTCCTTCGGCAACTCTCCATCGTCGGCTGTCTGGAAGAAATTGCTAGAAGCAATAAGGCTAATGGGCATTGTCCTAAATATTGACAATAGTTACAAAGTATATTTCTTTTTAAAGGTATAGGATCGGTGAATATAGTGCTACAATTATAAATTAATAACATTAACTGATTTCTTGTATTTTTGTGAATAAATGTGTGACTTATTCGACCTTCTAAAGTTCGTTTCTCACGTGAATGAAAGTACTATTACGACGGTGGATAGGAGGTAAAACTTTGAAAGCGTTTTTCCGTGCCTTGGAGGCGTTTTCAGCAGGCTGAAATACCATTTCTAACCGTTTCAGAGGGTGCTCTGTCACATAGGAGATATTCTATTTCAAAAGGTTTTACGTGTTACTTATCGGACAGGGTCAGCACAAAGTAGACTACTGTTACGTCACATAAATAAAAATAAAAAAAGTAACCTCCTCTGCATAATCTATGCAGGCATTCTTTTCAGAGTTGACTGCCTCGTTGGTCTAGCAGTATCACGTCTGATTACCAAGCCGGAGGTCGAGGATTCCCACTGGAGGCTGTCGTATACTTGTATAAATGCCCTAAAACTTAGCGGCGCACCTAATTGACGCATCGGGAGACCAGAGGGCTGGCGCGTACCTCGGCCAGAGGATAAGCCTGGCCATCCAAAGAGGTAACGTCGCCAGCGTCCTGGCCTCATTACCGCGGCACAGTGACTTGGGGCAGGTGTTTTATTTGTAAATATAGAATTTATGTTATTTGTATATTTTTATCATTTACATATTAATTAAGTCCAGTTTCTTATTTCGATTAGTTTTCTTTTTGTTATGTTATGAATAAACTTTCCTAAGTCTGGGTGTATATCCATGTTTGTGATGTCCTTGCCTGGTTACCATAGCACAGGGTATCCTCGTTTGGGACCAGGAGAAATGATTGTGTTGTGTGGGAGTTATTGTTATTCAGAGTTAATTTTGACGTACCTAAATAATCACTTTCCAATGAGTAAATATTTTTTCACTTTTTGCTTCGTATGTAAAACGAATTATTTTGTGTCCTTAACGTTTTTCAGCAAGAAATACTCCCTGTAGATTATCCCTTCAGAACCGCTAACCCCGTCTGGCAAAGGTGGTAAGCCCCAATCGATCAGGCCTGGGAACTAATACGTCAGGTCGTATCGTCGCCCGCGGGTCGCATTATCTTGTGACAACAGACGTCTGTTACCACAACTTTCCGTGGATTCTGTTAAGGGATACTTATCAATAATAATAACTTCCACACTACACAAGCGCTTGTCCTGTTGCTATCGTAACCAGACGAAGACATCACAAATAGTAAAAAGCACGCAGACTGAAGCCACGTGAAATATATAAATAACTGGGTAACCGTAGCTATGTAAATATATTTTTATATCGATATCATCATCATCATAGGCGGTGGTAGCCTAGTGGGTAGAACACTGGACTCGGAAGCGGGAGACCCAGGCTCGATTCCCAGTGCGGGCATGTACCTATGACTTTGTTTTCTAAGTTATGTACATTTGTGAAGTTATAGTAGCAATACCATTCGCTAACGGTGAAGGAAAACATCGTGAGGAAAGCTGAGTTTCTAAACTATTCATATACCTCAGCGCTTGAAATCGCCAATCCGCGGTGGGCACGCGTGGTGATTCTCTCCCTGAGAGAAGGCCTGTGCCCTACAGTGGGACGTATATAGGCTTCTTATGCTGTCATCATGCATCATCATCGATAGTTAATAACAGTGATATCGACTCGCATCTCGATCGGTCAGGCGTTCCCAGAATCCAGAGGCAAACACGCCCTGTCACTTCTCGTGAGGTGTTGTGAATATTCAGAGCCACGCCCGCACACAAATCACGGGCGATAGAGTGCGGCTTATCGCTCGATCGGATGCGGTGCGAGTGCGATCTATATAGCTGTTATTGGGGAACTTATTTCAGTGTTTGATGGTAGTGACAGTGAATTTATACCGTAGAAGACATTGAAAAACTCGCACGAAGTTAAAAGATAAAACTGAAGAAAACTTTTTTTTTTTCAGAATTTAACTGGTCTCAAAAAGGCGCAATATCATAGTGCTGTAATAAAAAAATTATCACCATTTAAAGATTAAATTCTAAATGTATTCCGATAAGGGTGTAATTACACGTAAAAACACAAATGTAAGAAACAACTCAAATATTAATAAATTTTATCTACTCCGATACTATTATGCAAAGATTATAAAACAGAAAACAAAACTCTTATGACAAACATTACGCATAGGCCAAAAATAAAAAAACAAATGTTTTCTTACGATACAGGTTGGATACAGGTCTTGTATGGGCACCTGTATCATAATATAACTTTTTAATCATAACGATATACCTATACAACCTCCAGCTGGACCAAGAAGGTTAAACCTCTACTTTAAAAAAAAAATCCATGAAAGTCCGCGGCGACGCAACACGCATGCGCAATCGATGTTTGCGCCTTGGCGCCAACATTTTACATTTTAAAAAACTTTTCAATATTTAAACAAAGTTTGGTTCTGTTTGTAAAATAAATTAGTTAACAGTATTGAAAATAACAGAAATGAGGTCAACATTAACATACTCTCTCCGAGTACCTCCAATAACGCTTCCTGTCCGGTTCAAATTCAATTTCATAATTGTAATATTCAGAACATCAATAATTATTACAATTAAAAATAAATTTGTTGATATTCCGTGTTTTATTTGCAATATTATTTTATGTATTATAGTATGAGAGTAGATAAAGTAGTGTATGACACTGTAAATAACTTGGTTTTATAACACTCGTGTTATAAGAACCCTTATTATGCAACAGTATCATAAACTACTATAATGCTACATCGGTTGTATGTATTGAGGTCAGATTAAGAATACTGTAGACCTGTGATGTGTGTGACGTCACAGTATACGCCGAACTTGACTAGACATGTCTTACGACAGGTTATATAATGAGCAGTATTAGTCGTAGAGAAAAATCTTTAGTACAATTATTTTTCGTCTAACATGGCCTCGAGTGAGATTTTTTTTTTGCACATCGTAGCTCGCACGTGCATCTAGCTCATGAATCATACAGAGTCAATGTTAAAGACAATGCTGGGCCTAGATTCTGTTAATGCATTGTAGTAACATGACAACTGCATGAACATGGCATGATCATCATTTCATGGCTGCTTTAAGTCTACGCGGGCATACGTATCAAACCTTCTAGGCGTCAATGGTATGAAAAAACACGTCAAGTGACCCGACAGTGTACCTGTCATTATACTACAATGCACTAACAGAATCGAGGCCCTGGTAGATTTCAGGTGTTCAGTCGACCTACTGCGTTCACACGGAGTCTATTATTCCAAGACACATCTAGTATGAGATGGAATTGACATACCTACATACCTTAGCTTGCACTTGCTTCCAGCGCACGCATCTTTCATAGTCAATCCCAACGACACAATCCAGAGACACTGCTCAGGTGTTCTGTGGGACTATAGCATTTGTGCCAATTTCAGGACACATCTGGAATGGTCAGGATTGATGCAAAAATCTAAGCCTGCACTTATTAAGTAAATTGAAAATATTTATTTTTACAAAAAGTTTTACAATATTCACAAATGCAAATCAACACCAGACGCACCTATATTTATTAATTTGCCATTTCTAATAGACGTATCTTTAATATAGAACAAAAATAAAAATAAATTATACTGCATGGCTACCTACAGCCGGGTTTTGACGGTCTTAGTACGCTGAGACCGTGTGCGTACAGTTTTAGTTGATTATGACGACGCACTCGGTCCGAGCGCACTGATTGTCGTCATAAACAACTAAAACTGTACGCACACGTTCCGAGCGTACTATAAGACCGTCAAAACCCGGCTGTAGGTAGCCATGTCACATAAATTTACTTTTATTTATTTTTGTTATACAACTTAATACACTATATACCTATACAAAATAAAATCGTTACAGTTCTAAAGCAGTCTTTAAATTTAACAAAGTTAACGTCAAATACAATGCAGGATTTCTCAGGTGTTCAGTGGCTACTGCGGTTGTGCATTGCTTCAGGATTCCTTCGTCCAATTCCAACACCTTTCAGTAGATTAAAGCGTATTATTTAATACCAGAGTGTATCTTAGTTTACGGACCAGGTCAAGTGACTATGTTGTGTGGAAGTTTGTATTGTTATTATTAGATGCAGAGGCCAACATACATTTTTGATCGCTGGTCCAGCGATAATAATTAATTAATAGTTTTAAAAGGATAAGCCATAATCATCAAAGCCATTTCACAGTAGTCCGCCGTCCATGTCACTTGCCGTCTTGCCGGGGCCGGCGACGGCCATTCACTGCCCTAGCAGACCCGGTAGGTGTACAATACCAAGATTTAGCACACAGGTCTTGCTTAGGGATTACACGTCAAGCAGATATAGGTAGTCTGAATAGCGTCGGCTTGTGTATAACAAATTCTAGGGTCAATTAGCGGAAGTATGTTTGTTCTTGAGCAGTATATATAATATACCTATAAAGCCAGAAACCGTTTTCACTTTGCAAAACATTGTATTCGTGTCGCTTCTGAACTGATTGTACTGTATTTTTTATGGTACGCCTGGGGCTTAAGATAATTCTAAACACATCTTCCTGAAGAATGTTGTAACATTTTGCCTTCAAGAAATGCTATAAGGATTAACAAGCGGAACAAAATTTGTTTTAATGTAAATTAGTTTTTTTAATGTAATACAGAATGTTCATATGATGCATTATGACGAATGAAAACGAAACATTTCAATCGAAACAATACAAGAACAACTTCTGCAAAACTTTCAGCTGAAAGGTAACTGTCATGATTGTATGATAGACCGTACAATATACCGTAAGGTAAACGAAGAATCATATTTATAATTACAAATTGTGCACAGTGCAGGGTATGTTTAGTTTGAGATCCTAATTTCAGGAAACATTATACCATTATACGACCTCGTGGCGCAGCGGTAGTGCATCTGCATACCATGCGAGAGGTCCCGGGTTCGAATCCCGGCTGGGGACAAAAAAAAACCCAGGTCTTGGATGTTAACATGTTTGTGATGTCGTTGTTTCTAGTTCCCACGACACCGGGTATCCTAGTGTGGGGCCAGAAGCAATGCATGTGCCTGTATGTAAATGTTTATGTTATGTTATGTTTATGTTATAATGTTTCTTATTTTTAAACCAGGGCAGTTGGGACCATGAAATATTCTATGCTGTGTAGATTTATTTGTAGACATTTAATTATTAATTCCATAATTTATATATTTATTTTAACATTGAATATTGAATTGATTGCCTCGTTGGTCTAGCGGTATCTCGTCTGACTACCATGCCGGAGGTTGTGGGTTCGATTCGTACTTGGGGCCGCCGTAGATGGCCTCAGTCTGGGTGTATTTCCCTGTTTGTGACGGTCTCGCCTGGTTACCACAGCACAGGGTATCCTAGTTTGGGAACAGGACCATTGGTTGTGTTGCGTGGATGATATTTTTATTATTAATAATTTTCGCTTCGACCCGGCATTTTCCGGATACTGTTTTTACAGTAACTGATTGGATTAGCGGCCCTTCGAGGGTCGGATTATGCCGGATCCCGAGCGGCCACTTTACTCGTATTATGTATTAAATACGTATAAAATTTTAAATTTAAATATTAGTGTAAACAGTAAATGAAGAGCGCCTCAGTAGCAAGCTGCAATAAGTAAGCAAACATATTTAGAAATGGTAAAATTGTTAACATGATGTTTTCTTTTTTACTATTAAGAAAAAAAGTAGTTCCCAAGAATGGCGCTGAACTGACTGCCGTGCGTACCGGTTTGCGGCCGTGAGCGATCATGGGCAAATTGGAACGCGCTACAGAACATTTATATAAATCCTGTAAATTAAGGACTTGAAAAGACTAAGTTTGGAGTTTTTTTGTCCATTTTTTCTCCAAAATGATCTAGATTTTGAAATGGACACCTAGTTTAACTTGTAACGTTCATTAAGTCGCAGTTTCTGTGCTACTTTGAATAAAAAAAATTGATTTTGATTTTGATTTTGATTGCTCACACACACGTATTCCTGTCTATGATAGCCGTTCCGAAATGGACGTCAATATATATTGCGATAACGTGAATGGATCAATTCGGAACGATATTTATGACCTATGTAAGTTTCGTTTTATGATCTAAAAATTACATCCAAGTGAAATAATCAAAAAATAGTGTGACGATTCGTTCTTTGCAGTAACTTACTAAGTTCAGCGCCATCTGTGCAGCGAATAGGGAATAAGAAAATCCCTCATTCCAAAAAAGTTATCAAGATTTTTGGTGAATATCATGAAAGCGAATGCACGAGGCACTCATTCAAAGTCAAAAACCCAAAGAACTTTCAAGTGTGCCTTTAAAGTTTGTCATGTTCCCTTATTTCTTCAGGATCCCGTCATCAAATACCCTTTCAAACAAACCAAGAATTTTCCAAATCGGTCCAGGTGTCTTTGAGTAATCGGGGAACTTAAAAAAAGATTGCGTAAAATTGAGAACCTCCTCCTTTTAAGGCGGGTTATAAGGCTCCTTATTACAGCAGCTGATCCCGACTCTCCAGAACTTATCAAATTCAGCAGTAACCATGTGATGGCGACAAGTAATACAAAGATTTCAGAGTCATAATGATTTATGCTTTCTGAAGCTTTCTCTCCAAAATCAGTTCAACTTCGGGTGCCACGTGCACTTCTTGCCACATGTTGTCATTAATTTGTAGGGAAACTTTCTGGTTCCCCCAGCACCTCCTCGCACACCCCTACATTCCTTTCCGCCCATATTTCATATTTATTAACAACAACATTCTGTGCCATTTCATTATTCACTTATTCAGTAAGCCTTGTTTCACTTCTCCTTTGACACATATTGGACGAGCTAGTCCATAAAATCAGATGAGACAGTTTCAATTTAACAACTGCCTTTAATTAATGTATTTTTACAATGATCTTCGAATAATAAGTTTTTTACAAGACACTTTTATTTCTCGCTTTTATTTGTAAGTTGCGGTAGGTGGGGCGACGTCGGACCCTTTCCTCTACTTCCTCTTTGCTTCGCCCGACGGCAAGTACAGCGTTCATACGCTTCTCGCGTGAACTCGTACCTATTCATGTGATAATTTTTATAAATTGGTTGGTGCATTGGACTGTATTCAGCATTTTTAATTTATTTTTTTAAGAGATTTCTTTAAAGTGCGAATAAAGGGGACGGGCTGAAAACCAGCGCTACTGACTATGCATGCAGTCATAGCAATAAGCTGAGTCCCTTCCCTTTTGCCATAAAAATAAAAATACTCATTGATTTGTATGATGTAAAAATTGATTTTATGGTAAATAAATATTTTAACTTTCACTTTCACTTATTCAGTACAGTCAATGAATTATTAGTTCTGAAAACTCACCGATATTCCAGCTGCAGCTACACATTTTATAAGTAGTTCCCGCCATCGCTCTTCACAGATAATGACATTCTCCAAGCTACCCAACAAGTAGGGACAGACAAAAAATTACAACTTCAGCTCAATTTATGCAAGTGCATAATCTGTGAGAATATTTGTACTCACGGTTTTGATGTCTTCGTGATGATTCGCGACATGTGTCTCCAAACTCCACGAGGTACGAGCAATCGGGAAAATGAGCCGACGACTAACAAGTTCCAATGAGCCTGTTAAAATTCCTGACGTACAGTCGGGTGATGCGACAAAGCCAAACTTTCTCTCAGCTCCGTGTGGAGGAGTTTATTCTGCCAGTTTTCGAGGTAAAGGCTGGGTTCTCTGACATGCCCCTAAATCAGGTGATTTAAAATACATTTTACTCTCTAACAGTTAGTATTTAAAATCAGAAAAATACATTATATTACTTTCCAATGTCCTATCTAGGGCCTTCGGTCATAATTTTTATAATTTTTTGAATGATAAGCATAAAAAAAAATTGTAAGCATTAGTCCAAATTATCACTAGATATGGTTTTATTTGAGCTGTACTGAGTTTTGGATAGTAAAAAATATAATACTGAATGAAAAACTATCACTGAATGTGTTAGTGACGTTAGTCGTTAAAATTCTATTAATAGGATTTGTATTTCTGTAATTTCAAAAATTCCTACTTTTCCCACAACTTTTCGCTCGCGCAGCGCAAACAGTCCCTTAAACTTAAATACTTTTCCTAAAATATTATAAATTTATCTTACTCTTAATATAAAAACGCGGGTGTAAACTGTGACGTCACAAGTTGCGAGTGGAGCTTTTATTAATATAAAAGGTGTCTCAAGTTCTTAAATTCAATGGAAATTCTAAAACTAAGTTTTTTCATTATCAGAATCACATTATTTTTCGTATTCTTAGAGACCTATAAAACCCCGACAAAAATATTTCTGGGTTTTATTATAACACATCCATTAGTTTCTGCCCAAAGATTAGCTGAGATTACCAAAAAAGATAACCCACTTTTATCTTGTCCTTAGATAAGATTACCAAAAAAGATAACCCACTTTTATCTTGTCCTTAAATAAGATTACCAAACAAGCCCATATAGCCATTTTTGGTCGCAGTTTTTTAATAGACGTAACAAGTCGCAGCAGTTCCGTAACTGTTACGACCCATTGCGACTGTGTCGGGTTTTGGTTAAAAGGTGTTGTAACAGTGCAGTAACAATGTTACCGAACTTAGTTTCAGTAACCGTGTGTGGTCGCTGTGTCGACATAATGCACAATAATCTGTGTCCACACATTGTATACACTTTGCGTTTAGTTTGCAACTAGTGTACAAAAGTGGTAACAATGTGTCGTAACAGGATGGTAACTTATGTCGTTACCGTTACGTCAATGTTTCGGAACACTAGATAACCTAACTAGCACAAATAAACGTCACTAAAACCAGTCAGTCTCAAACATTTCCTTTGTTTGGTGAACGTTGTTTTCTTGAATTAAAATAAAAAAAAATTAGTAAAGAACCAAAAAACACACGTAAATTTCGACTGACTTCTACTTTTTAAAGGTGAGTTAACAAAATAACAAACCAAAATTGCTCAAGTACAAGTAAGATATTTATTTCAATTGATAACATATTGATAACACTTTTATAATTATCATCAATCAATAATCAACATAATTGTCATTACATTACAGTCGTCCTTTCAATTTGAAATTTTGCTTCACAAAAAATATTTTTCTTTTATTTTTGAAAAAATGAGAATTAAGTAAGTTGTCACTACTCATGTTTGCTCTTTTGCACTCATTTTTTAAATCCATGACATTATCATGTATTTTCACATCAGAGAGTACAGTCACTGATTTAGAAGATATCATAGAACTCCTTTTTGTGTTTGGAGTATGGCCTTCTGAAAAAATATGAATTAACATAAATTTTGTTATTTAATCAACACACTCAGGCTCTGAAGTTACGTACATCTGTCAATTTATAGTAGCAATACCGCAGGCTAACCGTGATGGAAAACATCATGAGGAAACCCGTATTGACTTGTCTTTCCAGTAAACTAGGCCGACTAAGCTGTCAGGATGGTATAGATGCTGGATAAGCCTACTCCATCTAAAAAACAATGTCCCAGGCACTGCGGCGTCCGAGTGGTCCCTTCACCCATCTTGCGTGAGTGAAGGTGCCACTGGACGCTGTATAAAATATCTCACTACGTAGATGCAATAGTCTGTGTGAATCATGTTGGAAAAGAGCTTTTCCATTTTAAGGCCATCCGTAAATGTGCCGATTCCACTGGCTTTGACTTTACATGGTAATTTTGCCAATTTTCGTCCGGTACACTATTTTCGTTTCGTCTTATTAGCTCCAACTCACAAGTTTTCTTAAATCTTGGCCAAAAAAGGACGTTTTCTTTTATCCATGTGCTTGGAACAAGCCTTCTTTAGTCAAGACAATGCAGTATGACATTTTGCTTGTCAATACTTTGGGAAACGCTGGAAGCAAAACAATTAAGAAACCATTTTATAAATTCAGTAACTTTGTGACGACTTTAAGCAACATGTCGACGCATTATCGTAACTTTGTGACTAGTTGTGACGAGAATATTTTTAAGTACCAAACAACATATTTTTCTTTCGAAATCTATCAATTATGTTTTTTAATATTGCAAATATAGATAAGTTATAATTATAAGTAAAAAAAAAAATAAAATAAAATAATAATACATCCACAATTGTTTCGTCCAAAGTAATAAATCAAGATGACGAATGAATTAACTGTCAAACAAACCGCCCCGAGACATACTCGAGCCAAAGGTTCCCATAACGCCGGCAGCGTTACCCCGCTGCACAGCGAGAGAGATCCTCTGCATCAAGTATGCCCCAGAGCGGTAGTCCATGCCGCGGTTCCTCAGGCGACGCCCTAACTCCTTTATAAAGGCTCTTCCCTGGACCCCCCATACCCCAGTAGTCTCAATAGCTAGAGGCACAAAGAAGTAGCTACTCATTAACGAGCTGTACTTGGAACATTTGTGGCTAGCAGCCGCCTCCGCAGCAGCCCCAGGAGAAATGGCCGTTGAGCCTAAGTGAGACGGAGCAAAGGTACAGACACATGTGGCATCCCAGAGCAGGCAACGACCCCTCTCCCACGGAATCATAGTGAGACCGTCCGGACGTTTCCCATCACTGCGACACAACCCTGGTGGTTCAAGAATCGCAGGAATGTCAGCAGTAATAAGAGCCCTCCGGACGATGTCATTGATGGAATGATGCCGTGAGATCCTACCCGCGCTCCGAACGCAATGGAGTCCGTGGCGCCCCAGTGAATCCACCTCTGCACCACAAATACAGCGGTGTGGTTGGCAGATGTCGCAGCCTAAACGAAGCGCTACAGCCACGCGCAAAGAATTGTTGTCCAAAAGTGTTCCCAGTTGCGGTGATGGCAACGCGTGGAGCCACAGCCCAGAGTCTGGCCGCGAAACTGCCTTTAAACGTGCCAGTTCAACTCCCGAACTCCGCTCCAGTAAAGCGTCCAAAGTCACTCGACATATCTCTTCATCCCAAGCACGCTGCCGATCAGGCTGCTGCGGAACATCAATACCAGGACAAAGAACCTGCCACAACCTCAAAGCCTCATCAGCAAAAGGGATGCGAAACCCGTCACCATTAACATTTAAAATACGAGTGACTAGGTCCCACACCCCCCGCGACGAGGCCAGGAAAGCCGGCAGCCCTGTGTCCTGCAAACGACGGATGCCCAGCTCGCCATGCCTAATAGGCAGCGCAGCTTGAGACCACTGGGGAGCAGACATCTTGACGTTGATCACACTCTCCAGTAACTCCCTGAGCGTGTTATCATATAACTGTGACTCCTCCCTGTACAACCACACCGGAGCAGTACGCATTAAATGCATTTGAGCACTGGGTATTTACAAATAATTAATGTTTACATTTCACCAACATATTAAAATTGTGATAATAATGTGGCGCGTTGCGCAATTTCAACCTATTTGACAAAATTACACAGTCTATTTCTTTCCCATTACGATTTGAGCATTATTAAACTAAAAAAAAGCATTAAAACCTGAAAACTATTTCTACTTACCTCGATTAAGATGGCGTTATCTTATTTTTTTTTTAAGTGCTCGTAGCTTCTTACACAACACAAGTGACACAAGTCAAATGAAATGAGCGAATGAATGAATGAATGAATGCGAACTCTGGTTAAAATATGGTAACATGCTACGACACGGCGACGTAAATTTGTGACCAAATGTTCCTGTGTCGACTGTTCCCCGTTTCTGGTTGCGGCAACTGCACAATTACATAACGGCGACGAGATTATGTGTCGGGAATAAGTCAGAGTCGACTCTAAGTTTCGTAACGGTTACGACAAGTTACCAAAAATGGCTATATGGGAGATTACCCACTTTTATCTTGTCCTTAGATAAGATTACCAAAAAAGATCACCCACTTTTATCTTGTCCTTAAATAAGATTACCAAAAAAGATTACCCACTTTTATCTTGTCCTTAGATAAGATTACCAAAAAAGATTACCCACTTTTATCTTGTCCTTAAATAAGATTACCAAAAAAGATTACCCACTTTTATCTTGTCCTTAGATAAGATTACCAAAAAAGATTACCCACTTTTATCTTGTCCCTAAATAAGATTACCAAAAAAGATTACCCACTTTTATCTTGTCCTTAAATAAGATTACCAAAAAAGATTACCCACTTTTATCTTGTCCTTAAATAAGATTACCAAAAAAGATTACCCACTTTTATCTTGTCCTTAAATAAGATTACCAAAAAAGATTACCCACTTTTATCTTGTCCTTAAATAAGATTACCAAAAAAGATTACCCACTTTCATCTTGTCCTTAAATAAGATTACCAAAAAAGATTACCCACTTTTATCTTGTCCTTAGATAAGATTACCAAAAAAGATTACCCACTTTTTCAATTTCAATTCAATTCAAATATTTTTATTCATTGTAAAAACAGAATGTTTACTTAATGAACGTCAAAGTTGTTACTTTCACAATTAATGGATTATGTGGAGAAGAAACTAACAAAGAAACTCCACATGTATTCTTTTCAAAACACGTTTTAACTTAATTAACAGAGTTTTCAACTTAAAATATTAGTCATGAATGTGTTGAACACTAGTCACAATCGTCCTTTAAATAATATTAATCTACTGTTTAATGCCAAACATCTTTGTCTTCTAAATAATCCTTGATGTTATAGTAAGCCTTTTTGCACAGAATGTGCTTAACACATTTTTTAAATCGCGTTGGAGGTAACTCTAATTATATCTTGAGGAATTTTGTTGTAGAACCTTTTACAGTGCCCCATAAAGGATGTGTTAACTTTTGCAAGTCTAAATAGTGGAAATGACAATTTATGTTTATTTCTAGTATTAACATTATGGTGGCCACCAACATTTTCGAAGTCTTTGATATTTTTTCTAACGTACATAATATTTTCATAAATGTATTGACATGCAACTGTTAAGATGTTGGTTTCTTTGAAGAAATCTCTTAGCGAATCCCTACTACCTAACTTGTAAATAAATCGGATGGCTCTCTTCTGCAAGATGAAGATAGTCTCAATGTCTGCTGCCCGGCCCCATAGTAGTATACCGTAGGACATAATACTATGGAAGTAACTAAAATAAACAAGCCTAGCAGTTGCAACGTCAGTGAGTTCCCTAATTCTTTTGACTGCATATGCTGCAGAGCTAAGTCTGTGTGCTAATTTTACAATATGTGGACCCCATTCTAGTTTTGCATCGATTGTGATGCCCAGAAATACAGTATCATCTACAAATTCTACATCATCTACTAATATCATCTACTAATTCTTTTATCTTGTCCTTCGCTAATACATTCTCTATTTGGTCGACGCACGTCTCCCTGGGCCGCCCCTCCTAGCCCTTCCATACACATTCTCTCAATATATTTATTTCGTCAATCTTTCTGCCTTTATCCTTTCCATATGCAACATTCCGTCCATAACGTTTTCTTATTACAGTATTGCAAATCCTGTCATTCAAACCTCGTCCTTAACAGACCTCGTCCCTACTGGATTAATCCTACTTACTTAATTCTTTTGCTATGCACAAGTGTCGATATACATAATAGTTAGCACCAGCACGCCGTACATTTCTTCCGCTACAAATCGACCCGAAGGCAGCGGCTAACACTGTACATTTAACAAGCAGGATGTAAATTGTTTACGTTGAAATATTTTTTTTATTTCTGACACTTTTCGTCTCACGTAAACTGCTTACAGCTCCAGCGTCGCTGAATAGGGTATCTGACCGAGTATCCTAACTTCAGACGTATCTGAATTGTAAATTGAGAAGCATGGACCCCGCTCGTTAGGCTTTCAGCCACTCTGTAAGCCTTCTACTCGGCCGGGGAGGACTTCTCGTTTATTTAATTTTCCTTATCTGCCCCTTTACTCTCGAGTTTATTCTATTCCAAATAGGGCCACGATTAAATGCAATATAGCAATACGTAGACGTTCCATGCAAAGACGGTGTTATTTATAAAACCTGCCAATTGCGAGTCGGACTCGCGGAAGAAGGGTTCCGTGCCATTATCTATACAACATTTGAATATTTCAAGCGTCTACCTGTTGCCGTTATTAATATCGAGCAAAAAACGACAATAAAATCGCGTTTGTTTTATGGGAGCCCCCCTTAAATATTTATTATTATTAGTTAACTTTTATTCACTTGGCTACAACGGCCCACATATAAAACTAATCTTATTTTATTCTATTTTAGCGGCAACAGAAATACATCATCTGTGAAAATTTCAACCGTCTAACCATCACGGTTTATGAAATACAGCCTGGTGACAAATGGACGTACGGACGAACAGCGGAGTGTTAGTAATGGGGTCCCTTATCCTGTGGGTATGGAACCCTATAAACGCAATTCTCTTAGGACACTCAATAAACGCAGCATGAATAGTATGTGATACTGTCTTTGCCTTGGTAGGTCCCTACCACAGACTATTTATACAGCGTTTACGGAGTGTTTTCAGGAATCATGTTCTTATAAATGACGCCGAGAGTGTGCCGAATAAAATTCCGCTTAAAAGTGAGTCGTTCGGAGACACGCACACATTCGCATTAATAGTTCCACACTGACAACCGAAGCCAATCTACAAATGTATGCAACTTGGCTATGGATAAGCTGCTAAGATTAAGGTATTAAATAAACGCAAAGATTAAGGTATTAAATAAACGCACTCAATTGCAGCAAAATACGGCCAAATTAACGTCGAGCGTACCGGCGTTGGAATGCAAGGAGTTTTGTTTTCAATTTCGCTAAGGTAGGGACCGCGGAGTAACCCAACGAAGCACAGAATTGGGAAGCTTTCTATTTCAGTGAATAAAATTGCGAATATTCGGTGGGAGGACCTCCTTTGACCCTGGTAGGGTTGACAGCAGGCGAACGTTTACAGTTATTATATTCTTTTTGTTGCACTAACCCGTGCTGAGGACGATTTTATGTTATGTTCCAAAGTCGTCCTTAACGTAACTGATTAAAGTGCACGAATGAAAAGGTTTATGTGCATCCAACTGAGATAATGCATATAACGTTGCAATCTCACCCGTATGGTAGAACTAAACGTAATAAGATTTTTATTATTGTTATTTTAGAAGTAAAACTTTCATAAGCACTACACATTATTAGCTTAATTCCGGATTAAGTCGGAGACACGCGTAGTTTTGCCCCACACAAAAAAATTCATGAAAATCGGTGAAGCCGTTTCGGAGGAATTTGATAACAAACACTGTGACACGAGATTTTTATATGTGATTTTTTTAGGCCTTCTCTCGGAGAGAGAGTATGGGCTTCATTACCACGCGTGCCCACCGCAGATTGGCAATTTCAAACGCCGAGGTATATGAACACCCCAGACACTCAGGTTTCCTCACGATGTTTTCCTTCACAGTTAGCAAGTGGTATTGCTACTACAACTTCACAAATATATTAGAGGTATATGTAATTTTAAAATTAGAGGTATAAGTAATTTTAAAAGTACACGAAGGAAATTATTCTTGGCGTAGATTTGAACCAACCGGTCTTTTTGGAAATCCAAGGAGGAGGCCTATGTCCAGCAGTAGACTTCTTGTGGCTGAATGATGATGATGATGATGTAGATTTGAACGTGAAATTGGGAAACATTTATTTCTTATCTAAATCTAATCGTATCTATCTTTCCGCCGCAATTAGCCTCTAGATATCGACAGCAATTTACCAGCTGAGAAAATTTCAACTCAGAACGATCCGGAGAGAGATTTATATACTCAGTACCGTCACTTGTTTATTTAGTAATCGTCTTGTTTTTCCAAGCCACCATTTCGCCGGCTCAGCCGACGTGAGTGATGTTTGCACAAAGTGTTTCACTTTTTGCGCGAAAACGAAACGTGTAGCAGGTTACGCTGTGGACTTAACGAAGGCCTTGAGAAAGGAATGTTGAAAGAAGAAACATAGATACATACATACACTCACGCCTGTATCCCGGAGGGATAGGCAGAAACCAGGGACTGCCAATTGATTCTTTCTCATCATCAACATAAGAAGGAGGAAAGAACGTATGTATACATTTATTTTGATTGGCACAAAAGCACGCACATAAAAAATAACATAATTTGAACAATTGCAACAAAAATAACAAATGAGGAGACGAACAAAAGTACCACCCCAAACTGTGAACTGTGTGGAATCGTAGAAGATGTGCAACACTTGTTGGTGGAATGTGTCAGAAATAAAGCAATGAGAGATTTTACTATTAATAATTTTGATAAGAAAATAAAGATAATTTACTCAATTTTAGAGCTTCTACCAGCCAGAAGCTCTAGAATTGAGTAAATTAGACTTAGGAATATTTCATGACATTTTGACGACGCCAGTTTCGGACCCAGCCAGATTCTAGGGCCCTTATTATACATAAACAGCCTGTATACGTCCCACTGTAGGGCACAGGCCTTCTCTCAGAGAGAGTGTATGGGCTTAATCACCACGCGTGCCCATCGCACTGGCGATTTCAGGCGCTGAGGTATGTGAATAGCTCAGACACTCAGGTTTCCTCACGATGTTTTGAGACTACGATACACTGACAAGCGACCATCTCGCTAATTCCGTATTTCGCATTTTTCATAGTAATGACCCTGTACACTTTTTATAGTAAGTAGATTAAGTAGTTAGTCTAGCGTAAAAACAGGCCAAGTGTGAGTTGGACCCGCGCACAAAGGGTTCCGTACCCATTATCTTTACAACATTAGACACAAAGATCGGGATTAAACGGCAAAAAATCACGTTTGTTGTATGGGAGCCCCCTTAAATATTGATATTATTTTAATTTAATTATTATTTTTAAATCGAATATAGAACTAAATATTCTGTGAATATTTCAAGCGTCTACCTGTTTCCGTTATAAATATCGAGCAAAAAACACCCCTTGAATATTTATTTTATTCTGTTTTTAGTGTTTACTGTTATAGCAGCAACAGAAATACATCATCTGTGAAAATTTCAACTGTCTAGCTATCACACTTCATGAGATACAGCCTGGTGACAGACAGCCAGACGGAGTGGAGTCTTGGTAATAGGGTCCCTTACCCTTTGGGTAGGGAACCCTAAAAACGATAGGATTGTCATCGTCGCAAATAGTCTACAAAAATCCCTAATAATACACAGATAAAAAAAACAAATGAGGACATTGTTGAGTTAGTTTGGACGTATGGTAAAGATGAAATAAGAGCGACAACAGAAAGATATCAAGTAAAAGTAAGTGGAAGGGTTGGTTAGGAATGCCCCACGTTGACGATTTAGAAAGGGATGATGCAGAAAGGTGCAACGAAATTATTTGCATCGTCAAGATTACTTGTTGTCTCTTTATTTGTGACAGGTCATCATCAAATCCTACTTCCTACTAATATTATAAATGTGAAAGTTTGTGACGATGTCTGGATGTTTGTTACTCAATGTCGCAATAAAAGCTTAACGGATTAAGATGAAATTTGGTATGGAGATTTGTTTAAGTCCCGGGGAGGGACATAGGATATACTTTTTATCCCGGAAATTACTCATTCCACGCGTTCGCGCATTTTGTTCGTAATAATGAATAAATATTACTAATCACTGAATAATTTCATTTAACGCATATACATGCAGATCCAGTGCCTGAGAATGTGGCAGTCAGCTTTGTCTCCAATCACACGCAGGTTGCTGATATTGCTTCCCCGCTCTCAGTATTGAAGCAGTTCGCTTTCTAATAATAGCCTAGAAATCATCCACCCTCGCTTCAGCGAACATCCCTGACGCATAGAATTAGGATTTTTTTTTACTTTTTAATCTATTACTGATCATCATCATCAGCCATTTGAGCCCACTGCCTGACATAGGCCTCCTTCGTGGTTTTCATAACCATGAAGGGTTTTGCCATAATCGCCGCGCTTGGCAGGCGGGTTGGCGATCGCAGTATGCAGTTAGATTCTCAGGAAGACGCTGCTGCCCGTCTCCTGGTGTTTGATTTCCTTATTTTTCTTATTACTGATAAAATTGTGTTTTTTACTGTTATTTATTTCTAAGGATTTCTGCAAGTAGAGTTCTTATTTTAAACTGCTAGGCACTGTTCTCTAAGTTATATTTACATTATTAACATACAATAATGCCTCGATGTTTTAGGAAGCTAAATCAGTCACGCAAGTGTAGAGAAACAAATAACTGATATTTTATTAAACAAAAGGATACAAATTTTGTATTCTCATAAGAAACTACACTTCCTCGAATGACTGAATTTGGCTTCAACGTAATTTTCTTCAGAAGGATAATTTATTTTTGTTGCTTACAAATTTGAAATTTCCTTAAACACTACGAGTACAAGGGCTCCCAACTACAAAGCACTTCAGAGAAGAATTTCATCTGTTCCGTCTACAGAGTCGCAAAAATGCTCCTTGTAATTCACGTCGGGCACTTTTCTCCGAATGTAAACAAATTCTATCAAAATCATTCTAAATAAAAAAAACCGGCCAAGTGCGAGTCGGACTCGCGCACGAAGGGTTCCGTATCTATACAACATTTAAATATTTCAAGTGTCTACCTGTTGCCTTTATTAATATCGATCAAAAAAGGCACAATAATCACGTTTGTTGTATCGGAGACTCCCTTAAATATTTATTTTATTCTGTTTCTAGTATTGGTTATTATAGCGACAACAAAAATAGATCATCTGTGAATCTTCACTGCCTGGCTATCACGGTTCATGAGATACAGCCTGGTGACAGATAGACTGACGGACAGTGGAGTATTAGTAATAGGGTTTCTTACCCTTTCAGTACGGAACCCTAAAAGACATAAAATAGAGGTATAAGATAAGCAAATTGAAACAGAGGGTTTGTGAGTGGGCTGGTCACATCTGCCGAAGAATCGATAGTCGGTGGGATACAAAGGTTCTCAAATGGAGACCATGGATTGGCAAACGTAGCGTAAGATGCCAACCTACTCGCTGGACCGACGATTTGAGGCAGATTGCTGGCAGCGGCTGGGTGAGGATGGCCGAGGACTTCAGGTGCCTCAGGGGAGGCCTGTGTCCAGCAGTACATACGAACAGCAGGCGAATACGAACTACTTGGTGGATTGATAATAATAATAATAATTTCCACACGATACAATCACTAGACCAGGTCCCAAACTAGGATACCTTGTGCTATGGTAACCAGGCAAGGACGTCACAAACATGACAATAAGGTTAATTAAGGTTAACATCGAAAAGGTTAACTATAATATTAGGGAACATTTTAACCATGATGTACATACAAACATATTATACACGCATAGCCTTTTTTATAAGAACACGATTCCTCTAAAGCACTCCTAAGAGGCAGTCTGTTGTTACGACTTTCCGTTATAAAATCTCCATCACAGACTATTTTAATCGGCGCTTAAGGAATCGTGTTTATTATAAATAAGACAGCCACTTTTTAAAAGACAGTGAAAAAAAAATTGACATAATCTAACAATATCTGCACAAGAAAGCCAGAAGTTTCAACTGTATTTTACATAAATTTCATCTGGATAACTTTATCAGTTCCTAAGAAAAACGGTCTCCATAAACATAAACATTTACATACAGGCACACACATTGCTTGTGGGAACCAAAAACAGCGACATCACAAACATGTAAACATCCAAGACCTGAGGTTTTTTTTTGCCCCCAGCCGGGATTCGAAACCGGGACCTCTCGCATGGCAGGCAGATGCGCTACCACTGCGCCACAGAGGTCGTCAATACAGACGGACGGACAGACAACAAATTAACAGTCATCCTGTTATCATTTCTGTTTTTCGAGGTACAGAACCCTAAAAAAAAGGTTATTTATATTTTAAAAAAAGTAGTTGTGGCACGAAGTATACAAAGATGTTGATAGCCCCACAGTCGCTGCTCAAAATGCATTATGCAACTCCCTGAAAGTGGAGTTTCCAAACACGAGTTAAAGGCTCTAAAGTTATATCGTCAGTTGGTAAGAGCCAAGATCTTTGAGGAGATTTTAGACCGGGCGAAGCTGTGCCTCATTGGTCAAGCGGTATCATGTTTGATCAAAGAGGTGATGCGTTCGGTCCTGCTAGGGGCTATGTTTTGTGTACAAATGGCCTTAGTCTAGGTATTTTTCCATGTTCGGCAGTGCAGAGGTTGCGTAGAGGTTATACGTTGGGTTTCCGAACTCACGACCTCTAGCTTTGACCCCTAACAGGAATCGATAGAAAATTATTAAGCCTCTCCCCTACAGGCGCGTTATTATCGGTTAGTAATACCGTTATTGCGATATCTGTTTTTAGTACATTATTGTATTAGGACGAAAGTTACTAGATATCGATGTAGGACGCTTGCGTTCCTCCGGCCTGCGATTTCTGATTTAAGCTCTTAGAACTCATTTTGTATTGGGACGCATGCGATCCCACACACCTGCGAGACCCAGTACGTCAAGGACGCAATTTGGTTTTGCCGACGGTTACGAGTGTTCTAAAAATCTATAATAATAATAACTTCCACACAACACAATCACTTGACCTGGTCCCAAACTAGGATACCCTGTGCTATGGTAACCAGGCAAGGAGATTACAAACATGGAAATACACCCAGACTGAGGCCATTTGTACAAACGTACGGCGGCCCCCAGAGGGAATCGAACCCACGACTTCTGTCTTGTTAGTTAGGCGCCTTAACGGCTAGACCAACGAGGCAGTCAAATATAATATGGATATTGATATATTATCTGACGAATCATTTTTATCACTAACAGTAGATATGGAAAATGACTGTCAAAGACGCCAAAAACGAAGGTAAATCCTATCCTAGTAAAATTTGAAATCTGAAAGTTTGTGAAGATGTTTGGATGTTTTTTACTCAATCACGCAATAACGGCTGAACGGATTTACATGAGACTTGGCATATTATTTTTATTTTGGGGTAAAAAAGATAATAGTCACGTCTGACCAAAGTGGCCAGACGGACGCCCGCCGGCTGACGAGTCCAAGCGGCCGGAGGTCAGGGCGGCAATGAGAGCAAACGTCGGACTATCCGGGCTGTATCAAGCAGCGCCGCCTTCTGCATGGAGTTCCAAACGCAAATTAGTTAATAATTTTGTAAGTCCCTGTTTTTAAATAAACAATCCCTTGTTGCATATTGTTAACTTAAGGGGCTCCATAGAGTGACACAAACGCCACCAAGGTGAAAAAACCAGCCAAGTGCGTGTCGGTTCACGCGCAATGTAGGATACCGGATATATATATATGTATACATACATAAATATGTACATACATAAGATGCCAACAATTATTTTTGTCGGATGATTAAATAAGTGTCAGCAGAATGACATGTGTTCAGCAGATAAATAAAACGTGGTCAGCAACTATTTAGAAGCAGATAAATTGAAATTTTCCGCAGATTAATTTAGAATTTTCCACTGATTATTGTTTTTTTCCTCATTCTTTTTGTAATTAGGTATATACATTCTGTTATTTTTTTATGTGTGTGCTTTTGTGGCAATGTAAGTAAATGTTTGAATCAATTTGGAATTTTCCGCTCATAAATTTTTGGTTATTTATCTGCTCAGTTTGGTTTTACTGCAGTCAACTAATTGCTGCTGTAAACACTGAAATATTTCTGACAGAAAAGATATTTTTGTTGTTTTAGAACGTATGTGTATGGTGCTTGGTGTAGTGAGTAGTATGTGTGTATAGTGATGGAAGGCATGTATGGTAAGGATTGTAAAATACCTATTTAGCAAGCTCAAGAAGACTTTCGGTAGACTTTCAGTAAAATATAGTTTGCTGATTGTTTAAATACTCGTACAACCCGTAAACTAGGTGTGAACACGAACCGCGTATTCTCAATGGACTTGGTCATTTTTGTCACGTCACTACGATCTTTGTTAGCTGTGTCACGGTGGGTTATGGTGCAAGCGTAATCTGGTTCTTTTTAATACACCTGACTAAGAAATATTATTATTAGTGATTTGACTGCAAGGTTTGGGGGATTATTTTTACCCGTCAATACAAACTACTTCTATTATAAGTGACAGAAGCAACAGCCCTATCACACTAGCGATTTGAAAGCGATACGATTGCGCTGCGAGCTTGCCGTGGTTGCGCAGCGATTGCGCGGCGAGCACGCCGCGACGACGAGTGCGAGGTCGCTGCGATTACCACCCTCGACGCCATTTTGTACAATCGCGTTTAACACTCCGCCCCCCCCCCCCCCCCACTTGAGTCATATCAAAGATAGGTGTGTAAGCGGACGTAGCACTCTAAAGGTACAATCGTCGTAGATACAATGGATACGAAGTTATTTATAACTAAAATTCAAAATCCTCCCGTTATACGAAATACATAGTAGTCGCTCTCTCCCAGTCGATTATTTGATAATGAATCCTCCCAGATTCGTCGTTGACTTGTATCTGCTTTCGTTTCCTGTGTCTTCGAAGTAACAAAGCCAGCAGTAGCGTGTCCTCGTCAGATCAATCCATTTTGCTACAGTGTCCAAAACGCGGATCGCACGCCGCGAGCTCCCCGCGACGGCGCAGCGTCGTCGCGGCGTGCTCGAAGCGCAATCGCATCGCTTTCAAATCGCTCGCAAACGCTAGTGTGATAGGGTTCTAATTGAGCGATTGTAACTGATTCCGGAATTAAGCTAATAACTTACATTATGAGAACAAATTGCCGAAAGGGGGGTTTGTGCTTATGACCACAGTTTTTTTATATGTAGCCTGTATACCACCCACCGCAAGGCACAGGTCTCAGAGAGAGTACGGGCTCAATTACTATGCGCCCACCGCGGATTGTCCATTTCAAGCGCTGAGTTATGTGCGCTCAGGTATCCTCACGGTTTTCTTTCATAATTTAAGCAAATGGTATTGCTACTACAACTTCATGTATGTACGTAATTTAACAAAGTCATTGTTACGGTATCAAAATCAAAATCAAAATCAATTTTTTTTTATTCAAAGTAGCACAGAGACTGCGACTTAATGAACGTTACAAGTTAAACTAGGTGTCCATTTCAAAATCTAGATCATTTTGGAGAAAAAATGGACAAAAAAACTCCAAACTTAGTCTTTTCAAGTCCTTAATTTACAGGATTTATATAAATGTTCTAAAATTCATGCATTGAACTGGCTTTAATTCCAGACATCATTGTCATCTAAATAATCTTTAATGTTATAGTAGCTTTTTTGGCACAAAGTGTGCTTCACACATTTTTTGAACCGCGTTTCTGGCAAGCTTATTATATCCTCAGGGATCTTATTGTAGAAACGTATACAATGCCCCATAAAGGATGTATTAACCTTTGCCAGCCTAAATTTTGGGAACGAAAGTTTATGTCTATTTCTAGTATTTACATTGTGTTGGCTACCTACAGTTTTAAAGTCACTGATATTTTTCCTAACATACATAATATTTTCATAGATATACTGACTAGCAACTGTTAGGATGTTGGTTTCTTTAAAGAAATCTCTTAACGAATCTCTATTGCCTAGCTTATATATGAATCTGATCGCTCTCTTCTGCAGGACGAAGATGGTCTCAATGTCTGCTGCCCGACCCCACAGTAGTATACCATAGGACATAATACTATGGAAGTAACTAAAATAAACAAGCCTAGCAGTTGCGACATCAGTTAGTTCCCGGATTCTTTTAACTGCGTATGCTGCAGAACTGAGCCTATTTGCCAATTTTTCTATATGAGGACCCCATTGAAGCTTTGCATCAATTGTGATACCCAGAAATACAGTTTCTTCTACAAGGTCTAGTTTATCATTCCCCAATATAACATTGCTGTCAACCATTTTGACATTTGGTAGTGTAAATTTTATACATTTTGTCTTTTTTTAATTTAATAATAAGTTATTAGAAGTAAACCAATATAGTACCTTAGAGAGAGCATTATTTGTATCCGCAAGGTCATTTTCTTGTCTCTTAATCTTAAAAATAAGTGACGTGTCATCTGCAAACAATACTATCTCTGACATATTTTGAACCATGAACGGCAAATCATTTACATATACGAGGAAAAGGAACGGCCCCAAAATAGATCCCTGTGGCACTCCCATCTTAACCTCCGACCCGGATGATTTAGTCCTATTTATGTCAGCTTTTTGAACCCTCCCTTCTAAATATGATGGTACATGGCGGTACCGGTAATACGGTATCTAAAAACGCCTTTTTCCCAAAGCTTGTACCGTCCCGTACACGCTCCGTGGCTACATTGCTGCAGTCGTATGATAACTACGTGATGGCGGGCTTAACCGCTGTCGTGCAGACATAACCCAGCTGCCACCCTCCGGATCTGTTTGAAACCTTTTTATGGCCTTCACATCAAATGTAATCTTAAATAAGCATCTTGTTACTAACTTAATTCCGGAACCACTTACTCGATTTTTTAGAGTCAGAGACGAGCAACCAACCGAGAGCAAAACATGGTCGGACTCTTCCAACAAAAAATAAAGTAAGTGAATCCGGAATTAAGTTAATAATATGTATATATATATGAAAGTTTTGGTTCTAAAATCTTGTTACTGCAATGATTGTTTAAATAAATCTCACAAAACATACATACAACCAGTGTATACTGGGTTACCTCTAAAATACGCTAATTGCTGTTTGTTAGTCTCGCTATAGCTCGAGCACGGCTGGACCGATTTGGCAATTTGTTAGGGTTCCGTACCCAAAGGGTGCCAAACGGGACCGTATTACTAAGACTTCACTGTTCTTCTGTCTGTCTGTCTGTCTGTCACCAGGCTATGGTGATAGAGTTCAAATTTTCACAGATGACGTATTTCTGTTGCCGCTATAACAACAAATACTGAAAACAGAATAAAATAAATATTTAAGGGGGGCTCCCATACAACCCACGTTTTCTAAAGGCAGCGCTCGCCATCTAGCGGCCATCTATGTAACCTTCACAGCGCCCATGTCATTTCGTTAAATGTCAATGTTAAACGCTTGTTGTTGGTTTCTATAGATAGCGCTGTTCTCAAATTCGATCGAGATTCGAGATATTGGTACGGAACCCTTCATCCGCGAGTTCGACTCACACTTGGCCGGATTGTTTCTATGTTTGTGGAAGTCCAGGAAAAGTCAAAATGGTGAGAACAAAAAAAAGATAGATGTAGGCAGGTGAAACATAGTTCACGAGGGCATCTAGTTTTGATGGCTAAAACTAAGGATGTGAAAGGGACATTCTATTTGGTAGAATATTGTAATGAAAACGCAATCTTAACTTCTGTGCAGAATTTATTTTCCTCACTGCCTGCTCGGCTATCACTCTTGAGAGCTGAAATTGCAAGCTTTTTCAGTTCAGTGTTCCTCTTTCACTCTTTCCCTGTCACTTTGATAGACGTGTTTTAGGTTTTGCCTTAATTTAGTTATAGCACACGAACAATAAGGTACATTGCTCTCAACAGTATTTGGAGCCTCCATTTAAGCAAAAAGACGACTGTGTTATGGTATGACACCGCTCTTTTCCGTAGCCAGTATAAACTATTTTCTAGGAGTTAAACTTAAAAAAAAATTATTTGCAGTAAAAATTAAAATAAAATAATTTAAAGTGTGTGTGTGCGTGTGTGTGTGTGTGTGTGTGTGTGTGTGTGTGTGTGTGTGTGTGTGAGTGTGTGTGAGTGTGTGTGTGTGTGTATGTGTGTGTGTGTGTGTGTGTGTGTGTATGTGTGCGTGTGTGTGAGTGCGTGTATGTGTATGTACTTACCCTATCGTTTGTACCATTGATTCGATTTCGTCATAACTTTTTGCCAACTAGTCACTTCGTGACAGTTTTAGTCTTCGTATAAGAGGAATGGATATCCAATTTGGCCCGACACACCTTTGCCGCCGGGAGTGCTATTGATTTACCATCGAACATTATGCTGGCTATAATTGCACGACGTGTTCACAGAGCCGAGGCCTATTCCGGATAGTAAAAACTCAATAAAATTTTGTTGTATAACTGCAAACAAGAGAAATTCTCTTTCACTAATTATAAGGGCTTAGGCACTCAGGTTACCTCACGATGGATTACGCCACATGTAGCGAGTAATATTGCTACTCCGAATTTACAAATAGTCACGACCTCTTAGATATGGACGCAAGAATTCCACCCATACGTTCCAATTTTACTATAGAGCCTCCAAATTTAGTGTCTTCACTCGGCTATTTTCTATGAGACATAAAACACTGTAAAATCTGCCAAAGACAGCGTACCTTTGTCACGTAATCTCATTGCGGGCAAGGTTTTAAACAGTTCCCGGTAATTTGCAAACTCGGACGTAACGATAATGAAGCGTGGTACGACAGGGTGGTTACCAGCGGTTAACGCCGATTTTTGGATACCACTTCTGGATTCAGGTATGAGTTTGTATATTAGAGTATGTATGTTATTGGTAACATACAAGAAACTAAAATTTAAATCATCATCAGCCATTCGACGCCCACTGCAGGACATAGGCCTCCTTCGTGGTTTTCATAACCACGAGGGGTTTTGCCATAATCGCCACGCTTGGCAGGCGGGTTGGCGATCGCAGTATGCGGTTGGAATCTCAGGAAGACGCTGCTGCCCGTCTCCTGGTAATTGATTTCCTTAGTCGCCTTCTACGACATCCACGGAAGGAAATGGAGTGACGCTATGCTTAATCCGGCGCCACACGAAAATTTATATAGCAGACAAAAAAAATAATCTGAAATCAAACGTAACAAACAATCGGACTGTTAAGTATTAACAACTGAGCAGGCGGGACCCAAAATTCAATATTGTGACTCATTGCTAGGTACCTTGTTGAGTCCCGTCTACTTAGTAGGCAATGCTCAGCAGTCACATTTTTTTTATTTCAGTTTTTTACCCGATTTTCATTTGTAAGTCGTGTTGTTTCGAGAATAGACGCGTGAAGCTACCTTAATGAGGAATCTCAAGGATTCGTTTGTGAAAAGTCATTATTTCGTTGAGTACCCGGACTCTCAAAATTGCTTGTCGATTCCCGAAAGGACAGTTAGCACCTCACTTCCTTTATTCTATAGTCGGCTTTAAGCAGGGCACGATACGATCTCAGACTTACCTCAGACTTTTTCAATTGTACCAAATAATGGTGTGAATTCCTGTCTTTTTTTTTCGTATTATATTTCCTCGTATGCTACACAAGGACTGAGTAAAATTTTTAAATGTTTAGTTATTGAGATTGAGATAGCTGTGATTCCAAAATAATACTTATCGGCAGGTTTTATATCAGCTTGGGAATTAATTGTAATAATTCAGCTGAAAACTTATGCATGAAACTAATTAATGTTGATGAAGTGAAAGAAGTTTATCAGGATTGTGGCAAGTGGCAACCCTTAGGCTCTGCCTACCCCTCCAGGATAGAGGCGTGCGTTTATGTAACGTAAAACTGGTGGCTGGACCAACTCAAAAACACATTTGATTCTTATTTTATGTATTTAGTTACATGCTGTCCCGGCAAACTCTGTACCGCTTCAGAAACGATGAATATTGCGCTCTCAAGATATTACAAAAATAAAACCGTTCCAAAAAAGTATGACAAAATTAGTTTTCTACATAAATAAAAAAATATATACAAATCTCGTGTCACAATGTTTGTTATCGAACTCCTCCGAAACGGCTTCACCGAATTGTATGTTTTTTTTTTTTTGTACATTTTGTAGGGATGAGAATAGGTCGTAGGCGAGTTAATATGCCAAAACAACGTTCGCCAAGTCAGCTAGTATTTCTATAAAAATATAAATATTTTTCCAGTGTTTCAAAATGGTTATTCTGCTTTTCGAGGCATGGACAAATTGAAGATTCCCACCCAAACCTAAAAGATCCTCTATTGTGCGTAGATCAAATGCAGACACTAGTGACTGAACATCCTGGGGACATCATTCATCACACGTTTCCAGGTCAACATTATCGCTATAATTTCCTCCAGCGTGCCATTATTTACCCACATCCGCATCCGAAAACGGTAATGTACCTCCAATGATTATGTCGTAGGTGATTTACGCGTGCTTATATGTACATATCTCATCCATTTACGCCCAGCCCAGTATCTATTTGTTTTGTATCATCATCATCACCAGCCACTTAACACCCACTGCAAGACATAGGCCTCCTTCGTGGTTTTCATAATCATGAGGGGATTTGCTATAATCACCACGCTTGGCAGGCGGGTTGGCGATCGCAGTATGCGGTTGGAATCTCAGGAAGACGCTGCTGCCCTTCTCCTGGTAATTGATTTCCTTAGTCGCCTTCTACGACATCCACGGAAAGAAATGGAGTGACGCTATTCTTAATGCGGCGTCATACCGTTTCTAGGCCGAACAATATTTGATTAGTGCCAGTCAGCAAAATAACCGCGAACCTTTTCTCGTATTAAACGACAAATCCCTTCCAGCTTTTTGCTGACGTTATATTTGACCCTAATCGGGAGATGCCTTAGCTATGAAATGGAAAATAGTAGAAGACTGTCTAAAAAGCAGTGTAGTAAATAAATCATCATCATCATGATCAGCCATTTGACGCCCACTGCAGGACATAGGCCTCCCTCATGGTTTTCCAAGCTTTCCAGTCTTGTGCCGCCCGTATCCAGCGACAAATAAATAACTTATTTATTGGCACCAAAAGAACGTAACAGATTTTACAGATTGTTTAAAAGAAATTAAGCTAGCATATAACAATTGTTGCCTAAACTAGGTTACTTTAAAGAGATTTGGGTTATTATTGATAGATAAATGGTTGAACCAGAGGATTTTTTTTTACAATGGACCTTTGTTCACCTGGGTGTTCGTTGGGAAATCTTTTATTCCACCGTACAACTTGACATCGAAACTCTTCAAAGTCTGAGGTGGACTGTCACCAATTAATAAAAAATAATAATAAAACATTGTTTTTAAAAATCAAAACACTACAGATGTGAACAACTGCAACTCCACACTAGGCACAGCCTGTGTTGTGGGAGTCGGGTAGGATACGCAGAATCATAATTAGCACCGGTTGACAGAACGAAAGAATATCGGGTATCGAGTCAGAGATGTAAACAAGAACAGTGCTACTACGGACTCGCGGGCAGCCGCACTAGGCCGAGCCTGTGTCGCGGGCAACCATATTGTAATTCGTACGTGTGTATTAATAGCGTGTGTATTGCTAGGCTTTTATAATATTTTTATCTTATCTTACAAATAGATAAATGAAAACCAAAAAGTCTATTGGACTATGACATCTCCTGCAAATTTTGTTGAAAAGGAGTTACTCATTTAACATCCTGTCATCATCATCATCATCATCAACCCATTATGTCCCCACCGAGGGGCACGGGTCTCTTCCCTGAGGAAGGTATAGGCCATACTCTACCACGGGGGCCAAGTCCGGATTGGTGGAGGCTTGTAAACTAGTGGCTCGTCTACTGTCAGAAGTTGTCAAGCCGCCCTAAGGCCTCTGACTTGGCTTAACGACTGCCATCTACCGACGGCAGCCGGCACCAACAGCTTAACGTGCCTTGCGAAGCACGGAACCGCTCGGAAAAATGCCACTAGCGTTAGGCATAGACGGCGACCCATCCATGCACTGAACGTGCCCTGTGTTGCTTAACCTTCGTGATCGTTTAAGATCACTCAAGCAGCCGGGGCTACGAGCGTACATACATCCTGTAAAATACCTTAAATTAATAGATAAATGTGTGTAATTAAAAATAGAGCCTTTTAAAGTTTTACCAGACGTGAAACGTTGTAAAAAAAATCCACGGTTCACCCAGGTGGTCTCAGGAGGTCTCAGGAGGTGGACCACGGGTAAAAAGCGCCAGTACGACTGTTACTCAGTTTATGAGCGATCTCAAACATATGCTATTAAGTCTAACCTCCGGTTTCGTGATTTTTTTTTATTATTTTCGTAACGCTTGAAATATTCAAATGTTGTTTCATCATCAACCCATTATGTCCCCACCGAGGGGCACGGGTCTCTTCCCTGAGGAAGGTATAGGCCATACTCCACCACGGGGGCCAAGTCCGGATTGGTGGAGAGAATCATCATCTCACAGAGAATCATACTCTTTGAGTACCTGCGTTTTAGTGTGATGCCGATGAGACGCGCCGTATTGTAGGTACCTGGATCGTCGTAAAGAAAACTCTTAACTTGCAGAGTAATTCGTTGAAACTGCTTGTTGATAGGCGATAATATTTATAAAATTTATAACTACTTTCTCGTAATCGGAGAAAGATGTTACGTGTTCGCCTTTCACTAACCTTGTAGCGTTATAAGCGTCAACTACTGTCTGCCTGTCTCTGTTTGTCTGTCACCAGCCTGTATCCCATGAACCGTGATAGCTAGGCAGTTGAAAATTTCACAGATTATGTATTTCTGGTGCCGCTATAACAACAATGTGAGTGGTTACCAAAAAAGGGACCTCAAGAGAAAATAATTGATTTCGAGAAAATCGCGTTTGAAGTTTCGTGTATAAACAGGTTTCCAAAACTGCCTCGGCTCACAAAAACTGTCAGCTATTTTAGGTCAATCCGTGCTTTGTTTTCTTTTCGTACCTACTCTAATTAATTCACAGAGTCCCATAAATTTTAAAGAACATGAACGAAATGAAATACACAGAAAAACTTGGATCCAAAACTGTCAGCTATTTTAGAGAAGTAGGTTGATTTTGAAACGCATTTAACTATTTATACACACACTATGTCAGCATTCTACGTAGTCTGTGGCATAACAGATAAGAAAAAAACAGTCTGTGGCATAGAGTAGTATAATGCCCGGCAGATAACTTGGACAAAAATCACCGCAGTTGGGATGAGTTTGAAAACCGACTTCAAAACACTACACCACTGAAACAGAAATAATTTAAACGAATGTGACCTTCAAATTCGACGTACAACGTACTGCTACAGTGTTTTTATTTTTATTTCAAAATGTTTATTTCACGATTTTTTTGCAAATATCACTACGACTCCGTCAAATTGTGTTTTCTGCAAGAAAATGCACGAATAAAATGCATCCAAATCGCTTCAAGTGTGCCTTTAAAATTTGAAGAGTTCCCTCGATTTCTCCAGGATTCCACCATCAGATCCTGACTTGATGACTATGGGACTTAAAGGTGAACCTGTGTAACTCGGCTTAGTGTGAGTAACTTATGGGTCCTGAATTAATTTCGCTTGTCTAACAACTCTAACAAGTGCTACAGATAAGAGAATTTGTGTAAGAGCACTATTTAAGTATTTATTAATGGAGTCAAAGTCAAATGCAGTGGCTTTGTCACGGAGATGAATTTCCGGAATAGTTGGAAACTGATTAACTGACTAGTAATAGAGTTAACACTACTCATACGCAGCCTATATACGCCCCACTGTAGGGCACAGGCCTTCTTTCAGAGAGAGAGCGTGTACACCGCGGATTGGCGATTTCAAGCGCTGAGGTATGTGAATAGCTCAGACACCCAGGTTTCCTCACGATGTTTTCCGTCACGGCTAGCGAGTGGTATTGCTACTATAACTTCACAAATGTACATAACTTAGAAATCAAAGTCATAGGTACATGCCCGCACTGGGAATCGAACCTGGGTCTCCCGCTTCCGAGTCTAATGTTCTACCCACTAGGCTACCACCGCTTCTACTACTAATGTTGTAGTAAGGAGTAAGATGAATATTGATTTCTACCTTAAATGTTCCTCTCGACGAGAGTTAGAGTAACGGTTGTCCTTGATTGAGACAAAGGTAAACTTTATCGAAAGACTTTGGAAGCGTGAAAAACCATGCGCACTATGATATAAAGCCAGTCTCACTAAAATCTCAAACGATCAGAACCTAAACACGTTTTATTTTATTATTTTGTTTTCATTTTAGAACTTGTTTAAAAAATTCTGCTTCCCCTTAGATACTTGTACGAGTACAAATCACTTTCAGGCGCACAATAGACCGGTTTCTCTCTTGCAACCCATATCCTTTTGAACAAATTGTGGTGTTATTTGTATAGTTTTCTTATACTGGATTGGATCCGCTTATAAAATATTTTCTAGGCCTAGACTTATATAACCCCCTCTGGGGTACTGGCATGAATTTATGGATATATATGTATGTACATTATGTAGATAGTGACGCTTTTCGATATTATTATTTGTTTACATGCAGAAGTATAATGCCCGAAAGATAAATTGAACAAAAATCCGCGCAATCGGGATGAGATTGCGATCGATTGACAGCTTTTTTTTGGTTCCGTACTTCAAAAGGAAAAAACGGACACAACCCTTATACGATCACTTTGTGGTCCGTCCGTCCGTCCGTCCGTCCGTCTGTCTGTCTGTCAAGATCAAGATCCTTTATCTCGGGAGTGCGTGGAGGGTACCGAGTTGAAATTGAAACCATATACTCAAGTCTACAGTCCCTTGAAGCTGTCAAGTTAACCTAAAAAACGATACGGCCGTTTATGTCGCAAAAAGCGATTTCGACCCACAGCGTAATTAAAATTTATAGGGTACTTTCCGTTGACCTATAACCATGAAATTTGGCAAATAATATCATCTCATACTGCAAGTACAAGGAAAAATCTGAAAACTATGCATTTGTTATTAAATAGTAAAAAAAATTTCTCTGAAGTTCGGGAAAAGCTTGAGAAAAACTGTGAGACTCGATTCCTGAACTATTTACAATATGTAAGTACCTACAAATTTTTGAGGAACCCTCGGTGGGCGAGTCCGACTCGTTCGTTAATGAGACCCGAAACACGTCCTTGCAAAATCGTTTCTTCAATATATTTGTCGCACATTATACCAAATTTCACAACTTGCTACAGTTATAAAAATCCAGTCTGCAATAAACTCGGACCGAGTTCCCAGTGTCAGCTCTCACAATCCGTCCGGATTTATCATGCCGACGGTAACCTCAGATGCACGTCAGCTTTGTAACGGAACGACTCCGGACGCGAAACAAGATGGAAGCGAAACACAAAGGCACACGTTCACGACATAAAGGATAGCTCGGTATCTCGTCGGAGAACCGCTTAGCGGACGCTGGGAATCGAGAACTACGTGGAGAGATGCAGACGGTAAATGAGACTACCTACGATGTTACGGTTTTAAGGTTTCTAGAAGGTAATATTGGGCAAGGAATATGAAAATGTGTTAAGGGGGTCCAAGGAGTAATACTGGCACCACTGAGGAAAAAATTCATATCTTTTTTACAGATCAAATTTGCAAAAAGTGTCAGTAAATTCTCTCAATCATGTCAATAGTGATTTTTGGGAACCATGGCCCTGAACCTAAGGCAAAAAACCTAAGACACTATTAACGCCAGAGACGGCCGTTTTTGTCATAAATGCTATCTAGTCCCAGGTTCGAGATACTAGGTTCTCTGTCACGGGTCCTACGAATCACTGTTAACATGATTGAGAGATTGTACTGACACTTTATGCAAATTTGATCTGTAAAAAAAGATATGTTTTTTTTCCTCGGTAGCGCTAGCTAGTAGCGCCCCCCCCCCCCCCCCCCCCCCCCTTAAGGCAGCTGGGTGCCATAAGCTATTCTTAATCCGGCGCCACACGGAGATACTTGCTTATTCTGTATTTTTGTGGCAATTTGAATACGTAACTAAACTAACACTCTCTAGAGTTGTCAAACCACTCTAAATGTCTTTCCAACGCATACGAAGTACATCGGAATCTGCAAGCGCATCCAATGCCATAAAGTACATATTCAGACGCCGAGCGTAGATCAAAAAGGCCTTAAATATTTCAGACACTATTACCGCTCCTATTCAGCCTAGCTCTCCCTTCCAAAACACTTTGAAAACTTTAGGTTTTGCTCGGGATATTCAGCTGTAACACATTGAGTTTGGGTCCAGATTCGCTTGGCTTATGCAACTGCGAATTCAAAGTCTAGGAAACACATTTGAGAGTAAACTTGTGTATCAAAATCCGTTTTCCTTTCGAGGCGATTCTTTACTTGACTGCTTTAGATTTGGAGCTACATGAAGACAGGAAGTGGAACTTTAACCGGTTGATCCACAAAACTTAAGTTTTTTTTCAGTTAAAAACTGGTTCTTGGCATGAAAATTGTCACATCAATTCATTAGAATTGTCACATAAAATTTTCTGTAACGTTTTACGAGCATAAAACGTTCTTTAAAAGACTAGGTTTGGAGTTTTTTGTCCAGTTCTTCTCCAAAATGCTGTAGATTTTGAAATGGACACCTTGTTTTACTTGTAACGTTTAACAAGTCACAGTTTTTAGATTTAAAAAAAAATTGATTGTTTGTTTAACTAAAAACCGACTTCAAGAAACAATTTCGTACGATGATTTTCTCATGAAATCAGAAATCAAAATAATATTTCAACGTAAATAATTTACCGCGGGCCGAAAAGTTCTCGAATGGAGACCACATATCGGCAAGCCCAGCGTAGGACGACCAGCCACAAGATAGACAGATGACCTCATCCAAGTGGCAGGAAGACGCTGGATGCAAGTCGCTTCCAACCGGTCTTTTTGGAAATCCATGGAGGAAGCCTATGTCCAGCAGTAGACTTCTTGTGGCTGAATGATGATGATGATGAATTTACCAAGGCCTTAATTTACCCAAATTTATCGGACCAAAGTGAAACTGGTACAGGCATTAGTTTTCTCCATCTTCCTGTACGGCTCGGAAACCTGGACCATCAAGACGAAAATGCAGAGCAAGATAGATGCATTTGAGATGTGGCGCCGCCTGCTGCGGATTCACTGGACTGCTATGAGAACCAACATATCTATACTTAAGAAGCTCAAGATCCGAACACGCCTATTGATTATATGCCAGCAACCTATTCTGACTTTCTTTGGGCACATCACACGCCGGCCTGATCTTGAATAAAGTATAATGACGAGCATAGTGGCGGGGAAGAGATCTCGAGACAGACCACCCGCTAAATGGAGTGACCAGATCACCAAGGAAACCAAACTCAAGTTTCACCAGGCGGTCCACACAGCGAACGACAGGTTCAGATGGAGAGCACTCTACACCCATCCTCGTCATAAATTCAAATTCAATTCAATTCAAATATTTTTATTCATTGTAAAAACAGAATGTTTACTTAATGAACGTCAAAGTTGTTAGTTTCACAATTAATGGATTATGTGGAGAAGAAACTAACAAATAAACTCCACATTTATTCTTTTCAAAACACGTTTTAACTTAATTAACAGAGTTTTCAACTTAAAATATTAGTCATGAATGTGTTGAACACTAGTCACAATCGTCCTTTAAATAATATTAATCTACTGTTTAATGCCAAACATCTTTGTCTTCTAAGTAATCCTTGATGTTATAGTAAGCCTTTTTGCACAGAATGTGCTTAACACATTTTTTAAATCGCGTTGGAGGTAACTCTAATATATCTTGAGGAATTTTGTTGTAGAACCTTATACAGTGCCCCATAAAGGATGTGTTAACTTTTGCAAGTCTAAATAGTGGAAATGACAATTTATGTTTATTTCTAGTATTAAAATTATGGTGGCATTTTACATTTTCGAAGTCTTTGATATTTTTTCTAACGTACATAATATTTTCATAAATGTATTGACATGCAACTGTTAAGATGTTGGTTTCTTTGAAGAAATCTCTTAGCGAATCCCTACTACCTAACTTGTAAATAAATCGGATGGCTCTCTTCTGTAAGATGAAGATCGTCTCAATGTCTGCTGCCCGACCCCACAGTAGTATGCCGTAGGACATAATACTGTGGAAGTAACTAAAATAAACAAGCCTAGCAGTTGCAACGTCAGTGAGCTCTCTAATTCTTTTGACTGCATATGCTGCAGAACTAAGCCTGTGTGCTAGTTTTACAATATGAGGACCCCATTGCAATTTTGAATCGATTGTGATGCCTAGAAAAACGGTATCTTCTACAAATTCTAGTTTTTCTTTTCCGAGTACAATGTTGTTTTCAACTAATCTTACGTTTGGTAAGGTAAACTTTATACATTTTGTCTTTTTGGAATTTAGAAGCAGATTATTTGCCGTGAACCAATCCAACACACGCGAGAGAGCATCATTTGCATCGTCAAGATTATTTTCTTGTCTCTTAATTTTAAAAATAAGTGACGTGTCATCTGCAAATAATACTATCTCGGACATGTTTTGTACCATAAACGGCAAATCATTTACGTATACAAGGAAAAGGAACGGCCCCAAAATTGATCGCTGTGGTACTCCCATTTTTATTTGTGAACCTGTGGATTTTATACGATTTATGTCCGCTTTTTGAACCCTTCCTTTTAGATAAGATCTCATCAGTTCTAAACCTTTCCCCTTTACTCCGTAATGCTCTAGTTTTACCAAAAGTGTCTCGTGGTCCACGCAATCAAATGCCTTTGACAAGTCACAAAAAACACCTATAGCATCCCTACGATCCTCCCATGCACTATAAATATGTTTAACTAGCAAGACACCAGCGTCCGTCGTCGACCGTCCCTGCGTGAAGCCGAACTGCTGGTTATGGAGAAGTTGATAATTATTAAAGTGCGTAAGTAGTTGAACTAAAACAATCTTTTCGAATATTTTGCTCAATACGGGTAGGATCGAGACTGGTCTGAAATTTGTGGGATCATGCCTATCGCCACTTTTAAACAACGGAACGAGCCTACTGTATTTCATTAGGTCAGGGAATGAACCCTCACCTACACATTTGTTAAAAATTTTTGCTAAATGAGAAGCGAGGACATCTATTACTGAACTAACTATGATTACTGACATTCCCCACAAATCTTCCGTTTTTTTAAGATTTAATAGTTTAAACGCTTTAATTACGCTATGGGGATTAATGAAGTCGAACGAAAACTCGTAACCGCACGAGGGGACATTGTCTTTTAATAAACTTGCAGCAAGATCAGGAGACGAATCTAAAGGAGCCGTAGTTTCAATTGGAACATTTGTAAAGAATTGTTCAAAGGCCGCAGCAATGTCCTCATTTGATGTTATTACTTTATCATCTATCTTTAGAGAAAATTCGCGATCTCCTGATTTGGCTTTACCAGTTTCCCTATTTATAATAGTCCAGATTGTTTTAGATTTATTTGAAGACTGGAGGATTTGTTTCTTTATATGTTCGCATTTAGCTTTGTGGCAGACGGCCCTGAATAATTTAGAATATAGTTTAACATACTCTATAAAACTGTGGTCATATGTGTATGTTTAGCGGCCACGATCCTCAGCATTGAGGGACCGTCTGTTTGGATTGGAAATAATTTACGTTCTGTTTACTGAATGTCAATGTACCACCAATATTGACATTTATATGGCACCGCCCTTGAAGTAGAACTTTGTAACAACAAAATTAACACTTTTATTTTGTAGCAAAATAAAAGTTTAAATCCTAACAGTGGTAAAGAACTATTGCTGAGCATACATAAAAAATATGAATAGATGAATTGGAAACCTCCTCCTTTTCTGAATATTCTGAATATCTCCAATCACATATTTTATTTAGTACAGTATCGTAGAGTAAGGGTGCACACAAACTGGTGACTCTACGAGTATAATTAAGAACCATGCGACATGACGTGATCGCACGTTAAGAAAATGGTAATTTTGTAATATTACGTAAGCATGTAAGCCTTTGATTAGTGCAGAATTGTAGACAAAGTGACATTTGGAAGCCCGGGGCTTCGTTTACGTCGAATTTGGGTAAATAGGTACTATTGTTTTTTGCAGAATTAATGTTTTTTCTCAGACTCGGTGGAGCGATGATATTCGTAGGGCGGCTGGCAAGAGCTGGATGAGAGTAACCGAAGACCGTGCTCAGTGGCGTCCAATAGGCCTTTTATCTCCGCTACAAATGGATCCGAAAATTATAAAGCAATTTTCTATATTTTGGTTTATTTCGCAAGGTATTATATAGGAAGGAATCGAAAAACTTTTATTTGTCGATAGTTCACATAAACGTTTAGAAACTTATTTATGCAGTTATTTTTATATTAGTACATACTTTTCCAATGCTAACTAAAATTTGTGATCGTTTAGAAACCCTCAAGTCGAAAATCCTCTTACTTGTCCGGTTTTTAGGGTTCCGTAGTCGACAAGGAACCCTTACAGCTTCGCCATGTCCGTCCGTCTGTCTGCCTGTCTGTCTGTCTGTCCGTCCGTCTGTCTGTCCGCGACCAAAAAAGCTGAAATTTGGCATAGATATACATATTAATCGCGTCGACAAAATTGTAGAATAAAATCTTTAAAAAACATTTTTTTTGAGGTACCTGCCCTATACCTAAATTAGGGATGCAACTTTATTTTCTCACCTACACCATTATTGTGGGGTATCGTTGGATTGGCAAAATATTATTAGTGTAACATAATCATTTTTCGATTTAGGGATCCGTTTGCGGATTATTAAGCGCCAATTTTTGTTAGAGTAGGGCGTTGCCCCCCTTTCCTGGCTAAACAGGTCATTGTAGAAACCGTGAAAAAATTCAGGGCAGTAACACATATCATCATCATCATCAGCCATTTGACGCCCACTGCAGGACATAGGCCTCCTTCGTGGTTTTCATAACCATGAGGGGTTTCACCATAATCGCTACGCTTGGCAGGCGGGTTGGCGATCGCAGTGTGCGGTTGGAATCTGGTAACACATATAATGAACTTAAAATGAAAACTAAGCTAAGTAGGCTTTACAGGTTAACGAGTAATACGTAATACGACCAACTTGTAAAAGGAAAACTTCGTACAAATTCCATTGAAAATTACTTCTATGAAGTTGTTAGTTCTGTAAACCTGGTAAAAACCTCTCCTTCTACGGAACCATACATTGCGTGTTGCCCGACACACACTTGGCTGGTTTTTAACTCAGATGCTCTTTGCTCGTGCCGGCAGTGCCGCGTATTGCATTGCCCAGTTTGTGGGGTTATTCCACTTATCCCCATTGAAAATCCCCATTGATGGGGATTTGTGAACTTTTTGTTTACAATTCCCGATTGGCGTGTCTTAGTATTGGCAATGGGGATTTGTGAACGAAAAGTTCCCCATTGGTATAAAACATGATTTATAAATCACTAAGTATTTATGACGCTGGATGCAAGCCGCTTCCAACCAGTCTTTTTGGAAATCCATGGAGGAGGCCTATGTTCAGCAGTGGACTTCTTGTGGCTCAATGATGAAGTATTTTTTTCTCATACTTAAACGAGTAGCATACGATCACAGATTCACAATACTTTATAAAATCACAGATGTTTATATTTTCACAGAGGCTAAATCACAGATTTTCAGTTTCTAATTACCTAGTATTTTCACAAAACGACCCGGTAAGCCACTGCTTTTGGATAACCAAAAAAATTGTTCAGTTTGAGCCAAAAATTAACGCTTATAGACGTTTCACGCCCCAACCGCTTTTTGGGTCAACAAATTAACTCGGTCTTGAGCCCAATATATGCCGTTCTAGCTATTGCCAACGACTTTATTTGCGTGGAATAAAAACAACATGTACTGCTGTTTCAACCTATCTATCTCCCTCTCCAAATCCGTTCAGCCGTTGTAATTGAGAAACAAACATCCATCCATCCGAACTTTCACAATTATAAATATCAGTAGGACTGCGTAGGTGTTGTAGACTGCGAGCTTGAGGCCTACAACTACCGGCGCCTACACAAAGTGCTGCATTAGCAAATTGTGGCGCTACAAGTGAGTGCATTAGTTGAATTAGTCTGGAAGCCACGCTTAGAAACATTAATCTCCGGCACACTTTAACCTAGATAGGACATCTGAGTTGATTAACACGGAATGGACTATGCATTTACATAAACATTTTCTATTTATATTTCTATGCATCGCAGCTGCGATGTCAAATTATTTATCAGTCAGGCTTGGTCATCATCAACATTATCATCATCAGCCATTTGACGCCTACTGCAGGACATAGGCCTCCCTCATGGTTTTCCAAGCTTCCCGGTGTTGTGCCGCCCTCATCCAGCGATTCCCCGCCACCGTGACCAGGTCGTCAGACCATCTGGGGGAGGGCCTTTCCACACTGCGTCGCCCGGTCCGCGGTCGCCAGGTCAGAACTTTTTCGCCCCAACGGCCATCAGTTCTTCAAGCTATGTCAGGCTTGGTCATCATGTGATAATAATCGTCGCAAGCGTAAATGCTTAAAAACCGGCCAAGTGCGAGTCGGAATCGCGCACGAAGGGTTCCGTGCCATTATCTATACAACATTAGACACAAAGATAAAATAAAAAAGAAACAGCAAAAAAATCACGTCTGTTATAGCGGCAATAGAAATACACAATCTATGAAAATTTCAACTCTCTAGCTATCACGGTTCTTGAGATACAGCCTGGTGACAGACAGACGGATGGACGGACGGACAGACAGACAGCGAAGTCTTAGTAATAGGGTCCTGTTTTTACCCTTTGGGTACGGAACCTTAAAAACGCTACCTTAATCATCTGCAATAGATGTACAGGCCCAATGGCCTATGTATCAATATACACACATTTTTTACTTAAAAAACTGTATTTATTCAAAAAAGTCACAGGCAAACCCAAGGTAAAAAAAAAACATTCACAACAATTTCATCAATGAGTAGCTCTGAAGTAGTAAATGACACTGCAATCAGTTGGCGTGCATCACAACTTTACTGTCGATGGTGCTGCAATCGCTTTAGTTCGATGGGGTTGGAGCTCGTTTGTAACTGTCAGTCAACTGTATGAACCTCAGTTAATGAATATCATAGATAAAACCTTGTTGGTTTCGACTGATACAACCCAAACTGTCATTTCGCGACTCCTGACTCCTTCTCTAACCGACCAAATTAAGGTGACAGTTTAACCTATTGCAATGACAGGATTCGAATTTTTTTTTTTTTTCAATTTAGTCGATTTTCAATCTTATCAAGTTAAAGACGTCTGAGACAGACTTCTCTAGTTTTATTCAGCGATAAAAAAGTAATTCAGTCTTATTTGAACATTTAGTGCTGGTGATATTAGAAATAGATGAATGGACTATGTCGTGCATTTTGCTAGTTGGACATTTACATCCAGGATATAAATAAAACTGCAGTGGTAATATCAGCTTTCACAAGTGGGTACAAAACAAAGGCATAAAATCATGTTTTCTCAAGACCGCACAACATCAACGTTCAATATGAGTTATTTTTCAATACTAACGAAAATATAGACGTTAAATAGGAAAATAATGCTAAAATCGAGAAAATACACAAATTGTTTTTGTTGCTACAACAGGGACGTGAAATTTGTTATCGATAACCGCGTGTGTGTGTGTGTGTGTGTGTGTGTGTGTGTGTGTGTGTGTGTGTGTGTGTGTGTGTGTGTGTGTGTGCGTGCGTGCGTGCGTGCGTGCGAGCGAGCGTGCGTGCGTGCGTGCGGGCGTGCGGGCGGGCGGGCGTGCGTGCGGGCGGGCGTGCGTGCGTGCGTGCGTGCGTGCGTGCGTGCGTGCGTGCGTGCGCGCGTGCGTGTGTGCGTGCGTCATGAAATGCTTGATCATTTCATGAAATGGTCGCGTTTTATGAAATGTTTCACTGTCTATTGGCCACATCATGATGTGGTTTGGGCAGATCAATGATAAGAAAGCGTTTCTCGATATAGACAACCAAATGCGCGATTTTTTCATGAAATGGTCAAGATTATTTGATCGTATCGTAAAGTAGTTACCTTACACAACGGTAGAGGCGCTGCAAGCACTTTGTTTACGTGGGAAGATGGCGGCCGCTGGCGATAATGTTGTTTCTCGCAGTGAAAATGAGAACAATTCGTTATTAAATGTGAAAAAAACTGAAGTGCAACGAGTTTACGACAAAAAGGTGCTTAAATACTATGAAAGTCACGCAAACACTTATCAATTTTTTTTATTAAATATTTTATGGACACCCTATTTATAGGATCCGGCCAAATATGGTTGACAAAATCGTAAAATGTTGACGATTTAATGATCTGGTCAAATTAAGTTGCATGAAGTGGGCAAATCTACGATATGGCCACGACATATACATATTATATAAATTTTTACGCTACCAAACTAAGTCATCTCCTTTCCGCGTTGCTCTACAGACTTGGTTGCACTATCAATATGCAAAAACGTCCATCTCAACTCCACTTGACCTGTTTCTATCGCAATATCTCTCATGTTTACCGATCCTACTTTATCACATCTATAAAAGGATATCAACTTCAATTTCATTCCACAGCACTAATATTACTGTGATATTATAAAGTGTTTTCTTACTATATTTATATTTACTTATAGGGTCCCTTTTGTGCTCTGTAATTATATCAAGTTTGAAACTTCTATATTACTCGTATATCACCGTTTTTCGGTAGAGCACAAACAAAAGACCGGTTTCTGCATAGTGTATTAAGGTGTTAGAATTGTTCGATAACAAAATAGCTCGGCTTGACCAAAAGCTCAAAGCATTTCGCTAGAATGCTCGCTAGAACGTTCGCTAGAATACCCGGTACACGCTCCTATACCTGTAATATTGTATATTCGCTAGAATCTTCATTAGAAACGAATGCTCAAGTCTATCCCCAGCTATAAATACAAAGTGGACTAAGCTCGGGGTGAAGTTGGCTAAAACTGCGCGGAACTTTTTAAGCGGACAGATACTGGCATTAAATTGTCGAGCTTGGGACGCAAAAGAAAAGAAATCAACAATATATTTTCTACAAACAGAAGTACAGCTGAAGTAATTTTTTGGACTATATTATTTATAAATAAGTTCTCGCCTCTCATTGACTGCCTCGATGGTCGAGCAATTACATCAAATATATGAAAATCTCGGTTAAATTTGACTAAAGTAATGTATGTTTTGTAGGTTAGATTTATGAATGTGTAGTAGCAATACGAGTACCACTCTCTAACTGTGGAGGAAAACATTGCGAAGAAACCCGTGCCTTAATTGACTCCACACAAATTACAAGAACATTGAAAATATTAGTGCAGTCTAGCAAAGTTAAAATATCATCATCATCATCATCAGCCATTCGCCGCCCACTGCAGGACATAAGCCTCCTTTGTGGTTTTCATAACCATGAGGAGTTTTGCCATAATCGCCACGCTTGGCAGGCGGATTGGCGATCGCAGTATGAGGTTGGAATCTCAGGAAGACTCTGCTGCTTGTCTCCTGGTAATTGATTTCCTTAGTCGCCTTCTACGACATCCACGTTAGGAAATGGAGTGACGCTATTCTTAATCCGGCGCCACACGCAACAAAAGTTGTTAAAATATACTTTGCAGGAACCCACCAATACTACGAATTGACATGCTTTTTCCTGTATTATAAGCCAAGCTTATTCGTAAGAGAGATATGATAGAATTAATGTGAGTGCTGGGCAAGCCTACCTTATCTAAAAATATGTCCCACCCCATCCAATACCTCAGTTTAAAGTGGCCATTAGACAGACCCTGTAACAATCTTCTAATATTGAGCATGTATAAGAGGTCTTTTATTTTTTAAATACTGCGGAACGTTTTTCACAACATTCGCAAATAAAATCGTAGAACTTTGTTTCATTATTTTGGTATGAGATATTTTGAAGTTTGAAAATGCAAATGTTAGTGAAACTGGCTTTCTTGTTATTTTTATTTATTTTTCGTTCAGGTTCTGTGTGCGACCAAAAAGAAATCAGCTGCCAAACAACCACGGCAACAGCAAACAACTGGATTTGGCAGCGGGGTTTGGCCGCTTTGTTCATTTACTGCCGTTTTTTACTGAAAACTGACTTTGAAAGTCGTGTTCGGAACAATATTAGTTTATTTTCCAGGTAAGTGCCTTAACTTTCCTATTGATTTCACAGAAAAATTCACATTTTGTTTACTACAAGCTTTCGCTCGTGACTTCTCGTAAAATAATGCTTTCTGGAAACTAATTTTGAAGGAACTTTAATATATCTTGAGGAATCTTGTTGTAAAACATTCCATCACCTAAATCACCTAACGAATCCATATTACTAGCTGGCTTGTAAATAAACCGGATCGCTCTTTTCTGCAAGTTAAAGATAATCTCGATTTCTGCTGCCCGACCCCACGGTAGTATACCGAAGGACGGACTAAAAATACGAAGTATCTCTTTTTAGTCTGTGGACTTTCTTTCTTTCTTTCAGTTGTAATGTCAGTAAGCTCTTTTTACGGTTCCGTATCAAAAGGGTAACCGAGGGGTAACCCTATTACTAAGACTCCACTGTCCGTCTGTCTGCCTGTCTGACTGTCTGTCACCAGGCTGTATTTCATGAGCCGTGATAGCTAGACAGTTGAAATTATCACAGACGATGTATTTCTGTTGCAGCTATAACAACAAATACTAAAATTTGAATAGCATAGCAACAGGTAGACGCTTTAAATATTCACAGAATATTTAGTTGTATATTCACTTTAAAAAGAAGTAATTAATTTAAAATAAAAGAAGTATTTGAAGGGGGGCCATACAACAAACGCGATTTTTTGCCGTTTTTTGCTCGATATAATAAGGGCAACAGGTACGAACACTTCGTGCGCGAGTCCGACTCGCACTTGGCTGGTTGAATATTTAGTTGTATATTCTCTTTAAAAAGAAGTAATTAATTTAAAATAAAAGAAGTATTTGAAGGGGCCCATACAACAACCGCGATTTTTTGCCGTTTTTTGCTCGATATAATAACGGCAACAGGTACGAACACTTCGTGCGCGAGTCCGACTCGCACTTGGTTTTTTACTGTTTATGCTGCAGATCTAAGCCTGTGAGCTAGTCTTATCTTCATTTACTTTACTTATTGGTCAGATTATGAGCCTACCCGGCCGCGTCTCATAAAACTATAATTCATAGTTTATTATGAAAATTCGATGTACATTGCGTAGCCGATACTTACTACTTGTTAATCTATGGGTTAATCGACTTTGCAGTGTACATCAAACTGTCATAGTAAACTATGAATTGTAGTCTATGAAACAGGCCCCTGGTGGGAGGTTTGTCAGGATCGTGGCAAGCGGCAAATCCTAGTCTCTGCCTACCCCTTCGGGATACCGGCGTGAGTTTATGTATGTATTTAGTCCGTGCGTTTTGTCTGTTAGTCAGTTAGTCAGTCGCGATACTGTTTCGTGAGTTAGAAGATAGAACTTCTACGAGTACCTTTCCATACTGCCTTGTACTATTTTTACGGGACAAAAAGTTACAAACATAAAATACAGGATATATTTTATTCCGGGTTTTGACAATCCGAATCTTAGTACCTACGGTCGGTCTAATTTTTTTATGCCTATCAACAAAAAAACCTACTTTCAAGAATGGTCTCAATAAAATGCCTGCATCGTTCAAATCGATCACCGTGGAGCTCGCTCGAAGGATAACCGCACCGCACGGCGCACACTGCAGCGTTCGGCGGCGGACTGAACCTTTCGATTTATTTCATTGTCACGAAACTATGTAACACTGTATAAATTTTAATATATGTTTATAAAAAAAAGTTCTCGAATGGAGACCAGATATCGGCAAGCGCAGCGTAGGACGACCAGCCACAAGATGGACAGATGACCTCATCCAAGTGGCGGGAAGGCGCTGGATGCAAGCCGCTTCCCACCGATCTTTTTGTAAATCCATGGAGGAGGTCTATGTCCAGCAGTGGACCTCTTGTGGCTGAATGATGATGATGATGAAGAAAAAGTTCACATTTTTCGATTGCCATACCTATAGCTTTTGTAGCCTCTTAGAACTTAAAATCATAAAGACCAGCCCTATCTAAGACTGCCAATGTTGCACGATGTACAGAATGGACGCCGCCACCCAGTGGAAGGAGGAAGAAGGGGACTCGTCCCACACGTTCTTCGAGCCTAGCAGTAAGCTCAGCCCGCCGCCGGCCACCGGGGGCATCAAGTGGGACGCCTATCCCGAGAGCACTAGCAGGTAAGATATAACTATAGTCCAAACACACGTCCTTCGAATCCAGCAGTAATTTCAGACAGCCGCAGGACTCCAATGCCATTCAGGGCGCTTATACACGAGCGAGCTAGCCATTTCCTTCCGTGGATGTCGCAGAAGGCGACTAAGGAAATAAATTACTAGGAGACGGGCAGCAGCGTCTTCCTGAGATTCCAACCACATACTGCGATCGCCGATGATGATGATGATGATGATGATTAAGAAATGTAGCATGGCCAATTTGTAATTGGAAATGCAATAAATTTGGACTATTACTTTTAAGTATCCGATCTAAACAGTCGGTCCCTCAATGCTGAGGACCGTGGCCGCTATGTCGGGGATGGGTGTGGAGTGCTCTCCATCACCTGTCTTTTGCTGAGTGGACCGCCTGGTAAAACTTGGTTTTGTTTCCTTGGTGATCTGGTCACTCTATAGTAATAGAAGTAAAATAAAAAAAAACCGGCCAAGTGCGAGTCGGACTCGCGCACGAAGGGTTCCGTACCATTATCTATACAACTTTAGACAAAGGTCGAGACAAGATAGATTAGGTACATTGAGAACAGCGCCATCTATAGAAACCAACAAGAAGCGTTTAACATTGACATTTAACGACGTGACATCGGCGCTGTGAAGATTACATAGATGGCCGCCAGATGGCGAGCGCTGTCTTTAGACAAAGTTTGTTGTATGGGAGCCCCCCTTAAATATTTATTTTATCTCTTTTTAGTATTTGTTGTTATAGCGGCAACAAAAATACATCATCTGTGAAAATTTCAACTGTCTAGCTATCACGGTTTATTAGATACAGCCTGGTGATAGACAGCTAGACAGACAGACGGACAGTGAAGTCTTAGTAATAGCGTCCCTTACCTCTTTGGGTACGTAACCAAAAAAAATGGGGAAACTCTTGTTTCAAAAAAATAGACAATGAGTACTACCTCTCAGACAGTGACCCGCGACACTCTGGCTGACTACTAATGGTTCTCATAGATTCGAGTTTGTGTCGAGATATTTTTGTTTTTTTTAAAGAAACAAACTAGCGTATTTGGTAGCTATTGTTTAAGCACTTTCAATTTGCTTTGTCTTTCAAACCACCCAAACATTCGTGGTATATGCAAATATAATAATTATGTTATAATATGTTATTTCTTATGTAATGCCCTGTAAAATGCCTTGTGTGCAATAACGTATAAATAAATATGCTGCTGCTTGTTATGCTGATTGATTTGCACAGTATGTTCGGCGAAGTGGAATGTGGCGAGCCGATGGTGCCTCAACGCTTGATCCTGGACTTCCCTTTACGAGAAGACCCCGACAGTGAAGAGGCGCAGCAGAAGGTCCGAGCCTTCTGGGAATTCCTGGAGAAACATCCGGAGTTGGACAATTTAGTTTGCGGTGTGAGTACTGCGTTTTACAAGGCCGGCACATCAGCCTCAGCTTCCTTTGTCGGTGAGCATACGAATGAAAAATGGATGAAGTCAAAAACTGGGCAATTTTTAGGGTTCCGTACCCGAAGGGTGCCAAACGGGACTAAGAATTCACTGTCCGTCTGTCTGTCTGGCTGTCACCAGGCTGCGGCTGTATCTCATGAACCATGATAGCTAATCAGTTGAAAAACAGAACAAAATAAATATTTAAGGAGGCTCCCATACAACCAACGGCAACGTTGTTTAAAGATAGCGCTCGCCATCTAGCGGCCATCTATCAACCTTCACAGCGCCGATGTCATGTCGTTAAATGTCAATGTTTAACGCTTCTTATTGGTTTTTATAGATGGCGCTTTTCTCAAATTCGATCTTTGTCTAATGTTGTTTAGATAACGTTACTGAACACTTTGTGCGCGAATCCGACTCGCACTCGGCCAGTTTTTTATATATGTGGAATATATACGTCCTACTGCAGGGCACAGGCCTTTAAGAAACTTTAAAAAACAGGCTATTAATCTACTGTTAACAGTTGTCAGTCGTTTTTTTTTTTTTTCAGTAAATACATTTTTGTAAGTGAATGAGGTAGCACAGCGGTAAAACGCCGGCCTCACATTCGGAGGTCGTGGGTTCGCAGTCGGCATGTACCAAGTCTTTATTTTCCAAGTTACGTACATTATTTTTACGATGTAATAGTAATACTACTCGCTATCTGTGAAGGAAAACATCGTGAGGAAACCTGAGTGTCTGAAGTGTTCCTTGCCGCTTGAAATAGTTAATCCGTGGTGGGCACGCGTGGTGATTAAGCCCATACTCTATCTCTGAGAGAAGACCTGTGCCCTGCTATGGGACGTAGGTATATAGGCAACAAAAAAAAACTTTTTTGAGCGCTTTATGTGCTCTGCACATTATGTAAAATGATATCAAGTAATTCGAAGTTATTTTTGGGGCATTACACCAGCAACCGTTCCGCATAATCCCAAATAAACTTGAAAGGGTTTATAAGCCAGCCCATCTCGTCCCAGCCCGAGCCGTCCACTCTCCGTCTAAGCTAGCTGCGAAAGGGTACAATCACGAGTAAACATCTCCGCGATACAAGCACAGCTAATACCCGACACACACACCTACATTGTCATAAATTCCCGCCTTTTTTTTGCTCGTCGCTGGCTAGCTGAAATTTGAAAAGTTTGAACATGGTTCGCCAGAAATTTGAAAATAGAACTAGTTTTTTTTAAATAATTTGACAGCTGTGTATTGAAAACGATTCTCCCTAGGGCTGAAAAGTATTACTTTCAACCCGTTTCTCAGACAACTTCAGCCGACTATGAGTGATGAAAATAACCACATAAAAAATTTGAAAAACCTGCGACAGTCTTCAAACGACTGATGTTAGTTTTGTTAAAAGAAGAAAGTTGAGTTTGTTGTAAGTTTGTAGATACTTATTTATGTTAATTTATTTATTCAAAATAAACTGTCAAAAATATTGAACCGACTTCAATTATTATATTACTTAACTGTACATCTGCCGCTTTAAGAATCTGCCATTACCAGAATCTGCCATTTCAAGAATCTGCCATTCAGGGAAAAACGGACTATGCCGTACTATATCGTTGTGCTTAATACAAATACAAATACAAATAGTTACAAATACAAATAGTTTATTTCATAAAACAATTTCTGGTTCACATCTCCACTTATTGTAAAACTTAGCCGAAAAGACCAACCTAAAGATGACATTTTAAAATAAGTGGCGAGCTTCTGTTGCTGAACTAGGCAGAGCCTGTGTTTCAGCATACAGTGCCGCACCCCTCTGGTAGGAATGGCGCAATCAAATTAGGTTATGCCTTTATAGTTTATCAAGTAAGTAAATATTTGAAACACATTCCGATATTACTTTTGTAAGAGACAAATACTAAACTAAAAAATAAAAACATGTATAGTGTGTTGGTCCTCTTTGTGTGTAATGTGTGAAAAGTGTGTGAGTGTATGTAAGAGGGTGTGTATGGAATAAGTATATCGAATGCAATTTTTTTTTTTTTTTTTTTTTTTTTTTTTTTTTTTTTTTTTTATTATTCAACAACCGAGAGAAGATTTTCTGTTTCTGTGTATGTTAAATTTTGTAACCATTTGGATACTACGCGCTTGCAGGTAATTTTAACGAGAGGGTAGATATTTAATACTTTATTTATTTTATTGTATAGGAACGGGCCGAGAAATGCATAGAATTTTCTAACAAAAGAGGTGCGAGGGCATCGATTGTGCTTTATGACTGTATTTTGACGTCGGGTATTCAAGGGTGGAGTGAAGTTGGTTGACTTGTGTTGTCTTACAATAATACTTAATATAAAAAGTTGCCTTACGGTTAAGACTTCACAATAACTGTACAAAGAGTAGGTTGGGAAAAAGTATGGTCGAAATGTACAAACCTTTAGTATTATTCTTTGAGCAATCTCAGCACTCTTAATTACTGTCTTCGAGGCCCCACCCCAAGAGGAGATACAATATGATATCAGGGACTGGCACAGAGCGAAATAAGTTTGTTTTAGTAGTATTGGGTCCAGTATATTCCTAAGGCTCCTAAAAATATAAATTAATTTTCTTACTTTAGCAGATAGGGATTCTACATGTTTTTTAAAGTTAAGATTTTTGTCAATTATTACTCCCAAGTATCTTATTGAATCAACCCTTTCTAGGTGTGGACAATCGCAGTGTGATGTACCTGTGCTGCATTGATGGACGCTTAACTTATGTTGATGGTTGGTACCGGATGTGTTACGCATAGAAAAGGAGAGATATTTAGTCTTTTCAGAGTTAAGGGTAAGAATGTTGTCATTGAGCCAGCACTGGACAACATCCAGGCCCTGCTGTGCCAGTTTGTAAACTTCATCCCAAGATTTTGCGGTGAAAAGTAGAGCAGTATCATCTGCATATGAGATAATTTTGCCTTGGAATGGGGTAATAGAGAGTAGATCATTTAAGTAGATGAGAAAGAGGGTGGGGCCGATAATACTTCCTTGGGGAACTCCATACGTCATTGGCAGGTCTTCGCTAACAAAATTATTCACTTTGACATGCTGATATCTGTCAGAGAGATAATCTATAAATATATTAAGCTGGTCACCTCTAACACCAACCGCTTGGAGCTTTTGCAAGAGCAGTGGGACAGAGACCGTATCAAAGGCCTTGGCAAGGTCAAGGAATACCCCAATACATTTGTGACCTTCATCGAGTTTACTGGAGATGTGATCCGTCAAGGTATGTACAGCATCATCTGTAGACAAGCCAGTGCGAAAACCATACTGATTGTCTGACAAAATGTGATGTTCCTCCAAAAAATGCATTAATCTAATATTAAGGATTTTTCCAATAATTTGGACAGTGACGGCAGTATAGATATTGGCCTATAATTGATGATACGGTCTCTGTCACCTCCCTTATGTACAGGTCGTATCTCAGCTATCTTCAGAACGCTCGGAAATACGCCATCTTTCAAGCACAAATTAAAAATATGGGTCAGGGGTGGAATAAGAAGGCCTCTGTGTTCCTTCAGAAGCTTATTAGGAATTTGGTCAAACCCGACAGAGCATTCGTTTTTAAGGCCACAGATAAGTCTCTCCATTTCCTCGTGATCCGTTGGTAAAAGTACCAAGGAACTAAGTGCGGTGGATGGAGGGGTGTATGACGTTCTTGGAAAATTATTCACTCTTTTTTGTTGTCTTTCAGCCAGTGATTTACCTACATTTGCGAAATATTGATTGATCACACTAACAGACTCTATCGGTGTTGTTCCAAAGGTTAGTAGTTCTTTTGGACTAGATTTGATTTTAGCAGTATTTGTGATTGTTTTAATTGCATTCCATAGCTTTTTGCTATCGTTTCCAGCTTTATCAACTTGCTCTTTGTCGTATGTTTGTTTGACTCTTTTGAGCAACGCATTACAGAAATTCCTGTATCGAGTGTAGGTAAGCTTTAAGAGTAGGTTCTCGGGGCAACGTTTCGATTGTTTGTGAAGCTTATCTCGGTGTCGTGAGCATCGTAGTAGACCAGGTGTAATCCATGGTTTTATGATCTTATAACGGTTTGATAATGTATGAGTTTTAGTATTTCTTTCAATTGCTGTCTGGATAGATGCAGTTAAATATTCCATTGATGATTGCGCATCATCTGAATTGTATATCAGATTTAAATCAAGGTTGCTTAGATCCTGTTTCAAGCCAACGGTATCAGTTTTTTTAATATGGGTAACAGAATAATTACGCAAAGGCTTACTTTCCAAGCAGAAGAAAATAGTCTTATGATCTGTGATTGCTGTTTGAATTATCATTGTTAGTGCCGAATGCCTCGTTTTTAGCAAAATATGATCTAAGCAAGTGCCACTTGCATCTCGAGTTATGAATGAGTGCGCTGGAAGTAGACCATGGTATGCTGTAAGATTAAGGTATAACTCAGCAGCAGAATCAATTTTTCCTGGATTAATTGCAATATTAATGTCGCCGGTTAAAATAATATTTTTGTATTGACTTAATTTTGAAAGAGTTTCATTCAGTGAATTTAAAAATGGGTCGAGATTTTTATGCGAGGGTGATCTATATATTGCCAGGACTACTGTGTCTTGTTCAATTTTAATCATCATGCAGTTGGCTTGCTGAAATGATAACTCTTGAACCGAGAACTTCATACTCTCTTTTACGTAAGCTACAACTCCTTCACTTTGGTTGTTATTCAATTTAGTTGCACAGCTAAAGTATCCAGGATAGTGCGGTATGGTGGTAGTGTGAGAAAGCCAACATTCCGTGAGGACTATGACGTCGATATTTGTTTTAAGCCTTGCAATTAAAGTATCAAAAGACGGCATGTTGCAGTTGATACTGCGGATATTCTGCGTGACAATAGATAGCGTCTTAGAGGCTGGGGGGGCAAGCCCAATAACATCATCGACATCACATTCCAGGGAGTTGGATACTGAAATATTTTCCAGCTCTTCAACAATACTGTTAATTTTCTCGAATTTTACTGTTTATTAAAAAAGTCTCCAAAAGAAAGCGTTGCGCCATCATTAAATAGTCTTGAACAAGTCTGTGCGTGTTCAAAAAATGTAAAGGGTATATTTTTTTGTAATATGTAATATAAATATAAAGTGTAATTTTAGAAGTATATTGGAGTGTTTTTGTGTAGAGTGTATTCTTAACATAATAAAAGTTACAGAAAAGTATATTTTCATTGAACAGATGAGCATGCAAAAAATCCGTGAAGTAGGAGGCAATCGTTTCAGAAACTAGTCATATCGACTTTCTCAGCTCTTCAAGTGTGTTTTCATGAAGAATCTTGACCGCTGGCGATTTTTCCTCCTTACGCAGGTATACAAATCCACGTGAAGTCCAGCAGAAGGCGAAACCATTATTTTTCTGGAAGGTTCTCGCAAGGTAAAATAGCCTCTGTGTTTTGTATGACAGGGTCTCAGATACATAAACTGGCTTTGTCGTTTGGTGAATTTTTAGATGAGATGTATTCAGTTTTTCGCTCTTGCCTTTGCTTTTATTAAAGCTTTTCACATTTTTTATGATCTTTTCCTTCAGTAGAATAGAGTTAAACTCAGTGACAATTGGATTTGAAGATTCCTTATTTCTTAGCCTGTAGACATCTTTGATATCAGAGCTTTCAATCTTTATTTTTAGTGCGCTTCCTAAATTTTTTACAACTTCACACAGCTCCTCTTTTGATTCATTCTGTGTGGTTGGGACGTTGCGAATTTCGATTCCGGTTTCGCGGCTTTTACGCTCCATGCTCTCCAATTTGTCTTCCAGAAATTGTATGTGTTTTTTGTCTTCACTCTTTTGAGTTTCTAGTAGCGTAATTTTTTCCAAGAACTCGTCATATTTAGCCGCTAAGAGAGCGACACTGTTTGTAAGTTCATTGTTTTGAGTTGTAATAGCTTTTATTGAATTTTGTAGTTCATCAAATCTCTTTTGTTGATCCTTAGAAAAAACTTTAAACATTTCTTGAATAATATAGGGACTATCCTCGTCTCCGTCGTGCTTCCTCTTTTTGCGCTCTATAACATTTGATAGCAAATATGGAAGATCGGGTGCTGACTCTGAATGCATGAGGGAGGCGGAGACATTCTTTGTCAGAAAAGCAGCGGCTGGACCGGCTCGCTCAGATGCGGTAGAATCACCCGGCGGTGGGAGTGGAGAAGCGGGAGGGGTACGTCTAAGAGGCATTTTTGCTTTGCCGCGTTCACTCAAAAGTACTAGGGCAGTATGAGTTTATAGTAGTGCAACGGTCGCATACAACCGGGGCTCAGTTAGACTGGTCAGCAATCGACGATTTCAACCAAACTTGCTTTCCGTCCGGTCTAAGTGGACCTCCCGTGTCCGGTTTCATTCATTATTGAGCGGGCTTGACTTGGAGTTTTTTGCTATCTCTTTGTGTATGTGTCGGAGCGGCGGCGTTTACATCTGAGTAGGAGCGGGTTAATGTGCGTATGCGTTGTTGGTGTGTGTATTTTACTCACGCACGAGCGTATCGTTGATGTCGCCCGAAAACTTGACTCGGCGCTTTCGCTCGCTGCACTCCTAATATTTTGCACTTATTTATCGAGATTAAAAATGTGGTTTATTATTTCAATTATTATTTCTTATCCAAAAAATTACACGGAGGCACGTCTGTATCACTTGGCGGTCCGAGGGGAAGGGGGATAAAAGGGATAAAATCCACAAATAAACCAAAAATTTAAAAAAAAACAAACATTCCACACAACACAATCACTTATCCTCGTCCCAAACTAGTATACCCTGTGCTTTAGTAACCAGGCAAGGATATCACAAAGTACACCCAGACTGAGGCCATTTGTACAAATCAAGCACGGCGGCCTCCAGTGGGAATTGAACCCACGACCTCAGTTTTCGTACTCAAGCCTCTTAACCTCTAGAGCCTAGAGGTGATGAGTCCAACGAAGCAGTCGAATGGGTGGCTCGCTGAACCAACGATCTGAGGCAGATTGCTGGCAGCGGCTGGATGATAAAAGTGATGCCACGCCACTTCCTGCTGTCCTCGGCCATCCTCATCCAGCCACTGCCAGCAATCTGCCTCAGATGGTCGGTCCAGCGAGCTGGTCGGCATCATACGCTGCGTTTGCCAGTTCGTGGTCTCCACTCGGGAACCTTTGCACCCCATCGACCATCGGTTCTTCGGCATATGAAAGTGAAAAACATAAGTGACCAGCCCACTGCCACTTCAGCTTGCTAATATGAAAGTGAAAGTGAAAAACATAAGTGACCAGCCCACTGCCACTTCAGCTTGCTAATATGAAAGTGAAAGTGAAAAACATAAGTGACCAGCCCACTGCCACTTCAGCTTGCTAATATGAAAGTGAAAGTGAAAAACATAAGTGACCAGCCCACTGCCACTTTAGCTTGCTAATCTTATAGGTTACTAGCTGACTCGGCAAACGCTTTTTTTTTGCCTACGAAATATTCTCAGACCTGCCAAATATACACAAAAAAGTTCATAAAAATCGGTACAGCCTTTTCGGAGGACTTCGATAACAAACACTGTGACACGAGATTTTTATAATTCAATTCAATTCAATTCAAATATTTTTATTCATTGTAAAAACAGAATGTTTACTTAATGAACGTCAAAGTTGTTAGTTTCACAATTAATGGATTATGTGGAGAAGAAGCTAACAAATAAACTCCACATTTATTCTTTTCAAAACACGTTTTAACTTAATTAACAGAGTTTTCAACTTAAAATATTAGTCATGAATGTGTTGAACACTAGTCACAATCGTCCTTTAAATAATATTAATCTACTGTTTAATGCCAAACATCTTTGTCCTCTAAATAATCCTTGATGTTATAGTAAGCCTTTTTGCACAGAATGTGCTTAACACATTTTTTAAATCGCGTTGGAGGTAACTCTAATATATCTTGAGGAATTTTGTTGTAGAACCTTATACAGTGCCCCATAAAGGATGTGTTAACTTTTGCAAGTCTAAATAGTGGAAATAACAATTTATGTTTATTTCTAGTATTAACATTATGGTGGCCACCAACATTTTCGAAGTCTTTGATATTTTTTCTAACGTACATAATATTTTCATAAATGTATTGACATGCAACTGTTAAGATGTTGGTTTCTTTGAAGAAATCTCTTAGCGAATCCCTACTACCTAACTTGTAAATAAATCGGATGGCTCTCTTCTGTAAGATGAAGATCGTCTCAATGTCTGCTGCCCGACCCCACAGTAGTATGCCGAAGGACATAATACTATGGAAGTAACTAAAATAAACAAGCCTAGCAGTTGCAACGTCAGTGAGCTCTCTAATTCTTTTGACTGCATATGCTGCAGAACTAAGCCTGTGTGCTAGTTTTACAAGATGAGGACCCCATTGCAATTTTGAATCGATTGTGATGCCTAGAAAAACGGTATCTTCTACAAATTCTAGTTTTTCTTTTCCGAGTACAATGTTGTTTTCAACTAATCTTACGTTTGGTAAGTATATATTAGAGATATCAGTCACCGTTCTTCCGCGGATTATCTCATTTCTGATACGATCCATCAAAGTGACTCCGAGTATAGCCCGTTTCATAGCACGCTGAGCGACTTTAAATTGGTGGATTAGTTCTGCCGTTACTGTTTTGGTTGATTGATGGGAGTGAAAGGAAAAATATAAACTTGTACTTACATACATACATACATAAACTCACGCCTGTATCCCAGAGGGGTAGGCACACACCAGGGACTGCCACTTGCTACGATCCTGACAGATCACTTTCGCTTCCTCAACATTCATTAGTCGTTGCATGCACGCACGCCGGTTTCGGGTACTTTTTATCTTGCCCTTTGCTAATACATCACCTACTTGGTCGAAGTATGTCCACCTGGGTCGTCCCTTACCGGCACTTCCACCCACATTCGCTCGATACATTTGTTACGTCAATCTTTCTTCCTTCATCCTCTTCACATGTCCAAACCAACGTAACATTCCTTTCTCAATTCTAGTACTTAACATTACATAAAATATTTTATTACGATTACATGCTTACCATACTTACCTTTTCAGTTTTTTTATTTTCAGTTGTACAGTTGTGTGAGTTTTTCCAGTTGTATACAATCAACGTTTAGGTTCTCTGTATGGATTCTCCCATTTAAAGTTTTCAACTGTAAAGTTATCGTTTGTAATCGTCAAGAGTACGGTTGACCGTAAAAGTGCCAGACTTACTCGCTCCTATTCATGAACAGAGATAATTCAGTGTCAGTTTTATAACGTTATGTTTTCATACACGTCCGCTTAGCAGTTCACCCACGTACGCATATAAAGCTGAGGGCAAGTGTACGAATGAAAGGTCGTCCCAGTTAGTGATGTGAACCGATAACATTTTTATCTCCGGTATTTTCCAATTACTTCTATAAGAAAACCGGTTTTTTTGGTTTTCTCAAAAAATTCATGTGATATTTATGAAAAGTGATGCATTGATAAAATAAAGTAAATTATGTAACTTGTGTAGTTGAATCTTAAACTCGTATTTTCTGTGAAAAGAGGTACCATGCAACAGCTTGCTCAACGTAAAAATACCCATTACTGTCGGTACAGTGTTCACAAAATAGCAATTAAATTGAATTGGCTTTTTGAACGCATAACGCTTCGTTCGGAATAAGTTTCATCTCAAAAAAAATGTGAATTCTTCCCTTGGTTATGCTACAATAAATAATCGATTAGTAATTCAAATTGAAATTTGAATTTGCGCTTGAAATTGCCAATTGTGGAGGATGTATGGTGATTAAGCGCGTGAGAGAAGGCCTGTGTCCTGCAGTGGGACGTATAAAGGCTTCATAAAAAAAAAATTAAATAACCGGGTATTATCAGTTTTTAAAAAACCTGGTATTCTACCGGTTTTCTTAGGACCGGTTCACATCACTAGTCCCAGTATTTATCGGGATACGTTATTGCAAAGTACTAGAGCAGTATGGGCGCGATATCCTCATAATGTAATGATTAAATGGCCTGGAACATATTTGGGTGATTGCATTTCGTTCCTGGTTGTCGATAGAGGTATTACTATGTTGTTTATCGACGTACGTTGCGCTTTCTTTTGTAATCCTGGGTGAAACAAAAATCGCATATCACTTCGTAATTGGCGGGATTCTTTCTATTCGTCAATATTAATAACTCTACGGTGACAGTTTAAAATAACAAAAGATAAGAAAGGTATTGACTTGCAACTGTTAAGAAACTAACATCTTAACAGTTGCAAGTCAATACATTTATGAAAATATAATGTATGTTAGAAAAAAACCGGCCAAGTGCGAGTCGGACTCGCGCACCGAGGGTTCCGTACAAACCTGCAATGTCAACAACATTTTTTCACGGGTTAAAGGCAATTAGATCTAAGTATTTGATATGAATTTCAACTTGATAGCTCTACGCGTTCATGAGGAAAAAAGTAATAAGTTTATATTTATTAAAAAATATATATTTTGTAATGTAACTAAAAATTTAAGGTTTTCGGAATTTTTCCTTTATGTGTGCTATAAAACGTTGCTTCATGCCAAATTTCAAGATTCTAGGTCGACTGGAAGTACCCTTTAGGTTTTGATTCCCTTGCGAGTACTTGCGAGTTTCAAAATATGCAGCTTAAATTGCTGTTTCTTTTGATTGCGTTGACATAGAAGTTAGATTTTGTTACAGCTTAAAGGTATTATAGACCTGAGTATTTGGTATGAATTTCAATTTAATACCTCTACGCGTTTATGAGGAAATGGGTAGTAAGTTTAAAATTATTAAAAAAAAATATATTATGTGATGTAACTAAAAATTTATGGTTTTCGTAATTTTTCCTTTATCTATGCTATAAGACGTTGCTTCGTACCAAATTTCAAGATTCTGAGTTCACGGGAAGCACCCTGTAGGTTTTGATTCCCTTGCAAGTGTCGAAAATTTGCGGCATAAACGGCTGTATCTTTTGATTGCGTTGGCTTAGAAGTTTGATTTTTTCATAGCTTCAAGGGACAGTAGACATGAGTAATTGATATAAATTTCAGCTTCATACCTCCACGCGTTCCTGAGAAAAAGGGTCTCGACAGACGGACGGACGGACGGACAGACGGACAACAAAGTGATCCTATAAGGGTTCCGTTTTTTCCTTTTGAGGTACGGAACCCTAAAAAACATCAGCAATTTCGAAAATGTTGGTAGCCATCACAATATTGATACTAAGAGTAGACATAAATTGTCATTTCCACGTTTTAGACTTGCAAAAGTTAATACATCCTTTATGGGGCACTGTGTACGGTTCTACAATAAGATTCCTCAAGATATATTAGAGTTACCACCGACGCGGTTTAAAAAATTTATTACATACTCTGTGCAAAAAAGCCTATTATAACATTAAGGATTATTTGGAAGACAAGGATGTCTGGTATTTAAATAATGTTAACAGGAACGATTGTATCTAGTGTATGTAACTTTAAGTTGAAAACTCTGTTAATTAAGTAAACCTGTTTTGAAAAGATAAATGTGGAGTTTCTTAGTTAGCTTCTTCTCCGCATAATGTATTAATTGTGGAACTAACAGCTTTGACGTTCATTAATTAAACATTTTGTTTTTATAGTGAATAAAATTTTTTGACTTTGACTTTTAATAATAATAATAATAATAAATAAATAAAATGTTTATTTCCTCAACTTAAGGTACATTTGTCTTAACAGTATGTGGAGCTTCCATTTAAGCAAATAGATGCCTGTGTTAGGACACTCCGCTCTTCCATAGCCAGTATAAACTATTTTCTAGAAGTTACACTTAAAAATAACATTTTATTTTATAGGAAAAATTTAAAGTAAACAAATTTAAGTACGTGTTTGTGTGTGTTCGCGCGCGCCGCGGCGCGCGCGTGTGTGTGTGTGTGTGTATGTGTGTGTGTGTGTGTGTGTGTGTGTGTGTGTGTGTGTATGTGTGTGTGTGTGTGTGCGTGTGTGTACATTCATCTTATCGTTTGCACCATTGATTCAATTTCGTCGTAACTTTTTATGTGTTGACTTATTTTTATGTGTTGACTTTGACTTTTGACTTTGATATTTTTATGTAGCCCATATACGTCCCACTGCAGGGCACAGGCCTTCTCACAGAGAGTATGGGCTTAAGTACCACGCGTGCCCACCGCCGTTAGGTTTCAAGCGCTGAGGTATGTGAATACCTCAGACACTCGGGTTTTGTCACGATGTTGTCCTTTACCGTCAGTGAATATTATCACTACTTCACTTTAATACTACCAAACGATTAAGTATTAAAAATTTTGTTTTCATATTAAATAAATAAATAAAAATAGCCTTCATTTCTCCGACTTGACATTTTAAGTTAATATATTACATTTGTTTTATTTTTAATATTATTGTTTGAATTTCCTTTAGAATAATATTGGAATGAATTTTTACTTTTGATAAGAAATTTAATTCAGAATCATTTTGCAATGAATTTAGAACATGCATAGTGCGTTAAAAGTTTTTGCCGACATCGGCCACCCCTGTGTCGTCATCGTCATCGTCAGGCTGTCCTTCGACATAGGCCTCCTCCAGCGCCTTCCACTTCTTCCTATCCATCGTTTTTATAAGTCCATTTGTTTTTATAAGAGGTGAATAAATAAACTTTAAAAAAAACACAAATGTATGAACCAACAACTATTGTGTTTATATACAACGTGTTGACTTGTGAAGCAACCTGTGCCATACTAAAATTCGCTACCTACTTTGCAAAACGTATGCAGCAGCTGATTTTTTTTAAGGCTTTTGAGTTGGTCCCATAGTAAAAGTTGTTCGTATCGATGAGTAGAAAGTATCACCAAATCGGGCGTTACTTCACAAATCCATACCTTGTAGGTGTACATGCATGCAGAAACCTATAAACATAATACTACACTACATACGTGCATAAAAACCGCGTAATTTTCTCACATACAACTCAAGAATACTTAGAAGAGAAACAAAAACATTTGTTGTACCAACGTAACAAATTCTCTGTGATTCACATGAGAGTGTCAGCTACAATAAATCAGGCCCAGACCACGAATAAGTTTTGCTAGATTCACACAAAAACTCATAGAGTGTAGCGCCTTAAATTATATTCGGTCTATAAGACCATTTTTGATGAGAAAAATTGGTGCGAACCTTTTATGTAGGTTCTGCCTCAAAATGAAAAAGCTTTGGCCTTTGCGTCCACGTATTGAGATGATTTATAAAGCGTCCAGTGGCACCATAACTCCACACTAGATGGGTGAAGGGACCACTCGGACGCTGCAGTGCCTGGAACATTGTTTTTTAGATGGAGTAGGCTTACCCAGCATCTATACCACCCTGACAGCTTATTCGGCCTAGCCCACAGGAAAGACAGGTCAACACGTGCGGAGCCTACCAAGCCACGGGTTCCCCCACGTTGTTTTCCTTCACCGTTAGCGTGTGGTATTGCTACTACAAATTCGCAGATGTACGTAACTTTGAAAATAAACAAAGTTATAGGTACATGCCCGCACTGGGAATCGAACCTGGGTCTCCCGCTTCAGAGTCCAATGTTCTACCCACTAGGCTACCACCGCCTATGATGATGATTATCATCGTTCTAGCCACTAGGATAAAGACTGCGGTTAACTTGAAGTTTGTTCGATCAGCTTTATAATGCTCTAACTTATTGTTGAACATAACCATGAGGGGTTTTGCCATAATCGCCACGCTTGGCAGGCGGGTTGACGATCGCAGTATGCGGTTGGAATCTCAGGAAGAAGCTGCTGCCCGTCTACTGGTAATTTAATTCCCTAGTCGCCTTCTACGACATCCACGGAAGGTAATGGAGTGATGAACTTGGAAAACTATGAGGGAGGCCAAGGTCCTACAGTAGGCGTCAAATGGCTGATGATGATGATAATGATGATCTGTTGTACTAATAATACACTGAGTGAATTAATAACAGACAACGCACAGAATAAACCAGTGAACCCAGAGATTATAAATGTTCCATTTTTATTTCAAAAATAAAATTGTAAGCCAGTGGACATCATAGAGAGTGGATGAAATCTTACATTTTTCGTTGTAACTATTACTCTGTATTTTTTTTATCAATAAAGATCATTCCGTGATAGGCACTTGTGGTAATTAACCTTACACCCTCTCTCTCTCCCTGAGAAAAGGCCTGTGACCTACGGCGGACATATATAAGCTGCATTACTAAAGAACATATCATTACAACATAACATAAACTTACGCCTGTGTCCCAGAGGTGTAGGCAGAGACCAGGGTCTGCCACTTGCCATGATAGTGACAGATCTCTTTTGCCTCATCAACACTCATCAGTCGGTGGTACTTTATATCTTGCCCTTCGCCAATACATCCCCTAATTACTCTTCCACCCGCATTCGCTCGATATATTTCCTACGTCTATGTCTCTTCCTTCATCCTCTCCATAAGTCCAAACCAACGCAACATTCCTTTCTCAATCCTAGTCACTACATTCTGTTACAGTCCGCAATGTGAACGTGAATGCTGCATTATTAAAGAACATTATTATCTTATTTCTCTCTCTTCCAGAAGGGGAGGCCCTTCTCTCTCTATTTCTCTCTCTTCCCCTCCCCTTGTCTCTCTAACCTGTCACACATTATCCCAGGAGGAGGAACAGGAGCCAACTCTTGAGACGATCTCCTCTGTCACCCCCGATCTGACCTTCAGCAACGACGAGTCCCTTGACCAGCAGACCACGGCGCTCTCCACGCTTTGCCTCTACGAGACTTCTGGTAGGAATAACAAACATATTAGTGGAGATTAGACTACTATGTTATAGTGGATACCATAAGATAACTCGTGAGTTCTCTGACCAGTAGTATTTATGTGTACTGTGGTAAAGGAAGCTACCACGTTTTGGCTCTATGATACTTCGGGTAAGAATAGCTTATTGGTACAGATTAGTGTACTGTGTTGTAGTGATAAAGAGTCCCTTGACCAGCTTACCCCGGCGCCATCCACGTTTTGCCTCTAGACTTCTGGTAGCAATAAACCCTCTACTAGTGTAAAATTCAATTCAAATGGTTACTTAAGTGACGTTAAAGAAGTAAGATCGACCTAAGTTGCGTGTTGGTTTCGCTAACCAGGAAAGTAGAGTACCTAGGTACTGCCTTGTTGTGATAATTAGTACATTGTCCAGCAAACGACTGTACTATTCACGGATACCCTGTGCTTCGTTGACCAGGCAAGGACATCTCAAACATGGAAATACACCCAGACTATGAATAAGCTAACTGCGTCACATGTCTGCAGGTGCTATAGACCGTGCGTTCCACACCAGAATGAAGAATGCGGCGTGCGACCTCGAGCTCCCGAGCTACTTCAAACGGACCACAGCCCCACTGAAGGACATCTGCGTGCCTGATGGTTAATAATACTTACTGCACTTGGGAAATACGAAGCTTCTTTCCTAGATAGATAAATGGTATACTTCGACCAAATAGGGGGAACTATTAGCAAAGGACAAGATAAAAAGTATCCGAAACCTGCGTGCGGGCATGCAACGACTAATGAATGTGGGGAAGCGAAAGTTATCTGTCAGGATCGTGGCAAGTGGCGTTCCCTGGTCTCTGCCTACCCCTCTGGGATACAGGCGTGAGTTAATGTATGTATAGTCCGCACAAATCTTTTTGGCGGTAAGTTGAACGTAGTCACAGATCGATTGCACATCGCTTACTGTCTACAGTGTATGCCTGAGTAATTGACTAATACTAATTTACTACGCATCACACTTCGTCAATTACTCACACATACACTATAAAGACAGTAAGCGATGTGCAACCGATCTGTGACTATGTTCACGTTTCCGCCAGAAAGATCTGTGCGGACTATATGTATGTATAAATGGTATTATTACTTCAAACGATCAATTAATGTAAATATACACCAGGAATTTTGGGTGGTTTGATAACCATAGCATAATGAACGTGCCTTAACAATAGGTATGGAATACGCTAGTTTTTTTTTTTCTTTTGTAAAAAAGCCACTTTCCGAAAATATCTCGACACAGACTCGACTCCGCCGACTCGGCGTGCCGCGGATCCGCGGGTCGTTGTTCTGATAGGCGGAGAGGGGCGGTGCGAAAACTTCGCGATATTTTGTAAACAAGGTTCCTAAACTCAAAGCTCAACTCTTTATAATTTATAATTTGTATACTGTATGATGACTAACATAGGATAAGTTCTACTAATAAACTATATGGATCACTGGTCTGAAATAAACATATATTATTATTATTATAAAGCATGATTTATGGACTCAGTTTTTTTTTACTTTACGTTTACTTTACCATTAAGTATACTTAATTGTCTAAATAGGTTTATCACTAATTACATAACCGCGGCTTTCAAACCACCCAGATTTCAGCATGTATATTATACAAACGTATACGACATTTGTACGTGTTTTATAAAAATACGACATTCGAATCTCGGCATGTACCAATGATTTTGTTTTCTAATCTACATACCTATATGTTTTAAATGTATTGTAATAGCAATACCACTCGCTAACCCTGAAGGCAAACATCGTGAGGAAACCTTAGTGTTTGTGGTGTGCAGCAGATGCGACTTTACCATAATATGAAAATATACAATATGTCATTGAGATAACGCAAAACCTAAAAACCGTTTCTTGAGTAAGTATGTATCAATAAAACCACTTTGAATAAAAGAAAAGTTTGAAATTCTTTTCCTAGTTCTAGTTAGATCTGAGATTTCAGCACTTAGCCTCTTTAGTTGGGCCGTTGTACGTAGCAAGCGGTAAATAACTTAGAAAATGGCTACCACCGCTCCTAAAATTCTTATTACATTGTTTTGTTTGTCTTACAAACTGACAAGGCGAAGTTTGGAGATTGAACGAAAAATTAAATTAAATCTTAATATTTTGTTTATTGAAAGACGTGTTAATGAAAGATTTTATATTATTTCATTAACACGTAGGATTTGATAACAATATTTTTTATTTCATACATACATACATAAACTCACGCCTGTATCCCAGAGGGGTAGGCAGAGACCAGGGACTGCCACTTGCCACGATCCTGACAGATCACTTTCGCTTCCTCAACATTCATTAGTCGTTGGATGCACGCACACCGGTTTCGGGTACTTTTTATCTTGCCCTTTGCTAATACATCCCCTATTTGGGACGTCCTTTGCCGGCCCATCCACCCACATTCGCTCGATATACTTGTTTCGTCAATCTTTCTTCCCTCATCACATGTCCAAACCAACGCAACATTCCAGACCTCTCCACATGTCCAAACCAACGCAACATTCCTTTCTCAATTCATTATTATTTTATATCATTCATATAAGCGGTGGTAGCCTAGTGGTTAGAACATTGGACGCGGAAGCGAGAGACCCAGGTTCGATTCCCAGTGCGGGCATGTACCTATGACTTTGCTTTCTAAGTTATGTACATTTGTGAAGTTATAGTAGCAATACCACTCGCTAACTGTAAAGGAAAACATCGTGAGGAAATCTGAGTGTCTGAACTATTCACGCCAATCCGGGGTGGGCACTCGTGGTGATTAAGCCCATACTCTCTCCATGAGAGAAGGCCTGTGCCCTACAGTGGGACGTGTATAGGCTGCTGATGTATTCATATACATGAATATTGACGAAGTAGCAATCAGCAGAAGTTAACTTTGTCAATCAATTGCAAGCTTTCATTAAGTCGAAAGTCTAGGTATAAAATTGTCTTCCTGTCAACTTAATTTACTTACTGCCTGAAGATCCCGACTCCAAAACGAGTCCTCCGACCTTGGACCCCTACGTGAGCACTCCGATTCGCCCGCTGCGATGTGTTCGTCCAAATCTAAGGACCCCATAAATCTTCGGAAACGCCAGCCAGAAATTTATGAGCGGGTTCTTGATCAAGACACGACTGTTTGCTAAAAAAACCAGCTCAAGTCGCTCCTGTTAAAAGAATATTTTAAAGTTTAATTTTCCCAAAGTGACTTTGTGAGTGATAAAGGAGAAAATTTAAGTGAACTCCCAAATCCCGTAAAGCTTTCCAGGTGAACCTCCCAAATGACATCAATAAATAGTCAGCTGAAGTAAAATAATGATAAAGTAAAATGATGACCTTCCTAGTGCCATAATAGTGTCTCAAAACTATCCCACATGGAGGGAAGGTAATTTTCACCTCACTAGCTCGTAAAAGCTCTGTTTATCATTCGAAATCTGCGTGGAAAATCGCACTTTATCCGCTAGCGTGGAAAGTGTTTTTAAAATTCGAATATTTTTATTCAATAAAGGTTTCGCACAATAAATTACATATATATAAAACCTCATTGGTTTCGTAATAGTTTATATTCTCTGCAGCCAGTCCATTGATGATTGAAATGCAAATACTTATTTCATGTCATGCGCCAGCCTCATTTAAAGAATCGCACTGGCCGGCAAAAAAATTTGATTTAAAAAATTAATATTTATTAAAACTGTTTTTCTTGCACCTAACATTTTCCTCGCTTTAGTGAGGTGAAAAGTTGTGTGTTGCGCTCGGCAGCAAAGTTATTTAGCGTCTCGTACCTTTGAAACCCTCGCTACGCTCAGGATTCAATACAAGGTACTCGCGCCAAAAATTAACTCTGCAGCCTTGCATAACAAATAACTATTAAGTATTGAAGACATGTTTGAGAGACATTTTATTGAATTACTAGCTGACTCGGCAAGCGTTGTTTTGCCATATTAATTACGACCTATTTACGTCCTATTCTCAGAACTACCAAATATACACAAAAAAATTATAAAAATCGGTGAGCCGTTTCGGAGGAGTTCGGTAACATACATAGACACGAGATTTTTATATATTAGACTAGCTGACCCGGCCAACGTGGTTTTGCCGTATCAATTAGCCTACGACCTATTTTCAGATCTACCAAATATACACAAAAAGTTTCATAAAAATCGGTGAAGCCATTTCGGAGGAGTTCGATAACAAACACTGTGACACGAGGTTGTCGTATATTAGATTTTACTGATTTTGATGCAGCGTGTTTTACTATGCTCAGTTATAATATTGTTACGCTTTGGTTTAATTTTTGCGCTATGTAGCAATATTTATGTACTTAATCCTACTAATATTACAAATGTGAAGGTTTATGAAGATGTTTGGATGTTTGTTACTCAATCACGCAATAACGGCTGAACGGGTTTACATGAAACTTGGCGTACAGATAGACAAAGACCTGAATTGAGACATAGCATACTTGGCATCCCGGTAAAGCGTTCCCGTCGGATAATATTAATTTTAAGTTTAAAATAGATGGCGCTGTGCGAGCGTTCACTCGATTTAGCCCATACTCTCTCTCTCTCTAAAAGAAGGCCTATGCCCTGTAGTGGGACGTATACAGGTAACATTATAATAGTATTTTTAGCACCCAGAACCTTAGTCTCCCTTACTTTCTCTCTAAAAGAAGGCCTATGCCCTGCAGTGGGACGTACAAAGACTACATATAATAGCATTTTTAGGACCCAGAACCTTAGTCCTAGTTTTTGGCCTTTGAGCTAAGGTGAGATCTTGAACTTGGACAATCCGGTTTCGGACTGTTGGTTCCATTGGAAAGTTCCATTGATGGGTCCAATAGGTTTCTCAACTTTCCGGCTCATTGAGTTATTAGATAGATAGATAATCATTTTATTTGTACTTTTTGACACACACATCTTGAACATTATAAAAGCAATTCCTTAAAATCAGATAACCAAAAACCAAATCTTAAAATAATACAAAAATAAAAACGAATACAAAAATAAAAAGTAAAAATTCGACACGCGGGACAAATTAAATGTAACAAAACACAACAACGATGAGAGCAGATAAAAAGTCATGTATGGCGTGTGCGTGAAGCAGCAGTACATCATCATCAACCCATTATGTCCCCACCGAAGGGCACGGGTCTCTTCCCTGAGGAAGGTATAGGCCATACTCCACCACGGGGGCCAAGTCCGGATTGGTGGAGGCTTGTAGACTAGTGGCTCGTCTACTGTCAGAAGTTGTCAAGCCGCCCTAAGGCCTCTGACTTGGCTTAACGACTGCCATCTATCGACGGCAGCCGGCACCAACAGCTTAACGTGCCTTGCGAAGCACGGAACCGCTCGGAAAAATGCCACTAGCGTTAGGCATAGACGGTGACCCATCCATGCACTGAACGCGCCCTGTGTTGCTTAACCTTCGTGATCGTTTAAGATCACTCAGGCAGCCGGGGCTACGAGCGATTCAGCAGTACAAAACGGCCGTATTATGGAGTAACCTAGTAATCATGTAGGTACAACGATATCATTCCGATGTAAAAACCTAACTGCAAAATGGGTTACTCGTGGCTGCAAGTGATGTAAATTACTTCAGCCAGATGTCGCTGCCTGTACGTGATACAGAGAAGTTTGTAAAGAGGCTCGAAATTTCGCCGATGCCTGCACTTAACCATTAGCTCAGTTGGGAGAGCGCTGGCACGGTTAGCCAGAAGTCGCGGTTTCGATTCCCGGGTGGGTGGAATTTTTAGCCTCTAAATAGGTTTTTTAAAATAGAGTAACCTACTTAACTTTTAAAATGTAAATGCTGCAGATTACAGCCATTATAAACATAAACTGCCATTAGTGCAGCTTTCAGTGCTTGAAGAACAATTATTATAAAAACAAAAAAACCTGCTCACCGAAAAATCTGTAAGATCCGTAACACGTATGCACAAATTAGACTTACTATTTTTTTAATCATCATTAAGCATTTTTCGAAAATGCAGTGGTACGCCGTGTTTAAGTTTTTTTTACTCTATATTTTGCAGCTGAAATCTAGCTGACAATCCATCGCAAAAGCTTTTGTTTCACATCTACAGCTAGTTGCTACAAGCAAGAATCTATTATTAGCTATAATAGATTAAGTTACACTGTGGGTAGAACAATGAATGCGGGAGCGAGAGACCCAGATTCGATTCCCAGTGCGGGCATGTACCTATGACTTACATCTGCGAATTTTCAGTAGCAATACCACACGCTAACTGTGAAGGAATACATGGTGAGGAAACCCGCGACTTGGTTGGCTCCGCACGTATTGACCTGACTTTCCTGTGGGCTAGGCCGACTAAGCTGTGAGGAAAAAACAATGTCCACTGCAGCGTCCGAGTGGTCCCTTCACCCATCTAGTGTGAGTGACGGTGCCACTGGACGCCGCATAAATCATGTATGTCATTATGTAGATGCAAAGGCCAAAGCTTTATACTATTAGTTCTATATACTATATATATATGTATTTGTACTATATATGTATTTCTTTGGTTGACTCTGTGTTAAAATTCTTTTGTGTGTTTGGTGTGCAACAAATAAACTGTTTCTATTCTATTCTATTCTATTCTAGTTTAAGCTGATGATTCTCCGAACCGAATAAATAAATCTCGATCATTAGTCAAAATCACTCGGGTGGTCTCCGTGTGGTCAATCCTTACTAATATTACGCGAAATTTTGTATGTATAGATGGATGTTTGTTACTCTTTCACGCAAAAACGGCTGAACGGATCCGGATGAAATTTCGCAGAGAGATAGATTATAGTCTGGACTAGCACACAGGCTATTCTTTATCCCGGAAAAATACACATCAAAATTACCACGCGAACTAAATCTAAACTAAGTTAGTATTTAGATATTTAGGTTAAATGAGCTGTTGTTCAAAAACCTCCCAGTTATCGCCGTCGAACGGCTTGATGTCAAATCCTGCCATCGTTCGGACAACAGCTGAGTTTTGTTGCGCTGATTTGCTGGATGTTTCGATTTCTTCGTCCTCGTCTTTTAGACGTCGCCTAAGTTGACGTGATGACATAGGAAATACTAGCACGTTTTAGCTTAAAAATGGCGTCGCCTTTTGCCCTAGACGCAATTTCTGTATTGTCTTCTTAAGTTTCGAATTCCACTGTAACTTATTTTTTTCTGTGCTCCGCGGGGTTTCAATCTCGTCGCCAATGTAGTATTTTTAAGGGAAACTCATAATTAATTAATATGGGTTTATTATTGAATACACCAAATACACTTGACACCACAGAGTCTAACGCGCAGAGAGAAGAGAGCGGGCCACAGAGTCAAACCCCAGGGCAAAGCCCGGAACGGCTGCGTTCAGATACTACAGCGGGCAACAGCTAGTTATACATACGCGTTAAAACTGTGTTTGCACCTTTGCAACCCACCTTTGCCGTTGCAGTCGGGTAAAAAGTTCGCATGCAATGACAGGCTGCGTGTCTGTGAATGAGGAGTGAACAGCGCTCCTTGTTAGCGCTCGCAAACAACTCCAACATGGCAGGTGCCATTGCATTGTTATCATTTCACAGGTGACGGGGAAACGGAAAACTGAAGAAGAATGAAAGACATTTACTCAAATTGTTACAGAAACACAGAGTAAACAAGCGCGAATAGAGACTACATACGCTCTATGGCGTGGACTCGGGAGTTCTTATATTGTTGCTTTGCTAGTGCAACTATACAGGGTGTGACAAAATGACCATAATATAGGTACATCCGAAAATGAGGGGTTCTACTCGTCAATACAAATAACTTTAGATTAGATTAGAACGCTTTATTGTACACACCAGAAAACAAAATACCTACATTAAAAACCGGTGTGAAGTTAGCTGACAAACTTAGCTGACAAACATAGCTGACACTATTACACGACCAAATAAAATGGTCGTTTTTAAAAAAGGGAACATTCTGACCGTACGTAATTGTGACAATAAAAGATGTTAAAACATATCTTAATTATGGCTAAATACCGTGGCATAGCAGTGAAAACGTGAAGAAATAAAAAATATTCGCAAAATTTTCAGTACGCGTTTATGTTTCTTATTGGGATACTAAAAAAATTAGAATTTCTAGAAGGCTGGATTTATGTTATTTCGTTTCCTAAGATACTAGTTAAACTACTTTACTATAAATTGAGACATGAAACCATTCAGTTTTTGTGATAAAGCGGAGCTGACAAATAATTTGTGAGAAAAATCTCTCCAGAGTTTCTTTCTGGGCGACGTATTGCAGCAAAACGAATTTCTACCACTTCAGAAATACAAAATTATAATTGCATAGACTCTAAAGTATTTTAAATAAATCAATTTATACCTTCAGAGCATTCAGTTTTTCTGAAATCGGGCGATAGACAAAAATAATGGAGAAAATTTAAAAAGCCCTTTATGATTTTCTTTGGATATACAAAAAAAAAGAATTTCTACCAGGCTGGATTTATATTATTTCGGTTTCTTAGATACTACTTAAACTACTTAACTATAAATTGAGACATGAAACCATTCAGTTTTTGTGATAAAGCGGAGCTGACAAATAATTTGTGAGAAAAATCTCTCCAGAGTTTTTTCTGGGCAACGTATTGCAGCAAAACGAGTTTCTACCACTTTAGGAATGCAAAATTATGATTGCATAGACTCTTAAGTATTTTAAATAAATAAATTTATACCTTCAGACCATTCAATTTTTCTGAAATCGGGCGATAGACAAAAATAATGGAGAAAATTTCAAATACCCTTTGTGTTTTTCTTGAGATATACAAAAAAAAAACGAATTTCTACCAGGCTGGATTTATGTTATTTCGATTCCTTAGATACTACTTAAACTACTCAACTATAAATTGAGACATGAAACCATTCAGTTTTTGTGATAAAGCGGAGCTGACAAATAATTTGTGAGAAAAATCTCTCCAGAGTTTCTTTCTGGGCGACGTATTGCAGCAAAACGAATTTCTACCACTTCAGAAATACAAAATTATAATTGCATAGACTCTAAAGTATTTTAAATAAATCAATTTATACCTTCAGACCATTCAGTTTTTCTGAAATCGGGCAGTAGACAAAAATAATGGAGAAAATTTAAAAAGCCCTTTATGATTTTCTTTGGATATACAAAAAAAACTAATTTCTACCAGGCTGGATTTATGTTATTTCGTTTCCTAAGATACTAGTTTAACTACTTTACTATAAATTGAGACATAAAACCATTCAGTTTTTGTGATAAAGCGGAGCTGACAAATAATTTGTTAGAAAAATCTCTCAAGACTTTCTTTCTGGGCGACGTATTGCAGCAAAACGAATTTCTACCACTTAAGCAATGCAAAATTATAATTGCATAGCCTCTAAAATATTTTAAATGAATCATTTTATACCTTCAGACCATTCAGTTTTTCTGAAATCGGGCGATAGACAAAAATTATGGAGAAAATTTAAAATAACCTTTGTGTTTTTCTTGAGATATACAAAAAAAACGAATTTCTACCAGGCTGGATTTTTGTTATTTCGGTTCCTTAGATACTACCTAAACTACTCAACTATAAATTGAGACATGAAACCATTCAGTTTTTGTAATAAAGCGGAGCTGACAAATAATTTGTGAGAAAAATCTCTCCAGAGTTTCTTTCTGGGCGACGTATTGCAGCAAAACGAATTTCTACCACTTCAGAAATACAAAATTATAATTGCATAGACTCTAAAGTATTTTAAATAAATCAATTTATACCTTCAGACCATTCAGTTTTTCTGAAATCGGGCGATAGACAAAAATAATGGAGAAAATTTAAAATAACCTTTATGATTTTTTTGGATATACAAAAGAAACGAATTTCTACCAGGCTGGATTTATGTTATTTCGTTTCCTAAGATACTAGTTAAACTACTCTACTATAAATTGAGACATGAAACCATTCAGTTTTTGTGATAAAGCGGAGCTGACAAATAATTTGTGAGAAAAATCTCTACAGAGTTTATTTCTGGGCGACGTATTGCAGCAAAACGAATTTCTACCACTTTAGATATGCAAAATTATAATTGCATAGACTCTAAAGTATTTTAAATAAATCAATTTATACCTTCAGACCATTCAGTTTTTCTGAAATCGGGCGTTAGACAAAAATAATGGAGAAAATTTAAAAAGCCCTTTATGATTTTCTTTGGATATACAAAAAAAACGAATTTCTACCAAGCTGGATTTATGTTATTTCGTTTCCTAAGATACTAGTTAAACTACTTTACTATAAATTGAGACATGAAACCATTCAGTTTTTGTGATAAAGCGGAGCTGACAAATAATTTGTTAGAAAAATCTCTCAAGAGTTTCTTTCTGGGCGACGTATTGCAGCAAAACGAATTTCTACCACTTAAGCAATGCAAAATTATAATTGCATAGACTCTAAAGTATTTTAAATGAATCATTTTATACCTTCAGACCATTCAGTTTTTCTGAAATCGGGCGATAGACAAAAATAATGGAGAAAATTTAAAATAACCTTTGTGTTTTTCTTGAGATATACAAAAAAAACGAATTTCTACCAGGCTGGATTTTTGTTATTTCGGTTCCTTAGATACTACCTAAACTACTCAACTATAAATTGAGACATGAAACCATTCAGTTTTTGTGATAAAGCGGAGCTGACAAATAATTTGTGAGAAAAATCTCTCCAGAGTTTCTTTCTGGGCGACGTATTGCAGCAAAACGAATTTCTACCACTTCAGAAATACAAAATTATAATTGCATAGACTCTAAAGTATTTTAAATAAATCATTTTATACCTTCAGACCATTCAGTTTTTCTGAAATCGGGCGATAGACAAAAATAATGGAGAAAATTTAAAAAGCCCTTTATGATTTTCTTTGGATATACAAAAAAAAATAATTTCTACCAGGCTGGATTTATATTATTTCGGTTTCTTAGATACTATTTAAACTACTTAACTATAAATTGAGACATGAAACCATTCAGTTTTTGTGATAAAGCGGAGCTGACAAATAATTTGTGAGAAAAATCTCTCCAGAGTTTCTTTCTGGGCGACGTATTGCAGCAAAACGAATTTCTACCACTTTAGCAATGCAAAGTTATGAATTCATAGACTCTAAAGTATTTTAAATAAATCAATTTATACCTTCAGACCATTCAGTTTTTCTGAAATCGGGCGATAGACAAAAATAATGGAGAAAATTGAAAATAACCTTTGTGTTTTTCTTGAGATATACAAAAAAAACGAATTTCTACCAGGCTGGATTTTTGTTATTTCGGTTCCTTAGATACTACCTAAACTAGTCAACTATAAATTGAGACATGAAACCATTCAGTTTTTGTGATAAAGCGGAGCTGACAAATAATTTGTGAGAAAAATCTCTCCAGAGTTTCTTTCTGGGCGACGTATTGCAGCAAAACGAATTTCTACCACTTCAGAAATACAAAATTATAATTGCGTAGACTCTAAAGTATTTTAAATAAATCAATTTATACCTTCAGACCATTCAGTTTTTCTGAAATCAGGCGATAGACAAAAATAATGGAGAAAATTTCAAATAACCTTTGTGTTTTTCTTGAGATATACAAAAAAAAAGAAATTCTACCAGGCTGGATTTTTGTTACTTCGGTTCCTTAGATACTACCTAAACTACTCAACTATAAATTGAGACATGAAACCATTCAGTTTTTGTGATAAAGCGGAGCTGACAAATAATTTGTGAGAAAAATCTCTCCAGAGTTTCTTTCTGGGCGACGTATTGCAGCAAAACGAATTTCTACCACTTAAGCAATGCAAAGTTATGATTGCATAGACTCTAAAGTATTTTAAATAAATCAATTTATACCTTCAGACCATTCAGATTTCCTGAAATCGGGCGTTAGACAAAAATTATGGAGAAAATTTAAAAAGCGCTTTATGATTTTCTTTGGATATACAAAAAAAAAGAACTTCTACCAGGCTGGATTTATGTTATTTCGTTTCCTAAGATACTAGTTAAACTACTTTACTATAAATTGAGACATGAAACCATTCAGTTTTTGTGATAAAGCGGAGCTGACAAATAATTTGTGAGAAAAATCTCTCCAGAGTTTATTTCTGGGCGACGTATTGCAGCAAAACGAATTTCTACCACTTTAGATATGCAAAATTATAATTCCATAGACTCTAAAGTATTTTAAATAAATCAATTTATACCTTCAGACCATTCAGTTTTTCTGAAATTGGGCGATAGACAAAAATAATGGAGAAAATTTAAAATAACCTTTGTGTTTTTCTTGAGATATACAAAAAAAACTAATTTCTACCAGGCTGGATTTTTGTTATTTCGGTTCCTTAGATACTACCTAAACTACTCAACTATAAATTGAGACATGAAACCATTCAGTTTTTGTGATAAAGCGGAGCTGACAAATAATTTTTGAGAAAAATCTCTCCAGAGTTTCTTTCTGGGCGACGTATTGCAGCAAAACGAATTTCTACCAACGTGACAGTTTTTAAAAAACAATATTATATCTCGCGATTTGAATGTGAAAATCTGTGAACTCTATAAATAAATTTGGGTATCTTGTTTTACTTTGAGTGCCTTTTGAGACGAAAAAAACATCACCATTTTGGTTAAATCAATAACTATTATCACTAAATCAATAAGTATTGATCTATCATTTTTGTCTATCGCCCGATTTCAGAAAAACTGAATGGTCTGAATGTATAAATTGATTTATTTAAAATACTTTAGAGTCTATGCAATTATAATTTTGTATTTTTGAAGTGGTAGAAATTCGTTTTGCTGCAATACGTCGCCCAGAAATAAACTCTGGAGAGATTTTTCTCACAAATTATTTGTCAGCTCCGCTTTATCACAAAAACTGAATAGTTTCATGTCTCAATTTATAGTTGAGTAGTTTAGGTAGTATCTAAGGAACCGAAATAACAAAAATCCAGCCTGGTAGAAATTCGTTATTTTTGTATATCTCAAGAAAAACACAAAGGTTATTTCAGTTTTTCTGAAATCAGGCGATAGACAAAAATAATGGAGAAAATTTCAAATAACCTTTGTGTTTTTCTTGAGATATACAAAAATAACGAATTTCTACCAGGCTGGATTTTTGTTATTTCGGTTCCTTAGATACTACCTAAACTACTCAACTATAAATTGAGACATGAAACTATTCAGTTTTTGTGATATAGCGGAGCTGACAAATAATTTGTGAGAAAAATCTCTCCAGAGTTTATTTCTGGGCGACGTATTGCAGCAAAACGAATTTCTACCACTTCAAAAATACAAAATTATAATTGCATAGACTCTAAAGTATTTTAAATAAATCAATTTATACATTCAGACCATTCAGTTTTTCTGAAATCGGGCGATAGACAAAAATGATAGATCAATACTTATTGATTTAGTGATAATAGTTATTGATTTAACCAAAATAGTGATGTTTTTTTCGTCTCAAAAGGCACTCAAAGTAAAACAAGATACCCAAATTTATTTATAGAGTTCACAGATTTTCACATTCAAATCGCGAGATATAATATTGTTTTTTAAAAACTGTCACGTTGGTAGAAATTCGTTTTGCTGCAGTACGTCGCCCAGAAATAAACTCTGGAGAGATTTTTCTCAAAAATTATTTGTCAGCTCCGCTTTATCACAAAAACTGAATGGTTTCATGTCTCAATTTATAGTTGAGTAGTTTAGGTAGTATCTAAGGAACCGAAATAACAAAAATCCAGCCTGGTAGAATTTCTTTCTTTTTGTATATCTCAAGAAAAACACAAAGGTTATTTGAAATTTTCTCCATTATTTTTGTCTATCGCCTGATTTCAGAAAAACTGAAATAACCTTTGTGTTTTTCTTGAGATATACAAAAATAACGAATTTCTACCAGGCTGGATTTTTGTTATTTCGGTTCCTTAGATACTACCTAAACTACTCAACTATAAATTGAGACATGAAACTATTCAGTTTTTGTGATAAAGCGGAGCTGACAAATAATTTGTGAGAAAAATCTCTCCAGAGTTTATTTCTGGGCGACGTATTGCAGCAAAACGAATTTCTACCACTTCAAAAATACAAAATTATAATTGCATAGACTCTAAAGTATTTTAAATAAATCAATTTATACATTCAGACCATTCAGTTTTTCTGAAATCGGGCGATAGACAAAAATGATAGATCAATACTTATTGATTTAGTGATAATAGTTATTGATTTAACCAAAATGGTGATGTTTTTTTCGTCTCAAAAGGCACTCAAAGTAAAACAAGATACCCAAATTTATTTATAGAGTTCACAGATTTTCACATTCAAATCGCGAGATATAATATTGTTTTTTAAAAACTGTCACGTTGGTAGAAATTCGTTTTGCTGCAATACGTCGCCCAGAAAGAAACTCTGGAGAGATTTTTCTCAAAAATTATTTGTCAGCTCCGCTTTATCACAAAAACTGAATGGTTTCATGTCTCAATTTATAGTAAAGTAGTTTAACTAGTATCTTAGAAAACGAAATAACATAAATCCAGCCTGGTAGAAATTCGTTTCTTTTGTATATCCAAAAAAATCATAAAGGTTATTTTAAATTTTCTTCATTATTTTTGTCTATCGCCCGATTTCAGAAAAACTGAATGGTCTGAAGGTATAAATTGATTTATTTAAAATACTTTGGAGTCTATGCAATTATAATTTTGTATTTCTGAAGTGGTAGAAATTCGTTTTGCTGCAATACGTCGCCCAGAAAGAAACTCTTGAGAGATTTTTCAACCAAATTATTTGTCAGCTCCGCTTTATCACAAAAACTGAATGGTTTCATGTCTCAATTTATAGTAAAGTAGTTTAACTAGTATCTTAGGAAACGAAATAACATAAATCCAGCCTGGTAGAAATTCGTTTTTTTTGTATATCCAAAGAAAATCATAAAGGGCTTTTTAAATTTTCTCCATTATTTTTGTCTAATGCCCGATTTCAGAAAAACTGAATGGTCTGAAGGTATAAATTGATTTATTTAAAATACTTTAGAGTCTATGCAATTATAATTTTTCATTTCTAAAGTGGTAGAAATTCGTTTTGCTGCAATACGTCGCCCAGAAAGAAACTCTGGAGAAATTTTTCTAACAAATTATTTGTCAGCTCCGCTTTATCACAAAAACTGAATGGTTTCATGTCTCAATTTATAGTTGAGTAGTTTAGGTAGTATCAAAGGAACCGAAATAACAAAAATCCAGCCTAGTAGAAATTCGGTATTTTTGTATATCTCAAGAAAAACACAAAGGTTATTTGAAATTTTCTCCATTATTTTTGTCTATCGCCCGATTTCAGAAAAACTGAATGGCCTGAAGGTATAAATTGATTTATTTAAAATTTTTAGAGTCTATGCAATTATAATTTTGCATATCTAAAGTGGTAGAAATTCGTTTTGCTGCAATACGTCGCCCAGAAAGAAACTCTGGAGAGATTTTTCTCACAAATTATTGGTCAGCTCCGCTTTATCACAAAAACTGAATGGTTTCATGTCTCAATTTATAGTAAAGTAGTTTAACTAGTATCTTAGGAAACGAAATAACATAAATCCAGCCTGGTAGAAATTCGTTTTTTTTGTATATCCAAAGAAAATCATAAAGGGCTTTTTAAATTTTCTCCATTATTTTTGTCTAACGCCCGATTTCAGAAAAACTGAATGGTCTGAATGTATAAATTGATTTATTTAAAATACTTTAGAGTCTATGCAATTATAATTTTGTATTTTTGAAGTGGTAGAAATTCGTTTTGCTGCAATACGTCGCCCAGAAATAAACTCTGGAGAGATTTTTCTCACAAATTATTTGTCAGCTCCGCTTTATCACAAAAACTGAATAGTTTCATGTCTCAATTTATAGTTGAGTAGTTTAGGTAGTATCTAAGGAACCGAAATAACAAAAATCCAGCCTGGTAGAAATTCGTTATTTTTGTATATCTCAAGAAAAACACAAAGGTTATTTTAAATTTTCTCCATTATTTTTGTCTATCGCCCGATTTCAGAAAAACTGAATGGTCTGAAGGTATAAATTGATTTATTTAAAATACTTTAGAGTCTATGCAATCATAACTTTGCATTGCTAAAGTGGTAGAAATTCGTTTTGCTGCAATACGTCGCCCAGAAAGAAACTCTGGAGAGATTTTTCTCACAAATTATTTGTCAACTCCGCTTTATCACAAAAACTGAATGGTTTCATGTCTCAATTTATAGTTGAGTAGTTTAGGTAGTATCAAAGGAACCGAAATAACAAAAATCCAGCCTAGTAGAAATTCGGTATTTTTGTATATCTCAAGAAAAACACAAAGGTTATTTGAAATTTTCTCCATTATTTTTGTCTATCGCCCGATTTCAGAAAAACTGAATGGTCTGAAGGTATAAATTGATTTATTTAAAATTTTTAGAGTCTATGCAATTATAATTTTGCATATCTAAAGTGGTAGAAATTCGTTTTGCTGCAATACGTCGCCCAGAAAGAAACTCTGGAGAGATTTTTCTCACAAATTATTTGTCAGCTCCGCTTTATCACAAAAACTGAATGGTTTCATGTCTCAATTTATAGTAAAGTAGTTTAACTAGTATCTTAGGAAACGAAATAACATAAATCCAGCCTGGTAGAAATTCGTTTTTTTTGTATATCCAAAGAAAATCATAAAGGGCTTTTTAAATTTTCTCCATTATTTTTGTCTAACGCCCGATTTCAGAAAAACTGAATGGTCTGAATGTATAAATTGATTTATTTAAAATACTTTAGAGTCTATGCAATTATAATTTTGTATTTTTGAAGTGGTAGAAATTCGTTTTGCTGCAATACGTCGCCCAGAAATAAACTCTGGAGAGATTTTTCTCACAAATTATTTGTCAGCTCCGCTTTATCACAAAAACTGAATAGTTTCATGTCTCAATTTATAGTTGAGTAGTTTAGGTAGTATCTAAGGAACCGAAATAACAAAAATCCAGCCTGGTAGAAATTCGTTATTTTTGTATATCTCAAGAAAAACACAAAGGTTATTTTAAATTTTCTCCATTATTTTTCTCTATCGCCCGATTTCAGAAAAACTGAATGGTCTGAAGGTATAAATTGATTTATTTAAAATACTTTAGAGTCTATGCAATTATAATTTTGTATTTTTGAAGTGGTAGAAATTCGTTTTGCTGCAATACGTCGCCCAGAAAGAAACTCTTGAGAGATTTTTCTAACAAATTATTTGTCAGCTCCGCTTTATCACAAAAACTGAATGGTTTTATGTCTCAATTTATAGTAAAGTAGTTTAACTAGTATCTTAGGAAACGAAATAACATAAATCCAGCCTGGTAGAAATTCGTTTTTTTTGTATATCTCAAGAAAAACACAAAGGTTATTTTAAATTTTCTCCATTATTTTTGTCTATCGCCCGATTTCATAAAAACTGAATGGTCTGAAGGTATAAATTGATTTATTTAAAATATTTTAGAGTCTATGCAATTATAATTTTGCATATCTAAAGTGGTAGAAATTCGTTTTGCTGCAATACGTCGCCCAGAAAGAAACTCTGGAGAGATTTTTCTCACAAATTATTTGTCAGCTCCGCTTTATCACAAAAACTGAATGGTTTCATGTGTCAATTTATAGTAAAGTAGTTTAACTGGTATCTTAGGAAACGAAATAACATAAATCCAGCCTGGTAGAAATTCGTTTTTTTTGTATATCCAAAGAAAATCATAAAGGGCTTTTTAAATTTTCTCCATTATTTTTGTCTAATGCCCGATTTCAGAAAAACTGAATGGTCTGAAGGTATAAATTGATTTATTTAAAATACTTTAGAGTCTATGCAATCATAATTTTGCATTGCTTAAGTGGTAGAAATTCGTTTTGCTGCAATACGTCGCCCAGAAAGAAACTCTGGAGAGATTTTTCTCACAAATTATTTGTCAGCTCCGCTTTATCACAAAAACTGAATGGTTTCATGTGTCAATTTATAGTAAAGTAGTTTAACTAGTATCTTAGGAACCGAAATAACAAAAATCCAGCCTGGTAGAAATTCGTTATTTTTGTATATCTCAAGAAAAACACAAAGGTTATTTTAAATTTTCTCCATTATTTTTGTCTATCGCCCGATTTCAGAAAAACTGAATGGTCTGAAGGTATAAATTGATTTATTTAAAATACTTTAGAGTCTATGCAATTATAATATTGTATTTTTGAAGTGGTAGAAATTCGTTTTGCTGCAATACGTCGCCCAGAAAGAAACTCTTGAGAGATTTTTCTAACAAATTATTTGTCAGCTCCGCTTTATCACAAAAACTGAATGGTTTTAGGTCTCAATTTATAGTAAAGTAGTTTAACTAGTATCTTAGGAAACGAAATAACTTAAATCCAGCCTGGTAGAAATTCGTTTTTTTTTGTATATCTCAAGAAAAACACAAAGGTTATTTTAAATTTTCTCCATTATTTTTGTCTATCGCCCGATTTCATAAAAACTGAATGGTCTGAAGGTATAAATTGATTTATTTAAAATATTTTAGAGTCTATGCAATTATAATTTTGCATATCTAAAGTGGTAGAAATTAGTTTTGCTGCAATACGTCGCCCAGAAAGAAACTCTGGAGAGATTTTTCTCACAAATTATTTGTCAGCTCCGCTTTATCACAAAAACTGAATGGTTTCATGTCTCAATTTATAGTAAAGTAGTTTAACTAGTATCTTAGGAAACGAAATAACATAAATCCAGCCTGGTAGAAATTCGTTTTTTTTGTATATCCAAAGAAAATCATAAAGGGCTTTTTAAATTTTCTCCATTATTTTTGTCTAACGCCCGATTTCAGAAAAACTGAATGGTCTGAAGGTATAAATTGATTTATTTAAAATACTTTAGAGTCTATGCAATTATAATTTTTCATATCTAAAGTGGTAGAAATTCGTTTTGCTGCAATACGTCGCCCAGAAATAAACTCTGTAGAGATTTTTCTCACAAATTATTTGTCAGCTCCGCTTTATCACAAAAACTGAATGGTTTCATGTCTCAATTTATAGTAAAGTAGTTTAACTAGTATCTTAGAAAACGAAATAACATAAATCCAGCCTGGTAGAAATTCGTTTCTTTTGTATATCCAAAAAAATCATAAAGGTTATTTTAAATTTTCTCCATTATTTTTGTCTATCGCCCGATTTCAGAAAAACTGAATGGTCTGAAGGTATAAATTGATTTATTTAAAATACTTTGGAGTCTATGCAATTATAATTTTGTATTTCTGAAGTGGTAGAAATTCGTTTTGCTGCAATACGTCGCCCAGAAAGAAACTCTGGAGAGATTTTTCTCACAAATTATTTGTCAGCTCCGCTTTATCACAAAAACTGAATGGTTTCATGTCTCAATTTATAGTTGAGTAGTTTAGGTAGTATCTAAGGAACCGAAATAACAAAAATCCAGGCTAGTAGAAATTCTTTTTTTGGATATCTCAAGAAAAACACAAAGGTTATTTTAAATTTTCTCCATTATTTTTGTCTATCGCCCGATTTCAGAAAAACTGAATGGTCTGAAGGTATAAATTGATTTATTTATAATACTTTAGAGTCTATGCAATTATAATTTTGTATTTTTGAAGTGGTAGAAATTCGTTTTGATGCAATACGTCGCCCAGAAAGAAACTCTTGAGAGATTTTTCTAACAAATTATTTGTCAGCTCCGCTTTATCACAAAAACTGAATGGTTTTATGTCTCAATTTATAGTAAAGTAGTTAAACTAGTATCTTAGGAAACGAAATAACATAAATCCGGCCTGGTAGAAATTCGTTTTTTTGTATATCCAAAGAAAATCATAAAGGGCTTTTTAAATTTTCTCCATTATTTTTGTCTAATGCCCGATTTCAGAAAAACTGAATGGTCTGAAGGTATAAATTGATTTATTTAAAATACTTTAGAGTCTATGCAATTATAATTTTTCATTTCTAAAGTGGTAGAAATTCGTTTTGCTGCAATACGTCGCCCAGAAAGAAACTCTGGAGAAATTTTTCTAACAAATTATTTGTCAGCTCCGCTTTATCACAAAAACTGAATGGTTTCATGTCTCAATTTATAGTTGAGTAGTTTAAGTAGTATCTAAGGAACCGAAATAACATAAATCCATCCTGGTAGAAATTCGTTTTTTTTTATATCTCAAGAAAAACACAAAGGGTATTTTAAATTTTCTCCATTATTTTTGTCTATCGCCCGATTTCAGAAAAATTTTATGGTCTGAAGGTATAAATTGATTTATTTAAAATACTTTAGAGTCTATGCAATCATAACTTTGCATTGCTAAAGTGGTAGAAATTCGTTTTGCTGCAATACGTCGCCCAGAAAGAAACTCTGGAGAGATTTTTGTCACAAATTATTTGTCAGCTCCGCTTTATCACAAAAACTGAATGGTTTCATGTCTCAATTTATAGTTAAGTAGTTTAAGTAGTATCTAAGAAACCGAAATAATATAAATCCAGCCTGGTAGAAATTCTTTTTTTTTGTATATCCAAAGAAAATCATAAAGAGCTTTTTAAATTTTCTCCATTATTTTTGTCTATCGCCCGATTTCAGAAAAACTGAATGGTCTGAAGGTATAAATTGATTTATTTAAAATACTTTAGAGTCTATGCAATTATAATTTTGTATTTCTGAAGTGGTAGAAATTCGTTTTGCTGCAATACGTCGCCCAGAAAGAAACTCTGGAGAGATTTTTCTCACAAATTATTTGTCAGCTGCGCTTTATCACAAAAACTGAATGGTTTCATGTCTCAATTTATAGTTAATTAGTTTAGGTAGTATCTAAGAAACCGAAATAACAAAAATCCAGCCTGGTAGAAATTCGTTTTTTTTGTATATCTCACGAAAAACACAAAGGTTATTTTAAATTTTCTCCATTATTTTTGTCTATCGCCCGATTTCAGAAAAACTGAATGGTCTGAAGGTATAAATTGATTCATTTAAAATACTTTAGAGTCTATGCAATCATAATTTTGCATTGCTTAAGTGGTAGAAATTCGTTTTGCTGCAATACGTCGCCCAGAAAGAAACTCTTGAGAGATTTTTCTAACAAATTATTTGTCAGCTCCGCTTTATCACAAAAACTGAATGGTTTTATGTCTCAATTTATAGTAAAGTAGTTTAACTAGTATCTTAGGAAACGAAATAACAAAAATCCAGCCTGGTAGAAATTAGTTTTTTTTGTATATCCAAAGAAAATCATAAAGGGCTTTTTAAATTTTCTCCATTATTTTTGTCTAATGCCCGATTTCAGAAAAACTGAATGGTCTGAAGGTATAAATTGATTTATTTAAAATACTTTAGAGTCTATGCAATCATAATTTTGCATTGCTTAAGTGGTAGAAATTCGTTTTGCTGCAATACGTCGCCCAGAAAGAAACTCTGGAGAGATTTTTCTCACAAATTATTTGTCAGCTCCGCTTTATCACAAAAACTGAATGGTTTCATGTCTCAATTTATAGTTGAGTAGTTTAGGTAGTATCTAAGGAACCGAAATAACAAAAATCCAGCCTGGTAGAAATTCGGTATTTTTGTATATCTCAAGAAAAACACAAAGGTTATTTGAAATTTTCTCCATTATTTTTGTCTATCGCCCGATTTCAGAAAAACTGAATGGTCTGAAGGTATAAATTGATTTATTTAAAATATTTTAGAGTCTATGCAATTATAATTTTGCATATCTAAAGTGGTAGAAATTCGTTTTGCTGCAATACGTCGCCCAGAAAGAAACTCTGGAGAGATTTTTCTCACAAATTATTTGTCAGCTCCGCTTTATCACAAAAACTGAATGGTTTCATGTCTCAATTTATAGTAAAGTAGTTTAACTAGTATCTTAGGAAACGAAATAACATAAATCCAGCCTGGTAGAAATTCGTTTTTTTTTTGTATATCCAAAAAAAATCATAAAGGGCTTTTTAAATTTTCTCCATTATTTTTGTCTAACGCCCGATTTCAGAAAAACTGAATGGTCTGAAGGTATAAATTGATTTATTTAAAATACTTTAGAGTCTATGCAATTATAATTTTGCATATCTAAAGTGGTAGAAATTCGTTTTGCTGCAATACGTCGCCCAGAAATAAACTCTGTAGAGATTTTTTCACAAATTATTTGTCAGCTCCGCTTTATCACAAAAACTGAATGGTTTCATGTCTCAATTTATAGTAAAGTAGTTTAACTAGTATCTTAGAAAACGAAATAACATAAATCCAGCCTGGTAGAAATTCGTTTCTTTTGTATATCCAAAAATCATAAAGGTTATTTTAAATTTTCTCCATTATTTTTGTCTATCGCCCGATTTCAGAAAAACTGAATGGTCTGAAGGTATAAATTGATTTATTTAAAATACTTTGGAGTCTATGCAATTATAATTTTGTATTTCTGAAGTGGTAGAAATTCGTTTTGCTGCAATACGTCGCCCAGAAAGAAACTCTGGAGAAATTTTTCTAACAAATTATTTGTCAGCTCCGCTTTATCACAAAAACTGAATGGTTTCATGTCTCAATTTATAGTTGAGTAGTTTAAGTAGTATCTAAGGAACCGAAATAACATAAATCAAGCCTGGTAGAAATTCGTTTTTTTTTTATATCTCAAGAAAAACACAAAGGTTATTTTAAATTTTCTCCATTATTTTTGTCTATCGCCCGATTTCAGAAAAATTTTATGGTCTGAAGGTATAAATTGATTTATTTAAAATACTTTAGAGTCTATGCAATCATAATTTTGCATTGCTTAAGTGGTAGAAATTCGTTTTGCTGCAATACGTCGCCCAGAAAGAAACTCTGGAGAGATTTTTCTAACAAATTATTTGTCAGCTCCGCTTTATCACAAAAACTGAATGGTTTCATGTCTCAATTTATAGTTAAGTAGTTTAAGTAGTATCTAAGGAACCGAAATGACATAAATCCAGCCTGGTAGAAATTCGTTTTTTATGTATATCTCAAGAAAAACACAAAGGTTATTTTAAATTTTCTCCATTATTTTTGTCTATCGCCCGATTTCAGAAAAACTGAATGGTCTGAAGGTATAAATTGATTTATTTAAAATACTTTAGAGTCTATGCAATCATAACTTTGCATTGCTAAAGTGGTAGAAATTCGTTTTGCTGCAATACGTCGCCCAGAAAGAAACTCTGGAGAGATTTTTGTCACAAATTATTTGTCAGCTCCACTTTATCACAAAAACTGAATGGTTTCATGTCTCAATTTATAGTTAAGTAGTTTAAGTAGTATCTAAGAAACCGAAATAATATAAATCCAGCCTGGTAGAAATTCTTTTTTTTTGTATATCCAAAGAAAATCATAAAGAGCTTTTTAAATTTTCTCCATTATTTTTGTCTATCGCCCGATTTCAGAAAAACTGAATGGTCTGAAGGTATAAATTGATTTATTTAAAATACTTTAGAGTCTATGCAATCATAACTTTGCATTGCTTAAGTGGTAGAAATTCGTTTTGCTGCAATACGTCGCCCAGAAGGAAACTCTGGAGATATTTTTCTCACAAATTATTTGTCAGCTCCACTTTATCACAAAAACTGAATGGTTTCATGTCTCAATTTATAGTTAAGTAGTTTAAGTAATATCTAAGAAACCGAAATAATATAAATCCAGCCTGGTAGAAATTCTTTTTTTTTGTATATCCAAAGAAAATCATAAAGGGCTTTTTAAATTTTCTCCATTATTTTTGTCTATCGCCCGATTTCAGAAAAACTGAATGGTCTGAAGGTATAAATTGATTTATTTAAAATACTTTAGAGTCTATGCATTTATAATTTTTCATTTCTAAAGTGGTAGAAATTCGTTTTGCTGCAATACGTCGCCCAGAAAGAAACTCTGGAGAGATTTTTCTAACAAATTATTTGTCAGCTCCGCTTTATCACAAAAACTGAATGGTTTCATGTCTCAATTTATAGTTGAGTAGTTTAAGTAGTATCTAAGCAACCGAAATAACATAAATCCAGCCTGGTAGAAATTAGTTTTTTTTTTATATCTCAAGAAAAACACAAAGGTTATTTTAAATTTTCTCCATTATTTTTGTCTATCGCCCGATTTCAGAAAAATTTTATGGTCTGAAGGTATAAATTGATTTATTTAAAATACTTTAGAGTCTATGCAATCATAATTTTGCATTGCTTAAGTGGTAGAAATTCGTTTTGCTGCAATACGTCGCCCAGAAAGAAACTCTGGAGAGATTTTTCTAACAAATTATTTGTCAGCTCCGCTTTATCACAAAAACTGAATGGTTTCATGTCTCAATTTATAGTTAAGTAGTTTAAGTAGTATCTAAGGAACCGAAATGACATAAATCCAGCCTGGTAGAAATTCGTTTTTTATGTATATCTCAAGAAAAACACAAAGGTTATTTTAAATTTTCTCCATTATTTTTGTCTATCGCCCGATTTCAGAAAAACTGAATGGTCTGAAGGTATAAATTGATTTATTTAAAATACTTAAGAGTCTATGCAATCATAATTTTGCATTCCTAAAGTGGTAGAAATTCGTTTTGCTGCAATACGTTGCCCAGAATAAACTCTGGAGAGATTTTTCTCACAAATTATTTGTCTGCTCCGCTTTATCACAAAAACTGAATGGTTTCATGTCTCAATTTATAGTTAAGTAGTTTAAGTAGTATCTAAGGAACCGAAATTACTTAAATCCAGCCTGGTAGAAATTCGTTTTTTTTTTGTATATCTCAAGAAAAACACAAAGGTTATTTGAAATTTTCTCCATTATTTTTGTCTATCGCCCGATTTCAGAGAAACTGAATGGTCTGAAGGTATAAATTGATTTATTTAAAATACTTTAGAGTCTATGCAATCATAATTTTGTATTTCTAAAGTGGTAGAAATTCTGTTTTCTGCGGTATGTCGTCCAGGGCGCAACTCCGGAGAGATTTTTCTCACAAATTGTTTGTCTGCTCCACTTTATCACAAAAACTGAACATGTTTGATGCTTCTATTTATACCTTAACAGTTTCCTTAGTATCTAAGGAACCGTAAGAACTAAGATCTAGCCTTCTAGAAATTCTAATTTTTTTAGTATCCCAATAAGAAACATAAACGCGTACTGAAAATTTTGCGAATATTTTTTATTTCTTCACGTTTTCACTGCTATGCCACGGTATTTAGCCATAATTAAGATATTTTTTAACATCTTTTATTGTCACAATTACGTACGGTCAGAATGTTCCCTTTTTTAAAAACGACCATTTTATTTGGTTGTGTAATAGTGTCAGCTATGTTTGTCAGCTAAGTTTGTCAGCTAACTTCACACCGGTACATTAAAAGGCTTACATGTCTAAGTTTTGCCGTATAAAATTGGCGGTCTTATCGCTCAACCAGTTTCCAGACAACCTTAGGTAACTGTATCTGTAGGGAAAACTTCAAAATCATCCGATCTGCCCCTGTATTACGCGCACCAAATCCTGAGCGATTCCAATTGTCTATCCGTCAAATTTGTATGGAATTCGTTAGTAAGTTAGACGATTGGAATCGCTCAGGATTTGGTGCGCGTAGTTAGGTCCCAAAAGGGACGGGCTGAAAACCAGCGCCGAGACTACGCATCCAGTCTCGGCAACAAAGCTGAGCCCATTCCTTTTTACCACAAACATTTGTAAATGAAGGAATAATTGTTGTTTATTGTTTTTGTGTGGTAAATAAAATATTTTCACTTTCACTTTCAAAACTAAAACTAAGTACCTACTAAGTCCAAGATTTTTTCTGGGTTACAACCTTTTTTTTTTAAGTGAACGCACAAGTGCTTAAGGCACAGGGCGTATAAGCAAAAAAAAATCAAATATAGAAAATTATTTAAATTAAAATCTTAAAAAAAATACCATTAGGTACGTACATTAATACTCAATTCATTTGTGTGTTTGTACGCGCAACAATTGAACTAGCGCTACGCTTGTTCGCGATCCTGATGTTTCGAAAATATTGCGCGTTCGTTTTCTAAAAGACAGTTTGAAAATTTTGACACGCCCTTTGGCGCAGTTGGGAGAGCGCTGGCGCGGTTAGCCAGAGGTCGCGGGTCCAAGTACCGGCATGGGTGGAACTTTTAGCCTCTAAATAGGTTTTTGAAATTGTCCTCAGCACGGGTTAGTGCAACAAAAAGAATATCTTTTTGACATGGTCCTCGAATGGAGACTAAACTAGCAAACGCTACGTAATACACTCACTAGCTTGCTAACAATCTGAGGCAGATTGCTTTCAGTGGCTGGATTGACAGAAAGAAGTGAATTCTCTTGCAGAAGGCCTATGTCCAGCTGCTGTCGATAACGATTGATCGTGGTCATGGGTTCGATACCCACTGTTTGTACAAATGATCTCATCGTCATCATCATCATCAGCCATTTGAGGATGTAGGCCTCCTTCGTGGTTTTCATCACCACGAGGGGTTTTGCCACAATCGCCACGCTTGGCAGGCGGGTTGGCGATCGCAGTATGCGGTTGGAATCTCAGGAAGGCGCTGCTGATCGTCTCCTGGTAATTGATTTCCCTAGTCGCCTTCTACGACAACGGACGTAGGCCGCCTTCCTAGTTTCGGACCAGGACAAGTGATTGCGTTTTGCGGAAGTGGAAGTGGAATTGTATAGCTATAGACTACTAGCTGACCTGGCAAACGTTATTTTGCCATATTAATTAGCCTACGACCTATTCTCGGACGTACCAAAGATACACAAAAAATTTCATAAGAATCGGTGAAGCCGTTTCGGAGTTCGATAACAAACCTTTGACACGAGATTTCTATATATTATATTGACCGAAGAACTGGTTTCAGCGTCGAGCATGAGTTCCGGAGAGCAACGAGCCACGCCGTCCAGCGAGAAGCTGGCAGAGCTGCACAGGTCGCTGTGGACTTGGGACGAACGGCATCCCAAGTGAGGACAATTTCAGTACAAACAATCTGACTTTTCCGATGAAGTTTCAGTCGATGGATGTGCGAAATCAGCGCCATCTAAGGCCAGAAACAGTAGTTATTCAGTATTTGTCGTATTAAAACTGATAGAAATAACAGTTTTTATAAACTTATTAGCTAACTCGGCAAACGTTATTTTGCCATATTAATTAGCCTACGACCTAATTAATTATTTTCAGACCTACCAAATAAATATACATTAAAAAATTCATAAAAATCGCTGAAGCCATTTCCAAGGAGTTTGATAACAGACACTGTGACACCAGATCTTTTAATATATAAAATCTCTGACACAGTGTTTGTTTTGTACCGTATTTTTCGTTAATGGTTTTTTTTTTCGTACAAGACGTATTTTTTTATATTTGTCAGTTTTTACACTTTATATTACATTACATTATCTGTCTTTCGGAGGGGTGGGCAGAGACTAGGGACTAAAAAATAAAATAGATAATTTTAAGCACCTTGGTTTATTCTAGGTTTAATTATAATTACTTCACTTCCTAGAAGAACAAGGTTAGTAAAATTCTAAATTTTAAATGAACGGAATTATGAACAGAATAGTTCCCGTTACTTCATTAACATTTAATATATAAGTAGTAATCGTAATATCAACATTGGAGTCGGAAGCGGGAGACCCAGGTGCGATTCCCAGTGCGGGCATGTACCTATGACTTTGTTTTCTAAGTTATGTACATTTGTGAAGTTATAGTAGCAATACCACTCGCTAAAGGTGAAGGGAAACATCGTGAGGAAACCTGAGTGTCTGAGCTATTCATATACCTCAGCGCTTGAAATCGCCAATCCGCGGTGGGCACGCGTGGTGATTAAGCCCTTATTCTCTCCCTGAGAGAAGGCCTGTGCCCTACAGTGGGACGTATATAGGCTGCTTATGAATCGTAGCGCCGTGTAGCTCCGGCCTAGAATGAGCCACCCCATTTCTTCCCGTGGGTGTCGTAAGAGGTGACTAAAAAACGGAAACCAGGGAACGGGCAGCAGCATTGACCTGTGATACCAGACCACCAAACACTGCGATCTCAAATCCGCTTGCCAAGTGTGGAGATTATGGCAAAACGACCCATACAGGGAGAGACCCATGTCCTGCAGTGGACTGCTATGGGTTGATGATGATGATGATGATGAATCGTAATATCTCCGGTCTCAGGTCCATGGAACCGCCGGGACATCCGCCGCCGCTGATCCACGCCGAACTGCTGCGCCACGCCGACCGCCAGCTTGACGACTACGAGGACACTTTGCGGAACAATGATCCTTATAATTGTTAACATTTGGGGAGAAGGTCGTTTGTAACCTGTTGGAGGTCATCTCACGCTGGATATGTATAAGGGTGGAGCTATGGAGTTGGGTTGTGTACCTATATCAGTCTAAAGAATATAAAGCGAGTTGGTGAGTAAAGTCTATAGGTACAGGGTGTAACAAATCCCAATAATATACATTGAAAAATAGTTTGGGAACGCGCGGCGTTGTGGACAATTGCGAACTAAAGTCTGTTTCCGCGCTAGACTGCTAGTTAGGTGAATTGATGGAAATGCTGACTGTTTAAAAGATGTGCGGTTGTACCGTACCTACACACCACTTGACAAGCACGGTAACTACGAGCGACCCCCCCATTGTCAGCAAGTCTATGTCTAGCAGCAGACGAACATTGGTTAACGAGGACGATGATTTGTTTCAAAGTCACTCTTAGTATAACTGAGTGCATACGCGTAAACAGCATATCAAATGCTGCCGACCGTAGGCACATCTGAACGAATCAACCAGTTGATCAGAGTGGAAGTTGATTCAGGTAATTATGTTCCTATCGAATCCATTAGTTGATACGGAGAGAAATTTTAGTAAAAAATGTATCGGATCAACTAGTGGATTCGATGCATTTTTTACAAAAATTTCGTTCCTTTTTGTACCTATCAAATTATTATGTTGTCTTTAACATTATAAAACCTCCACCAATCCGGACTTGGCCCCCGTGGTGGAGTATGGAGTATACCTTCCTCAGGGAAGAGACCCGTGCCCCTCGGTGGGGACATAATGGGTTGATGATGATTATAAAACCAAGATAAACTTTTTGGCTACATTCGTCTCAACCAACTGTCAAATGGCAAAATTTTTTCAATTATCTCCATGGCAATACGTAATAATTAAATGTTCAAGGATGATGAATTCAGCCGATAATATCTTCGATCGATTGATCAGGATAGAAAATGTTATCTTATTATTTACAATATTTATATTTTTTGCTTACATCAAAATACCATGTTATCTATCATTCACAAGTGGACGTTTTTAAAAATAATACTCATAGGTAGAACTAGTTTTATATCACTCGATTAAGTTATGTAGATAGGAACAAATATGGATAATAATAAATGTTCCTAGCGGATCAACTAAATGGTTGATTCGTAGGAGAAAAAAATATTTGATCCGTTTCAGTTGATCAGTTTTCTCCAAAATCTACTTTTGTATTTTTTTTTTTCAAATTCGCCCGTTACGTACTTGAGCTCATACGTGTAAACAGCAAAGGTTGATTTGCTGTCAACTGTACATCTGGACCTACATTTGTTTTCTTTAATTATCAGGCAAGTTTTAACGAGCTGCCGTCTTTCATACAATCAGAACTTTTTCGCACAAACTTGTCTAGCTCCAATTGTTTGTTACATAACAAGAAGGCAAATTGTTGTAATAATATTAACTTTTAATTAAAGACACCCGATACTTTCTTTCACAACTTCCTGTTTCATTGTTTTGTTGCTGTATCTGTTACATGCGTAAGAAGTATAGCTATAAACCAGTAATAAGAATCACCATTCCTTCATCAAGGTTATTGACACGATCATTGTAAGTAAGGATATGCATATGCATATTACGCCCACCAAATCCTGAACGATAACAGTGGGCCAACTGTCAAATTAGTATGGAATTTGACAGTCGGACGGTTGGAATCGCTCAGGATTTGGTGCGCATAACCGTCTTGACTGTCAAATTAGTATAGAATTTTACTGTCAAATTCTATACTAATTTGACAGTTAGCCCATCGGAATTATTGGTGGAATCGCCCGAGGTGGAATGGAATAGTAACCCGGGCCGTATAATTGATGATTTATCAGGAATGGTAAAACATATTTGTAAATATTCGTACTGTAACGTTGAAAAATATGTTCTATTTGTTAAGAGAGAAAGACATTTATTTAAATTGTCACGCTTAAGAATACGTCCGACATGCGTAAATAACTAAAAAAACAATTGAGTTGGCCGGCGCCAACCGTAAGACATCCAAACATGGTTTTTTACATTTTTGTTACTTTCATCCTGATATTGGTTGTTTACGCATAAGTGTAGTAATTTTGGTGTATTTTTTTTATGCGTATTGTTTTAAACTAGCTCCATATGTTTCCAAATCATGATTAGCATGTCCCCTTAATTCAATTCAATTCTGTTCAATTCAATTCAATTCAATGCAATTCAAGTCCATGCCATTCAATTCAATTTAGTTCAAGTGAATTGAAATCCTGTCAATTCTACTTAGTTAAATTGATTTGAATTCAATTCAATTTAGCTCAATGCAATCCAATTCAATTCAAGTTTTTTATTTCGGAACGCGTCCATGGTGTTTGTGAGCTGTTCTATGGAATTGATTGTGATATGAATTATTATTAATGTGTGTTTGTTTGTATTGTTTTTTGGCGACCGCTGAAAATCAGCGTCATGGTCTTCACCGATCATGGCAAAATGCTGAGCGGCGGCCATTTTGGGTGCCATTTTATACTTTTTTAAGGTACTAACTAAGCGAAATTATGTATAACGTAATTCACACGCTAAACCATAACTGTTTTTTAGATTGATTGTGTTGGTCCCAAATAAACGTTTTCTATTCTATTCTATTCTATTCCTTAAAATACGGTGAATGAATTCAAAGTCGCCCTGTAGATTACCGTTCTGATAGGACTCTATTGAACAACTATGCAATAAAGAGATTCGCCCCCCTGGTCACTGGACTAAATAACCTAACTACTGAGCCAGAGGACGTCGGGCAGGCATCCGGTGACCACGCATTCAGTGCATGTTTATGAACGCCAAAAGTTCACACCAAGGGCCTGTTTCATAGAACTACACTTTCATGGTTTACTGAGACTATGTACATCGCAAAGTAGATAAATCCGCAGATTTATAAATTACAGATTACTAGGTGCACTTTGATTAACTGACAGTTTTTAACAGTGTATAAGCAGTGTTAGTGTATGAGGCAACGGGGGTAAAATACACCCCATTATGAGGGTTCCGTACCTAACAGGTGCCAATCGTATGGCGAGTTACATTAGCGTGTTAATCTTAAACCCTCACCTTAAACTTACTCATAATAAAGTACTTAGTGAGATATATTTTCGGATGCATGCCTAGCACATATTTTTATCATCTACGTTTAGAATAAGTGGCATGTTTCTGTAATATCTCCGTATTAAATAAATAAATATTAAGCTTAAAACCTCACCTCACCACCGTGTCGGCTTTCAGCGCGTTTCGCGTAAGCCAGGTTTATCCGGCTGGAACTGGCTTGAACCGGCTGAAGCCGATTATTTGGCGAGGCGTTGCTTGCCTATTTACTGCACGGATCTTAAGGGGATCCAGGGAGTAACACTAGGGCCCCACCGAGGAAAAAAAAACATATCTTTTTTTAGAGATCATATTTGCAAAAAGTGTCAGTACGATTGTACTGATCATGTTCATAGTGATTTTAGGACCCACGACAAATAACCTACGATCACGAACCTCGGACTAGATAGCATAAACTCCTGAACTGCCCTCGCGGAACGCAACTTATAGGTGGCCCATACTAAGTTGGACACAGATCTGTGTCGCGGCAGACGAGTGGTTCATGCCCAAATCGGCCGTTTCTGGCGTTGATGCTATCTAGTCCTAGGTTTTTGCCTTAGTTTCAGCGCCTAGTCCTAAAAGTCACCATTTTAGCATGATTGAGAGATTTTACTGATGGAAATGATTTGTAATTCTTTCAACTGGTTGTTCAATGAAGTGTTCTCTGTCTATCTATCTATCTTTTTGCAAATTTTATTTGTAAAAAACTATATGATTTTTATTCCTCGCTGGCTCTAGTACAGCGATTCTCAAAGTGGGGTACGTGAACCCCTAGAGGTTCATTAGTTGATCGTGGGGGGTTCGCTAAGTATGTACTAATAAGATTTAAGCCAGATTCGGGTAAACGCCCCATAATGCATAACATTATCATGCATATCATTACACACAGTTCATTTTATTGTTGTTTGTTGCCTTTTGATAAGGGGTTCGCATGGTTTGGCAAATTAAATAGGGGTACACGAAGCTACAAGTTTGAGAAACCCGGCGCTAGTATGACTCCCTGGACCCCCTTAAGGCGCTGGGCCCCCTGATATGGCATGGCGCGGACCTGGCGCGGACCTGGCGCGGACTTGGCGCGGATATTTCATTTCATTTCATTTATTCAATGCATTTCATGAACAATCTCGAAAAGATACAGAAGTTACTTAACTAGTTGAACATGAACCCTGTAAGGGTATAGCAGATTGACATGTGTGGCGTATACAATTGTAGAACATGCATGTACTTAAATAAATCAAAATTTACAGCTAAGATATTAAGCATGGCGTGACATGGCGCAGGCATGGCACGGCCATGACTATTAAAAGGCGTGGAGCGAAGGAACTGACTGCGAACTGACTGCAATCGGGCGTGGGCGCGAAATGGCACCAGACCACGTTTACTTAAAGATTACTCATTTTATTAAAATAATAAAAAATGTTAAATTGTGGGAGCGAGAGAGCATGCTCCACGTGAGAACGGTCTTAAGGGAAAATTAAATTCGGCGTTTTTAAGTTAGGATAAAAGTTGTCTACTAAATCTTCGTCGACATTATTCACGTGGAAAAAGGGAACCGGTCTAAAAAGTAGCGTATGTGCTATTAAAATCTGTTTTTTAATTCGATACAAAACAATGGATCACTTTGACATGTACCGGGGTCGTAAACCATCACAACCCATTACATTAATGTTGACGTACTCTATATGTTGGGATAGCCCTCTGCTATCAAAACAAAAGCAAACAGATTTTTTACACAATAGAAAACTCTTTCACATGCTCATATGGACTCGAAAAACTAGCCAAATCTGTCGAAATCACAAGAGAAACAACATTCGCGTAACCAAGCAAAAAAACGGAATGTTTGAAAATAAATTACGTCTTCATGAATGTGTCAAACGTCAAACCCAAGGTTATCAATGTCCAGGTGCTACTGATACGTGAAAAACTAACAATCCCATTTTACTTCTAAATACAAATACAAATAAAGTGTAAGCAACTTTAGTGTTGTTAGGGTTCCGTCCCAAAGGGTAAAAACGAGACCCTATTGCTAAGACTCCACTGTCCGTCTGTCTGTATCTCATGAACCGTTATAGCTAAACAAATAAATTTTTTTCATGGGGGCTCCCATACAACAAACGTGATTTTTGGCCGTTTTTTCTCGATCTTTGTGTCTAATGTTGTATAGATAATGGTACGGAACCCTTCGTGCGCGAGTCCGATTCGCACTTAGCCGGTTTTTCTCTAAGACTAATACTTTTCATAATGTAATGTCGAAAAGTCATTCTAGTCTCGTGGTACAAAAACGCGCCAAACAAATCGGATCCAAACTATGACGTCACAACTTGCACGTCACACCTTATAACGTGTGAAGCGAATTATCTCGTAAAATAATGTTTTTATGCATCTACACTCTTTCTAGAAAACGTTTAGAATTCGATGAATAAATAAATGAAACCTAATATGATTTTTTTATTGTTTGAGTAACTTGATTCTTCGCATTTTTTGGGACCCCGAAAATCCCGAAAAAAAATTATAAGTTATAAATGGTATAACTAACCCCACTTTGTTCTATATAGTGAGAAGATAGATTGTAACTATCATAAATCTATCTCTATCTATCATACCAAAATGCATTTCTAAATTCAAAAGAGAATGAGGTTAAAATTTAATGACAGCTCTCTCATACATGTAAAACATGGAACAAAGGTCAGTCACATACAGTGTACTGACATCCAGTAAATAATTTAAATCTTCCCTTTGTATACCTTATGGGTAGACGGAACCAACTAGTAACCAGACTAACTATAGTAGGGGTAATTCTCGTTTTGAAAAAAATGTCCCTCACCGTGTTTATTTTTGGGACAGCCGAAATTAACATGCAAGTTTTTGTTTGGAGTCATAAGTGAGTAGCAAAGTGTGTATGACTGAGTGTATGCGTGGGTGTGTGTTCGTGTTTGAGTGCATATATGTATGTGTGATGGAAATTATACGCATGGATACCTTATAAACTTACAGTATGTGCTAACTATAGTCTATCGTACGCAGTGTGCATAATGTTCCGTGTGGCGCCGGATTAAGAATAACGTCACTACATTTCCTTCCGTTGATGTCGTAGAAGGCGACTAAGGAAATCAATTACCAGGAGACGAGCAGCAGCGTCTTCCTGAGATTCCATTCGCATACTGCGATCGCCAACCCGCCTGCCAAGCGTGGCGATTATGGCAAAACCCCTCATGGTTATGAAAACTACGAAGGAGGCCCATGTCCTGCAGTAGGCGTCAAATGGCTGATGATTATGATGATGTGGTAACTGGATTGTCCAAGATTATCTTTTTAACCGCATATTTAAAGTAATTCTTAGACTGAGAGAAACGGTCAGCATCTGAAAAAATATTGTTTTACAGGCGTGCCAAATGTACCAAAGTGCTGTTTTGGGCATAATTAGTGTGCTTTGTGCACACTAATTGTCCAAGCCCGCCCTTGAGAAGGGGTGAATAGCAATAAAACCCAGCGCTAGGATATTACTATTTAATGAGGTACCAAGCAATGGATGCGAGAACCTGGCTAAACTACAGGTCGCTTGACCTCTTATTAAACTAGCATAGCAAAACCATACCGAGATGCAACTCAGTACAGCGACATCTGTCGAGTACTAAGAATACTAACTAAACTCTACTTACATGATTTGTTCCTGGTGGCCGTTTTGAACAACTGTTATAAAAGTATAGCAATTTTATTATGTTATTTATTTCTTATGTATTTTTCGAATGTATTTATTTTTATTTTAAGGTAATATCTTGAACACTAATTATTGAAGAGGTGAAACCGACAACTTTTCACTATAGCGTTTTTTTTTTATAAAACGTCTTTTGGGTATGGCTTCTAGGTGGTCGTATGAAGAACGGCCCAATTTTTGTACTTTAGCATAGGCAAAAACGACATTTGATTACTTGATGAATAGAAGACAGGCCTTTGGACCGTTTTTCTTTAAAGTTATGTTATGTTAGCTATTCTGAAAATGGCCCCTTCTCGTTTCGCCTCTTCAATTATTTATTAGGTACTTGCATGACTTTCTAACATGTATGCCGGGTTCGTCGTGGTGGAACAGTAAGTCCAAGTGAGGATACAAGAGCAGGTGCGTCGGCCCCCGGTAGGAATCGAACTAATGACCTCCGGCATGGTTATCAGACGTGATAGCGCTACACCAACGAGGCAGTCATTAGTGAGGATAGTTTACATAGTGATGTCTCCGTTGAGTAAATGATCTCAAAGTGATTACTTTTGATACAGTGGAACTGCGAATTTCCCCCTCGAGGTCTCATCAACAACTCACACCGCTCCCAAATTCGTCTCTACGTTTCCGTTGCAAATTCACCCGTAATTTAACTGAGTAGAGAACACGTACGAAACCAATGTGGTGCCGACTGTATTCCGTGTACGAGATAATGAGTCCCGCTAAGTGGGAGTCGGCGGAAATTACATGTCTCTCGCCCGCGAGCTCTAAAGGTGCCTTCACAGTGTTTTCTTTGAGGCAATTCAGGAACAGAGGACCCATAAACTATATTACAGTTCGATTTAGTTATTCCTTCCGGACCCACCAGCCCGGTGGGTCGACAACATTATGAAAGCAGCTGGTAACCATTGGACGAGACTGGCAAAGGACCGGACGGGACCAATAGTGGGCTCTATTCATGGGCTGTATATACTGCATCTCCGTGTGGCGCCGGATTAAGAATAGCGTCACTCCATTTCCTTCCGTGGATGTCGTAGAAGGCGCCTAAGGAAATAAATTTATTACCAGGAGACGGGCAGCAGCGTCTTCCTGAGATTCCATTGCCATAATCGCCACGCTTGGCAGGCGGGTTGGCGATCGCAGTATGCGGTTGGAATCTCAGGTTTTAGACTCACTCTGTAACATACTTAGTAAGAAGCAAATAAATGAATAAAGTATTAAATCATTAATTAATCTATTACTCTTCTACGTTACGTTACAAAACTAAATCCCATGTAAAATTCCATGCTCTTAGCTTGCATGCTTTAGGCGGTTTAGTACAAAGGTGCCTTTTGAAAAACCGACATACTATCAGCAATTTGGCTAAACACACTGCCACCGGTACATACATGAATGCGGCATAATACTTAATGGCAGACACTTCACGTCTCATGTCCTGAAGCATTACCAGAGAGAAGACAAGATATGGTACTTACAAGACTGGAAAAAATGGAGCTGTTTTGTCAGAATGTAAGCTCAAGCTGAACTTTGGCAATTTTTCCTTGTCTCCGTTGTTCGGTTTTTAGTACGGACTGGTGAGACTTTTCCATCTCAGTTGGTTGGTGATGCTACATCATAAAATCCTCTATTCATGAGCTGGATAAATAGATATAAATAATAATAAACGCTCCGTGTGGCGCCGGATCAAGAATAGCGTCACTCCATTTCTTTTCGTAGATGTCGTAAAAGGCGACTAAGGAAATCAATTACCAGGAGACGGGCAGCAGCGTCTTCCTGAGATTCCATCAGCATACTGCGATCGCCAACCCGCCTGCCAAACGTGGCGATTATGGCAAAACCCTTCATGGTTATGAAAGCCATGAAGGAGGCCAATGTCCTGCAGTGGGCGTCAAATTGCTGATGATGATGATGATGAAATAACAAACAACTTCCACACACTTCCATCACTTGTCTTGGTCCCAAACTATGATACCCTGTGCTATGGTGACCAAGCAATAAGGACATCATCAACATAAAAATACACGGAGACTGATGCCATTTGAACAAATGTACGGCGGGCCCTCAGTGGGAATCGAACTCACGAACTCCGGCATGGTAATCAGACCTGATACCGCTAGACTAGTCATAGGCAGATAGCGCCGGTGGCGCGGTCCTGTAATGGATTTGCGCAGTGGATTAGAGTGGAAGAGAGCGCTGGATAGGGATGGCCGAGGACAGAAAGAAGTGGCGTGGCTTACGGCCAGCAGTAGATGAATTTGGACTTGGATTGATTAATGGCGCCCATCTGCGGACATCCGGATTTTGTATGGAAGCCACACCGTGATATGACATAGTATAGCGCGTGTATAATGCGTTTTAGTCAACTTAATCCATACGAGTGACAATTTCAATACCACGGGTTTTCTCACGATGTTTTCCTTCACAAGGGCAGTAAGCCCATGGTACTATATATGTTACTTATATAGAATGATAGAATATCTCTCGATATGCCTGAGATCTGTTCTACCCTTAGTAAAACAAAAAAAATCTAACCAAAACTGGGTTATTTCAAGGCATGTACTCGTATATTGAGTCTGGAGAAGCAAAATCTCATCAAACGTAACGATCTAGCAGAGACGCCAAGCTCGACATCATATCTATACGTCATAAGCTCCAGGCAATACAAAGTCCCGAGAAATAATACTTTGAAGGAATTGCGACTGGAGAGAAAATTCCGAGCATCTGAGAAAAACATCTGCCACAATATCAACGTAACTGCCATTCATTTGTGATGGTATTTTTGAGGTTCCGTATCCGAAAGGTGCCAAACGGGATCCTATTACTTAGATTTCATTGTCCGTCTGTCTGTCTGTCACTAAGCTGTATCTCATGAACCGTAATAGCTAGGCAGTTGAAATTTTCGCAGATGATGTATTTCTGTAGCCACTTTAACAACAAATAGGTACTTTGGCGCTTTTACCGTTTATTGAAGTTCACTCAATGGAGATAAATGAAAGAGTCGTTAGGCACACAAGAAAATATAATGAACGAACGGCACAAGAAATTACAAGACTCGGTTACACGACTTAATACGCGATTTAACTCCAGGAGCGGTGGGGCGCGACTGGCGCAACTCATCTAATTTGTTGACATTGCAAAAACTTATGCGCTCAGTCGCCACAATATTCCCCCCTTTACAAAAAAAAATTTTGGAACAAAATTTTTTAATTATCAAAAGTGATACATTTTTCTTGATCCTACTGTACATTCATATGCTCGGTTCGACTGCCTGCAAAAACACACAGAAACGCTGATGCGGAATTAAATGGAAATGAACATTGAAAACAAAAGTGTCTGATTACAAAGTACATAGTAGCAATAACAGTTGTTGAAAATGATACGTCCTGTTGCGTCGTTACAAAAACAATTCTAGGTATTGGAAATCATGGGAAAGTAACACAATACAAAGTCATGAGACGTTCGTTGTTCTATTACTAAAATTATATTAAAGGTATATTTATCTTTCGACCGTTCCCTCTATGGTCCTGGCCAGAAACCGAGTGGAAAATGTCGAAAGTTAAATAAACTCCACCAGCAGCATGAAAATGAACCTGCAGATAGATTTTAGGCTCTGGAAACGTAAACAGGTAAGCTACATACACAAAACACATGGTTTAAAAAGACAAATATATCGTGGCATACAATTGAGGCGCTTTTTACAAGAACAACCTTTGTCCCTAGAGTAAATTTGGTGCCTTTTGGCCAAAACAATTGTCCTACAAGCAAACCTTGGTGGTTTTTGTAAAATTTCCTAAACTTTTCGATGGAATAAGTGTGGACATAAGAATGTTTTGTAAAAACTGATTAGTGAGCCTAATGCAGCTTGTTGAACATGCAGTGTTGCCAAAAACCGAAAACAGAAATTCGTTATTATTGGACATTGGCTGTTCATGTAAAAAGCGCCTCAATTGTTACAATGGTCAGAGCGCAACCAGGCTCAACTACTTACTTTCGCCACCCGTGCCAGCAGTTCTAAGAAACACTGATAACAATTTCCGTGCGGTGTGGCGTCCAGTAGTTGAGGCTGGTGACCCGTGCTACGCAAATAAAATCATACAATAACAGCCTATCTAAAACGTTTGCTCTTGTGGGACGTTAAAATTACTACACAAAATAACTACGAAATACGGTGTCATGTCTTACATTATAAAGTTGGGTACACACTTAAAAAACGTTTTACATTGAAAACACAGTAATTGTATAGCCTAATTCACGAATGAGTATGTTAATTTAGGCTTACATAATGCGTACATTACAACAAAAAAAAAAAGTAGTGTCGTTCAGGAATACACCACCTTAGCTTGCACCTGCGATGTCTCTAATTTAACTGGTATTTTAAATCAAGAGGACAATTTATTTACTTAGGTTGCTCTGTTACATTTTAAAACATAAAACTTTTTTTTTAAAAAAGAAAAGATACATGGGTTAAACTGGACACTTTTCTACAAAAGTGATACAGATACAGATATACATTACTCAAGGTTATACGGGATACTTGCAGTTTGCAGGCAGGCTTAGAGACGCGATTTCTCTGTAATTTTTACATCCCAGAGCTACGGGCTTGCAACTTCGCACTTTGCGTTGCATTGGAGATACGCAGCGTTAACCATCATCACCGCTGGAGTTGCTGGGCCGACCATCATCTGGGCGTGGTCTTCCCAGGCGTGTCGGGCTACACTCGTCAGGCAGGTTGCTGTGGGCCAGTGGCTTCGTTCATCAGTCTGTCTGGCCTTGCACATCCAAACTCTACCTGCTTTCTAGCAGCAGGGAGCTCCTGCCACTCCTTGAACTGGGATTATGCGTACATGTCGCTGCTCCTGCTTCCCCCTTTTATGCGCTGGATTTTCACCCACTGCGGCGGAACTTCCTTGACCTAAAATCGTCAGCGCTTCTTTCTTGCTCTGGATGAGATGTCTCTACTCTTTAAACTGCCCGAAACGAAAATCCCTCCGATCTGGCTTAGCTCGCATATTTAATTTTACTGGTAACTATAGTCACTAGACTTTTTGGCTAGGTCCCTTGAAATCCTACTTCACTAAGTTCCCACAAGAGCGCTTGGTGCCCACAAAAGCAAACGTGAGTCGCCCCCACCGACACCTGACTCCTGGAGGTACACGGTTGCTACTACAATGTCCAAAATCGGGGGTCACCACTTTGGCGCTTTAACCATTATATTGACTTAATACACGATTTAACTCCAGGAGCGGTGGGGGGCGACTTGCGCAACTCATCTAATTTGTTGACATTGCAAAAACTTATGCGCTCAGTCGCCACAGTACTAAAAACAAAATAAAATAAATATTAATATATAAATACATACAACAAACCTTGCCTAAAGACAGCGCTCGCCATCTAGAGGCTAACCTTCACAGCGCCGATGTCGTTAAAAGTCAATGTCAAACGCTTCTTGTTGGCCTTTATAGATGGCGCTGTTCTCAAATTCGATCTTTGTCTAATGTTGTATAGCATTATCTATAACGGAACCCTTCGTGCGCGAGTCCGACTCGCACTTGGCCGGTTTTTTCGAACTACGTTATAGATAGATATATATAGATAGATATAGATAGAATTTATAGAATAGAATAGAATAGAAAACGTTTATTTGGGACCAACACAATCAATCTAAAAAACAGTTATGGTTTAGCGTGTGAATTACGTTATACATAATTTCGCTTACTTAGTTCCTTAAAAAAGTATAAAATGGCACCCAAAATGGCCGCCGCTCAGCATTTTGCCATGATCGGTGAAGACCATGACGCTGATTTTCAGCGGTCGCCAAAAAACAATACAAACAAACACACATTAATAATAATTCATATCACAATCAATTCCATAGAACAGCTCACAAACACCATGGACGCGTTCCGAAATAAAAAACTTGAATTGAATTGGATTGCATTGAGCTAAATTGAATTGAATTCAAATCAATTGAACTAAGTAGAATTGAATGGCATGGACTTGAATTGCATTGAATTGAATTGAATTGAATTGAATTGATTTGAATTATCATTTAAAAATAGCAAAACATAATCGTTATTGAAATATCTAATTAAACATCCTAAAACAAATAAATTATGAATCCATAGTTAACATGCATACTTGATAAAACTTAATAACCAAAATTTTTCTACATTTTCAACTAAATGCCTTTTATTTTTATTTTAAATTAATTTGAGAATCAAGAAGAAATTTTTTGTACTTTAACTAGAATGATTTCACAGTCAGAGAATTTCTTATAGGTGGGGGGTATGTTATTCCAGCATTTCGTGGCACAATATCGAAAGCTACCTCTAAATGCGGCTGTTTTGTGACTAGGGCAAACCAGACGTACAGGACCTCTGTTTCGTCGGGAGAACTCAAGTTTGTTGTATAAATACAGCGGATTTTTTTATTTAATTACGCCAAAGAGTAAACTGGCAAGATGTAATGTTCTCCGCGACTCCATCTTCAATAAACCTCTTTTATTAAGATACGGAGTAACATGGGCTCTTTGGGGAATAGGGAAACAAAACCGCGCACAAGCATTTTGAACCCTCTGGATAACTTTTTTGGTATGAGCGAGAAGACAGCCGCCAATAACTGTATCAGCATAGTTGAGCTTTGATAAAATTAAAGACTCACAGAGGTATACGCGCATGTCCACTTTCAGGTAGGGTCGCATACGATACAGAACTTTCAACCTATAAAAGCAATTTCTTACATTTTCGAGTACCTGCCTCTCAAACCGCAAATTCCTATCCATAATAAGTCCCAAATTTCGTGCTTCGGGGACTTCTTCAATTTTTTCACCTCTTATTTGTATATTTACAGTATGACTACAAATCTGCCTCACTTGGTTTTTTGTTCCTAAAATTAAAAATTTCGTTTTGGATGGGTTCAAAACTAGTCCATTTCTATCTGACCACAATGATATATTCTCTAAATCCTGATTTACTGTATTGATTGCGCTTAATGTGTCACTGGGCTTAAATGATTTATAAATCTGTAAATCGTCAGCATACAAGTGATATCCACTATTTTTAATGTTGACATTTATGTCTGCACAATACAATATAAATAAAACCGGCCCTAAAATAGAGCCTAAAATAGAGTGGAACTCCTCTGTTTACGGCAGAGGTAACAGAATATTTTTTGTTTCCCTTTGCATCCTTCACCTCAACTCTCTGTGAACGACTACTTAAATAACTAGAAAACCACTTTATTGCCTTGCTATCAAAACCATAGTATACTAATTTGGATAAGAGCAGAGTAATATTTATAGTGTCAAATGCTCGAGAATAGTCCAGCAAAACTAAAATTGCCCCCTCCCCTATATCTTGCCCTGCTAATATGTCATCAACGACATCCATTAATGCGGTAGCTGTACTTCGACCTTGTCTGAAACCGGATTGCTTTTGGGGTAATATATCGTAATTTACTAGATATTCTGTGATTTGAATCGAAACAACTTTTTCAATTATTTTAGATAGAAATGGAAATATGCTTACTGGTCTTAGGTCTTTAAATTCTCTTGGTGACGTTGTTTTTGGAATTGGCTTTATGATAGCTTCTTTCCAAATTTCTGGATATGTCCCCGTTTGAATGGATTTATTTATGATCGCAGTTATTGTTCCCAGAGTTCGCGGTAATGTCAATAAGATCATATTAAGTGTGATATCGTCTACCCCTTGTGCGTTGGTGGTGATCTTACTTATAATTTTAGCTATAACAGTTTCGTTAACCGGCTTAATAGTGAACGTTGAAGAATTAAATCTATTGAACCATAAATAAGTTAAATCTGTCAAAGTAATATTGTTTTCTCCAGGAACGTTAAGAAAATGCTCATTTATTAAATTATTATAGTGCACAAAAAATGAAATTACCCGGACATTTTTTACCTAAGAGTACAGAGGGCGGTTTTATCATTAAAATTGATGTTGACCAGACCTTTGGATGGACTAGATTAATACATTGATGAAACGAAGTAGAAATATGAAATATTATCTATCATAGGTGTATAAATTATACATGCCTAAATAACTTATAATTAATTAAGTTATAGTTTTAGATGTTTGCTCTTGGCTCACTAAAGCTACTAATAAAAAAAATATTATGAACTTATCATCATAAGCAGCCTATATACGTCCCACTGTAAAGGCACAGGCCTTCTCTCAGAGAGAGAGTATGGGCTTAATCACCACGCGTGCCCACCGCGGATTGGCGATTTCAAGCGCTGAAGTATGTGAATAGCTCAGACACCCAGGTTTCCTCACGATGTTTTCCTTCACCGTTAGCGAGTGGTATTGCTACTATAACTTCACAAATGTACATAACTTAGAAAGAAAAGTCATGCCCGCACTGCGAATCGAACCTGGGTCTCCCGCTTCCGAGTCCAATGTACTACCCACTAGGCTACCACCGCTTATCTTCCAACTTATCATGTTCTTTTGCAATTTGTTGAAGAAGATATGATTTCTCGCTGTCCGGTTTTTTGTTAGTTTTTATTTCAGAGTTTTTTTTTATCTTAGCAAAAACAGCCCCATCTGGTGGTGAGTATCAACATTAAACTTCATACTCATCACTAGATATCTAGTCACTATGAAGGGAACTTCTTCCAAACGAGATGGGAATTTTTAAAACATTTTTGTCCAATTTATGCTCGTTATACTGCGGCACAAGACCGGGAAGCTTGGAAAACCATGAGGGAGGCCTATGCCCTGAAGTGGGCGTCAAATGGCTGATGATGATGATACAGCCTAGGTCACCTGCGCAACTATGAACAATCGATTGACACCTTATTCATCGAAATCTGGCGACTGGAGAGTTAAGAGGAAATATAGAACCGGAGCTATTCATGTACCTCAGCGCTTGAAATCGCCAATCCGCGGTGGGCACGCGTGGTGATTAAGCCCATACTCTTTCCCTGAGAGAAGGCCTGTTCCCTACAGTGGGACGTATATAGGCTGCTTATGCTCTAGAACCGGACCAATAATACATTATTGTTAATGAGTTAATAAGTTATTTAAGTTTTATTTCTGTTAATGTTCTTTATTGTGCAATAAAGTGTACCAAACAAACAAGCATTACCCTCCCTCTGGGCTTCGCCGCAGTCAGGTAAAGAAACAGGAGTTCTAACTTAGGAGCTCAATGCAAAACTAAAAGGGAGATGCTCCCGTCATTAAAATTCACGCCGCAGCCGCAGTACGGTACGGTGCGCATAATGCATGCATGAGTAAGGGAAGTAGGTACAAGTGGCTGAAAACTTGTCTCTTCTCGTCAGACAACGCCCGATGTGCGGCCAAAGATTATATAGACTCGCAGAGGAGACTGCACACTCAACAACGAAACTTAGTTTCTTTTATGTAGCCTATATACGTCCCCCTGCAGGGCACAGGCCTTCTCTCAGAAAGAGATTGGCTTAATTACCAAGCGTGCCCACCGCGGATTGGCAATTTCAAGCGCTGAGCTAGAACACCACAGACAGTCGGGTTTCCGCACGATGTTTTCCTTCACAGTTACCGAGTGGTATTGATACTAGTACGGACGGCTTTATTGTATAAGGCTCTGATGTATATTAAGATTAAGATGATGTGAGAAAAGATGTTCAGAGTGGAGTTTTTTTTCCGCTTCCTTTTCCTCCACTACAAATACGGCCCGAAGGCAGCGGCTAACGTAGTACATTAACATTCAGCAAACAGAATGTAAATTCTTTACGTTTAATAAATTGTTGATTTCTGATTTCTATAAGCGAGAAACAAAATTAAATATTAGGGGTTAAAGTATGAAATTGCCGTTTTATTGCAATAGGTTCTTTGAATTGACATAGAATCTTCATGGTTTGAGGTTTTCGAATGAAACTTTTTCAAATGGTTTCTATGATGTTCTTTTTTTAAAAAATGTGAAACATTTGAATATCGACTTTCAATTGTTTTTGTTACTCAATTTAGACAAGAAAGATGGATACTGCGAAAATTCGAGTGATTATGAGGCACCCATTTTTTGTGTTTTTTTTATTTTATTGATTTGACGCAAGTGAGTCAATATTGTGGGTAAGGTAACGTTAAACCATGCCGCTAATTCCTGGGTAGTTTGACTAGGGCCGGCTTCCACTATCTCTCTTAATTCATCGTTATTCACCTGTGTGGGCGGTCTTCCTCGTGGCTCGTTCTTTAAGTCGAAATTTCCATCACGAAAGCGTTTAAACCAAAATCGCACGGTGCGTTCATTAGTAGACCCCTCTCCAAACGCAGCATTGATATTGCGGGCTGTTTCTGCCGCGTTAGTTCCGCGTCGGAACTCGTATTCAAAAATCACTCGAATTTTCGCAGTATACATCTTTCTTGTCTAAATTGAATAACAAAAACAATTGAAAGTCGATATTCAAATGTTTCACATTTTTTAAAAAAAGAACATTATAGAAACCATTTGAAAAAAGTTTCATTCGAAAACCTCAAACCATGAAGATTCTATGTCAATTCAAAGAACCTATTGCAATAAAACGGCAATTTCATACTTTAAACCCTATTATGTATTCGGCCACTCCCTTTGTTTAATTCACAGTGTTATGTTACAAAACCTGATTCATATTCATAAACCTGAAGTCAACGGTATGTCCTCTCTGTTCAAGAGATTCAATGTCAGCACACCGTCTGTCCTGGGCCCTGTTTCATAAAGCTGCAACTGCTTTATAAGGCTGCCTCGATGGTTGGTTAACACGCTTCAGTACCGGGGTGCGACCACGTAATTCCTCCACTGTATGGAGTTGTCTGATATGGCTGCTCCGAACTGTCAAATACATACATATTTTGACGCTTTGGCGTCGTCTAAACACTTAACCCGGTAGAGTGGAAAGTTACGTGATACAAGGTCTGAACGTGTCGTGGGTTGAATACCTACCTATTGGAGAATGCTGTAGGTACTTAATTTATAAGAATTATGTTAAGGCGTTCAAAAAATTGTTCATTTTTGTGCTAACTGTATTCGCGGTTTCACTCGCGTGAGATTCTGCGATAATATACTGGATATTATCGCTGAATCTCACACGACTGAATTCACTAATACAGCTAGTTAGTAATAACTAAAAAGTTATTATGCTTTTAAATAAATTACTCACTAAACTGTCATCATTGTTTTACAGTCTAAGTGATTATTGTGCCTTACTATATTGAAGACAAATAAACATTTTCTATTTCTATCTATTTATTTTCGTCTGACTAGCCTAACGATTAGTACGTCGTGTGAAATTAACTGCCAATTGTTAATTTATCACTAATATTATAGCTTTATGAAACAGGTACTTGGACGCTTCTAAAGTCGCGGAAGTAACATCCGCAAGGAGGAATTTCTAATTAAAAAGACAGTTTCAGCCCTGAGCATCGCGGACGCCGTAGTGCATCTACATTTCGTACAAATTTTAAACTTTCACCACTCAAAACTGATTTAATTGTGAATAATCAAGGTCCGTGTAGCGCCGGATTAAGAATAGCGTCACTCCATTTCCTTCCGTGGTTGTCGTAGAAGGCGACTAAGGAAATCAATTACCAGGAGACGGGCAGCAGCGTCTTCCTGAGATTCCACACGCGTACTGCGATCGCCAACCCGCCTGTCAAGCATGGTGATTATGGCTTATTTTATGATAAATAAATATTTAATATTTTATAGCGGTGGTACCCTGTCGGGCACAACATTGGACTCGGACGCAAGAGACCCAGGTTCGATTCGATTGCACTTTTTGTTCGTAATTGTTGACACTTATTTGTATTATATTCAAATATTTGTACGCCTCAGTGGCAAAACATGCTGGAACATTTTATAACACCTAATACCAACGCATCCTCTATTACAAATAAATAAATCTTATCTTATCAGATCCAATCCATCGACCTTATTCGTCCACTTTTGGACGTAAGGTTAGTGTTACACATGCTAATTACTAGCACTAAAGCATGCTACTATTAAGCGTAGCCTGTGTCTTTACGCTAGTATTAAACATGCTTTTTAGTGGCATGCTGGATAATCGACCACCGCGTACTATCTTTGAGCGTGCTACCGGAGGGGAAGGTGGAAGGAGGAATGGTGATAGCCAGTGTGAACGCATTTGCTTAATGAACATGCTAGTTTCGAATTGTTGTTCACAGCAGGTGCGTGCGTGTGCGATTTCGCCAAAATTACAAGTTTTTGCAAGCAAAATTATGATTTTATTTAACTTCAAGCGGATGGCTACTTGGTTTTCCATAATCGAGGTTTAACTGGCAGAGAGTGCGCTAGCAAATAGCATGTGTATTTGGAGTGTTTGCTTTGAGCATGCTTTGAGAAATGCTCAAAACTAACGTGATTATTGCTAGCAAATTACAGTTCAGGAGTATGCTCATATTAAGCATTCTCATAATCATCATCATTCAGCCACAAGAAGTCCACTGCTGAACATAGGCCTCCTCCATGGATTTCCAAAAAGACCGGTTAGAAGCGGCTTGCATCCAGCGTCTTCCTGCCACTTGGATGAGGTCATCTGTCCATCTTGTGGCTGGTCGTCCTACGCTGCGCTTGCCGATATTTGGTCTCCATTCGAGAACTTTTCGGCCCCATCGGCCATCAGTTCTGCGTGCTATGTGCCCCGCCCACTGACACTTCAACTTACTAATCCGCTGGGCTACGTCGACGACTTTCGTTCGTCTACGGATCTCATCATTTCTGATTCGATCTCGTAGAGAATTCAAATTCAAATTCAAATTCAAATATTTTTATTCATTGTAAAAACAGAATGTTTACTTAATGAACGTCAAAGTTGTTAGTTTCACAATTAATGGATTATGTGGAGAAGAAACTAACAAAGAAACTCCACATTTATTCTTTTCAAAACATGTTTTAACTTAATTAACAGAGTTTTCAACTTAAAATATTAGTCATGAATGTGTTGAACACTAGTCACAATCGTCCTTTAAATAATATTAATCTACTGTTTAATGCCAAACATCTTTGTCTTCTAAGTAATCCTTGATTTTATAGTAAGCCTTTTTGCACAGAATGTGCTTAACACATTTTTTAAATCGCGTTGGAGGTAACTCTAATATATCTTGAGGAATTTTGTTGTAGAACCTTATACAGTGCCCCATAAAGGATGTGTTAACTTTTGCAAGTCTAAATAGTGGAAATGACAATTTATGTTTATTTCTAGTATTAAAATTATGGTGGCCACCAACATTTTCGAAGTCTTTGATATTTTTTCTAACGTACATAATATTTTCATAAATGTATTGACATGCAACTGTTAAGATGTTGGTTTCTTTGAAGAAATCTCTTAGCGAATCCCTACTACCTAACTTGTAAATAAATCGGATGGCTCTCTTCTGTAAGATGAAGATCGTCTCAATGTCTGCTGCCCGACCCCACAGTAGTATGCCGTAGGACATAATACTGTGGAAGTAACTAAAATAAACAAGCCTAGCAGTTGCAACGTCAGTGAGCTCTCTAATTCTTTTGACTGCATATGCTGCAGAACTAAGCCTGTGTGCTAGTTTTACGATATGAGGACCCCATTGCAATTTTGAATCGATTGTGATGCCTAGAAAAACGGTATCTTCTACAAATTCTAGTTTTTCTTTTCCGAGTACAATGTTGTTTTCAACTAATCTTACGTTTGGTAAGGTAAACTTTATACATTTTGTCTTTTTGGAATTTAGAAGCAGATTATTTGCCGTGAACCAATCCAACACACGCGAGAGAGCATCATTTGCATCGTCAAGATTATTTTCTTGTCTCTTAATTTTAAAAATAAGTGACGTGTCATCTGCAAATAATACTATCTCGGACATGTTTTGTACCATAAACGGCAAATCATTTACGTATACAAGGAAAAGGAACGGCCCCAAAATTGATCCCTGTGGTACTCCCATTTTTATTTGTGAACCTGTGGATTTTATACGATTTATGTCCGCTTTTTGAACCCTTCCTTTTAGATAAGATCTCATCAGTTCTAAACCTTTCCCCTTTACTCCGTAATGCTCTAGTTTTACCAAAAGTGTCTCGTGGTCCACGCAATCAAATGCCTTTGACAAGTCACAAAAAACACCTATAGCATCCCTACGATCCTCCCATGCACTATAAATATGTTTAACTAGCAAGACACCAGCGTCCGTCGTCGACCGTCCCTGCGTGAAGCCGAACTGCTGGTTATGGAGAAGTTGATAATTATTAAAGTGCGTAAGTAGTTGAACTAAAACAATCTTTTCGAATATTTTGCTCAATACGGGTAGGATCGAGACTGGTCTGAAATTTGTGGGATCATGCCTATCGCCACTTTTAAACAACGGAACGAGCCTACTGTATTTCATTAGGTCAGGGAATGAACCCTCACCTACACATTTGTTAAAAATTTTTGCTAAATGAGAAGCGAGGACATCTATTACTGAACTAACTATGATTACTGACATTCCCCACAAATCTTCCGTTTTTTTAAGATTTAATAGTTTAAACGCTTTAATTACGCTATGGGGATTAATGAAGTCGAACGAAAACTCGTAACCGCACGAGGGGACATTGTCTTTTAATAAACTTGCAGCAAGATCAGGAGACGAATCTAAAGGAGCCGTAGTTTCAATTGGAACATTTGTAAAGAATTGTTCAAAGGCCGCAGCAATGTCCTCATTTGATGTTATTACTTTATCATCTATCTTTAGAGAAAATTCGCGATCTCCTGATTTGGCTTTACCAGTTTCCCTATTTATAATAGTCCAGATTGTTTTAGATTTATTTGAAGACTGGAGGATTTGTTTCTTTATATGTTCGCATTTAGCTTTGTGGCAGACGGCCCTGAATAATTTAGAATATAGTTTAACATACTCTATAAAACTGTGGTCATATGTGTATGTTTTTTTCTCATACAATGCATACAGTGTGTTTCTACTTTTTCGGATGCCCGCAGTGGCCCATTAATTAAACCCTACTTTATTTTCATTGCTAGGTAATTCTCTTAATTTAAAAACATTTTCAAAATGAACTGAAACGACTCTAAAGAAGTCTTCGTAATGGGCGTTAGCATTTAGGGTTTTACCTTTATGAGCAGTTAAGCTACTTTGAAGATGTAATTTAAATGATTCTAGTTTTTTACTTGTAATGGGCCTGCATAGAATAACTTGCTTAGATTTTTCTGAATCTATTTCAAAATTTACAATTTGACCACTGTGATCTGACTTTAAGCAATTCACTGTGGAGTAATCAAAAAAATTGCAATCGCAATAGACGTTATCGAGACAAGTAGCAGTAGTTTCAGTAATCCTGGTGGGCTCTAAAAAAATATGGACTAAATTGAATGATTTAAAAATAATTTGTAATTTAGTTGTCAAAGGGGAATCTATTAGCAGGTCGATATTAAAATCACCACACACTATAACTTTCTTATTACTACTGGAAGCTACTTTTAATACATCCTCTAATACCGATTCGAATATACTGTAATCGCTGGTAGGGGGCCTGTATAAGCTTACTACAATGTGTTTAGACAATTCAACACATGACAGCTCAATTACTTTTTCAACAGAAAGCCTACAAATGTCTTTCCTTTGTTTAAATTTTAAACTATCTTTTACTAGTATTAAAGATCCCCCATGCAGTAAAGACTTTCTATTGTAGCAACTGGCTATTTGATAGTTATGTACAGTAAAATTCATTTGAGTCTCTAGTAGCCAGTGCTCTGTGACACAAAGTATGTCAACTTCATGTTGTTCTAAAAATAATTCTAACTCTAGTAACTTTCCAGAAAAGCCACCCTGTATGTTCTGATTAGCTAATATTAATTTCTTTAGGGGGGGCTTTTCTGTGGTCTGCGCTGACAGTTTAAATCAGCAGTCAAGCTTAACTTATTTATGCTATGTTTTTTTAAAGCCTCCGAATACAGAGGTTTACTAGTAGAACTTTTTCTACAGTTTGTATTGACTACAGGTACCTGTTTTATTGTCTTAAGAAATTCCGAGCATAGCCCTTTCCATAGCTCGTTGCGTGACCTTGAGCTTTCTTATGAGGCCCATAGTTGGAGACCACGTTTCAGTACCATAAGTCATCATTGGTAACATTCTCATAAGCATGCACGCTAATTGTGAAGGAAAACGTCGTGAGGAAACCCGTGGCTTGGTTGGCTCCGCACGTATTGACGCCCACGCTAGGCCGACCAATTTATCAGGATGGTATAGGTGCTGGGCAAGCCTACTCTAAAAAAACAATGTCCCAGGCACTGCAGGAACACGTCTGCGTGGTCCCTTCGCCCACCTAGTGTGAGTGAAGGTGCCACTGGACGATGTACAATTCATCTCATTACGTAGAAGCAAAAGCCAAAGCATGCTTTTTAGCGTGCTAGCAATAAACATGTGTAACAGTATCTAACAGGCTCCTCCAAGCATGCTACTTCATTCTGTCGTCGGCCATCCTCACCCAGCCGCTGCCAGCAATGTGCATCAGATCGTCGGCCTATCGAGCTAGTTGAGGTCCTACGCTGCACTTGACAGTTTGTGGTCTTCAACCTTTTCACCGACTATCGGTTCTTCGGCGTATGTGACCAGCCCACTGCAGTGCCGTTTTAACTTGCTAATGCTGTCTTATTGTCTAAGAGAGTCTTTCCCAAAGTGGGCGATAACGCCCCCTTGTGGGCGCTGAAGGCCTAAAGGGGGGCGTTAAGGGGCCCAGAAAAAATTGGGGGGCGCTGAGGTGATTTAAGGGGGCGATGGGTGATTTGTAATTTCAGCTACTTGATATTTTAAAATTCACTGAAATGAAAATCCTCCTAATACAAAACATCCATTTATTAATTCATATTTATATCCTTTTTTATTGTATAAATATAAACAAAAAATATATTAAATATTTATTATTTTTAATGCGTTCACAACGCTATTTATATCTTAAGATATTTAGTAATAGGTATCAAACGCTGAAAAATATTCGTGTCTTCAAGTGTCACAGGTGAGGTACCCACCTCCGAAGACACGTATTAAAATTAGTTATCCTCCTCAGTCCTGACCTTGAAAACTTTTTATTTTATTTTATTATATGTGTATTTTATCCAACCAAAAAATACATGTAAAAATCTGGCCAACTTCTCGCCTCAAAAAAATACTTGATATTAAAGAACTTGCCAAGTTCCTTGTCAAGGAAAAGATAAATTTTCTTGGCAAGTTTTTAGAGAATGTTGAATAGTTTCTATCTGTCTATCTAAATTTAAAAGTTACACAGTTTTTCCTTGTTATTCAAAACACTGCTTATGAGGTTTTCACAGCTACAACGCTTGAAAGAGCTCATCCGGTGTAATATAATTAATTGATTATTCATCGCTATACCCCAGTTTAAAGTTGTTTTTGTTTTATTTCATGATATAAAGGTACCCCTATTCAATATAATATCGTTATGGCAACCTCAAGCACTTGGCGATCTCAAGTTAATTTAACAATTAATTATTTATCGATAAATTTCGATGGGTAAGGATTGTACTTCCAATACATTTTGATGGAGCAAACTTCCTGAAAGGGTTGTGAGTGGAGAATCGTTGAGTGAAGTTCACACTCAAATTTGGTGTTTGATTTAATTAAATGGTTAGACGAGAAAATTACCAATTTATTAAAATTGCCATGTTGTGTGTCTTTTTTTAATTTTTTTTTTATATTGCCAAAAAACTTAAAGCTAACATTACAGGGAATCCCTATTGCGTTAACAAGTCTTAGAATTAATTACTAAAATTAACTTAAAGTAACCTAATCCATTTATAAACTAGCATTAATAGACACACAAATCGAAAGATAAAAAAGTATTTAATGCTCCATAAAAAAAACTTAAAACAAAGTAAGGCTTAACTAGTGATGACATAAAATAAGGCAAAAGGTAGTGGCTCAGCTGGTGCTGTGCTGACCTGGGTCAGACCCGGGCAGCGCTCGTTTTCAGCGACTGCCTTCTCTCTTTTACTTCTCAAATAGTTTTTTATTAGGTAATGTCTGATTAAATAACTGTTTACACAAATAAAAACAATAAAAATAAAATCAAAGTGAATAAAATTAGGAATTTAAGCTGAAAATTGAGGCCAAATCGCTGCTTTCGGACTGTAAGGTGCCTAGAAGGGAAAACTGTAAATCCTTTTTCCGATCCTTATATTTGCTAACATTGCCCTCGCTCCATATTGTATTCATAATAAGCATATCCAGAGCTATTTCAAATAGCAAGTTAGGCATATGATAGGGATATGCGTAATAGAGAACGATTGCCTATATGTAAAACATTATATCATTTTGACAGAGATGGCTGCAGCTGTCAGCCTCTCAAGTAGGCCAATGTTCAAATTTATTGTTCACTCAAACAGCGGGAGCCGCATTTTCCACCCAAGTGGGTAGTCCCGGTTATTAAACCTTTTGAGTGGGTCACTCCTTGTCCTTCAAAATTGCTTCGTGAGGCAGGTAGGCTTTCTTGGTGTCAACAATGCGAAATTGTGACCCGGGAGAAATTTATGTTAAATTTCTTAGAACAGCCCCGTACCTACTTTTGACGTAAATTTCGCCATATTTCACCTTTTTAAATTTGTCAGGATCACAGCAAGTGGCAACACTGCTCTCTGTCTGCCCGTCCGGGATACAGGCTTGAGTTTATGTATGTATGTATTATATTCATAAAATTTTTTGCAAGTGGCAGACCCTGGTCTCTGCCTAACCCTCCTCGATACAGGCATGAGTTTATGCTATGTTGTAATAGTAGTTTATGTGACTGTCACATAATGAGGGTTATTAAAACACGAGCGAGATTTTAAAAAACGAGCCTTGGCGAGTTTTTCAATAGCATTCGCGAATGTTTTAAAACCAAGTTATGTGCAGTCTCATACACTACTTTATCTACACTCATAATGAAATTTTTAAAGCAAAATGGCGCAATTTCAACAAAAGTATCTTGACATTCAATCGTCTGCACTCAGTTTTGCGCGCGCAATTTTAGGTATTTTTAGTTGCACTTTTGGTACCACGAAAATGAAATTAGGTTTTTTATAGAGTCAACTTTTGACATTAAAAAAAAACTTAAGTTTTGTTCCGTGATCACAGCAACACTTTAAAAAAAATAACTGTAACATAAAGTGAAAAATCTGACCTTTAATGTAACTTTATATTACACTTTTTTTTTATTTTCTTTAAAGTTATGTATTGTTTAAAGCCTGTCAATATGTGTTTACCTTTGAATTCTTAATTTGAAGATTATGATATGAGTGTAGATAAAATTGTTTATTTACACTCAAGAAAATCTGAATGAAATTGTATAAGTAAATGTAATCATAAAGTTAAATAAGTTCACAATCGTGATAAGATGCGTTTGGTGGAACATAGCTACGTCGAGAGTAAGGTGGGTGTTAAACTGAAGTACCTAATATTGTTGTTGGTAAAGTTTGACACAATCAGATAGCAGAATGCAGTTGGCATGCCATGATGAAAACAAACTTTACTAACGTCGCCACAGCAACTCCTACGTAACAACAACAAGAATAAACTTTCAGACAATACACTCAATAAAATTGATAAAAACCTACGTTTGATCTTTCTTTAACTTTACTAGAACCTTCAGAGCCTGCTAAGAGGCCATTCATTTGTTACGTGAGACGATAGGAGGAGGGGGGTCGACCATGTCTTATTTTTTCTTACAAGGGGGTTTTGACAGCTCTTACGTAAGCTCACAAAATGCACAAAGTTAAAATTATACTATGAAAATTTTCATAGCAACGGACCCGCGTCAATTTTTTTTCTTGTTATTCTTACGTAGTTAATATTAAATAGAGGGCAAGGGTTGGTGTACTCTTATTTTGTTCTTATATAGGGGGGGGGGGGGGGGGGTCGAAAACTAGCAAAAGTAGTCTTACGTAATAAATGAGCGGCGCCTAAGTAGGTAAATGCTCTTACAATACTTTCATTACTGTCGTTCCCTAGAATAATTGCGAAAACCCTATTAACCGGTTTTCTCGACCAAGATATTTGCAAAAAGCACGTCCCGCGGTTCTAAATTGTGGCAAAGTAAACACTGTGTCTATGGTCACAAGGATTATGTCAGGTTTATGCTAACCGTACAGCGAGGCATTAAGATTCCGCGTAAAAACTGCCATAAGCTATGAGTAGTCGGAAATGGCTGGATCTAAGATGTGCGATGGAGAAGGCAGTGAGACTGAGACTAGTATTTTAGGATCCTCTGTTCTTAAGAGTACCTCATATGGGAAAAATAGAACCCCAAAGGGTTAGTTTGTTATCCTTCTGTTTGTCTGTCTATATGTTATCCGTCTGTCTGTCTGTCTGTCTGTCTATATGACTGTCTGTCAAGACTCTAGGCTCACCTTTGTCTCAGGAACGGGAGAGCTATAAAATTTAATTTATACTTAATTTATTGCACGCATTAAGTTTCAAATTTATTTATATAATACTTTTATTGCACTTAACCTAATGTACAATATGTACAATGCCATAAGCATTTTCTACCAGTCAACCGCAGGAGGTGGAAGAAAGATTAGTATGCGTACAAAAAAAAACAAGGAAAGTGAAAAAGTAGAAATGCGATTTAAAATAAACTTATACATAAAATAAATAAACTTATACATAGAGTAAATACCGCGGTGGTAGCCCAGTGGGTAGAACATCGGACTCGGAAGGGAGAGACCCAGGTCGATTCCCAGTGCGGGCATGTACCTATTACTTTGTTTTCTAAGTTACGTACATTTGTGAAGTTAAAGTATCAATACCACTCGCTATCTGTGAAGGAAAACATCGTGAGGAAACCTGAGTGTCTGATCTAGTCACATACCTCAGCGCTTGAAATCGCCAATTTGCGGTGGGCACGGGTGGTGAATAAGCCCATACTCTCTCCCTGAGAGAAGGCCTGCCATGGAACGGGTATAGGCTGCTTATGTATCGGCATTTATTGGCATTTCAACGAAAAACTGGATAGCGCATCCAATGAATAGAATATTCCATCAGCCTCCGCGTTACCCCAGACCGTTTTGGTGTAAAATTGTGTCATTTAAAACCGCACTTAAGTCTCGGCTAAGTGCGTCATGAATCCGGCTCAGGAGGCGCGCCACACGGACGGGGCATTACGGTTTTTATTTAGGGAATTACCTGACAATTTGCCTCGCAATCCACAAGGGACGCTACAAAGTTCAGACGAGTGCGAGTAGGACACGCAGCCTGAGAGTTCAGAGTTCCGCTGTCTGCGAAAACTTTTTGTTGGCGCTCTGTGTATAAAGACAGATAGATAAAACTTTATTGCACACCAGTAATTTCTTCTGCATGTGCGACCAGCCCACTGCCACTTCAGCTTGCTAATCTCATAGGCTATGTCATTCACCTTAGTTCTTTGGCGGATTGTCTCATTTCTGTTGTGATCCACCAAAGATGATATTAGAATCCATTTAAATCTGCTCATATTATGATAAAAACCTAATCATAGATATGGCGCAGCATGATACTACACTATGAGAAGTTGTCGTAGCACTGCTACGCCGTAGTATTTCCGTAGCATGTTTAGCGTAGAGTAGGCTTACCTTCGGTTCTGCCTTTCTGCCGTCCATCGTAATACCGTATATTATATACCTATTATGGTTCAAAAGATCCCTACATTATGTCAGACAGATCAACGGACAGACAAACAGACCCTTTGAGTACGAAATCCTAAAAACTTTGGCAGAATTTGTCGACATCAGCTGCATGGGCTACATCGGCTGGTGGCCATTTATAGTATGGTGCAATTAGAACAAAAACGTCCTAACCTCAACATCCAAAGTAAAAGTATCCCTCCAGCTCCAAATTTTTCTATGAAGTCCACGTATTGTTTGGTAAACAGTTACACCATTTCGTGCGTCGGGTTTAGGAAGAGGGGGGTGGAGAAGTTGGAATTTATTAGTTTTTCTTAAATATTTCGAAAACTATGCGGTTTGCGCTAAAGTACAGAGGACAAAAGTAATCTACATAAAATTGCGAACAAAAATAGTTTATGACATAATCTTGCTAAAGTGAACGGTTCCAGTTACGAGTTACGGAGTGTGTAATAGTAGATTGTACAACAAGTGCATAAAACGCACCATTTTACTCGAGACGTTTATCCATCCGAGCGAGCTTGCGAGCGAGGATAGATATAAAGTCGAGTGTAAAATGGGTTTTATGGACGAGTTGTACACTCTACTTTTCACTTCGATTGCGAGGAAATGAAACAGCAACATGTAAAAATAATTATGGTTCCCGCCAATTAACTTTTTTTTCTTTTTTTTTTCTATAGGGACGTGACTTAAGGTCGTTACATACTGCTCAGTTATAAAAACATTTTCTTTTTATAACTATGATAAGTTGTTGTTATGGCTTAAATACTATACTGATCTACTAAATTGAAAAATAAACAAATATAAAAAATAATAAATGAGACGAAATACAAATTATAAGTTTATTTCATGAAGTTTTATTGTGTACTTTGGCTGTTGGTATCTTTGCCTTGGTCTTAGAATACGAACGAAACGAAATAAAATAAAGAGGTTGTTGTATGAAGTTAAAGATGTTCGTGTGGCTGTTGCAGCGATTGCCTTGGTCTTCGACGAAGATTTTACTTTATGCTCTAGAGCATAAAAAGCGACTTTATGTCGCCTACGCACGACATAAAGACGAACTTTTAGAGCATGAGAAGTGAAAAGTAATTTTTCTTTTTCAACTCGCAGTTTTCAATTCCGCTATCGGTTGTTCTAAATTCAAAATGGCGGTGACAATATGGCCGCCCGAATATTGACCTTTTCGACCTCTACGCAAAAAAGTCGGCAGCCAACTGGGCACATACTGGAGATAAGCTGTAAACGGCATCGCGCTACTGAGATACACAGGTATATGAAAAACATCAGACATTTCGACATTTCAAAATGGGGGCCGAGTTATTGACGATTTAAAGAGACAAACTTTCCATGGAGAATTTCTACTGAAAATCAACTTTTTCGTGGAGATCCGCACATTTCTAGTACCATTGGCGGAAGCCAAAGGCCGAAACCACTGCTTAGCTAGGAACGGCATCATAGTGCCGAGGCACTGGAGTATTAAACTTGGCCACCGAGTTATTAACTTTATTAGAAAAAACCGGCCAAGTGCGAGTCGGACTCGCGCACCGAGGGTTCCGTACATACCTGCAATGTCAACAACATTTTTTCACGGGTTAAAGGCAATTAGATCTAAGTATTTGATATGAATTTCAACTTGATAGCTCTACGCGTTCATGAGGAAAAAAGTAATAAGTTTATATTTATTAAAAAATATATATTTTGTAATGTAACTAAAAATTTAAGGTTTTCGGAATTTTTCCTTTATGTGTGCTATAAAACGTTGCTTCATGCCAAATTTCAAGATTCTAGGTCGACTGGAAGTACCCTTTAGGTTTTGATTCCCTTGCGAGTACTTGCGAGTTTCAAAATATGCAGCTTAAATTGCTGTTTCTTTTGATTGCGTTGACATAGAAGTTAGATTTTGTTACAGCTTAAAGGTATTATAGACCTGAGTATTTGGTATGAATTTCAATTTAATACCTCTACGCGTTTATGAGGAAATGGGTAGTAAGTTTAAAATTATTAAAAAAAAATATATTATGTGATGTAACTAAAAATTTATGGTTTTCGTAATTTTTCCTTTATCTATGCTATAAGACGTTGCTTCGTACCAAATTTCAAGATTCTGAGTTCACGGGAAGCACCCTGTAGGTTTTGATTCCCTTGCAAGTGTCGAAAATTTGCGGCATAAACGGCTGTATCTTTTGATTGCGTTGGCTTAGAAGTTTGATTTTTTCACAGCTTCAAGGGACAGTAGACTTGTGTAATTGATATAAATTTCAGCTTCATACCTCCACGCGTTCCTGAGAAAAAGGGTCTTGACAGACGGACGGACGGACAGACGGACAACAAAGTGATCCTATAAGGGTTCCGTTTTTTCCTTTTGAGGTACGGAACCCTAAAAATGTACTGAAAATCGTCTTTTTTTTTTCAGAACCGCCCTTTTTTAGTACCATTGGTGGAAGCCAAAGGCCGAAACTACTTTATACTTTATACTTTATTGTACACAAGAAAGAAATATGTTACACATACAACAAAGCAATAAGAACGGGTACATAGGCGAGCTTATTTCTATAGAAATTTCTTCCAGCCAACCAAATCAGTTGTGAGACGATGATTTTAAAGAGGAGATTTTAACTACTGTTTAGCTGGGAACAGCGTTACAGTGCCGATTCACTGGAGCATTCACTTAGCCACCGAGTCGTTAAAGTTTGAAAACTACACACTTTATTAGAAAAAAAATTACTGAAAATCGTCTTTTTCCTAGAAAACCACCCTTTTTTAGTACCATTAGTGGAGGTCAAAGGCCAAAAAATTGCTGAGCCTTGATCGGCATCGTGTTACCGAGATATTCAGGTCCACGATAAAGATCAAACACTAAGAACAAAATAACTGTTTATAATTTCAAGTTAGCGGCCAAAAATCAATTGTCAATTGATAAAAGGAGTTCGGCTGGCAACCCAGACCGAACAGCTGACATTGAAAATAGCTCTGTAGTTTTATCAGATTAAAATCAATTTAAATTGTGTTTCATGCTCATTATTACACGTTTATTAGTTTACTAGAAGTATATGAACAAAGTGTATATGTGAAAACCACACCAGTCCAAGAAATACTTGGATAATCATACCGGCCGGCTGAACTGTCAAAGTTCAAATTCCAACGACGACAACCGGGGAAGTATTGTTTTATTTTGTATTTGCACTACCTATTTATAGTTTATACACCACATACTAACTGCACAATAACTCACACACGTGAGCCACGTCCCGCACATACACTCAGGCACCGTTTTGGCTCTCTTTACTTGACAAAAGTGGAAGCAAAGTTGATGACAAAACACTTAGCCTCAGCCAATACAAACACATACTATACAGCTCTCAACTTACAAAGAACACGTTCACACTCGATAACATCCTGCTTGGTCAGATACTGACACCGATTCCCGGTCTTTTGCAGTAAAATGATGACCAGGGGCAAGTCGAGTGCACGAGATATGGAGCTGAGGCTGAAGGCCACCCTGATGGAGCTTAAGGCGAGCAAAGAACTTTGCAACACACTTCTACAAGAACGGGAGGAGAGTGAGGAGGAGATCCAGAAGCAAAACAAGAAGACTTTGGCACTCAAAGAAGAACTGAATGAGTTAGATATCAAGTGCCAAGATCTCACTGGTCAACGTGATGAGCTACAACGACAAGTCGACTCGTTTTACAAGTGCCACAACACTCACGACTTGGCCCTACAACGGATCCGCTCGCTAGAACATCAGCTCGGAGAGGCTCATCATGAGCTTCAACTAATCAGTGACCGGGAAGAAAAACAAGAACAAGCTAACACCATGGCTCTCTATAAAGAGGTAATGAGCGACGCCGGCATACTGACAATAGACATCACCTCAACCAGCGAGAAGTCCTGCCATTCAGACAATAAAAGTCATGTGACTATGAGTAGTGCAAATAAAATAAAGAAATACATAAAAACCAACAGATACATAAAGAAGGTGCAAAAACTTGTTAAGAAAGGCCGTAAAAGCCTTAATAACTTGCCCATCCACTATCAAAAAATCCAACTAGCAACCCAAGTGGCTGATTGTCAGAAAGAACTTGTCACTAGCAAAGTTGACCACGAGCTTGCTACAGCGGAACTACAATCTCAAGTTGAAGACCTACAGTTACAATTAATTGATATCACATACAAGTATTCGGCTCTACAAACACAATATGATGACTGCATCCCGATGATGAATGGTTTGATTGCGCTTAGCAAGAGTAATCTGGAACGTGTGGAGTCTAACTTGGACAACTCCGAAGAAGGACTGTTACTGCCGTCTCTGTCACCAGTGTGCAACGTATCTGGAGATGAGGCCTCTCTACAGCCAACCTCCATGGAGACACGAAACATCGAGGCAAGTGGGCACTCATGCCTGATACCGTCCCTGGACATCGCTGACCAACCAGCTACTGTACAGCTGGATCCTGCGTGCTGGCATGGGGCGGAGCCAGGCAGTCTGCCTGCAGCAGTAACTGCACCAGAGCGGAGCAGCACCACACCGACCCCTGATGCCATACTAGATGGACAGCCGCAGTCTCAACCTACCAGCTGCAAAGTTCCTGACAATGACACCCAGCACAAAACAGTTATCTACTCAGATAAAATAGGTGTAGGCTTAGGCAGTAGAGTGCAAAACAATTTGAAGCAACATGTAGAGAATATATGTATGCCCTATGCATCTTACATGCAGATAGTGAACTGCATGCTGCGTAAGGAGTATAATAACAATACTACTGTTGTGTTATTAATAGGGGACAGTGCAGGAATTAAGAGAGATGAACTGACAAATTATTATGATTCTATAGCTGCTCTTCAAGCAAGGAAAATTATAATCTGCGCTTTTCCTTATTCTAAAACTCTATCAGAGACACAAAATGCCCGGATAGATAAGCTAAACCGGCTATTATATAATATGACCTTTGGCCATCGAGACAAAGTATCATATTTTGATACGAATAAATTTATTCAAAACTTTATACTGACTAGGGACACAATGCACGTGCCCTTGTCTTCAAAGCGACAGATTGCCAAATTGTTGGCATTCAATATTTATGACCCTATTATTGTTAAGACAATAAAACAGGGACCAGTTAACAATACAAACTGTAGAATAAGTTCTACTAGTAAACCTCTATACTCTGAGGTTATAAAAAAACCTAGCATAAGTAGGTTACCCTTGACCACTGATTTAAACTGTCAGCGCAGACAAAAGAAAAGCCCCCCTTAAATAAATTAATTTTAGCTAATCAGAATATACAGGGTGGCTTTTCTGGAAAGTTATTAGAACTAGAGTTGTTCTTAGAACAATATAGAGTGGACATACTTTGCGTCACAGAGCACTGGCTACCAGAAACACAAATGAATTTATCTGTGAATAACTATCAAATAGCCAGTTGCTTCAATAGAAAGTCTGCAAGGCACGGGGGATCCTTGATACTAGCAAAAAATTGTTTGAAATTTAAAGAACGGAAAGACATTTGCAGACTTTCTGTTGAAAAAGTAATTGAAATATCATGTGTTGAACTGTCTAGACACATTTTAGTAGCCATATACAGGCCCCCTACCAGCGATTACAGTTCATTTGAATCCATATTAGAGGATGTTTTGAAGGTAGCCTCTAGCAGTAATAAGAAAGTCATAGTCTGTGGTGACTTCAATATCGACTTATTGGTAGACTCGGCTTTAAATACCAAATTGACAATAATTTTCAAGTCGTTTAATTTAGTAAATATTTTCTTGGAGCCTTCTAGAATAACCGAAACTACTGCCACCTGCATAGATAATGTTTACTGCGATTGCGACTTTTCAGATAATTCTACAGTAAATTGTTTGAAGTCAGACCACAGTGGTCAAATTGTTCATTTTGAAATAGATAGAAAAAACGCAGAACAGGTTATCCTCTGCCGGCCCGTAACAAGTAAAAAATTAGAGTCATTTAAAGTAGACCTTGAAAGTAGCATAAAAACTCAAGAAAATTACCAAAATGCTAATGCTCATTATGTAGACTTTTTCAAAGTCGTGTCGGGTAGTTTTGAAAAAGTTTTTAAATTGCGGCAGCTAACAAATAATGAGAATAAAGTAGGATTTAGTGAATGGGCAACCTCGGGTATCCGGAAAAGTAGAGACACACTTTATGAACTGTATGACAAAAATACTTATACATATGACACCAAATTCATACAGCACGTCAAAAAATATTCCAAGTTATTTAAGGCCGTCTGCCATAAGGCTAAATGCGATCATATAAAGAATAAAATCTTACAGTCACCGAATAAAATTAAAACAATTTGGACAATAATAAATAGAGAAACGGGTAAAACAAAATTTGGAGACCGAGATATTTCGCTTAAGATTGATGACAAAATAATAACGACAAATGAAGATATCGCTGCAGCATTTGAACAGTTCTTCACTAATGTTCCAATCGTGACTACAGCTCCGTTAGACTCGTCACCTGATCGTGCAACAACATTACTAAAAGACCATGTCTCCTCGTGCGAACACGATTTCTCATTTAATTACATTGAGCCCCATCACATTCTTAAAAAATTTAAATTATTGAATCTTAAAAAAACCGAGGACTTGTGGGGTATGTCGGTAAAAATTGTTAGTTCAGTGATCCATGTCCTAGCTTTACCGTTAGCAAAAATTTTCAATAAATGTGTAGATGAGGGAGTATTTCCGGACCTCATGAAATATAGTAGACTAGTACCCTTATTTAAAAGCGGTGATAAACACGATCCAACCAATTTTAGGCCCGTCTCAGTACTACCAGTATTAAGTAAAATATTTGAGAAGATCATCTTAGATCAATTACTTACGCATTTCAATAATTACCAACTCTTTCATAGCCAGCAATTTGGTTTTACTAAAGGGCGGAATACAACAGACGCCGGAGTTATGTTACTTAAACATATTTTCAGCGCGTGGGAGGATCGCAAGGATGCAGTAGGCATATTTTGTGATTTATCAAAAGCATTTGATTGTGTAGACCACGAAACGCTACTCCTAAAGTTAAAACACTACGGAATAAAGGGTGCAGGTTTAGATCTTTTAAGATCGTATTTAGAAGGAAGGGTCCAAAAAGCAGACGTAAATCGTATTAAATCCTCGGGTTCACTTGTAAAAATAGGAGTCCCGCAGGGATCTATCTTAGGGCCGCTCCTTTTCCTAGTCTATATAAATGATTTACCGTTTATGGTACAAAAAATGTCTGAGATAGTGTTATTTGCTGATGACACGTCACTTATTTTTAAAATAAGGAGACAAGAAAATAATCTTGACGATGCAAATAATGCTCTCTCGCAAGTACTAGATTGGTTCACAGCAAATAATCTGCTGCTAAATTCTAAAAAGACAAAATGTATAAAGTTTTCCTTACCTAACGTACGAGTAGTTGAGAACAACATAGTAATTGGACATGAAAAATTAGAATTTGTAGATGATACTGTATTTCTGGGCATCACAATCGATGCAAAACTACAATGGGGTCCACATATTGTAAAATTAGCACACAGACTTAGCTCTGCAGCATATGCAGTGAAAAGAATTAGGGAACTCACTGACGTTGCAACTGCTAGGCTTGTTTATTTTAGTTACTTCCATAGTATTATGTCCTACGGTATACTACTATGGGGCCGGGCAGCAGACATTGAGACTATCTTCATCTTGCAGAAGAGAGCCATCCGATTTATTTACAAGTTAGGTAGTAGGGATTCGCTAAGAGATTTCTTCAAAGAAACCAACATCTTAACAGTTGCATGTCAATACATTTATGAAAATATTATGTACGTTAGAAAAAATATCAAAGACTTTGAAAATGTTGGTGGCCACCATAATTTTAATACTAGAAATAAACATAAATTGTCATTTCCACTATTTAGACTTGCAAAAGTTAACACATCCTTTATGGGGCACTGTATAAGGTTCTACAACAAAATTCCTCAAGATATATTAGAGTTACCTCCAACGCGATTTAAAAAATGTGTTAAGCACATTCTGTGCAAAAAGGCTTACTATAACATCAAGGATTATTTAGAAGACAAAGATGTTTGGCATTAAACAGTAGATTAATATTATTTAAAGGACGATTGTGACTAGTGTTCAACACATTAATGACTAATATTTTAAGTTGAAAACTCTGTTAATTAAGTTAAAACGTGTTTTGAAAAGAATAAATGTGGAGTTTCTTTGTTAGTTTCTTCTCCACATAATCCATTAATTGTGAAACTAACAACTTTGACGTTCATTAAGTAAACATTCTGTTTTTACAATGAATAAAAATATTTGAATTGAATTGAATTGAATTAAAAGCGAACTGTGTATGGAAATTTTGTACTCAAAATCTATTTCTTCATAGAGGCTCTTCGCTTGTACTGCCATAGGTAGAGACCATTACTAATATATATCTACAATCCGGTATACTCACTGATTGATTGACTGACTGATTAATCATCTGTACGTTTTCTCAGAAACTATATATATTAAATATAGAAAAAAGTTATGCATGAGAAAGTTGCAGGAAATGTATGACATACAGCCATCCTTCTTCTTGTACAAATTGGCTTACTTTTTTCTTTACCGGCCGATTTGGATGAAATTTTAAGGTGGACATTTTTTTGGCTCGCGGTTTTCGATTCTGAACAATTGCTACTGTACACCTTCTGAAACTCCGTAACCGTTCACTTTAGCAAGATTATGCAGTAGATCATTTTTGTTTGCAATTCAATGTACCCAGATTACTTTTATCCTTGACACTTTTGCGCTAAAACACACATTTTTCGAAATATTTAAGAAAAACTGATAAAACCCAACTTCTGCCCAAGAGTCTCTCTCATTAAATTATCGGGTAGTTACTCAGAGATAATGTAAGCACTACGTTTATAGTTACTCTTAAAACCCACAGCACCATACTATTCAAACGAAAAATGGAATAGAACCGGCAATCACTGAATATTGAAATCTATCAAGTGTCTATCAAGTTTGTATTTTTTTCTTTTTAATCTGTGTATCAAGTGTCTTCTTTCATTGACTGACTGACTAATGGCAGATCACAGATTAAACAGACAAATCGCAGATCCTCTTGTACCCAGCTGACAATATATTTCAATACAAAACAAACCAAAATATTGCTCGTTTTTCCAGAAATATTTCCAAATCCGGTGACTTTAAATTAACCCCGAATCCCGTAGAGGTTTTACTACAGAGCATGAGCTTCCACTGAAGTGCAAACTATCAACATTGTAATATATTACCTAACACTTTCCTGTTGGCCATGTTTGAAATAAGCATCTACCAGGTTAGTAGCACGGTCAGGTCAGTGGATTAGTAGAAATATTCTTATAAATTCTTTACTATTTGCTAAGACTGAAAAACGTGTTACATATCTATGTAGATAGAAAACATTTTACTGTACACATAAAACGGAATAACACAGATATTTCTTGAACTAAGAGTAAAGATAGCGGGCTTATCACAAAAAGTGATTTCTTCGAGACAACCTTATACCAACATTATACCAGCAACAAGAAAGTGCTGATGGGATTCAGGGCTGCTTAGGCCACATTTGTCTTATAGAGTTTACTTTGTAACAACCCAGTAGGGGCCTCGGTTTTTAATCATCTTTGCATCTCATGAGAGCGCGTCGGGAAAGCATATTCTCCTTCACATTATCCTGTTTCAATAAGGCCAAGTCTTGTCCGCAATTTTCCACTTTTCCACCTTTGCGATACAGTTAATCATAAGCAACCTGTAATCATGCTACTGCAGAGCGTTCGCCTTCACCACAAGCCTTCTCTCAGAGAGAGAGAAAATGCATAGACAGATACATAGAAAATCATTTATTAAATTGCCACAATACAAACATTTACAAGTAACAAGCATCACATGCTAACAAGTATTAAGGTAACAATAACAATAAAACGATCAAAGCCTAACAACCCACGTAGGGGAGTACATACACACCTATTTGTATCACTAGCTGGGTATTATGTGCTATGGCAATAAAAAAAATCGCTGACTCAGCATATGCTTCAGGTATCGCAAAGCATTAGCCTGCAGCGCCGGTTTTCAGTCGGGGTCTGTAAGAGATGCAATGGGAGCCAACTGCACTATAATAGCCTTGATCACTACGCGTCATCATCATCAGCCATTTGACGCCCACTGCAGAACATAGGCCTCATTGGTGGTTTTTATAACCATGAGGAGTTTTGCCATAATCGCCACACTTGGCAGGTGGGTTGGTGATCGCAGTATGCGGTTGGAATCTCAGGAAGACGCTGCTGCCCGTCTCCTGGTAATTTATTTTCTTAGTCGCCTTCCGTGAATTCAGTGGATTGGCAAAATTACTGCAAAACCCCAATGGAAATCAAACATCCGACTCCTACGACAAAAATCAAGCGTTTTACCTCTAGACCAACTGGACAGTCAATATAAAACACACCGCCCCTCACTCTGCCATCTCTCCATCGCCGACCGGCGCAGGCGCAGCCGTTCCTCCGTCGAGTAGTCAGCATCTGGATGTGCGCGGAGGAAATGTCGCGCTGCACGGACTACGTGTGCCGCACGCTATGCTGCCACTGTAGCGACCTACAGCCCTTCACCAATTCGGACGACGACCTGCATCGCGGTGTCATCACCGCTGATAGTAGCAAGGTGATCTTAGGCTTCAATTTCTCGTAGTTCTTAGCTACATACTACTATTATACCCAGGTCCAAATTAGGATACCGGTGCTGCAGTAAGTGGGCAACAATGTTGATCCACTCAGAATCCAAACCTATGACCCTCGAAACGCCGAAGACTGGAGTTTTACTTATTTAAGAGGTAGTCACGTGAGTCACATGAGACTTGTTCTGATTCTAAGCTACAAAGCACGGAGTATACTACCTTTTCCAGGTTCCCAAATAAGATAGCCGGTACTGTAGTAGTCGGGCAAAGATGTAAGGTTTTCGGGGTCCAAACCTTACTCATAGACCAACAAGGTATCCATCAAAGAAACTCCGAGCATGGCCTGTGCCATAGCACGCTGACCAACTTTGAATAGATGGACTACTCATTCCGCCAAGAGAAATGTAAGACAAGTACATTCATTTCATTGTAGTTTTTGTTTTTGGCGACAAACACATGAGACAGGGGTCTATCATAAAGCTGTCGCTCTACACGTAAGCCTTTATGCCGATCACTTGGTTTGTCTTTGTCAGTCAATCCCCAACTGACAAAGACACACTGATTGGCCCTCGGGAAGAGAGACATAAGAAAATATCCCCAATACCAGATTCCCCAGTTCCGAGACGACGAGATAGGGCGCGGAGAGCCACTGAGTGCGCGACCAGACTTGAGCATCGACCTGGCGCAAGCTGAAGGTGACCCTGACTTAGAGGAGCGCCAGCGCAGAGCATTGCAGTTCCGAAGGCGATTAAGCGTCCACAAGGAGTTCGGAGATGCTAGGGTGACTATTCCTTAAATTTTCTCGTCACTTAAGAACTCTAGTCTGTCAACCTCTTCGGAATACAGGCATGAGTTTTGTATATTTAAAAACTGTTAGCCCTTTACCAGCCACGGTAACCTAAACATATGATTACAACTTTTTACAGCCTTTTTACAACCTGATCCCTGATCGTAGAAAGACAGGCTTCAAAATCTAGTAGAGTGGCTTAGTTTACCAATTATAATACTGTGGAGCCTCAACACCAGGAGATCAAGAGTAACCATAAGGATAGCTGATTCTGTTGCTTTATCTCCGCATACTGACCTTTAGCATTTGTTACCGTTGGCGAAATAAACTAAATTGCTTGCTTGGTGAACGTTAACAAAATGACCTCTCGTATTTCTGTTTGGATGTTTCAAAGCCATAATCTACCAATTTTTCTTTCATAGTCCAAAGCAAACACACCCATAATGATGAAGGTAGATCAGCCGTCCACATCTCAAGCGTCAATCGGCAAAAAATCTCGTCCCTCGGTCCGTTGTAGTAAGATCAATAAAACGGATTTCCCCGCAGTCCATTCCTACACAAAAGTCTTATACAGAACAGATTCCAAAAGAAACTCTTCGAGAAAGATGGACAACCAAGATTCTAGAGTTTGCAAGAATGAGTCTTTTAACAAGGTTGATAAGAGAAATTCAAACAGAAAAGCCGAAAAACCCTCAGATAAAACAGTTGACCAACTTCACTTTTCTAAGACCTTTCATTCTCGAGTAAATTCTTGCAAAAATTTAGAAATAGATGAATGCGTCGCGAGCAGCAGCAAAGGTTCAATACCCGATTCAGCTATGAAAGCAGACAGCATGGATTCTTTTAAAGAGATGGAGATGAAACACAGTGATGTTCCAGTAAAACTGCACCGTGAATCTCGCACAAAAGACGAGAAGAGAAAAAAGTTGAGAGACAAAATAGCTTTTCGAGCTAGACAAGGTGGTAGATCACCAGAGCTCCCAATTCTTGTGGAACGAAGTGAGATCCGAATGAAGTATTACACGAGTAGAAATTATGAAGATGAACAACACAGAGACCACGGCTCAAATCTAGTTCCTATATAAATCGTGGTAAGAATTATTGTTCTCTTTTACAATTAACCTGACCTAAAATAAAAATGACAAGTCACGTCTTTGCTTTAAGAGGGATAAGCAGAGTAACTAACTTATAATACTAGACTTACCCCCGGTTTCTCGTATACTAAGTCAGTGGTTTTTTTTGTATGCACTTTGGTCAATTGACAGCTGTTAACAGTAGATTAACAGCGTGTTAGTGTACGAAAAACTGGGGGTTAGTGTTATTTTCCTTGTTCACTTCACATTAAATCCTACAATGCAAACAGGACTCTATTACCTATGCCTACGATATCTGTCCATCTGTCTCGCTGTGTTTTACTATAGTGAGTTGTTCAAAAAAAACCGGCCAAGTGCATGTCGGGCCACGCGCAATGTAGGGTTCCGTAGAAAGAGGGCTTTTTATCTGCTTTACAGAACTAACAACTTCATTGAAGTCATTTTCAATGGATTTTGTACGAAATTTTACTTTTATAAGTTGGTTGCCTATTACTCGTTAACAAGTAAAGCCTACTTAGCCGTGATACTTTTTCTTTCAAGTTCATTATATGTGAATTTTTTCACGTTTCTACAATCAACCGTTTAGCCAGAAGAGGGGAGAGGACCCCCTACTTGGACAAAAATTTGTTCTTTAAATAATAAATATTTTGATATTTTGCAAACGGAACCCTAAATCAAAAAATGGTCTTCCTACACCCACAATATTTTCAACGAACAATCGAACCATACCCCACATGATGGGGTAAACGAGAAAAAAAATCATCCCCACTTTTCATGTTGCTGAAAAATAATTTCCAACATTTTATTATTTAACTTGACGGCGTGATAAATATGTATACACACACCAAATTACAGCTTTCACCGGTCTTTGCGCTAGGCCGCGGACGGACAGACAGACAGACAGACAGACGGACATGGCGAAACTGTAAGGGTTCCTTGTCGGACTACGGAACCCTAATAAACATAAAAAATATGGGAATGCACCTACAGGAAACGTGATTCTTTTAGTATTTTTTTGGTTTTTGTCCTGTCCTAAAAATGGTAATACATCGTCGTTCATATTGCAAAATGTCACGTGTCAAAAAAAAACTATTTTTGTTTTTTCATCGAAATTGTATAAAAAATTAATTCTGTCACACGTGCAAAACATTGTAATCCTCGGTCTGATTGGCTATGTATACTATTACGACTTCATTTTCTTCTAATTTACTAATTTTCATACTATTTCGATGAAAAAACAAAAATTGTATATTTTTGACATGTAAAATTTTGCAATATGAACGACGACATACAAGTGTCAAACTTGATGTGATTATAGTTTAATTTCTATAGTATAATAAAATAACAAAATAAAATTCATTTTTGCTACGTAAATCTTAATTAACACTAGATAAACAGCCTATTACGCCCCACCGTAGGGCACAGGCCTATTAACACTATATTTATGTTAATACGGAACCCTCGCCCCGACTCGCACTTGGTTTATTTTTCTAAGCAGTAATGGACAGGAAATAAATTTTGTGCGTGTTTACTTTGTGTTTCTGTGACAATTTAAATAAATGTCTTCTTTCTTCTTTCTTTCTAATCAATGCGCTTCAAAAACGAAAACACTCCAAGACTACAAACATTAATTCCATTGGAGTGCTACGTAACTGAATTGTTTTCTAATCACTCAAGAGTTTTGACCTTTGTCTGAACCAATAAAGCAGTTTACTACTGCCTGTGCCCGTGACAGTTCGAACTTCGCATCCAAAATCACAGCGGTGGTGGCCTAGTGGGTAGAACATTGGACTCGGAAGCGAGAGACCCAGGTTCGATTCCCAGTGCGGGCATGTACCTATGACTTTGTTTTCTAACTTATGTACATTTGTGAAGTTACACTCGCTACGTGAAGGAATACATCGTGAGGAAACCTGAGGGTGTGAGCTATTCACGTACCTCAGCGCTTGAAATCGCCAATCCGCGGTGGGCACGCGTGGTGATTAAGCCCGTACTCTCTCCCTGAGAGAAGGCCTGTGCCCTACAGTGGGACGTATATAGGCTGCTTATGTATCCAAATCATTAGTGGGATTTGGATGCGAAGTGTCCCATCTGTCAATCCAGGACATAGTCTACCTAAACGACCTTAGGGGAACGTGCAACTCATGCAACTCACCCTAATTCCAATGCTACAGATAACATCGTTAACAAAGCTACAGACAATACTTTTATTTCTGACAATGAAACCATTAAAAAAAACAATAATATTGTCTTACTGATTGTCTGCCGTGCCTGTGTCCAAGTTTGTATAGACCACCTATGCACCCCATTAGCGAGGGCAATTGTTAGGTTAAACGAAAATCTCATTAATATGATATGGAGATACAATATGAATAGAATGAATAGTTCCATTGTCAATTGCAATTGATCGTCTTGAGGCCACTTTTCGCCAATTCAGAGCGAACGCCATTCCATACGCGCGTTCCCGGGTCAAGTGGCAATTTCGTACGTTTGAATAGAACACTGGGTCTGGGTCATAGACATACCATGCAAAGACAGAGTGTGTCTATACCTAGTCCAACATAGGATGATCTCTGACAGCTTGTCACTGTGACTTTACTAGGCATGGGGATAATGTCGAAATAAATTATCGATATTCTAACCAAAGTTTCTGAATGTTTCAAGCAAATCAAACAAAAGGATGTTGTAACATGTTTTTATTCTTGTTAAATCGGTTCACAGCCCAAATCACTATCATCAAAGTCTGATTCTGACTCGCTGGAGCAGTCTTGTAGATTTATAATCAGTTCCTGGGTAGATTGGTCGAATCGTACGTCACGCTCCCAATCATCTTCCATAATTTTTCTTGTTCTGTCTATGTCTTTCTTCCAATTGTCCGATGTGACACTGTCACATGCATCCTTCAGTAACTTCAGCATTTTATTTGCTGTAAAAGGCGGTGTTGTATTATGTCTGGCTGCGTAACCTGTAACAAAGAAATAAAATACATATAAAACACACCATGGCTTGTTGGAAGAGATGTCTTAATAGCTAATCGATGTTTTATTAGCTAATTGATGTTTTATGAGATATTTTTACATTCTTATCTTCCTATGCTATCAAAATGTATTTGATTATAATTTTATGTGAGTACAATAAATTACAAATATTAATCTAATTGACTTTTTTTAAGCAAACGAGAGAAATGCGAGCGATGGTGAAAGAAACACATAAGCACGTTTACCTTTGACTTGAGCCCAGATCAGCTCTATCGGGTTGTACTGGCAGTGGTATGGAGGTAGCCGAATTACAGTATGGCCCTTTTCTTTTGCTATTTCATCCAAGATGTATGTTGGAGTACGGGGTTTGTGTATACGGACCAATCGTAGTAATTCAGTTTTCAACATCTTTTCGTTGGCCTCTATACCTTTGCTTTGCAGCCACGAAATTAAATCCAATTTCCGGTTGCTTGACGTTGGTGCTTTATCTCTTTGTACGGAGTGGTACGATGCATTGTCCATCACGATGGTATGCGGTTCTTTCAGGTTTTCCAAAAGAGTTAAAAACCACTTTTTGAATCTTTCGAAATCCATTTCTTCATGATATTCGGTGGTCTTTACTGATTTAAACGCCAGCAAACAATTCGGCACAAAGCCAGACGACGTCCCAGCATGTGTTATAATTAATCTTTGCCCTTTGCCTTCGGGCACTTTTGTAGTTGACTCAGCTGTGTCATCCGTCCAAGATCTTGAAACTGTGTGATTTGCGTTTAGCCACGTTTCGTCCAGAAAAACCACTTTGCCCCAGTTTGAGATCTCTTTAATTTTTCGGAGAAAATCAATTCTCTTGAGCGCAACATCTGTCCGCTCCATTAGTATTTTTCTTTTGTCACTTTTTTTGTAGCGGAACCCGATGCTTTTTAGTGTTTTGGCTAACGACGAGTGGCCACCTTTAAATAATTCAGCGTCTTCAAGAGATGTTTGTAGTTTTCTGAGTGTTGGTAACTCTCCACGCGTGTAGTACCCATAAATATGGTTCCGGATTGCTGCGGCATCAAAATCGTCAATTTTTGATATTGGACACGTCCTCTTCCTTTTTTTATTTGGCGTCGACAGTTTTTGCTCTTCGTTTTCCTCTGTCGTCGTTGTCGCAGATGATTGCTCACCATACTTTTCTCTGCTGACACGAATCACTGTAGCAATCCCGATTCCCAGAGCATCAGCAACTCTGTTGCACGCTTGTGTTAATGGCAACAACGGTCCGCCATTTTGACTCTCGCGTTCAAAGTATTCGCGCAAGCGAATCACAAACTCCCGGCTTTCACTATTTAAAACAGTTTTCTTTGTTCTTTTTGGCATACTGTATCCAAAAACAGAACAAACTTAACAAACAAATAACAGCAAAACTCAACAAATTAATAACAATAACGATAACCGAATGGAGACTGAATGAAAACACGTGGCGTATACAAGGCGTTGGCACTCGTACTGAACAAGATGGCAGAATGGCAGATGCAATGCAATCAAACAAGATGGCGGCATGGCGCGGTGAAGCCCACTCTACACACTCACGCGCAAAGCCCGCGAAACATGCATGAATGGATGAATGGGATTTCATTATTGTTTCACGCGCGAGTGTGGAGCGCCCATGAAGCGCCACTCGTTAAAAATTCAGTTTGCTATTTTTTATCGTTGTTTTAATAGTATTTCTATTTCATTTACCTTGTTGTTTGCAATCTATTTTATTTACAAAATATCATCAATATTCTATTATATGTTTCGAGTCAAGATCGATAACTTGTCTTACGATAAGTGTAGCACGTCACTATTTGCCAATAAAGTATTTAAATTGTCTCTATACATTTTACCGTCGAAAAATACGATACTTCATAGGCGTGTTTTGACACTGACAGCTGTCAGAGATCATCCTATGTTGGACTAGGTATAACATTCCAAATTCCACTCAAAAGCGAGGCGATACGCACACATTAACGTAACACGTGCGCGCCTAAGCGGATTATAGTAAGTAACGTTCGCAGACACGCATACATTCACATTGACACGCACAAATTAGCATTAAACGTACACATTCGATTTTCATGAAGTGTTGTATACATTTTTTATTATTGCAATTAACAGGTGAAAATATTTTTCCAAATTGACATAAACTGTTTTTTTTATTTATTTACACATGTACAGATTTATTAATTTTTAATTTATAGTTTTTAACTGCACGATAGGTTTTGTTATTTTGGTGTGGAGGTCTTATTCAAATTACAGCGCTGTTCCGGACTTATGCCCCTATATTACGCGCACCAAATTCTAAGCAATTCCAATCGCCTAACTGTCAAATTAGTACGAAATTTGACAGTTAGGCGATTGGAATTGCTCAGAATTTGGTGCGCGTAATTAGGCCCCTGTCCGTTTGATGTTTCTACATCAAACGCTAAAATAATACCAATGTCGCAGGCACGCTGCTTTGTTCTATAATAATTATTATTGTAATGTAATAATTATTTTTATGGCAATAAATCATTCATTCATTCTGTGCTAAGCGTGCCAATTTGGCTAGCAATTTGTTACCTTACTTTAGAAGCTTGGACTGCGGTTCTACCTTGTAATAATTCTATGGACGCGCTATGCCCGAATGCTGTTATTATAAGCAATGAAATGGAAATGGCTATTTGCCTAAGAGACATTTGAGTCGGGGTCTTCTTATTACAACTTATTTAATTAAGAGAGAATGAATTAGCCATTATTATTGTAGGGTACTTTTGTAATTTACCATTCCGCGCAGTGTTAGAGGTTCAATGTTGATTCAAACCGAAGTACTGGCACCAATTTTAATTTTTTTTTACTTACGGGCCTTTTTAATAAGAAAATCAAAAGAAACAATATCATTTTTTTATTCAAAGTAGCACAGAAACTGCAACTTAATGAACCATACAAGTTAAACTAGGAGTCCATTTCAAAAACTAAATCATTTTGGAGAAAAAATGGACAAAAAAACTCCAAACTTAGTCTTTTCAAGTCCTTAATTTACAGGATTTATATAAATGTTCTAAAACTCATGCATTGAACTGGCTTTAACTCCAGACATCATTGTCATCTAAATAATCTTTAATGTTATAGTAGCTTTTTTGGCACAAGAACTACTAAAGAGTAAATAGTAAGAGGCTATGCCGCTGTCTCACAGTTACGGCTCCTAATATTCGCCCATTTTTAGGATTCGAATATTTTGAATAGTACTCAGAAAAGTGAAACAAAATATTCGAAAATCGGAATATTCGAATAAAAATATTTTTTCAAATATTTTACGAAGAAAATTATTTTTATTTCCTACTAAGATCATAATTTTGTAGTTTCACAAGGCCTCACTAAAAGACATCTTATAGTATTCACGATACGACCAAATGGCGGCATCCAAATGGATTAATCCAAATTGATGCACGCTGAATTTCAAGCCCACTGACGGTGTATCCGCCTGGACGGCGTCCGGCCGTTTTTCAAAATGAAGATTGATCAACGACGCAATCTTCCTTTTGATGGTAAGAAAACTCCGTGTGACAGATTGGAAATTCTTTTCTGGTCTTAAAAATGGACGACTTTTTCTACATTGGTGAGCGGATTTTGGAATGCTAGCAGTCTATTTGGATTGTTGGAAGCATTTTCAATGGCGCCTTAAGAAAAAACCCTTTAACTCCGATGAAACCTAGGCTGTTCTGAAAACCTTGCAAAGATGCCATATCAAATATTTGACTTAAAGGAGAATGATCAATTTACTATAAGAGTTAGTCTATTTTTGCGTCTTCTTGCGCATTGATGAAACTATAAGAAATTAGCTCTGGATTATGCAGGAAAAATATTATGAAAATGTTAGATGGGAGTTTCGAGAAATCTTAATTTTGAGCCCATGTTTCGAGGCTATGACAACTTGGTGATTTGGTGTTATTTTGGGTTGGCATTGGCACGTAGTCAGTTTGAATTATAAACATAGGTCATTATTAGGTTAGTGCTAAGTAATAATTCTGTATAAAATACAAAATATATATGACTATATCGCTGCAAAAAGTCGCAGTGTTTAAGGAGCCTAATGGGGGACAAAGAGATAATTTCTGATAAATAAGCACAAACAGTCTTAGGTCCTGCGCACAATTGAGACAAGACTATCATGGCGGTTTATTTTAGTTATTTATTCCACCGTAATAAAATCGCTCGTTTGAATTCCCGTCAAAAACTCCCCGTTTGCAGTTTGCACTTTCGCATTTTATGTATGTAGACGATTTGCGATTTTTGCAATAATGTAATCTAATCTGTGTTTGTAATCTGTATTGACTGACTGAAGTTTTTTAGTTAAACTGACAATTCTATGTCCATTGCGTAGTAGAGACTCTACTTGTCTTTATCATAGTGAACCATGAATTGTAGCTCTATAAAACAGGCCCCAGGTGATAGCGTTGATAATAGTACGAAAACGAAAATTCATCCAATATTCCAAAAAATGGAATACCATTTCGGAGTTCAAAATAATAGATACAATAAAAATTACATACAAAATTCCCTGCACTTTTATTAAACAAATAGTAGAAAAAAACCGTCAACAAATAACGTCCATATAACATAACATAACGTACGGATTCGATTAATTGAAACATTAAATCAAGAGGAAAATCGCGAAATATGCAGAAACCTAAGTTCAGTTATTAAATAAGTTTTTACTAATTTTACCAAATTATCCAGTTATTTTAACCAGTTTTCAGTTCGTCCATATATAATTTTTCTATGTTGGAAGCGGCCTGCATCCAGCGCCTTCCTGCCACTTGGATGAGGTAATCTGTCCATCTTGTGGCTGGTCGTCCTACGCTGCGCTTGCCGATATGTGGTCTCCATTTGAGAACTTTTCGGCCCCATCGGCCATCAGTTCTGCGTGCTATGTGCCCTGCCCACTGCCACTTCAACTTACTAATCCACTGGGCTATGTCGACGACTTTCGTTCGTCTACGGATCTCATCATTTCTGATTCAGCGATAATTCCTTACCATATTGTACGATTTCATTGATTTCATTTTGTTAGAAAGGAGCTACTTCTCAGGTAGTGTCATATAAATATGGTTAAGATCTGTTGACTCTACCCATGAGAAAATGATCAGACTCTTCATTTCGCAAAGGCGTAATCACGGCATTATGGACACAACGATACTGCGATAAAGAATACTGTCAGCGCCACCTAGTGTTACAATTAGCGAACTATAGTTTCTGCTGAGAGGTTGCCCTACACGGTTCAATTTTGGTTCAATATTGCTTTCAATTTCATTGCTTCAAATGCATGGAGACGTCTAAATACATTTCAATGCAATTTTGCAATTTGATTGAAAGCTAGAATCGCCGAACGCAATGTCATTGACTCAATATTAACAATCATTCAATGCGATTGAAAGGTGTAAACTTGGAGATTTACGATCGGGTGATTTTTTTGTTCTCAAATGGTGTTTAAGTGGCGTGGCAGTCACGTGCCGCAATTTTTGGAACATTTCCAAACATATGAGGGTTTGTGTGATAAAATCACAAAATTATAAGGTCAGAAACCAGCGTGACGATGAAAGGTCGTTAAAAGAAGACTGAAATATTGACGATGTCAAGGAAGAGAACATAAACTTGGAAATAAAGTGTATTTTTCTTTTTTTTATTACATAACATAACATAAACTCACGGCTGTATCCCAGAGGGGTAGGCAGAGACCAGGGACTGCCACTTGCTACGATCCTGACAGATCACTTTCGCTTCCTCAACATTCATTAGTCGTTGCATGCACGCACGCCGGTTTCAGGTACGTTTTATCTTGCCCTTTGTTAATACATCCTCTATTTGGTCGAAATATGTCCGTCTGGGTCGTCCCTTACCGGCCCTTCCATCCGGCTCGATATAGTAGTAATAAGGCCGCCAATTGTACTGCGATTTATTGAATCTCTGTTCTCTCTATGTTAATCTCTATGTACAATAAAGCATATTCTATCTATCTATCTATCCACTTTATTAAATAGTCGCAGATTTGTGACACTCCCGCGCATATCATTTGTTGGGGCGACATCGCTAAAATGAACATCATCATCATCATCATCATCATTCAGCCACAAGAAGTCCACTGCTGGACATAGGCCTCCTCCATGGATTTCCAAAAAGACCGGTTGAAAGCGGCCTGCATCCAGCGCCTTCCTGCCTCTTGGTTGAGATCATCTGTCCATCTTGTGGCTGGTCGTCCTACGCTGCGCCTACCGATATGTGGTCTCCATTCGAGAACTTTTCGGCGATATCGGCCATCAGTTCTACGTGCTATCTGCCCTGCCCACTGCCACTTCAACTTACTAATCCGCTGGGCTATGTCGACGACTTTCGTTCGTCTACGGATCTCATCATTTCTGATTCGATCTCGTAGAGTAATTCCGAGTATAGCCCTTTCCAAATGAACATAGAATGTCATAAATGATCAATTTGGTTGAACCGTGTAAATAGGTAAAGTCGTTCAATGTTCAATGCTTTTGAATCGTGTATTATCGCCTTTAGTGCGTATTAGTGGGCGACGAAGTAGTTGTCAAATAATAACGTTACACAATACTTGCGCGTGGAGAATATTGTTTTACATCATTATTATCTCGACGCAGATCAAAGCATGATGATGATAAGTAATAACATTGAAAATTCAATAGAAATTACTTCGCATTCCAATTATGTTCTTACTCAAGTACATTATGTTTTAGTCGAAATCGTATCATAAACCTACCTATCTTGAATTTAATTGAAAAAGAAACTTCGCATTGGTTTGGACATATGGGGAAAAAGATCGATGAAATAAATATATCGAGCTAATGTGGATGTTTTTTGTGCATCCTATTAAATAATATTCACATTTATATTCTCTTTATCCTTTTAAATAAGGTTCGAGCTGTTTAATTAATCATTATCATTATATCCTAACCTCTATCTTGACTGCAATATTAATTGTCACGTAATTAATATAACACGTCGATGTCAAAATTACAATGTAATAGCGGAAAAATATTGTACCAGAAGATACGCTAACACGTGTGGCACCGGATTAAAAATAGCGTCACTCAATTTCCTTTCGTGGATGTCGTAGAAGGCGACTAGGGAAATCAATTACCAGGAGACGGGCAGCAGCGTCTTCCTGAGATTCCAACCGCATACTGCGATCGCTAACCCGCCTGCCAAGCGTGGCGATTATGGCAAAACCCCTCATGGTTATGAAAACCACGAAGGAGGCCTATGTCCTGCAGTGTGCGTCAAATGGCTGATGATGATGATGATGACGCTAACACGTGACGTTCAAACGTGTCTCAGCACAATCGCCGATAACTGGCGATTACTGCGAGCACGATCGTTTGTGTAGAGGGCCTAATCGCTTGTAATCGCCGATCATCGTCAAGCCACAGGCTATTTAAACCGACTCTGAGGACTTTTTTAAGGAATCATGTTTTTATAAATGAGACTGTAAGGAGTCTTGGCTGAGCTACCGTCCCTAACGGACGCAGGACTAATTTAAATTGCTGATCAAATAAACAGGGCTCTTCTTTGAGCTGGTTGGGGATGTACTGCACTCTCACATTTCCCAGCAAAGTCAGGTCGATGGCGGAGATACCGATAAGCTATTATTAACGTGTATTAATTACGTATGCGATGCGGCAATTCCCGTGAGGCAGCCTTATGGTTCGACAGCTGGGTGGAGTTAACTGGAGTTGCTGTCTAAAGCTTCGGTCACACACAGCGACTAGTCGCTACAAGTGCACTCGCCACGAATACTAGTTGCAGCGACAATTCGCTGCCTGCCTGTCACACGCAGCGAGTTCTCCACGAGAATTTCAACTGTCAGTGCACAATCGCAGCGAGCAAAATTGAACATGCTCAATTCTAGTAGCGGTGACTTCAACTAGCGGCAAGTGAATCTAGTCACAGCGAATAGCCTGTCACAGACAGCGAATACTCGCGGCGAGTAGGCACTCGCAGCGATTAGTCGCTGTGTGTGACCGAAGCTTCAGTGCGTTGATACAATGTGAGGTATTGTTGAGAGTTAATTTGAACGTAATTACGATGAGGTCCAATCCAATCAGTTCAGAGTTTGTATTAGTATTAATGCAAACCATGAGCTGGTTGATAGATAGATAATAGATGAATTGTTTATTTGCACTTGCAGACACAATAAAACATACTAAGCAGATTATTTAGTAGCAACTTTAAAAAAATATACAACACATTCATATAGAATCACAGAACACAATGAAGCAATTAATGAAATAATCATACATATTTTAACAAACAGCTCAATATTATCCATATAATATATCCATTGGTCACACCTGTAGTACGCAGTATGCATAATGAGCCCTTTTGGCTCTGAGTCAGTATGAGCTGGAGAATAATCATTAATTCTGTGTTCCAGTGTCAATAATTTTTGTTATGTAGCTTATATATGTCCCACTACAGGGCACAGGGATTTTCTCAGTGTCAAGATAGGTACGTATTGAAAAGTGATGTTTCTATAGTACCAAGAAACGATGCATTGGAATAAAAACTTCACTAAGGACTGTGACTGGCTTGACATCATCTTGGTGTTAGTCCACAGCACGTCAACCTTCACTTTAAGGGCAACTTTACAATAAAAATGCACGTTCAGAGCAACTTTACAATAAAAATTTGAAGGTCGACTGTACTTGTGGAATCTAACGCCTGTACCACTGAACCGAACAAAAGCTTTTCAAAATCACAAGTCAAATAAAATCATTTATTTCAGCTGTAAAACAACAAAACTTTTTTTTCTGATCTGAATGCCTTTAAAAAAATATATTTCCAGTGAATTGGTTCACGTTCCCATGCCGTCCATTTCCCAAAACGTCCATAATCTTACGCCTTCCTACTTTTCTCCCGACTTTCCTGTTTCCTTCTCTCGTAAATTTCTTAAGACATCCATGTGGATGTCCACGTCCTATATTGTCTACTTTTCTAACTCGTTCATTTTTCGTGTAGTCAATTCCCGTGTTATCCACTTTGATTCTAATCTTGAGCTTGTTTTATTATTTCTGGCATTTCAACCACCTATTAACTTTTTTGTTTTTGCGTAAGGATTGACGTGCGTGTGGGCAGGCCTAGTTCCAGCTGAGAACGAATACGTGCTGATTGATTCATGAAGTCCCTTAATTGTTTGTTGATTGAGAACAAGCAATGAAGAGACCGAATAAATCAATCAGCACATATTCGCCCTCAGCTGGACATAGGCCTGCCCACACGCACGTCAATTCTTTCTCCCCTAGGCAATTCTCATTCAGCCGCCAATAGCAATCGGCCTCAGACCTATAATTTCATTTCCTGCGCATGAGATCGCGCTATTCATTGAGAAAGCTAAGAAAAAAGTTCATTGTGAAACCTGCCTATTTAGACATTAAACTCGATGTGACTTTACGCCATATTTATTTATTGGACCGCTAGATTCAAAAGTCGGGAATCTCATACATGGCGCGTATATCCCCGGGATGCTCCCGCACGCGCGCGTCGAACGCGCGCATCTCCGCGCGGCGCATGCTGGCGCGTTCGGGGTCACGCGGCGCGTACTCGCGGACGCGCACGCCGCGTGCGCAGTTGCAGCACTCTCCGCACTCGCAGAACGGACAGATGACGCTGATGCCGGCGTCAGCACCTGAGACGAGAGACAAAAGCGGGTTAGGCTCTGACAGGTTACACGGTGGTTAGCTTAACGTGAAACTTCTATCAGCGGAATTTTTTAACTCAAACTGCACAATGTGTTATGTGGCACTGGCGCCATCTAGGGACACGAGTTAAGATGATCTGAGTAATGGCTACTTTGTTCTACTCAACGATGAACAAATGAATTGCACGTGACACATAGTTACAGAGTTACGGCCCTCGCCGGGGCGATATGTTTTCGTTGCATGTGATTTTAGCAAGTGACCCCTGACTACCGAACTGAAAGACGTTTCACATCAAAAAAGTAAAAAAGGTGTAATCAGTCAGCCTCCAAGACACGCCACTTCCTTCTGTCGTCGGCCATCCTTATCCAGCCGCTGCCAGCAATCTGTCTCAGATCGGTTTAAATTTCGGATAAAAAGTGGCAGATTTTCCAAAAAAAAACGTTTTACAAAAATTTACAAGGTACCTTAACGCGTTGGTTGATGATGATTCTAATTGTGATTGTATCGAATGATTATGGATAATGCAGCGTTAAGAAGCTCACCAATCCTCTTGACGAACTCGACGAAGTGCAGGTACGGTGTAGGGGGGTCTGCGTCGAATGGTGCCTGGCAGATGCGAACAACGGAGCCCCGCCGTGGATCCTGGGGCTGGTAGCGCCGCACGTGCCCAAGAAGCGGACATGGCCCGTTCGGGGCTATGTTCTGAGACCGGGGGAGGAAGTTGCTAAATCTATCAGCTAATGCTGATCTAAGGCTCAGACTACAAACGTTCGGAATCACTTCAGACTTTTTAAATATGAGGCCAGCGTTCTTCTACTTTTTTGTTTGCTTGAGCAACGGATTGCAGCTGACCTTGCGCTGATCATACAAATTAACGATGGTCCGGATCACAAGCGAAGAGTCAACTAACTATCAACTATCAATCGTCCACTGCTACACTGAGGCGCGTAATACAAGCGTCCGTACAGATGCCCGTCACGGAACCACGCCACAAGTAAATTGACCTTCAAGTCTATCATTGCATCGGGTGATATTAAAACATCGGCAGTTGATTAATTAACGTTTAAGGTTGGTCACTAGTGGCCTACCCCTCGCCACCGTCTAATGCACTCCGGGTCGGGTCTCTCCCTACGCAACCTTTCCGCGGACGTCTCCAGCAGTCGGCCCTTCCACACACGGCGCCGATTCCTGCAGATGGGACGGCATCTGTAAAAAGAAAGGGAATAAATGAAAAATTAAAAAATACACAGTCAAATATGATAATAAACCTAACTGAACAATCCACTTCTGAACTCTTAACATATTGAAACCAAAAGACTCCATTCAATACGTTGACAGCATTGCTGCGCTGTACCGCCAAAGAAATCATTTGGCCAAGATACACCTCAAAGCGGAATGCAAACCCACGACCCTTCAATCGGTACCCAGTTCTTTAACGAAGACCTTGGCCTGCATTCCCAAACCTGCATAAAAATACTTAAAACCCTCACTTGCAAAGACCATCATCCTCCCGCGGTTCAATCCTGGGCAAATCTAGCAGCGGCGCCTTGTTAGCGGGGCAGGTGGGACTCGCCGCACTATGTATCCACTCCGTGCTGCCATCCATAGTCAGCTCGATCAGTCGGTGGGTGTGTCAGTTGGATTCTAGAGTGACGCAACGCCCAGTGATTCGTGCTCTCCCAAAGTTCCCACGGTAGGCTCAGTTAAACATCCATGGCGGTCTCATTCAATTAGATTCCAGTATTTATGTGGCACGACGTTCAGTGAACCGTGTTCTCTGGAAGTATGTGCGGCAGGCTCTACCAGCTTGCTTAACGACAGCAATTGTATGATGCAGGGTACAGTTAACAACACTGGTTTCCGCAGTTACTGTGTCTTGCTACCGCGCCGTGCACTTCCTCTTCTGAACATTGACTGGAGGTCAAGCTACCTGTAAGTTTAGGTTATGGAACCATAAAGGATTTTTGGTCACGAATCTTAGAGTATAATCTATGTCCCGCATTAAACTAAATCGAAATGGAGAGAAAATAGCAACAAAGTTTAGCTTACCAAAATGTCCAAGTATGATGACTTTGCTGTGCGAAAACTTGCTAGATCTATCGATCTAGATCCTGAATTTAAGAGTAAAGTGTAAGAAATATAAATAAACTCTTTCAAAATTGCAAAACATGTCAATTTCACGGGGGCATCTGTTTGATGTTATTTTTTTACAGATTAATGGGACCACAGTTTTAGGAAAAATCTGTTACAATGAGAGAGAAACCCACACTGACCTCTATGTTTCATGGAGGATAGTGGAGGGTTTAAAAATAGTAGATTGTACAACAAGTGCATAAAACGCACCATTTTACTCGAGACGTTTATCCATCCGAGCGAGCTTGCGAGCGAGGATAGATATAAAGTCGAGTGTAAAATGGGTTTTATGGACGAGTTGTACACTCTACTTTTCACTTCGATTGCGAGGAAATGAAACAGCAACATGTAAATATAGTAAATGCTAATTTAATTAAAATTGAAAGTTACATTAGAGCAATGAGAAATATTTAAAGTAATCGTTTTTTCTGGCATATTTAATGTTGTATTAGATTGTATTTGTGAAAACGAAATAAAATAAAGAGGTTGTTGTATGAAGTTAAAGATGTTCGTGTGGCTGTTGCAGCGATTGCCTTGGTCTTCGACGAAGATTTTACTTTATGCTCTAGAGCATAAAAAGCGACTTTATGTCACCTACGCACGACATAAAGACGAACTTTTAGAGCATGAGAAGTGAAAAAGTAATTTTAATCTTTTACCCATAGGGTACCGATTATGGCAAAACCCTTTATGGTTTGTAAAACCATAAGGGAGGCCTATGTCCTGCAGTGGGCGTCGAATGGCTGGCGATGACCTAAAGGGTGCCAACGGAACCATATTAGTATGCCTACAGCGTCTCACAAATTCGAAATTTTTGATCCCAGGTCATAAAAAGACAGACAGACGTTGTATGCGATGAGGTTTGTAGCATAGTAGACGTATTACCAAACAGAACGTGGCTTTATTTAACTAAAAGATTACACTAAGTAAACATTGAATAGGTCACTGTTGACAGCACAGGCTACCATAAGTACATCCAAGGAGGTAGTCGTCAATTAGCATATCACCTCACTCTTCCCCGTTTAAGTTTTCACTCCCTTCTCCGTCTACCGCTAAGTCGCTTAGGTAGAAGTGCGGTTTTCTGGTCCTCTTTGATCTCCGTGGGAGAGCTTCGGTCTGGAGTAATGGAGAAGGCGGCGAGCTACGTAGATCCTCTGAAGATTGCGGCGATGTTTCACCGTCAGTGAATGATCTAGTCCCTCGAATCACTCAACCCGTAATTTTTGTTACGTTTGTCATAAGAGCAATTGAGGCTTGAGATACAATTAATTTTTTTGAATTCACATTAGTGTAAGGCTCATTATCAAATGGGACAGTGGTCAATGGTCAATCGCACGCCAATCTCCGGTATTGAAAAATAAGCCTTAAAAAGGTTGTTTTTTTCAATTTCATATCAGGGGATTCGCTCATTTTGCATCCCTGATTCGGCTCGAAACTTGAATTTGAATAACGATCGCAATATGTCTTTGTAATGAGCCGTGGCGGGCTGATTTCCCCAAGGTAGAGGTGAATAGACGCCCAATGTAGGTTGATTAACATGTTAAATTAACTCGGCAAGAATTGCACGCTGTATTTTTTAATTGGTACTGGTGTGAACTGAACCCAGATTGAAAAGGATTGGAGAGCTTTAAAAAGAAACTTTTTAAAGAACTGGTGAAGTGTCACTACGTCACTAAATATGTAAATATCACAAATACTGTTGTCGCATCTATTTTGTCTCTTAATAACTTCACTGTTGTCTGTTTATCTAAATTCGCGGCTTCGTTGGCTCCGCACGTATTGACTTGTCTTTCCTATGGGCTAGGCCGGCTAAGCTGTCAGGATGGCATAGGTGCTAGGCAAGCCTACTCCTTCTAAAAAACAATGTCCCAGGCACTGCAGCGTCCGTCCCTTCACTCATCTAGTGCGAGTGAATGTGCCACTGAACGCTGTATAAATCAGCGTGACGGTATCGTGCAGTTACTTTTGATGATGACCTGCCCGCACTAAGTTATCGAGCAAATGGCCGTATCGGAACGATTTTGTCGGAAATATGTGAAAACAACACATGGTCGGATGTCGGCTATCGTCGTCCGACACCGTTATCGGACCGAAAAGACTCTTATCGTCCAATTTAAAACCGACCGATGACCGATAGAGAAAAAAGGACGTTAGCCTTCCATAACGTATTGAATACGAGCACTTCCGTCCATCCTCCCACATCTTTTCACACAACACAATCACTTGTCTAGAGAAATACTTAAACGAAATTTAAAAAAAAGTCCTACAAATAATGTAAGTTTTTTTTTAAATCTATTGTTATTGTGTAACACGCGTTTTAGCCAAAAAAAAACTTATTTCCACGCCACCTTGAGATAGGCTAAAAAAATTACTTCTGCTCAACATAATCACTTGTCCTCCTGTATTACGCGCACCAAATCCTGAGCTACTCCAATGTCAAATTCCGTAGGTAGTAATTTCTATCGCAAACGTGGTGCAAATTAGGCCGCTGTTCCAAAAGTAGTAGGACACCCTGCAGATAGATAGATAGAGAACATCTTCTTGCACAATTTCTTGAGATAAAAGATTTACAAGTGATTTCTTATTTCTTTCTTTTCCGTACATACAAAAACAATTTTGGCCAAGTAATGGGCACTGTGCACACAGAAATTGTCGCTCCTACAATGTGCCACCGAAGAATCCAATAATTTTTCCGTTATCTTCCACTTCGCAAGCCCTAGGCTCCGGAAAACGAATGTCGCTCGCAAATATACAAAAGAAAACTGATTTTATTTTCCCCAAATAAGTTAACGCACAAAATATTTGTTCGTCGGCATCTTCAATTCCTGCGGGGTCGGCTGCTGTTACAATGTGAGTGCTTCGAAACATACATTAGTATTTAATCAGAGTAACGATCTAGGCCACTGAATTTAAAATAATTTTTTTAAAGAGTAAGAGCGTTTTCGTATTAACCGATCCGATATGGGTGTCGGACGACGATAACGGCCCTTATTATGAAGCAGCGATAATGTTCGGAAAGGTCGTCAACGTCGCGCTTGAGCCCGACGGTTATGGTTCTTTTTTTTTAATAGTTTCGAAATTTCCTGCCAGATTTAATCTGTCCATAGACAGCCTGGATTGATCTGACCATAGACAGTATTGGATACATCCCATTGTGGAAGCTATTATATTCAGAGGGAAGAAGAAGAATATTCTTTATTGCACACAAGAAACAAGAGACACAAAATATGAAAGTTACAGGAAGCAAAGGAGGGAGCATTTTATACTTTTTTAGCAAGAGCTACAAAACGTATGTAAAGTTTGTTAATTAATTTCGTATGAGTGAATCCGCATTCGATTATTTTCTAATTCATCTCACAAACAGTATCAATAAACGAGTCACACACACACACAAATGGCCGCCGCGCATCGGGCTCTGCGTACACAGAGACAATTTAGATACACGTATAGCACACATACAAACATTATCGTCCGACGGCTCACGGACGTCCGACGGTGCCGCCAACATATTGGTGTCGGCTCCGATATCCGATATCGAGCCGGACAATATGAAAGACAGGTACATATTTCATTCGTTTTACTTACCCCGATATCGGATCGGCGCCCGATGCCGATATCGGGTCGGATAATGTGAAAACGCACTAACGGCCTTATTTATAAAAAACACGATTCCTTAAAACGCCGATTAAAACAGTCTCTGGTGAAGATTTTACAAGGAAACGTCGTAGCCACAGATTAAATAAACTGACTCTTAGGAGTGCTTTAGAGAAATCGTGTTTTTATAAATGAGGCCGTAAAAGTAGTAGTAGGTAGTAACTGTTTTTTTTTCTTTATCGCTATCAAAATAAAAAATATCTAAATGTTTATTCATACAGCTATTGCTATTGCTCAAATATTTTTTTGCTGGGATGTCCTGTAAGTATGAAATACCCGTGACAGGGAAACCCGCTCTTCCATCCATAAATTATAAAGATAAACAACTAAATAATTACTTAATAATATTTCTAATTTACGGTTTAAATATATATGTTCATATTTTATAATATGTATATAGTTTTATTAGAGAACGTTGTGGACTGAAGGAGGATGTTGTGGACTAGAATTGAGAAAGGAATGTTGCGTTGGTTTGGACATGTGGAGAGGATGAAGGAAGAAAGATTGAGGAAACAAATATATCGAGCGAATGTGGGTGAAAGGGCCGGTAAGGGACGACCCAGGCGGACATACTTCCACCAAATAGGGGATGTATTCGCAAAGGGCAATAAAAGGTTCCCGAAACCGGCGTGCGTGAATGCAACGACTAATGAGTTTTGAGGAAGCGAAAGTGATCTATCAGGATCGTGGCAAGTGGCAGTCCCTGGTCTCTGCCTACCCCTCTGGGATACAGGCGTGAGTTTATGTATGTATGTATATATGTATATATTTAAACATTCATCCAATAAAGTTTTTTTTCTAAGTGAGAGCTTAATCTGTCCGCGTGGCGCCGGCTTAAGAATAGCATCACTCCGTTTCCTTCCGTAGAAGGCGACTAAGGAAATCAATTACCAGGAGACGGGCAGCAGCGTCTTTCTGAGATTCCAACCGCATACTGCGATCGCCAACCCGCTTGCCAAGCGTGGCGATTATGGCAAAACCAATCATGGTTATGAAAACCACGAAGGAGGCCTGTGTCCTGCAGTGGGCGTGGCTGATGATGATGATGATGATGAGAGATTAATTTAATATTACCTATTTATAATCTGTTACAAAATCCATTAGCCTTTGTTACCATATCTGCTACAAAATCCAATTGGCCCTTAAAATTTGAAACGGTCATAAAATAATATTTATAGAGGACCCCCGACCCAGATAGGAAAGTAACTAAGTGCTAGCTTAACTTGCGTAAAAAAAGTTATGCAATCGATATCGTACCGCAGCAATTCAATTCAATTTAATTCAAATATTTTTATTCATTATAAAAACAGAATTTTACTTAATGAACGTCAAAGTTGTGAGTTTCACAATTAATGGATTATCTGGAGAAGAAGCTAACAAAGAAACTCCACATTTATTCTTTTCAAAACACGTTTTAACTTAATTAACAGAGTTTTCAACTTAAAATATTAGTCATGAATGTGTTGAACACTAGTCACAATATTAATCTACTGTTTAATGCCAAACATCTTTGTCTTCTAAATAATCTTGAGGAATTTTGTTGTAGAATTTTGTCGTGGAAATGACAATTTATGTTTGTTTCTAGTATTAACATTATGGTGGCCACCAACATTTTCGAAGTCTTTGATATTTTTTCTAACGTACATAATATTTTCATAAATGTATTGACAACTGTCAAGATGTTGGTTTCTTTGAAGAAATCTCTTAGCGAATCCCTACTACCTAACTTGTAAATAAATCGGATGGCTCTCTTCTGCAAGATGAAGATAGTCTCAATGTCTGCGGGGCCGGGCAGCCCCATAGTAGTATACCGTAGGACATAATACTATGGAAGTAACTAAAATAAACAAGCCTAGCACTTTTTCGTTGTAACTTTTATTTGCGTTTTGTTTCTTATATTGTATGCAATCTGTTAGATTTGTAACTTACAAACATTTCCTCTTTATATATTAGTATATATACTTCTATGTCTTTAGATATTATCTCTACACTATAATATAGGAGAGGTGATGTGTCCTGAAGTTCTCTGGACTTCAAATTAGTCAAATTAAAAATAACTATACATCTACAAATTTTTGCTCTTGCGCGTACATCGCAAGGTCATCCTGACTGCGCAAATTCTTTGTTCAAGCCATCTGCCGATCATAGTACTAGTACTAGCGGCAAATGTTTATTAAGCTAGCGAACAAAAGAACCCAATCCACGGCTAAACCTTGTCGGTTTCGGAGGGTGGGAGGTATATTATGTGTGTATTTTATTATTATCTTAAAAAAACAACGTTTAAAAAAATTACAAAGCGGAAATGTTTGTAAGTTTGTATATTTGTAACTTTGTATGTATGGGGTAATCTCCGAAAGCGCATATCCAGTTTTAAAAATTCTTTCAGCAGTATTTGAAAGAATTTTTAAAACTGGCTATGCACTTTCGGATGGACATTGGCTTTAAGTTAGTCGCGGGTACTGCTAGTAAAGAATACTCTTTTCTAAAAACCTATTTAGAGGCTAAAAATTCCACCCATGCCGGGACTTGAACCCGCGAACTCTGGCTAACCGTGCCAGCGCTCTCCGAACTGAGTTAATGGGCAAGTGCAGACATCGGCGAAATTTCGAGCCTCTTTACAAACTCCGAGTCATGTAAACGGCCGAAGCAATTTACATGACTTGCAGCCCCGAGTAACCCACTTTGCAGTTAGGTTTTTACATGCCTGCACTTACCCATTAGCTCAGTTGGGAGAGCGCTCTGGCACAGTTAGCCAGAGGTCGCGGGTTCAATCCCGGCATGGGTGGAATTTTAGCCAGCTTTATTATTATTATTATTTAATACTTTTATTGCGCTTAGCCTAATGTACGATACGGCGGACTTAATGCCATAAGCATTTTCTACCAGTCAACCGCAGGATGTGGAAGAAAGATTAGTAGGCGTGCAAAGAGGAGAGGGGAAAAAGTAGAAATGCAATTTAAAATATATAAGGTAATATTGAATAGACCCTTAGGTTCTATGAGAGCAAAAGCTTTTTGACTCAGATAGACAACTAGCCTTATTTAAAAAAAGTCGATCCCACTAAACACTCTTAAGACGGAGTTGAAGCCGGTTTATGAGAGGAAATCCTCTTATAAACCTCTTATAAACACCGTCTTAAAAGTGTTTTAGTTTAATCGCCTATTATAAATACTACTGTACATGAATATACATCCCACTGTAGAGCACAGGCCTTCTCTCATGGAGAGAGAATGAGTATGTACATGAATAGTGTCATCTAATTTGGATGGACAATGTTCACTAGATGACCAAAGCTCACAAAAAGCAATTTCGTAAGTACGGACGAATCCCTAAAACCACGAATAGAAACCATCCGAAATCACTTTGGCTGTGAAAATACCGGGCCGAACCGCCCGCTGCGATTTAGAACTGCCCCAATGTGTTTTGAGAGACTGTCCGTACAAATGAGAGTGCCCTGATTTAAATAAATACTATTGGTACAGTCTATAGCAGGGCCCATTTCATAGAGCTACAATTCATGGTTTACTGTGACAATTCGATATAGGTACTTGGCATAGGCGATTAATCGACATATTAACAAATAGGAAGACTTATTTGTATTAATCATCTCGCAATACTGTGAATTGCGGTTTTATGAAACGCGGCCCTGCTCAACCTTTATTTAACTTTTATTCACTTAGCTACAATGGTCCAAATACAAACTAATCTTAAAAAATATACCTACGCGTCGAATTGAGAACCTCCTCCTTTTTCGAAGTCGGTTAAAAGCTAAAAATAAAACAAATAAAATCCAACCTAGCGGTTGTGCGGTAGGAAGAGAAATAATTGATTTTCCCATCCAGTGCTGCAGAATTTTTTCAGATTTTTCAGGGATGTTGTTATCGACACCGACATCGACAGAAAAAATATCAGAAATTTGTAAAATCTCGGTCGCCATCATAAGGTTAGAGCCATCGCTCACAACCACAAGACCCGATTCAAAAGTGATTCGCGCACGCGGGCAGCGCTACCGTAAAAACGGAAGCTGAGCATATTATTATGGTCGCAAGCTGCAGCGCGTTTGCATCGCTTCTCAAAAATGTCACAAAACGCGCTAAGAAGCGCATACAAAAGTCGTCGTGGGCAAAGGCTCTGAGGCCGACATACACCACTTCTAAAATATCACATGACTGGGCTATCAAATCCGCTATTGGACCATTTTTTCATTGTTCTATTAGACCATAAAAAATATTGAAATTTATCTAAATAAAAAATATCGAAATTTATCTAAATAAAAAATATGGAAAACTTTGTAGTGAAAACAGTTTTCTTTTTCAGGAGTACCGCCTAGAGATGACATACATAGATATTTTTGACTGTACGTTAGACTGTTTATTCTCATGGTGAGAATACATAATTTAAGACATAAGGACTACATTGTAGTCTTAATAAAAATCCAACTTAAATAACTACCCGCTGCTTATTATCCGAAGCGGAGCGGTAGAGCGCCGGCTTCTCATTCGGGAGGTCGTGGGTTCGAAGTCCGGCTGTACCAATGAGTTTGTTTTCTATGTTATGTACATTTATGAAGTTGTAGTAGTAATATCACTCGCTAACGGTATAGGAAAACATCGTGAGGAAACCTGAGTGTCTGAGGTGTTCACACACTGCAGCGCTTGAAATTGCCATTCCGTGGTGGGCACGCGTGGTGATGAAGCCCGTACTCTCTCTCTGAGAGAAGACCTGTGGCCTGCAGTGGGACGTATATACATAAGCAGCCTATATACGTCCCACTGTAGGGCACAGGCACAGGCCTCTCACAGGGAGAGAGTACATATATAGGCTACATAAAAAAACCGGCCAAATGCGTGTCGGGCCAGGTGCAGTGTAGGGCTCCGTAGAAAGAGGGGGGTTTATCTGCTTTGCAGAATTAATAACTTCATCTACCTACGTAATTTTTTATGGATTTTGTACGAAGTTCTCCTTTTATAAGTTGGTCGCCTATAAGAGTTCCTTGTTGACTACGGAACCCTAAAAAAGGAATTTAGAAACTTATTTACATTTTCAAAATAAAGTACAAATTAAATGAGACTTAAACATTTTGTAACCAACTTCCAGACGCTTATTATAATAAATTAGATCAAGCGAGGACGCATTCAACCGCCCCGTCTGAGGTCTCGAGCTCAAATGAAGTTGAACGACGGTGGCGCCGGCGGCACGGCGCGGAAACTCAATTTCCTTGCTCACGCCGCCGCTCGTTCAGATTTCCGATAATTATTGGAAATTGAGGCACCCCCGCCGAGATGCCTAGGCGTGCAGTATTTGTGGAAAGTGCTTGCAGTTTTAGCTTTTAACGCAACCTGTCTATTATTCTTTACAATTTTTTTTTGTATAGGGAAAATATGCTACTAAGATACAGTAACCTAACCAAAACCTAAAATTGATAGCTTGTGTTTTTCAGTGTTTTAGGTTTTGGTGAGATTAGGTAAGGTTTTGATCTAAACTTTGGCCTTTGCATCTACGTAATGACATGAATGTAATGGATGAGAGTAGCCGAGAACCGTGCTCAGTGGCGTGCTACAGGAGAGGCCTATGTCCAGCAGTGGACAAGCATAGGCTGATGATGATGAATGACATGACAGTTCCCAGTGGCACCTTCACTCACACTAAGGTCTATTTTGTGACTCGATGCAAAATAATACTGTCACTTTGACATATGCCGGGGTCGTAAACCATCGCAATCCATCACATTTGTTGACGTATTCCATGTGGACATCAATTTGCACAGACGAAGGCTATAAACACATCGCGCGATGTCTTGTACCATAGGTACTTAATCCGACCGCAGTCGTGTGTATCGCACTTATTAACACCGTCGTCGGTGACGGCCATAAATCTGAAGTTCCAATGAAATCTTTGGCAATAAAAAATTAAAAATAAAACTATGACGATCTTTTAATCTTATATATAAAAATTAATTGCTGTTCGTTAGTCTCACTAAAACTCGAGAACGGCTAGGCCGATTTGGCTAATTGTTGTTTTTATATATTTGTGGAAGTCCACAGAAGGTTTAAACGGTGAGAAGAAAAAAAACGGTTGACGTCGGTGATACGAAGTTCACGGGGTCATCTAGTTATACAATAAATACTCACATGGACTCGTCGAGTATATCGTCCTCATCATAATCGTCGCCACTTTCATCTTGGACATTATTCATAAAACGCTCTGGACAAAAGAAAGAAAAGGAATGTTTGAAAATAAAAATGACGTCTCGAAAAACGTGTCAAACCTCAAACCGAAGGCTACCAACACCCAAGTGTTGCCAATACGTAAACTACTAATAATACCATTTTACTTAATTACTTATATCTTGTTGACCCCCATCAGGGACATGGCCTTTATAAAAAATCTCCACTTGCTACGGTCTTGAGCGGTGATTTCGAGGTCTTCCCATCTCACCCCAAGTGTTTTCGCCTTTGACGTAATTAATCGGTGCCAGGTGGTTTTTGGACGCCTCCACTTTCTCCATCCCGGAGGTTCCCACAAGAGGCTCTGCCTGGTTGGATGTTGGTCTGACCTACAGGCTGACTGGCTAGAAAGTGGGGTTCGCCGAGCCGTAGTTCAGTAGGACGTGTGAAGGTTTGAGAGCTACATACAGGTTTTAGTTGTGCAAAAACACCCCTGGCTTTATTGATGTGCGCCTCAATGTCAAGGTCCGTTTCACTTTGTGGGTCCACCACGCCTCCAGGATACGTAAACCTGGTGACCTGTTCTACCAACTGGCCATTCATCAAGATAAGCTGCTCGTTAACCCTTAACGTCTGTATACCCATACAGACGTAGCTCCTTGGTTTTATGTATATTGATGCGCAGGCTTATTTTTGCAGCCTCTTGAGCCAGGTCCTCGGTCTAGTCTTGTAGATCGGCAAAATCTATGTCCTTCAAATGTTTATCCTGCGCCCAAAGTAGACCTCTATCGCATTTGCACGTTGCCCTATACATGACGTAGTCGACAACCATAACAAATAATAATGGTGACAGCAGGCAGCCTTGTTTAACTCCGCCGGTGACTGAGATTGGGTCCGAAAGACGGCCTTTATGCATGACTCTACAGGGGGAGCCTTTGTAGAGACTTTTCACAAGTTCTATGATTTTCGGCGGTATTCCTCTCTTCTTGAGTAATATGCTCTATGTGCTAGACCACTTCACCCGGTCGAACGCTTTCTCGAAATCGATGAACAGTGCGAAAAGTTCGCACTGCATCTCATTGCATTGTTCAAGAACTATTCTTAGCAAGCTTAGTTGGTCTGTGCATGATCAGCCCTGTGGGAAACCTCCTTGTTCTTCTCTCAACCTTGTGTCAACCTCTTTAGCCAACCTATGCAGCAGGATTTTGCACATGATCTTGGAACAAGCAGGCAGTAAGCTAATGCCGCGCCAGTTGAAGCACTGTGTCAAATCACCTTCCTTCGGTAATTTTATAATTACTCCTTCCTTCCAGATGGTTGGCACGTCTGCGTTCACCCAGATCGCTTTGAAAAGCGAGTATAGCACATCAGCAGACACTGCTACATTGGCTTTTAAAGTATCTATAGGGATGCCGTCATTGTCTGGTGCTTTACCGTTTTTCAGAGATCTTATTGCTTTAGTGGTTTCAGAACGATTTGGAGGCTGTGTGCAAAATATCCAGGGGAGGCTGGTGCTTTGCCGTTTTTCTGCCAGTATTCATAAACATAAACATTTACATACGGGCACATACATCGCTTCTGGCCCCACACTAGGATACCCTGTATCGTGGGAACCAGAAACAACGACTTCACAAACATGTAAACCTCCAAGACCTGGGGTTTTTTTTTGTCCCCAGCCGGGATTCGAACCCGGGACCTCTCGCATGGTATGCAGATGCACTACCGCTGCGCCACTAGGTCATCAACTATTCAACTATTTCCTGTGTTTCATCTGTAACAAGAGCTCTGGAAACTTCACTGACTGGCCGCTGCCTCTGCTCGCCAGGAAATGGTATCCACCCACAGACGTTTGTCGCTCTTGCATTTCACCTCGCCTTCACACAAGAAATAGAGTGATTCAAGTCAATTCGAGTTCGAGTCGAAAAGAGAACGTCAACTATTTCACCATTTCTATGACCCCCAAAACTTAATATCTATTAAATCCACAAAATTGCATACACAATCCAAAATTACATAAATGAAAATTTTACAGTTCTCGAGATATTGACGTAGAAAAATCTAAATTTTTAGCACTGATGGACTGACTCACTCATCAAAACTTAGACCACCAGCCCTTCTATCATGTAACTATCTACTCTATAGAGTAAACTATTTTCACGACTCCAAGGTCTACTTATTTGACAGTTCGGAGTAGGTTAAATCAGTCAAATCCATACAGTGGATGACTTACTTAGACATTTGAAATTTGGCAAGTTAAATATTTTGCAGTAGTTGGGATTCGTTGAGTCACCGTCGGTAACAATTATTATCCTTTACACCTACCGGACAGACCACTGGTACCCTTACTGTAAAGCCGCATTATTGGTGCGGTTTTTTACAACGGAAGAAAATGAGATAGGATGGAACGGAATGGAAGGGACGAGACGACTCGAGGCAGAACGGGAGTTGTTCCAATGGACGGTTTTACATTGGACGATAACGGTAACTTGACCATTTTTTATGATACGACGATTCACCAAGGCCCTACTCGTAGTAAATGTTTGAAAGTAGATGAATGGTTGTTACGGTTATCGTCCAAAGTGGAACTATCCTATCTCTCGTATGATCTGCAAATATGTCTTCTGCGTAAAAAACGCCATGAATTTTAGGTGGTTTGAAAGCTATAGCAAAATAAACGTGCCTTAATCAACCTCATTCATTATTCTGATGGACGGAGAAGCTGTATCTACTAATTGTTCGCGATTTTTTTTAAACAAGATATCTCAAATTGAAACAAGATTTCTCAACAATTTTTTTTTTTTTTACGTCCGTTCTTAAAAGACGAAGTTCAAACAATTTTTTCATTACTAATTACACAACCTGAAATACCTGTGTAATTTCCTTTTTTATGTACAATAAAGTGTTCTCTACCTACAAAATTGCGGCTTTCAAACCACCCAAATTTCAGCTTGTATAGAGCCCCCAATATTGTAAAACTCCCTTTTGTTCTAATATTAGGGGTTAAAGTATGAAATTGCCGTTTTATTGCAATGGGTTCTTTGAATTGACATAGAATCTTCATGGTATGAGGTTTTCGAATGAAACTTTTTTCAAATGGTTTCTATGATGTTCTTTCTTTAAAAAATGTGAAACATTTGAATATCGACTTTCAATTGTTTTTGTTATTCAATTTAGACATGAAAGATGGATACTGCGAAAATTCGAGTGAATTCGAGAGAACCCCTATTATGTACCTACGTACAGCAAAGACACAGAATTGTCATGCGTGGTAAGAATCCCGCCTTGCACAATAATGTCTATTTTGTGCGACCTTCCAGTGTCGAAATGGGCATTTATACACGATAACATTAATCGTACGGTAGGTGAATTACCTACACTGAAGTCTAGATTTAGATTGTGCCTGAAGCGATATAGGTAGGTACCGAAAATTACTAACACGGGCTCTGGGTGAATTAGGCACGCGGTATCGCTGTGAAATTATTAGGTTACTTCACGATGTGAGTAAATTACTGTTAAATGTGTTTTTACTTAATTTTACCTTCTTACAATCTGAATTTTCTACAGCAACCGCCCTTTGCGGGTGTTGGCCTCCACGTTGGGCGCCAATGGAAGGGGTTCGGTAAATGATGGATCGTTATAAATAATGTAAGGGACACACCCGTATTTTCCTATGTTTGACTATGGAAATAGTGGCAGAGGTCCCTATTTGAAATAAAATACTTAAAGACATACTCACATTTATATTTATACTTGTCACATCGTCAATTAGTAAGCATTATTACAGTGAAAAATCCACACAAGATAAAAGATTATTAGGTATGTACTCGAGTAATTTTCTTTACAAAATTACAACTACATCCTTCCCGCCAAAAAACGATAAGCCAAGGTGGCGCCTCCCTTTCTTTTTTTCCAGTGACGTCATCACATGAAGGTTTCATACCTTCGTGTTTATCTAGCGGGCCAAGCAACCGTACTAATAAATTAGTCAAATGGAATACTCTTAAGTTGTTATGAATACAATAAATTTCCACTATTAATAGGTAGGTTTATAAGTCTATACAGGTATATAAGTCCTAGAGCGTCGCTGACAGTTATCTACACACTCCAAAACTGTGGTTTTATTTCTTCGATTGAAAACAGAATAAAAACAGGATAAAGATAATTTTCTAATAGGTAGTTTTCTGTGATAATGTCTCGGCAAAAAGAAAAGTAGTAATAAAATCAAAAACAAATCTACAAATGGGTGACGTTATATTAAATTTGAGTTTTAATTGATAGTACAGAATGAAGGAAATAACAAAAATAGTGTAAAGAAAAACTTAATTTAAAAATTTAAGAACCCCCAACACAAAAAACTAACTCTTAAAAAGTAAAACCGCATCAATGTCGCTAATTTCAGCCAAATCAAAGCAACAACATTTTTGACCGCCATTTTTGTCCACCATTTTGTTTTTTTTTTATCGCATTTAAATTTGCCGAGGGTGTACGTTGTTTAAGTCAAAGCACCATCCCTAGATCTCTTACCGTTTTGTCAGGCAGTTGACCATGTCCATAAACGGCTGAGTAGATTTCCATCAAACATGGCTAGGAACCATCTCGATCAATCTAGCTTTAAATTAAAAAAAACCGCATCGACATCGCTTGATCCGTTTAGGCGCAACGACGGAACGTACAGACACACAGACATAGGCTTCAAACTTATAACACCCCTCTTTGCGTTGCGTCGTAGGTTAAAAAAGGCTAACACCGTTATAAAGTGAACTAACTCAGGCCGAGCTATGCCCGTGCCCGCGATTTGTACCAAATTTCGTTCAAATCGGCTCAACCGCTTCTGCGTAATTCGGTGACATAAAAACGTTCTCATTGCAAATACGAGTATTGATGAAATGGCATGACCGAAGTACTTGAATTTGAAACGAACAAGTATTATTCTTAGATTATTCAAGTATTATCCGTAGAGCGATGGTAGCCTAGTGGGTAGAACATTGGACTCGGAAGCGAGACCAAGGTTCGATTGATAAATGGTTAATAAATAAAAAAGATAAATGGTTTGTTCTATAATTTTACGGATAGTAACTGTACGTCATCTTTAGAATTAATAATTATGACTTAAAAAATCCTCTTCTGTTCTATTACAAAAATGGTGAAAGACCACAAACTAATTACCATCCATCTTCCCAAACAATCTGAACCTTGTCAACTTGATATATTTGTTAACCGTTTCATATAAACATACGGCCTTATTTATAAAACATGATTCCTCCAAAATACTCCTCAAAGGCAGCTTAAATAATCTGTGGTTACTTACGTCTTTCCCTTTACCACGGACTATTTAAACTCAATCTGAGGAGTGTTTCAATGAATCGTGTGTTGAGCAAAAGGAGCAACAAATTAAGGAATGGCGAGCTTTCTTTTGGCCTTAATAAGCCGTTCAACGCAGATTGGTATCGGCTGTTCACTTAATTGCTTCCCCCGAATACAGGAAGGAAACTGTAAATGTTAATTTGGTGTACAATTGTGGGTTGACGTCAAAATTGTGCTTTCCGAACGCACGCGACGGCCTTTGTAAATTTGCGATCTTATTTATAAACACAGCCAAGTGCGTGTCGGGCCAGGCGCAGTGTAGGGTTCCGTAGAAAGAGGGGGTTTTATCTGCTTTACAAAGCTAACGACTTCATTAAAGTAATTTTTAATGGATTTTGTACGAATTTTTCCGTTTATAAGTTGGTCGCGTATGACTCGTTAACTTGTTAAGCCTACTTATCTGTTCCTTTTCGACTACGGAACCCTAAAAATGAAGTAATGCCTCTCTCAGAGTCTCTTTAAGTAAGACACAATTTAACTTTAGTTTGCGTTTAAACTTTTTATGATTTATAAAAAGTTCGAGCTAAAACGCTGTTTTTTTTTTAATGTTATGTCACGCATTTCATTCATTCTTAAATAGTCAGAAACGCTTCGTTGTCGTAAATTTCTAAGAAGGATTGACGAAGTATTACGACTTTTTTTCAAATTGTAGTGAAATTGAAGATGGAAAATATCGAAAATGTACCTCCTAAGACGAAGAAAAGTAGGGCCGCCATAATCGCCTCATCTGGCAACACTGAGAGATACAGCAGCTTTTTGCGTTTGAAAGACACTGCTTCATTTATTCTATGCACTGGCTAAAGTAGTGATTTGACTTTATTAGTCATAACTTAATTAAAATCTGACTTAAGACTGACATAAGTCTCACTGAGGGCTGTTTTAGTGGGATCGTTTTTCATAAATAAGACCGTTAGGGTGGCTTGCAGAAACACGTTAAACCGAGATTTAGTTCAATTAAGTCGACATTTTGACAGATAATGTATGGAAGAACTGTCAAAATTTCGACTTAAATCGGTTCAGCGTGCTTCTGCAAGCGACCCTTAGACTTTAAGGGGCTCCACACCACAACAACACTAGCGCCAACAAAAGAATAAAATCATAAGTATCTTTTTAAGATTCCGTACCCAAAGGGTACCTTAGGACCCTATTACTAAGACTCCACTGTCCGTCTGTCTGTATGTCGGTCTGTCACCAGGCTGTATCTCATGAACCGTGATAGCTAGACAGTTGAGATTTTCACAGATGATGTATTTCTGTTGCCGCAATAACAACAAATACTAAAAAGAGAATAAAGTAAATATTTTTTTCGGGTTATAAATAAATATAACCCGAAAAAATAAAGTAAGAGATCAGACAACTAAGACGGACATTAATGCGCTGTGGAGCGGCCGAAGATTACATCTGATTTCAGCGAGACTAACACGTTGGTTGCACAATAATAATAACATACTCATTCGTACAACCATACTTATTGCTATAATACACTTTTGCTAAGATTCCTTTTTAAGTATGAAATACCTGTGACAGGGAATGTAGGTAATCATTCCCATGGAGTCCCAGTTTGGTAAGTAGGGTTAACCCATAACTTTCCGAGCCATTGGTCGTCCATTATTTCGGTCGCGGCTATTGACACGCCCACCATTTTTGACGAAAGAGAAGGTTATTCCTCAGCACATGTTCGTTAGTTTTGTTTCTGCCGCATGCCCTTTTGTTTGTGACACTGTGACCGAATCCAAGCCTTTCGTAGGGCAAGCAAGAGGATAGTGTGTAGGGAGTTTCAATACCTTTTAGTATTTGTACCTAATATCTAACCACAGTATAAATCGGAGCTGTAGAATACCGGCTTCTCATTCGGGAGGTCGTGGGTACGAATCCCGGCATGTACCAATGACTTTGTTTTCTAAGGTACGCACATTTGTGACGTTATAGTAGCAATACCACTCGCTAATTGTGAAGGAAAACATCGTGAGGAAACCTGAGTGACCGAGGTATTCACACACCTGAACGCTTGAAATTGATTTAGTAGTGACATGTAGTGATTAAGCCCATACTCTCTCTCTCTGGGAGAAGGCCTGTGCCCTGCAGTGGGACTTATATAGGCTACAAATATTCAAACGATAATATACTACAAATAATAACAAATTCTATTGTAAATCCAAGAGCATCTGCCAACAAACTGTTATGCAGTGTCCCAATAAAATCCTTGTTTGGCCTTTGTATCTACGTAATGAGATGATATATTCAGCTTCCAGTGGCACCTTCACTCACACTAGATGGATGAAGGTACCACTCGGACGCTGCAGTGCCTGGGACACCGTTTTTAGATGGATTAGCCTTGCCCAGCACCTATGCCACCCTGACAGCTTAGGCGGCCTAGCCCACAGGAAAGACAAGTCAATAGGTACCAGGCCGCGGATTTCCCCCTTAGCGGGAGCCCCCATTAAGTATTTCTTTTATTCTGTTTTTAGTATTTCTTGTTATAGCGGCAACAGAAATACATCATCTGTAAAAATTTCAACTGCTTAGTTTTCACGGTTCATGAGATACAGCCTGGTGACAGATAGACAAAGAGACGGACAGTGAAGTCTTAGTAATCCCGCTTGGCACCCTCCGGTTACGTAACCCTAAAAACAATACAGCTTTTACTTAACCAACAAAAATGCCTTGCTCAGTCAGCTCAGCTCTTAAGTGAGGGACTCCTTTCTTATGAAAAAAAAAGGCGGAAATTGCTTGGAAATCAGAAAAAAACTATAAAGGTAAAGATAAATTTATTTCCATTGGCATAAACATGTGTCAATAATAGTATAATAACATGCATTATTAAGGTGTTAAAGATAACATTGTCTTGTTAATTTCGGTCCAACATCTTTGACCAAAGGTAGCGTGCAAAGAGGTGAGGATAGCCATGAAGAAAAAAGACATTTATTATACCAACGAGACACATCACAGAAACAAAATAATTAGATAAGTAACATAATATGCACAGCAACAAAAAGAAAACTAAACACAACAGACAAAACAAATAAATCAAACAGGACCATGAATGTAGCCTGTGGTGTATCTAAATTGCCACAAAAGGCAGCTGACTCAGCGTTGTGCAACAAAAGATCTACCCTCTAACCTAACCCCCAATCGATGGTTTTAAACCGGTATTATTAATTCGAATGTATAATACTGAATAAACCTTTACCCCTTTTAAGTCTATATTTCCGTCAATGGTTATGTGCATGAATCACTCCAGTCAATAAGGCCGCCAATTGTATGATACTCAATATTTTATAAGTAAATCAATCCATCAGCCCGCTCTCGTTCACTGCTAGACATAGACCCCCCAAGACACGCCACGCACGCCGGCAATTTTTAAGTGTTTTTTTTGTAATATGCTACCCTACTAGCGAAGAATAATGTGATGAATTGATATGTCACTGCGCTTAGTTATGAGGCAATTTTTCACGCGATATCTGTAGATAACAAAGACAGTAATCAATTTCCATCTCCCATCGAGATCTACAGATTTATCATTACCTGATATGATTCGGATATTATCAACAATTTTATTAACTTCACTTGTAGGTAACTGACAAACTAAGTAGTAATAAACAATAACAACGTCTACACAACACAATCACTTGTCCTGGTCCCAAAGTAGGATACCCTGGGGAAGGACCTCACATTTGTACAAATATACGGCGGCCCCCAGTGGGAATCGAACCCACGGCCTCCGGCACGGTTATCAGATGTGATACCGCTACCAACGAGGCAGTCGACTGCTTGGTAAACACTTCAAAGCAAGTGACAACTCATACCAATCACGTGACACAAAAGGAATCCTACCAAATGATTTCTTACACGCTCTTGGGTTGCAAACAAAACACTTGAGATCCATATCTAGTTTATCTAATCGCCCCCCGGAATTCTCGATAGATTTCACTATAAAACACCTACCACACGCGGAGAGGCGCTCAAGTTCAATGCCAACCATGAAAATGTCCAAACTACACCTCATAACAGTACTGAGCTTCTTTGCTCTAGTACACAGCAAGAGCTTCAAGCAAAGCGAGGCAGCGAAGGCGGAACTCGAAGAATATATCAAACAAGCGAAAGAAAATGTCAACCCTCGCTACAGGCTGACATACCACATCGCTGCACCCGTCGGCTGGATCAACGACCCTAACGGCTTCAGCCACTACAAAGGAAACTATCATTTGTTCTATCAGTATTATCCCTACGACACCGTGTGGGGCCCTATGCACTGGGGACACGTGACAAGCGAAGACCTTGTCAACTGGACGCAGCAACCTACAGCTTTACTGCCGGAAGAGGAACAATGTTTCTCCGGGAGCGCCGTTGTCGATGGAGAAACCATGGTCTTGATATATACCGGCCACGAGGTCACAGACAAAGACCCCTTCTACAACCAGACTCAGTACATAGCTTTCAGTGACAATGGAGTGGACTTTTATAAGTACGCAGGAAACCCAGTCATTCCACGAGCTCCGAACGACAATCCCGACTTCCGCGACCCAAAAGCATGGAAACATGGTGACTCCTGGTACGTCATCTTAGGAAGCAAGACTAACGATGACCGTGGACGGGTGCTGCTTTATAAATCTCATAACCTGGTTGAGTGGGAGTTCCTAACAGTGCTAGCTGAGTCGAATGGGGACCTTGGATACATGTGGGAATGCCCAGACTTCTTCGAGTTGAACGGTAAGCATGTTCTGCTCATGTCCCCTCAAGGAATAGCACCCCAAGGTGACAGGTACCACAACTTACACCAAACTGGCTACATTGTTGGCCATTTCGACTATGCCAATGCGATGTTTACGCCAGAAACCGAATTCCAAGAATTAGACTTTGGGCATGATTTCTACGCGGCGCAGACGACAGAATTCAATAGAAGAAGGTTGCTGGTAGGTTGGTTCGGTATGTGGGAGAACGTGTTTCCGGAGGCAGCCGACGGATGGGCTGGAGCCATGACCCTGTTCAGAGAGCTGGAACTTAACTCCCATAACCGCATCATCATGAAGCCAGTCGCTGAGGTCTTGAGCCTTAGAGACCACCTCTTCATCGACGGGGAGTTCAAAGGTAACCAAACGACAGACTTCGACAAAGCAGCTGAGATCCTAGTAGAGGGTGATCTGGAGCAGAACATTGAGCTTCAACTGGAAGGCCGTGACGGCGGTGCCAGGGCCTGGATCAAGTGGGACAGGGATACTGGCAAAGTATCCGTGACAAAAGAAGGCGGTGACGTCAGACAAGTGGAATGGGCTCACCGCATTTCAAAGAGTTGGAGATTGTTCCTCGATACGAGTTCTATAGAATTGTTCTGTGGAGAAGGCGAAATCGTATTTAGCAGCAGAGTGTATCCGCTAGGTGGATGGAAACTGACGAATTTGAGCTCGCAAGCACTGCGTATTTCTGGTTATTCTCTTAAACGTGGTGTACCTGAATAAGTTTATTTTAAAAAAGCCGATGTAAAATTTTTCTGTGAACTGAAGTTTCATAAAATGTTTTATTAAAAAAATGTCTCTCTTGCTTGTATTTAATTTTAGGATCATGATGTTACGTGACCGTTTTCGTGATGTTTGGATTACTAGAGGAGTAATCCAAACATCACGTTTTTTTATATAAAATATAATTTTATAGCGAATACTTTCTTGTTATTTTTTCATAGCTGGGCAGTCGAATAAAATAAACTAATCCACGGTTGGAGCCCTCCATTTGACCTACATTTTAATCTCCGACTACACAACGTGGGTGGGTTGGGTAGGTCCCGTCTAGTAGGTAGGTATTCCGAATTTTGTCATGTCTGTTCAAAATAAAAAAAAATAACTCTAGAATAATTACACGGTCTCAAAGGAAATAGAAATAACAAAGGGGAAACTAAGGGAAAAGAAGAGTCGTTTCTATTTCACAACGAATAATATTATAGGCCTGGCAGTGCTATATAGCAACACACAGAAGATTCACTTAGAAGTAGCTCTGTTCCAGAATGGCTAAGATCTACTTTATGTTAAAAAAAAATTTAGCTTTTCCTAGGATCAAAAAATTCTGAGTAGGCTGGTACCTGACTGATCCCACATTGATATAATTAAGGCTTTCCTCAGATGAAGTAATACCCATTTAGAACTACCTGCATATGTAACAAAAAAATCATGGACAGTTCTTAACTTAATTCCGGATTCACTTCCTTGATTTTTTGCCAGAAGAGTCCGACCAGGTTAATTAAGGAATTAAGTTAATAATATGTAGTGCTTACGAAGGTTTTAGTTCGGAAAAGGACTTATTTTTTGTTTTTAAAAAGAATACTTTTTTTTTTTTCTATTTTCCACTATATTAGCAAGCTCATAGCAATGATTCCATAACTTTTGGCTGCGTCGATTCTTGAATTTTTTTAGCAACTCCGTACTACATATTAATTTTGACACTTCAATGTGAATAATGTAGAAACATGAATCACAAAACTTAAGTGAAAGCGGTCACAGAGTGGTGGCCGAGAACAATTCATGGTTAACTATGCATATTCGATGTACATTGCAAAGACTAATAACCCATACATTAAGAAGTAGGACGACTGCTACGCAATATACAATCTACGAATTGTCACATAATAAACTATGAATTTTAGTTTTAAGTAGTAAGGAAGTGGCAGGAGGTTGACAGATTGGCAGAGGGGGCAGTGGACGAGATGGAACGGGGAGGTTGGCGTGACTGTGAAGAGGCCTACGCCCAACAGTGGGCGTCTTTCACGGGCTGTATAGATAGATAGATGGAATATAGAAACAACATTTTGTAGGGCATACTCAGCCTTTCAATCCCCTTTACTCTCGAGGTAATTGTGTTCCAAACTGTACCAAAATTAAATGCAATAAGTCTGAAATTTCGGCTTAGTAAACATTTAAGCGCTGGAGATTGTGGATCCTATCCAACGCGTAGCGCCAAACGAAATATGAAATACCTAAATGGATCTAAGCTAGGTAACTCTTTAGTACCTGCCCTTTGTAAAAGCCTCCCAGAGGAATTATGTAAAAAAAGTCTCGAAAAAGCACAATTTAAAAGGATGCTTAAGCGCTTTGTTTTTAGCAGTTTATAAACCCATCCTATGCTTATTATGATTTAGAAAGTATCATCGATACTGTTTGTTGTGTAGATTGTGTAAGTTATATAGGGATTGTTACCAAGAGCTTGCCGATAAACTGCATTAGCAGTTTGGCAAACTAATGAAATTGTATTTTTCGTGTTCTATTGAGAATAAATATAAATTAATGAATAAAACCCCAGACACTCAGGTCTTCTCGAGAGGTTTTCCTTCGCAAATGGAAACTCCTGAGGCTAGATAATGAAATTAAGACACTAAAGCCCTTTTAATTGATTTAGTTTTGTATTTAGCGACGCCCAAGTCTTAAGGATGCTATACAATAAATAAACCGAATAAAAATTACTTTTATTTTGTTGTAGAAAAGACGGCGAGCGATGAATCTTTTATGATTCGTCGTTCATAACACATCTTCCTTCGGTTTCAACACTTAAAATGTTTTATTCTTCCGTATTTTAGCGGCTGCGGAAGCGAAGATCATGTTCATCAGTATGCAAAAACCGAAAGACCGCATTGAAATTGGTTCATCCGACATCACCACGGATGTCACCCGAGTTTTATCTGCTTTACAGAACTAACAACTTTATCGAAGTAATTTTCAATGGATTTTGTACGACGTTTTCCATTTATAAGTCTATTAGAAGAAGAAGAAGAAAGACATTTATTATACCAACAAGATACATCACAGAAACAAAAATAAGCACATAAGTAACATAATATGCACAACAACAGAAAGAAAACTAAATACACAACAGATAAAACGAATAAATAAAACAGGACCATAGATGTAGCCTGTGGTGTATCTAAGTTGCCACAAAAGGCAGCTGACTCAGCGTTGTGCTGAGGAAGTGATCCCTCAGCGCTGATTTTCAGTCAGTGCCTACGGTAACCCATAATTGTACTACGGAGTGCATGCCGTGATGCAGTTAAAGAATTAAATCAAATTCAATAACATACATACAATAAAGTAAAAGAAAATAATGAATTAGCGTCATAAAATACTCTAACTTGTAGAGTCTACTAAGCCGTGGTATTTTTTCTTGTATTTTGTGTTTTTATAATCAACCATTTAGCTGAGAGAGGGGGGAACGGCCCTACTCTGACTAAAAATTGCGCTTAATATTTCTTTTTTTTTTTAATCGTAGGCCTAATTTGTATTTGGGTCCAAATGGGTTATAAATATTGTGGGTGTGTAAAGACTATTTTTCGATTTAGGGTTCCGTTTGCGAAATATTAATATAAAGCTTAATATTTCGCAAACGGAACCCTAAACCGAAAACTAGTCTTTATACACCTACAATATTTTTAAGCGGCCAATTTAAACTATGGTGTAGGCGAGAGAAAAAAAATCATCTCTAATTTAAGTGTAGGGGAGGTACCCTAATTTTCTTTTTTGCGATTTTATTCTACCGTTTGGTCGGCATAGTAAATATGTACATCTATACCAAAGTTAACCTCTCTAGTACTTACCGTCTCTGTGCTAAGCCGCGGACAGACAGACGGACGATCAGACAGGTGGGCGGCTGAACATGGCGAAACCATAGGAGTTCCTTATTGACTACGGAACCCTAAAAATGCGATTAAAACAAAACTGAATCTTAACAGCCAATTAAAACCGATTTTTAGGGTTCCGTACATCAAAAGGAAAAAAAAACAAAACCTTTATAGGATCACTTTGTTGTCCGTCCATCCGTCCGTCTGTCTGTCAAGGCCTTTTATCTTGGGAACGTGTGAAGGTATCGAGTTGAAAACCATATATACTCAGATCTACAGTCCCTTCAGGCCGTAATAAAAATACGGCCGTTTATGCCGCAAAAAAACGTATATTTCGACACTAAAGGCAATCAAAATTTACAATATTAGTAATATCGTCTTATATAACAAGTACAGGGAAAAAACTGAAAACTATGCACTTGTAATCAAATCATAAAAAAATTGTCTTTGAAGTTCCGGAAAAGCTCGGAAAAAACAGCGATTCCTGAACTATTTATTTTATAAACCTACCTAAAAATTTGTACGGAACCCTCGGTGGGCGAGGCCGACTCGCATTGTCCGCTTTTTATTTTGATTTTGGTTGAATGGACGTTTTTAACGGATTGATCATGATCATTCTCTCACCATCATCACCAGTGTGTCTTTCTGACTCATTATCGAAAAACCTGCCGTGGTCAAAATAGTCCTCGATTTCCTGCAAGGTTCGGTCCTTCGTCTCTGGCATAACAAAGTGTAAGAAAACTAAGCTAGCTATCAAGCACACACCAAACACTGCGAATGTTCCGTAGGCTTTAATGGCGACTAACATTTTTGGCAAAAAGTGCAGGCTGAAGAAAAATGCTAAGGCTATGAAACACCCACCCACAGCTGTACCTAACTCCCGGTGCGGCAAAGGAAATATTTCGCCAAAAACCACCAGAGGGACTGAACTGCAACCAATGTTAGCGAAGACAGCGAACGAGCACAACATTGATGGAAAAACCCACACTTGTTGCCCTTCCAACGACCCTATAGATACCATGTACAAAGATAGAGATAAACTGATCAATATCGCACTGGCTGGAATCCCACTCAGCATGAAGAGTGTCTTTCGTCCCATATACTTCGTTAGTATACAAGAAATTGTACTACCTACTAATGTCACTATATCAACCAATATAATCATTAAAAATTTTCTGGATTTGTCAGTTGTGATTTGGTCTATTATATCTGAAGCGTATACAGGCAAAAAATGTCTGCCAGCAGCTTCTTTTAAAACTACGCAAAAGAAGAAAATTGAAAGAGGTTGAATAAAGCTCTTTTGCTTGAATTTCTTCAAGAGATTCGTTATTTTCTTTTGGTAGGATTTGCACTGAGGTGTTTCCGATGCTCTAGTTTTTTGCGCTTGGATCATAGACTCAAATTCTTTGACTGATTTTTGATCTCGTCCTCTCAAACGATAGAAAGTATCTTCGAATTCATCAAATCTGTTCTTTTTGAGCAACCAAGAAGGGCTCTCAGACCATGTGAAGTTGTTAACCAAAGCTATAACGGATGGAATGGTACCTATGAGTGCTGCAGTGCTCCAACTATAGTAATGACCAATTATATGCATAAGTAGGAGCCCCAAATGCGTAATTCCACTTTTCATATTCAAGAAAAGGCCTCTGTATTCGGGGGCGGTGTACTCAGCTATGACCACACAGCCTGATGCGTAAGCGCTAGATATTGCAACGCCATTTATAAATCTCCCAAATATGATAATAGAAAGGGTATTGCCCCAATAGATCAGCAACCAGCCTATTATATTCAATATAGAACACAACATGGATGATTTTTTGCGTCCGCATCGATCCATCGCAATCGATGTCGCGATCATGCTCGGCGCATTGAAGACGGCCAAAATTGAGCCTGAAAAGAAAAAGAAAGAAAAACAATGTGATTTTCTAAATAAGACACTTTCATACTCATAAGGCTTGAAATTCAAAATTTTTAAAAAAATATTGCAAGTAACACAGAATCTGTTACTTATTGAACGTTACAAGTAAAATTTAGATCATTTGGAGAAAAAACGGGCAAAATCTCCAAACTTAGCCTTTTCAAATATGTTCCTTAATTAACAGAGTTTACATATTTGAATCTTCTGAACTGGCTTTAATTCCAGACATCTTTTTCTTCTAAATAATCCTTAATGCTATATAGTAGCCCTTCCGGCACAAAGTGCGCTTTACATATTTTTTGAACCGCGCTTCAGGCAAGCTTATTATATCTTTAGGGATCTTCTTGTAGAAACGTATACAATAGCCCATAAAGGATGTATTAAATCTTGGGAACGAAAGTTTATGTTTATTTCTAGTATATACATTGTGTTGGCTACCTACAGTTTTAAATTACTGATATTTTTCCTGACGTACATAATATTTTCATAGATATACCGACTAGCAACTGTCAGGATGTTAGTTTCTTTAATGAAATCTCTTAACGAATCCCTACTGCCTAGCTTATAAATTAATTTGATCGCTCTCCTCTGTAAGACGACGATGATCTGCTGCCCGACCTAACTGGAACATAACCCGGAACTAACTGACGTCGCAACTGCTAGGCTTGTTTATTTTAGTGCCTTCCACTGTAGTACCTATGCCTATATAGTGCCATAGAGCATAATGCCGTAGGGCATAATACTGTGGAAGTAAGTAAAATAAACAAGCCTAGCAGTTGCTTTGTCAGTTAATTCCCGGATTCTTTTAATTGCATGTGCTGCAAAACTAAGTCTATTTGCCAATTTGTCTATATGAGGACCCCATTGAAGCTTTGCATCAATTGTGATACCTAGAAATACAGTTTCTTCTACAAGGTCTAGTTTGTCATAACCCGATATAAAGTTGCTGTCAACTATTTTGACATTTGGTAGACTAAACTTTATACTTATACTTATTTTTTATACTTTTGCCTTTTTTTGAATTTAACAATAAGTTATTAGAAGTGAACAAGTTTAGTACCTGAGAGAGAGCATAATTTTTATCGTGGAGGTCATTTTCTTGTATCCTAATTTTAAAAATAATTGACCTCCAAATGGAAATACATAATACTATCTCTGTCATGTTTTGAACCATGAACGGCAAATCAATTACATATACGGGGAAAATGAACGGCCCTTAAATAGATCTCTGTAGCACTCCTATCTTAACCTCTGACCCTGGTGATTTAGTTCTAAATATGTCAGCTTTTTAAATCCTCCCTTTTAAATGCGATCTCATACGTTTTAGACTGTTCCCATTTATTCCATAGTGTTTTAATTTTAACGAGAAGTGTTTCATGATTTATTACGTCCATTGCTTATTATGTCCATTACCATAGCGTAAGCTCGTCAACTACCCAGAAATATTCCATTTCATTTAAATTTCAACGAAAACCTTATTTAGTTTCTAGTTTCTGAGCCTTTATGAAGGAATTGCTAAGGTGCCTGCTAATGCACTCTACAACTCTTTTGTTGGCTAGATTATTGGCTGGACTATTAGTAATTTAAGCCCTATACCTCAGATGATAATCAATGATTATTGTATTTTTTTTACCTTTGCCGCACACAAACCGTCTGTGGTGATTGTAAATGCTAATATTAAAAATATCACAGAAACTGTGACTTAATGAACGTTACAAGTTAAACTAGTTAGGTGTCTATTTCAAAATCTAGATCATTTTGGAGAAAAAATAGAAAAAAAACGACAAATTTTTCAAATTTGGTCCTTAATTAAGAGTTTTACATGTTATTCTTAAACCTAGAACGGTGGTGAACATCTAAAGCTTACTAAGCCATGCCTCAGACTCCAGGTCCACCTTCACCGGTGAGTCCCCTGCCCGCAGAGCTGGTAGAAGGCTCGAGGTGTACGCCAGCACCATCCCGATTCCCAGAAAGTTCATAAGCACGCCACTCGCTATCCACGTCTGAAACATTGTGATGTTCTACACTTGAGCATTCGTCTAGTGTTCGGTAACACAAAGAAACTTTCAGTTGTAAGCATTGTGAAAAACCGGCGAGTCGGACTCGCGCACGAGGGGTTCCGTACCATTATCTATATAATATTTAAATATTTCAAGTATCTATTTGTTGCCGTCATTAGTATCGAGCAAAAAACGCCCCAAAATTCACGTTGTATGGGAGGCCTGCTTAAATACTTATTTCATTCTGTTTTTAGTATTTGTTGTTCTAGCGGCAACAGAAATACATCATCTGTGAAAATTTCAACTATCTAACTATCACGGTTCATGAGATACAGCCTGGTGACAGACGGACGAACGGACAGCGGAGTCTTAGTAATAGGGTATCTTACCCTTTGGGTATGGAACCCTAAAAAATGTTGAAAAAAACATACATACTAATTAATCATTGTTCAATTTTTTTACAATTTTATGGGTGAGCTTGAAGGCGCAAAATCAGAATGGAAGGTAATGGAAGTCTGTTTTGAGAGCCCTGTGTCCATTATGAGGAATAATAGGAACTGATGATGATGATCATGATTACAATTTTATGTGATATTATTATGGTTTTCCTCCTCTGTAGTAGCGCTGTTTGATAGATGATGTTAAAAACCATATGGAATGGACAGGATGATGATTTACCGAAGATAACGACAACAGTGTTATAAAAAGAGCGCTTAGTCTTATAGCGCATTAGTTTAGGGTGTTATGCTGTAAGATTTTGTATGTCATAAATGAACTAATAACTAAATATGTAAATCGAATATTTTACAGCCAAATTAACCCTTGTCATCAAGATCGTAATATATTTTTTATAGGAGACATCTTACCGCAGTCATTTTGTCATGTAACAAGTCAATGTCGACTTCCCTCACTAAAGTGTTGAACAGATTGCAAGTTCACCAAAGGAATGAATTCTGACTAGAATTAGTTCTGACCAATCGGTAAATTAAAAGTTGGGCTAGTACAAAGGTGTTGACTATGTAGATATAATTGAGATCTGTAATCGGAGTTAATCTGGATGTCATCATCAGCCATTTGACGCCCACTGCAGGACATAGGCCTCCTTCGTGGTTTTCGCAACCATGAGGGGTTTTGCCGTAATCGCCACACTTGGCAGGCGGGTTGGCGATCGCAGTATGCGGTTGGAATCGCAGGAAGACGCTGCTGCCCGTCTCCTGGTAATTGATTTCCTTAGTCGCCTTCTACGACATCCACGGAAGGAAATGGAGTGACGCTATTCTTAATCCGGTGCCACACGGAACTTTGCAAAGAGATAGATTATAGTCTGGATGTGAATCTGGATAATCCTGACTAATATTATAAACGCGAAAGTTTGTATGTATGGATGGATGTTTGATACTCTTTCACGCAAAAACGGCTGAACGGATCCGGATGAAATTTGGCACATCAACATGATCATCATCATCAGCCATTTTTTACGCCCCCATAGGCCTCCTTCGTGGTTTTCATAACCAAGAGGGATTTTGCCATAATCGCCACGCTTGCTGTTGCTGTTGGAATCTCAGGAAGACGCTGCTGCCCGTCTCCTGGTAATTGATTACCTTTGTCGCGTTATACGACATCCACGGAAGGAAATGGAGTGACGCTATTCTTAATTCGGCGTCACGCGGAACTTTGCAAAGAGATAGATTATAGTCTGGATGTGCTAATCGGCTATTTTTTACCCGGAAAAATACACATCAAAATTACCACGCGAACGAAGTCGCGGGCAACAGCTAGTTGATTATATATCTCCTGACGCTTACTGAGTGGAAGTTTGCGACATGTTTTCTCGCAATCAGGAATAGGTGATGTAGATCGGTAATTTAAGTACTTCAAAAATTTATTTTCTATTCCCCTCAATACGTTTATCGTAAACAGCGTATCGCGTATTAACACTGTATCGTGAAAGATACCCAAATTTAGAGTGGTACCCGGATTACCGCGTGTTTCTGATTGTGCACCGAGCATATCCGAGAGCCGGTTCCCGAATCTAATGATCGGTGAGGGTAGGCCCCAGTTGCCTTGCGATAATGAAGTCGCAGACGACCCAAGTGGTGTTAAAAATTGCAGAAGTATTGTAAATTACTGCAGATGCGATGTACAATATGTGTGCAGATGTGATCACCAACAATTGTCTTAATTTATTATAACTGTAGTATTCACACATATATCACAATATCTTTCGTAAATTCGTAGGTTCTATGTATTTATTTATTTATTTATTATAACGTTGTATTTGTATAATTTTTCCCATCTATTATATTTTTATATATCTAGATCTAAATAAGTAATTAGTAAGTATATATAGTATTCTACGAGTAAGTTGCAATACCTGTTAATGTTTTCTTCATAACTTAGGTTAGCTGGTAGATAATGCTGAGTAGCATTGAGCTCGCCTATGTGCAAAACTGTGTGTTGAAATGCAATAAAGTATTTTTTGTCACACCTGCTCTGAAAATACATACTAATTATACCAATTAGAGGGAAGAAACGCCTTTATCCCGCCCTTCAAATCCTTTCAGCCCAAGGTATGGAAGTTTGTATGAAAATCCTTCCGACCCAAGGGTGGGAAGTATGTAGGTATGAAATTCCATTACATATGTACCCGTTTTTTTTTTTTTAAATTTGTCAGCAGTCATACTGCAAAGAGACTTTAACTGTCTACTAATTAAATTTCAAGTAAATTGTTACTGGCCACATACAGTTTTTTTTTACCAGTTACCAACCTCCTTGGTGCATACAGAAAATTAAAAACGAAATTATTTTTGTATATAAAACGCGCGGAATCACGGAAGAAGTGGCTGCATGACCTTATGATCTTAGCCTACTCCAGAAACGGGCGAATAAAAAAAGGAAAAGCCCGCGCATTTTCGATGTCTATAATTTTCCTCGTAGGTGTAATAAAAAGCACTATACATACCTCAGGATAAAGTACAGTTCCATACCTCAAATGGTTTGCGCCCCTCGCAAGCTCGTGGCGCAAATGCCATAATCTCGGTATGGAACTGTCACTTTCTTCCCTCTGAAGTAATGTACTATTACATATCTCTTGCTCTGTAAGTAGTCACTGACTTCCCTGAATGCCGGGGTGTATGGATATCATTACAGCATAGGTTTTGGAATTTGAAAAAAGAACTGTCATACTCATACTGCAAGAAGAATATTTTTTAAAGGTTTTTTTTTTCTCGGTATCGATTATTTACTCGAATCGGAATCGAGACAATTTATATTAGAATTTATGAAGATTTTATTTTAAATATCGAACTATTTGTTTCGCAATCACATCGTATGTTAATTGAAATCGATTTAAAAATCAAACTGGCCAGCACGATTTGACGCGCTTGCGTGCCATAAAATAGTGAAGAGTAAAAAAGTCAGTCGACTAGCTAGGCGCGAAAGTAATTTTTTTTCGTGTTTTGGAGTTCTTTCTCAAAAGTTCTGCTTTCTTGTATTTTTACTTACCTCACAATCGATATGTAAAGCAGAGTGTTTACCTCGGGTGTAAGCATCAATTGCATACTCGGGCTAATTAGCGCCCTCGCTGCGCTCAGGCGCCAAAAACCTCGTATGCAATTGATGTCATACAGCCCTTGGTTAACAATCTACTATTAATAATAATAGTATGAAATTTTGATAGTTGTTTTAAAACAGTTTTTGTCATTTTCATTTGTGTAATTTAATATGTCCGCCACATATTACGATTTTCTAATTCTAGCGTAGTAAAAGTAATAAAAAATAAATAATATGTGTATATCGGACGGTAGACCCGTTTATTATTAATTTTATCTACACTCATATCATAATCTTCAAATTAAGAATTCAAAGGTAAACACATATTGACAGGCATTAAACAATACATAACTTTAAAGAAAATTTAAAAAAAAGTGTAATATAAAGTTACATTAAAGGTCAGATTTTTCACTTTATGTTACAGTTATTTTTTTTTAAAGTGTTACTGTGATCACGGAACAAAACTTAAGTTTTTTTTTTAATGTCAAAAGTTGACTCTATAAAAAACCTAATTTCATTTTCGTGGTACCAAAAGTGCAACTAAAAATACCTAAAATTGCGCGCGCAAAACTGAGTGCAGACGATTGAATGTCAAGATACTTTTGTCGAAATTGCGCCATTTTGTTTCAAAAATTTCATTATGAGTGTAGATAAAGTAGTGTATGAGACTGCACATAACTTGGTATTAAAACACTCGCGAATGCTATTAAAAAACTCGCCAAGGCTCGTTTTTTAAAATCTCGCTCGTGTTTTAATAACCCTCATGCGCAAATATGCAGCCCTAGGTCAGGGCTACATATTTGTGCTATGGGGCCATGCGGTCCGGAGACGGGAGATCTCGTCGCGCCTAGCTGACGCCTCAGGAGGGCTGGTGCCTACTTTGGCCAAAAGTCAAGCCTCGCAATACAGCGAGGCAATGCCGCCAGCCTTCTCGGTACTCTACCGGCCGACAGCGATCTGGCTCAAATATTTTATTTAAATTAGTAAATTAGGTTTGGATTAGTTTATCCTTTTTGTTTTTTTTTTTTTTGGAACCAGTGCTTAAGTGCATGAGACCCCCTTGGTAGAAGTGTGACTGTAGATTTAATTTAATTTCAATAACTAATATTCAATATTTTTGAGTTTATATAAAATAATTGTAGTGCCAATTTAAATTAAAAAATTTGCCAAAATATTTTTGGAGCGTAACTTAATATTTTTTGCCGAGGGCAGTAAACTAACAGTTAATGCTTTCAAAAAGACGCCTGTCACCTTAGTCTACCGAGAACACGGCACTTGCAAAAGTACCGAAACGTCGGAAAATTGTAAAATGGAAAAGTAAACTAGTAAATATCCGTTTTATTTTTTAAATATTGTAAGATAATATTCAATATTCTAAGTAAATAGAAATAGGTAGAGAAATTAAAAAAAAAATTATATTTTTATATTAATAATATATTTAACAACTATGTGGGAGGATCTAAGTCATTAGAAAATACTATTTACATACCTGTTTCAAAATGTACCATCCCATATTAATATCCTTTAAATTAATACTCGTTCACTCGTATAACTCGAACTCGTCAGACACGTCAAACGACCACCGCAGTGCATACATTCGTATGCATTGCAAGCCTCATTTTCAGTTTTGCAGCGTTAATTTTTAACCGATTTCAAATCTTACAAAATGCCACCAAAAACATATCTTGTAAAAAAATTTTGTCTCTCAACTCAGTTCTCTTCCGTAAAAAGTTGTGAGATCCATGTAATAACATGTCGGTTAATTTATTCAGTCCCTACTTAAGGGTCCTTCTGTCTTAAGTTATTTCTAATTAGGTAACCTAACAACATCTTATTGTGACCATATCAAAATTTAAAAAAATCATGTTTTAAATAAATATATTGACTTGGTTACTGGTTACTCAGGCTTCTAGTTTTATCCACAACGAAGTTATAGGAGGTAAAATGGCCTGAACTACTTCGAGTAAAGGATGGTGCGGCCGTTCAGTTTTTTTTTGCTCGACTTGTCGGGGCATTGCCGTGCCCCCAGATTCAAATAATAATAAGGAGGAGGTTCTCAATTCGACGCGTGTATTCCTTTTTTATTTACTTTTTGTTTGCTATGTTCTCGCATAGCTCCGTCAAATCTTATATTTCGACAATTCTTTTCTTTTGTTCAAATAGATAGAACGTCCCATTGGTCCCATTTTAATTTGGTGAAAATTTGATAAAGACTTTCAGAGGTGGAGAACGGAACTCATCAATGGACAACAATAAATAAAACCTTATAGGCCTATCCTTTTGTATATGTTTAATAAAATATAGCGTAAAAGTAGACTTTTGGAGATGAAAATTGAGAACTTCAGATTTTAAATCAAATAATTAAGTAGGCTAAATTATGGTTATAAGAGACTTGATTTTGTTTCATGAAAAGCACATAAATATATTTTGGGCACCAACTCCAAATTATACTTCTACAATACCTACACATATACGTACTTCTAATTTAAAGCTATTCTTTTAAATTATTATTAAGTTTTTAGTGGTGTAGTGTTTTGAAGTCGGTTTTTATTTTTTACTAGCTTTTGCCCGCGACTTCGTCTGCATGGAATAAGTAGATTCTTTGGATCTTAGAGAGCCTCATCCAGGCTCCTTCTTACACACGGTCATTGAAATGACATGGTCCACCTCCTGAGACCACCTGGATGGGATACCGCCGTTTAGCCAAAGTATTTTTCGCCAAATTTTACTTCCCAATAAACTTATGGCATCAGTTTCATTTCCCAAATGAAACTTTAGCAAGTTTTCATTTCGCATTTTATTCATTTGGTCAAATTATCATTTCGCATAATTTTACTGCGTCAAGTTTTATTAAGACAAACGTTTATTATGCTAACGTTTTATTTTGGCAAGTGTTATATAGCAAATAATTGTTTGATTAAATTTATATTTCGCATTTTGTTTGTTAGGTCAGTACACATAAGCAAAAATAGGTTCGGAGTTCGGGTGTTAGTTCATGTTAGTTCTTTTTTTTTATATAAAAGCGAAAAAAAATATTTCACTAAAAACTTAGTTTTGTGTCAAACTTAAACAAGGTTGGTGCATGGAAAAGTCATAGGTACCCTACATTATAATATGGCAAAACGTGGGATACCGCCGTTTTTGCCAAACGATACTTTTGACTGAATAATGCTTGGTAAAATGAATTTTGACCAAGTATTTATTTGGTAAACAATAACTTGCCATAATAACTTTTGCTAACTGTTTATTTGCTTTAAGTTGTTTTGAGAAATGTTTTTTTGCCAAGTGATAATTTGCGGAAAATAGTTTGGGAAGTAATACTTTGGGAAACGATTTTTGGCAATACATTAGTAAACCCACCTGGATTCCTGGGTTCACTTCGCTGATAAAACAATAAAAGGCTCTAATTTTTTATTGGTGACAGTCCACCTCAGACTGATGAGTTTCGATGCGAAGGTGTACGGTGGAAGAAAAAAATTTCCCAAGGAGCACCCAAGGGCGTTGTAAGAAAAATCCCATGGTTCACGCAGGTGGTCTCAGGAGATGGACCGTGGGTAAGAAGGAGCCTGGATGAGGCTCTCTAAGGTCAAAAGAATCGTATGGGTGCTATACCGTTATTATTGGCCTATAGTATTACTGCCAGTCGTGTCTATTTGTGGCACTATCTTAACTACTTCATCGTTACTTTCTTTAAAAAAAAACCCGTAACATATTATTAATGACATATCGTGACTACAGTGTTGTCACGACATCTCATTAACAATATGTTACTGGCCTCCTATCTTATAATTTAAAGTAGGTTTTGGCCGGAATTTCGTACACGAAGTTGGTAATTTCTTCATACAAACTTGACTGCCCCGTTTCACTGTACCGTAATGTACTCGAGAAATATTCCCTCCAATGTCAAAGCTCTGGATCTGGCGCACAAGTTCAAATCTCGCTTCGGCCCCGAATTTTTCTATATCTATTTCATTTCATTCAGCTTTTATTTGGGTGTGAAGTTTTTTTTTCAGGCCGGACAGGGACTTACATTCATTATCAATTAAAATATTGAATCATGTAATGTATATTTTTACGTTTTTTTATCCCTCTATAACTTCTAAATTCTAGAACCGGTTTATAAGTCCGTGGTGGTGTTGGAATCCTCACGTAGGTCTAAACTGGCAGTCAAGCTCCTTGCTCAACAAATATACTGCTGTGGCTACATAGATACTACGTTATAAGCGACATGCGCTTGTCCGTACTGGAGCGGCGGGGCCGCAAATATGCAGGGCATCTGTTCTGTGTGCCATGACTGTGTAATCATGCGGTAACGTCCCCACGCTACACAGCCTGCCCACAGCCGCGGGAAATGTTTGGTTACACAGAATGAGGTTTCGCGCAAAAGAAGATTTTATTTCACAGAATTTTCAAGCGTATAAAATCGTCCTGGCTCCATAATCATGCAATAGAGATTCAAATAATATAAGTACAATAGGGGAAAACAACATTGTCTTTTTTTCTTTCTAATCTGAGCACTGACCTGCACCGTACCAACCAGGGATAGATTAAAGAAAAAACAGTTGTATCCTTAATCTGAGAGTTTAGAAAGCCATTGTTTTTGTTAACTAACCTTGCAGACATATTTTACCTACCATAACATAGCACGTGTGTGTGTATACATATTGCTGCACGTAAAAAATATAAAAAAATGAATAGCGGACTTCACCACACCCGCCAAAAATATCATTGGCAGTGAAGCCTCTAAGAAGAACCTCTTTAGAGGAAGCATGAGTTTCCAATAAAAAAAAATGTAATTTATACAGATTGTTTGATTAAATCATAAAGTTAAAAATTTAACATAGATCTAACACCTTTCGCGAATTTGTGATTTTTGCCGCTCTTTTTTTGCTACTTTCACTTTTGTACATTGTCACTAGAAGTAATTTTATCCGTTAGTTTTTTAGTTATGTTCATGCGCCTGATTGATTATTCTTAGCAAAGTTTTTAGCCATTATATTCCAGTATGTCCAATGCGTCTGCCTAATTTGAATTTTCTTACTTTTTACATTGATTCTGTTGTGTGAAAGTTATATTTTTTGTTTAATTTAAATACCGACGTGCCTTCGCCTGTACCTACCTACGAATAGTCTTCTCAGGGCGCCAAGTTTCTGAAACTCACATCTACCTACTTTCTGTTGAAAACTTTGCGCAAACTCGTGTAGAGCCCGAAGTGCAAGTTTCATATCACGTCGCTCCTTGACTCACTGGAACTAACTATTATATAAGATCAAACGAACTTCCACAAGTGAAGTTCGATCAATATTATATTAATCGCTTTATTTGAAGATATAATATTAACAAAGTAGTTTCCCTAACCTACAAGGCACATTCGCACTAATTTAAAGAGTAGGAGTTTTTCAAAGTTTCAACTTAACTTCCGTTTTTATTTCCCACACCCAGGCCCGCCATCTTGCCAAGCGTCATTCTCTTCAGAGAGCTATTTTGCAAAACTTAATTGGGTTGGGCAGGGTGGGTGATTATATCTTCAAATAAAGCGATTAATATAATATTGATCGAACTTCACTTGTGGAAGTTCGTTTGATCTTATATTATATTGCATCGCTTTATTTGAAGATATAATATTAACAAGGTAGATGTTTAGAGCTGACTTAAAGTTTTGCAGTTTAGGTTTGTAATATTAAAACTTCAGATTTAATAAGTAAATCGACCAATTATAATTTCAATAACAAAAAATAGTTCAATGTTTTCTTAGAACAACGATCTTCTAATCAATATTTATTATTATTAATAAATCAAATGTAGAAAATCAACAAAACTAATATTGGGATTATTATGTACGACTAGTACTAGGCAAACAAACTGATCTAGCAAAATCAGGTTCATCAATTATTTGACGATTGTAAAACCTGGCGAAGGTTTCTGATGTTGACGTCCAACCCACCGTTTTTGCGTATGGTGTCAAGCGAGACGCCCGCGGAGGCGTGGCACGTGCTGTGCGCGCTGAACAAAGCTATGTCCACGCCGCTGTCCGCGAGCGTCTGCTTAATCCATCGGCTGATAGTTTGAGAGGTGGCCGCTGTCCGCCAGCGTCTGCTTAATCCATCGGCTGATAGTTTGAGAGGTGGCCGCTGTCCGCCAGCGTCTGCTTAATCCATCGGCTGATAGTTTGAGAGGTGGCCGCTGTCCGCCAGCGTCTGCTTAATCCATCGGCTGATAGTTTGAGAGGTGGCCGCTGTCCGCCAGCGTCTGCTTAATCCATCGGCTGGTAGTTTGAGAGGTGGCCGCTGTCCGCCAGCGTCTGCTTAATCCATCGGCTGATAGTTTGAGAGGTGGCCGGCTTGTGAGGACGTTTGTACGTCAACAAAAGATTTTGTGATTCTTTCGGTCTGATTTCTTTTGTCTTTAACAAATAGTCTTTGAGCACAGTAGCTGGGCATATAGCTCTATTTTCTTCGAAATATGGAAGAATCAAAATAGGCTGTTCACGGCCAGCAGCGGATGTTTTCACAATGTCGGTTATAATAATTTTTACGTCAGTATTTGATACCTTTATGTTATTAACTTTAATCAGAGATAATGTTTGTGACCTGTGTGCTGTGCACAGGGCTAATAAAATGACTAATTAATTTGTTTCTCTTTGGGAAGTGACATAGATAAATTTGTTGAATTAAATTCAAATCCCAGATATTTACATTGTTGTTTGGGTTCTAAAATACTCTTTTCGTAATTAATTACGTAACCTAAACATTCAAGTAAGCATGCAGTTTCAGTAACATTTTTCACGCATTCGGTGTAATCTACGCCTATGCAAAGAATATCGTCCAGGTATACTACTGATTTGTAGCCGCGGTACCTCAGGCTAGTTATAACCTCTTTCATAATCTTACTGAAAGTCCTGGGTGCTGCTGAAACCCCTTAAGGCATAGCACTAAACTGATACGTAAGTCTACGGGAATCTTCGTCTTCAAACCCCTGGTTCGACGCCCAGTGCGGGCATGTACCTATGACTTGGGACGTATAATACGATGCTTATGTCATCATTATTAAGATTTTTTTGTCATACCTGTCTCACTAAAATACATGAATACCTACTGGCGAAAAACATCGTTTTAGGCGTAAAAGTGTTATCAAATCATTCTAGTAAGAAAGGTAAGTAGAGATAATGTGAAAAAATATATATAAATAATTACAAAAAGTAAATATACTAATTTAAATAAAATATTTGAGCCAGATCGCTGTCGGCTGGTAGAGTACCAAGAAGGCTGGCGGCATTGACTTATTTTTGGTTTAGTAAATATTGTAAGATAATATTTAATGTCATAAATAAATATTTACCTCCAATCCGATTTTGATTTGATTTGAATTAAACGTTGAAATCATAACCAATAAATTTCAATTTCCTTGATAATTTATAAATGTGATCCACATTACATACCATTTGATGTGACACGGGTGTTATTTATATATCTTAACCTATTTTTGTTAGACCCTATATACTGCTGCTAGAGGAAGAGTTGGATTGGTATTAAGAATAGATTGACGTCGTATGTTATAAATAGATAGAAAATTGTTTAATGTACACCAGGAATTTATTGTAGTTGTTGTAATGTAAAGTTTAACGCTGGGAGCTTTCACTTCTGGCTAATCTTATTATATTATATATACAGTGTATAATACCACCATATATACCACCACATATTGACGACCTCGTGGCGCAGCGGTAGTTCATCTGCATACCATGCGAGAGGTCCCGAGTTCGAAGCCCGGCTGGGGACAAAAAAAAACCCAGGTCTTGGATGTTTACTGGATTGTTCATCCTAGTGCGGGGCCAGAAGCAATGTATGTGCCTGTATGTAAATGTTGTGTTATGTTATATAAACTAAAAAAATATATTAAATAATATATCGCACCATAGCAACAATTCAACTTTGGAATCCAACTTTAAAGTTTCCGCAAAGCGATCACAGCGAACCCGCAGCTTAATTAATTTAGGCAAATCCCGATGCGGTCCTAAAGAGGGAATAACGACGGTCACGCGGACGTAATTGCCAAACTAACCTCCGAAGTGACCTGATCAGACTAACTCGAAATTGAATCATATAGAGGACCGGTCTCCGTAATCCCAACCAGACTTTTGCAGAGTACACGCACTGGAGGTGTGTCCTTCCCGTTGGAATTCCCATTCGTACAGATGGCAAACATCTTGACCGAAAAGCTGAGCAAAGTGGGAAAAAAGTGCAACGCGAGATGCAGGGACCGACCCATAGTGCTTTTATTGCCCCAAAAAAATGACATCCTCAGTTTATTGCTCTAATTGATTCAGCTACATATGTGTTTAAATGACACGAGTAGAACTCCCAGGAGTCCAATGATCATAGTTTTTTTTTAATCTAAAAGATTTCGTGACCTTCGTGGTAATAAAATAAGAAAAAAAATCCTGTAAAAAAACTATGAAGGCTTGAATGATCGTTGTATCCTGGGTGTTTAGAATTATTAGAGGCACATATTTAAGAGCTATTAATTTGTTGAAAATTTGCCTAATAACGAAGCAATCATTATTTTTATAGTTTTGGTTTTTATTTTTTATTTATTTTTAGACTTTGAAGTAGAGCCTCTGACTACAACAGACTCATTCTTTATTATGAGTAGCACCTATGACAAAATTTTTCTAACAACGCAGTTATTTGGAGATATTTAATTTTAAATATTTTGATCAGGGTTGTCACTCAAATTGACCTTCGATTTTATAATTGTTTGTTCGTACGTACCCGAAAAAAATAATATATCCGACTTTTTAACACTAAAATGGATTTTTTTTAACATCCCTTATTCAAATTCATTGGTTTCCGTAACACATGCCATCTACCAGGTTAATCACAATTTTTGACTTATTCCTGAAATATTTCAGCTGTATCACATTTTTTACAGACAGATAGAAATAATCTATTTGCTCTTTTTAATACATACCTACCGCTCTAGCTAAGGTATGCTAAGGCATCTGCAGAATATTATCAGTTTAAAAAAAATGCGTGTCATTTAAACACATAGCTAGAGCAATAAACTGAGGATGTTACTTTTTTGGGGCAATAAAAACACTGCGACCGATCGCGAGTGAGCGAGAGTGTTGGCCGAAACAACAATTCCTCACCCAACGCCACCTTCAGTTTGTTTATTACACTTTATTGCACAAAAGGTCTCGAGTGGTCTCTCACTATGGGCCTCATAAGAAAGCTCAATGTCACGCAATGAGCTATGGAAAGGGGAATTTCTCGGAATTTCTCTATGAGATCGAATCATAGATGATTTTTGAAGTGGCAGTGGGCGGGGCACATAGCACGCAGAACTGATGGCCGATGGGGCCGAAAAGTTCTCGAATGGAGACCACATATCGGCAAGCGCAGCGTAAGACGACCAGCCACAAGATGGACAGGTGACTTCATCTAAGTGGCCAGGGTCTGCCACTCGCCACGATCCTAACAAATCTTTTTTACTTCATAATATTCTTTATTGTACAGAGACATCAGTTCCAAAAGAAGAGGTACAATGGGGAACTTGCGTCTAACTTAGATGGGAGTGACATTGCTTTTATACCATAGAAATCATGTAAAAACCTATAGGATTTTTTTTTAAATAAAACAATAAAAATATTTATATTGTTTTTGTTGCACTAATCTGTGCTGAGGACAATTTTTTAGCCTCTAAATAGATTTTTAATAAAAATATTTTTTCGGGGTTTTCGGGGTCACAAAAAACGCTCAAAATAAAGTTACTCTAATAACATAAAACTTTTGTTTTGTCATTGAATTCTGAACGTTTTCTTATAAGGGTGTACCTGCATAAAAACATTATTTTACGAGATAGCTCAAATATTGATAAACGCTTCATACATATAAGGCGTTACATTATGGAGTGACGTCATAGTCTAAGGTCGATTTGTATGGCGCGTTTTAGTACCAAGTGACTATATTGACTTTTCGACTGGGTATATTCCCGTGTGGCGCCGGATTAAGAATAGCGTCACTCCATTTCCTTCCGTGGATGTCGTAGAAGGCGACTAAGGAAATCAACCAGGAGACGGGCAGCAGCGTCTTCCTGAGATTTCAACCGCTTACTGCGATCGCCAACCCGCCTGCCAAGCGAGGCGATTATGGCAAAACCCCTCATGGTTATGAAAACCACGAAGGAGGCCTATGTCCTGCAGTGGACGTCAAATGGCTGATGATGATATTACAAAAAGTATTAGTCACAGAGAAAAAAAATACCACGTTTATTTATCTTTAAAACGTGTCCTCTCCTATTCTATTAAAACATTTTTTAGAGCATGTTCCCATTGGCGGCCTCGTCAACATTAATTAGTCGTTGCATGCACGCACACCGGTTCCAGGTACTTTTTATATTGCTTTTTAGGGTTCCGTACCCGAAGCGTGCCAAACGGGACCCTATTACTAAGACTTCACTGTCCGTCTGTTTGTCTGTCTGTCTGTCTGTCACCAGGCTGTATCTCATGAACCGTGATAGCTAGGCAGTTGAAATTTTCACAGATGATGTATTTCTGCTGCCGCTATAACAACAAATAATATAAACAGAATAAAATATATAAAATTACATTACAAATATAAAACTTACATTACAAATTTGTTACACACAACTATCTACGGTACTTACATTTCTTTTTCTCGGGGTACCTTGAATGTTGTTTTGTTCTCGCCATTATTGAGGCAACCATACACTTAACAATAATATGTTAGTCCCATCTTGCCAATAGTCTTTAACGACGTGCGTGCAAGTCATGCGCAAGTCGCAAGTTGAGTGAAATCGAGCTCGGCGTGCTGGCAACCCGTCCCAATACCTCCTGTACCGGTCGACATTCACCTGTGTGTGCGTTTGGCGGCGTGTACAAACGCGGAACGGAATGAGGCTGTGTGTGTGCGGCTGCGCTCGCGCTCTTCTATGGAGACTGCCTAGCGTGACGATTGTGTGTGAGTACTCGGCTCCTGTCACGCGTACACACTAGAGCCTGGGCCTCGATTCTGTTAGTGCATTGTAGTATAATGACAGGTACACTGTCGGGTCACGTGACGTGTTTTTTCGTACCATTGACGCCTAGAAGGTTTGATACGTGTGCCCGCGTAGACTTAAAGCAGCCATGAAATGAAAACCGCCATGTTCATGCAGTTGTCATGTTACTACAATGCATTAACAGAATCTAGGCCCTGGTTACTGTATCTGCTCTGTTACAGTTACGGCTTGCAGATGAGTACCCGGCTTAAAACAACAATTAACAGTTTATTGTGACAATTCGATGTTCATTGCGTAGGCGATTGGTACAATTAGTTTTCCTCCTAGTTAATCTGTGGGTTAATCGGCTGCGCAATGTACATCGAATTGTCATAGTAAAGCATGAATTATAGTTCTGTGAAGTGGAAAGGGAAAAGAAGAAAGAAGGGGAAAGACGAATGACCTCAATGTCAACAAAGTTCAAAAGGAAGTAAAGGAATAAAAAAAGTTTAATATACAAATGATGATGAAACTACAGGGTCAATTACAATAAAATTTTATTGGCAATAATGAATCATTTGTCATCGGCTTATCTTCTAGTACAAAGTGCAATATTATTTTTAGTTTGCAATGCGATAGTACAGTCGACAGTAAAGTAAAGTAAACAATGACATTATTTATTACCAAATGGATTAAATTACATACATGTGACTAGTATTTATTAATCTTAGCTTATATTTAGAACAATATTAACAACTTTATTTAAATAACATTAAGTAGTGGTGACCATGTCCCCACACTAGGCTGAGCCGGGCGTGGGCGACGATATTTTCGCACAAAAAGTGCTGTCGTGCAGCGCTGATATTGCCCGATTTATTGTTTACGCACACCAGATTAAATAAATTGAAAATTGTATTGCAATCACATGTTCCGTGTGGCGCCGGATTAAGAATAGAGTCACTCCATTTCCTTCCGTGGATGTCGTAGAAGGCGACTGAGGAAATACATTAGCAGGAGACGGGCAGCAGCGTCTTCCTGAGATTCCAACCGCATACTGCGATCGCCAACCCGCCTGCCAAGCGTGGCGATTATGGCAAAACCCTTCATGGTTAGGAAAACCATGAGGGAGGCCTATGTCCTGCAGTGGGCGTCAAATGGCTGATGGTGATGATTGGGTCTTGTTGAATCAAATTAAGATAATATTAAATTAAATCTAACCCTCAAAGATAATCCTAAAAAGATTGATATCCTGCCGCACGAATGCTTTATACATAGTAAATACATAAACTTATTTCTAGTGCAAAGGTCACATGATCACATCTGTTAAGATACTGCAATGACAACGACTCGCTGTATTTCTATATTATTCATTGAAGCATAACACGCGCGAGTTGTGTACATGCGGATAGCCATAAAGAATGAACTCTATGACTAATTCAGGTATGTTTAACTAAAAGACACGTTCAGATAGCACCGTTTATTTATTATAAGCTACTGATTATTTCTTACTACCTAATTAACCATCTAATCACTAAAACATTTGAGCTAATAATACTGATATCATTACAAAGTAGTAATCTAATATTTATTGAGTAAAAACTACAGGTGTAGAGGTATCATAGGGGCACAAAAGGTCTAATTAGTTAGGTTAGGGTTCTTTTATGATCTGCTTTTTCTATTTAAGATTCAATTGTACACCTTCAAGGATTCCAATCACACGATAACAACACCCAAAAAGCTGTTTTTTTTTAATTGTATCAAAAGTGTGCAAAAGGTCTACTTAGTTATACGGGGTTCTTCTATTATTTGCTTTTTCTATTCAAGATTAAATCGTACACAACGATTCCAATCACAGCATAAAAAGACCCAAAAATTTGGAAGATTTTTTTTTAAATTGCTACTCGAGGTAAGACAATGCTTCTGCAACTTGCTCGTCTGCCATATCTGTAACTGATATTAACGCTGCTTATCGAAATATAACTAAAATAGAGAAGGCGATCAGTTACACAGTTCATCCGCCGTCTAGCAAATATCATGAACTTAAATCGAAATACGTATGGCTTGAGAAACTCAGTCCGAAAAGTTATTTTGAACCTTCTATGGATGCTAACGAAGTCTTACTTTCTAAATCTAAAAACAACATTAAAAATACTTGAATCATGCCTCTGAAGAGTGTCTAGAACCTTGTCGTTTAAAAGTGTCGGGGCATCGATGGCCCAGAGGTAATCTATGTGATTGAACTCAGGATCTGGCACTTTGTATAACTCAGTAGATTCCTTCGGCAACTTCTCGTACAACATCATTACATCCTTCTCGCTTGAGAGCAAATCATTTTGCGCCCAAAACAAAGTTATCGGCAAAGTTACCTTGGACAAATCATACTCTGGGGGGCTGTTTGATCCATACAGTTTCTGATTGTTAGAATCGCCGTAATCAAATTGCTGGAACTTCCCTTTTGAGACAATTTCTTGAGCAAAGTGGACGGCCGTTTTCCATGAGGTACCAGTACCTAGGTGCGAGAGGAAGACTGGAAGAAGCGTCTTGTTGAATTGCTTCTCATTAAAGCCACAAAGATAGAAGATGGCGTTCTTGCAAACAGCGGCGTCAGTCGAACTCTTCGGATCACATGACGTGGTCATTTTCCCCAAAGCTGAGTTCTTTGGAATAAACTCGTGAGAACCATACAGCATCTCCATGTAGGCTACATTACTTGCAAGTGGAGCTAAGAACTTCAAGGGAGATTTTATATCCGACATATAAACTACGGGTGCCAGTGCTATACCAGCCGAGAGAATATTGTTATATTCGGGCCGGAGAGTCAGCATGGCGAAAAGAATTGTTGTACCCATAGAGTGTCCAATGTAAGTAATCTTAGCATCGCTACGTTTATTCTTCAGGATGTAGTCAATCACGGCGGGGATGTCGTGTAACGCCACGTCATGCCAGGAAAAGTTCCAGTAGCTTTTTGAGTCACTTTTCAACCAGGCGTGCTCTCTGGAGTACTTATTCCCCCGCATGTTAGACATCCAGACGTCGTAACCAGCATCAGCTAAGAAATACGCCAGGGCCTTTTCAGGTCCGTTCAGAATCCAATCCGCGGAACTGGCAAACAGGCCGTGTTGAAGTAAAACGACCTTTCCCGGCGTGTTGTCCCCAGTTTTCGAACGGGGTATTCTATGTAAATTCAACACGTAACCTTGGGATATAACCGTGTGCGTCTCACAGGAGTAGCCGTTGCTGGTGATAATAGAAGGTACCGAGAGACTCACTTCTGGATTCTGCATCCTTGCTTCTGGGTCTTCCGTCGACACGAAAGACCAAGTATCAGCCACCTTTCTGCCGCTTTCCTTGACATTTCCCATGTAACTGTTGACATCGTTACTGAATTTCTTCTGCTGCTCTTCGACGTAGTTATTCACCGTGTCCTTCATTTTGATCGCACTATCGTAGCTGCTACTGAGAGCCTTCTCCATTTTCTCTCGTTGACCTTCGAAGAACGCGCGCATTTTCGTCGACTCGCTGTCGAAAAAGTCTTTGAAACTGGTGGAGGACACTAGTAACGGGCTCCGAGAGTATTGCGCGGCCGCGAGCGTAAACAAAACTGATAGAACGCTTAGAGTTTTCATGTTGTCTGAACACGCGTGCGATTAATACAAGGTTGGCATGGAGTCGCACCGTGATTAATATACATATTCGTCTTTGACCCGGCGAGGTCAATGCGTCACAGTTTACAAGATTATTCAGACTGTTGTGTCTGCAGTAGCTGGAATAATTTTTTTCTCACTTCGCTAGTTGTTTTTTTCTCGATAAGCCCCAAATTTAAGCACGTCAGAGCCTGGTAGTTAACGTGGTCACTGTTCTGATAACGAGACATCCGGCTTAACTAATGTGGTGACAATATTCCTCGTCGACATTAAACAACAGCGACCATTCAAAGTAAAGGAATTCTATGGCAAATTCTTATGAGGTTTGCAATATGCGTGTGGTGAGAGGGCTACTTTGTTAAAACTCTTCGAAAATGTGCTTAGGATTTCGTGAACGTTCCTGAACAATTGTGAAAGTTGGAATCAGATTTTGTGAAAGTCAAATAAGCGAGTTATGTTGACTGTAAAGTTGGGCCCTCGGTTCTCACATAGAGGTATAAGGGCCATCATGCACTATATTGACAAAATTATAACAAAAGTTGTTTTTATGTAGCCTTATAGCCTATATTCGTCCCACTGCAGAGCACAGACCTCTGAAAGAGAGAGTATGGGCCTAATTACCATGCGTGCCCACCGCAAATTAGCAATTTCAAGCGTTGGGATATGTGAACACCTGGTACTTTGGTTTCCTCACGATGTTTTCTTTACCGTTAACGAGTAGTTTTGCTACTACACCTTCAAAAGTGCGCATCACTTAGAAAACAAAGTGATTTGTACATGCCGGGATTCGAACCCACGACCTCCCGAGTGTCAGGACGGCGTTCTACCGCTCGGTGCCACCGCTGAATTAGGGTGTTAGAGTAATTGCACATTTTTAGGTAACCCTGTTTGAAGGTGTAGAAATTAGTGACAATGCCAAGTTCCTGCTTTCACGGAATTAGACCAAACCACCTTTATAACGAAACGCCAAGAACGATTTTGCAGTTCAAATTTCACAATGAATTTCCGTGTTCATCAAAACACTGCTAGACCCTATTATTATTAAATCGCACTTAATGCTAAATAGCATTTTCTTCCAGCCACACTATCCACAAACCCAAGTTTGTGGATAGTGTGGCTTGGGCAATACACGATACATACTATAAGTACATAAATTACTTAAATACAAGAAAATTTTAATTTAAAGAAAAACAGGGGGGGTCATAATTATATACATGGTCAATTAATACATACGCACATATATATACCTAACAAACACGTACAATAAAGTCATTAAAAACAATAATGAATATTCCATGGTCATCGTCATCGACCCTATAGGCAAGGAACCGTAAAGTTTCATCATAATTTTAATGTTTTTAGAAGTAAATCAGATTTTCTTATATTATGTACCTACTGTGACGCCGTAAATAAATCAAGCACTAGGTATATTATCGGACAATTGTGTTTTTATTTTTCCTTACTTGACTGCCTCGTTGGTATAGCGGCATCGCGTCTGACTACCTTGCCGGAGGTCATAGGTTCGAGTCCCACTGGGACCCACCGTAAATTTCTACAAATGGACTCAGTCTGGGTGTATTTCCATGTTTATGATGTCCTTGCCTGGTTTCCATGGAATCCTAGTTTGGGAACAGGTCAAGTGATTGTGTTGTGTGGAAGTTATTGTACTTTATTTTTTTCCTTTTTAGGGTTCCGTACCCGAAGGGTGCCAAACGGGACCCTATCACTAAGACTTCACTGTCCGTCTGTCTGTCGGTCTGTCTGTCCGTCTGTCTGTCTATCTGTCACCAGGCTGTTGATAGCTAGGCAGTTCAAATTTTCACAACTGATGTATTTCTGTTGCCGCTATAATAAAAGAAATATTTAAGGGGAGCTCCCATACAACAAACATGTTTTTTTTGCCATTTTTTGCTCGATATTAATAAAGGCAACAGGTAGACGCTTGAAATATTGTATAGATAATTTTACGGAATCCTTCGTACGCGAGTCCGACTCACACTTGGCCGGTTTTGTTTTTATTTATACTTTTCGAAATAGTTACAATTCATGAGCCCTGCCACGGTCGCTGCGTTAAAAAAAAAATTAAAGTGCCAGACGAAAACACCCTGGTAAATACAAACTCTTCGTTTAAATATATGTCCAAAAAGGTTGAACAAAACACAATCAACTTCTGTAACTTACATTTGGAGTGCTAAGCTCGGTACCTAATTAATGTCTGTTAGCGTAAATGACCCGCCAAATTGGCTTTCCTGCTACAGAAAGCAAAAGTTTAATTGTAAAGCGGAAAGCAGCTAAACAATAGTCTACAGCCCATTTTGAACTTGTCAACTCGTCTAACCTTGAATGATTGGAAGGGTATTCGGACGCTTTCGCCACGCTAAGCTACTTATAAACTACTTCTAAAGAAATGCAATAATAATTAAGGACGTTGCAAAAAAGTTGAAAGGGAACAACCAAAAGTTACTCAGCTATTAAAATCCATAGATTAATGATTGAAAAGTTTTTTTTAGTTTGAGGCAACTTTAAAAAAGAAACAGGACAATCAAATATATTTTTATATTGGATTTGATTTGAAGTGAAAGAATTTGTCTATTTGGGGAGCCTCTTTACCAGGGATGGCAAGTGTGAAGGTGATATAGAAAGAAGAGTAAAAGCAGGAAATTGTGTAAACGGTGCATTGCACTCCTTTGTGAGCGGCCAAAACATCTCCAAAAGAGCTAGATTGGCTATCCATAATGGAGTGCTAGTCCCAACACTTATGTATGCTAGCGAGACTTGGGTATGGCAAAAGAAGCAAGAAAGTAGGATTAATGCAGTAGAAATGAGGTCCTTGAGAAGTATGTCTGGCGTTACTTTGAATGACAGGATACGCAATAGTGTGATTAGAGAACGTTGTGGACTGAAAGAGGATGTAGTGACAAGAATTGAGAAAGGAATGTTGCGTTGGTTTGGACATGTGGAGAGGATGAAGGAAGAAAGATTGACAAAACAAATATATCGAGCGAATGTGGATGGAAGGGCCGGTAAGGGACGACCCAGACGGACATACTTTGACCAAATAGAGGATGTATTAACAAAGGGCAAGATAAAAAGTACCCGAAACCGGCGTGCGTGCATGCAACGACTAATGAGTGTTGAGGAAGCGAAAGTGATCTGTCAGGATCGTAGCAAGTGGCAATCCCTGGTCTCTGCCTACCCCTCTGGGATACAGGCGTGAGTTTATGTTATGTTATGTTATGTTGATTTGATCAGTAATAAACAAGATTCCGCAGATATAATTAATTACTTATTGAAGTCATCATTAAAACAACAGACATTCGCAGCAAGTTGCAACACTTTATATATACTTAAAATATAAAGGGTTATTTCCAAAATGCGCAATTCCTGAAACATGTTGGGTTGAGTTTGTTTACAACTTCTGTTCCACCACTTTTGAAAATTGTTTGGTCAAAATTCCTTTTTTTTTTAAGTTATTTTCGGTCTAAGCCACCACATTCATTCTTCTTTGTGGTGGGGTTGTGTGATAAATAATGCTTAGCCCTAGAAACCTCACTTTCTTGATACACCCCATAACACCTTAACTTGACACAACCTATAATACCTAACCATTTGTCAATTCGACGACCATTTTTTTAAGTGTGAAGTTTTAAATATTTTTTTTTTGTTTTTGGTACCTTTTTTGCACTGAGATTTCAGGCAGATTTTACATTTAGTTAATAAAATATTATTATATTCTTTTTGTTGCACTAACCCGTGCTGAGGAAAGTTTTAATTTTAATTTTACCGGCATGGGTGGAATTTTTAGCCTCTAAATCGTCGGCTTATTGCAAGAAGTCATTAACTGCAAAAGCTCACTAACCGCTCTTTTTTAAAGGTATAGAGATGTATTGAACAATGGTGTTTTAGTATCAGGCATTATTTTAACGAGGTTATAGGAAATAATGAGGAGGAAACACAACCATTAACTAACACGAACTAAAAAGTCCTTTTTCTCCCAATAGTGAATATGTCGGTTAATGAGTTCTTGCAATATTCAATTCAATTCAATTCAATTCAAATATTTTTATTCATTGTAAAAACAGAATGTTTACTTAATGAACGTCAAAGTTGTTAGTTTCACAATTAATGGATTATGTGGAGAAGAAACTAACAAAGAAACTCCACATTTATTCTTTTCAAAACACGTTTTAACTTAATTAACAGAGTTTTCAACTTAAAATATTAGTCATGAATGTGTTGAACACTAGTCACAATCGTCCTTTAAATAATATTAATCTACTGTTTAATGCCAAACATCTTTGTCTTCTAAATAATCCTTGATGTTATAGTAAGCCTTTTTGCACAGAATGTGCTTAACACATTTTTTAAATCGCGTTGGAGGCAACTCCAATATATCTTGAGGAATTTTGTTGTAGAACCTTATACAGTGCCCCATAAAGGATGTGTTAACTTTTGCAAGTCTAAATAGTGGAAATGACAATTTATGTTTATTTCTAGTATTAACATTATGGTGGCCACCAACATTTTCAAAGTCTTTGATATTTTTTTTAACGTACATAATATTTTCATAAATGTATTGACATGCAACTGTTAAGATGTTGGTTTCTTTGAAGAAATCTCTTAGCGAATCCCTACTACCTAACTTGTAAATAAATCGGATGGCTCTCTTCTGCAAGATGAAGATAGTCTCAATGTCTGCTGCCCGGCCCCATAGTAGTATACCGTAGGACATAATACTATGGAAGTAACTAAAATAAACAAGCCTAGCAGTTGCAACGTCAGTGAGTTCCCTAATTCTTTTCACTGCATATGCTGCAGAGCTAAGTCTGTGTGCTAATTTTACAATATGTGGACCCCATTGTAGTTTTGCATCGATTGTGATGCCCAGAAATACAGTATCATCTACAAATTCTAATTTTTCATGTCCAATTACTATGTTGTTCTCAACTACTCGTACGTTAGGTAAGGAAAACTTTATACATTTTGTCTTTTTAGAATTTAGCAGCAGATTATTTGCTGTGAACCAATCTAGTACTTGCGAGAGAGCATTATTTGCATCGTCAAGATTATTTTCTTGTCTCCTTATTTTAAAAATAAGTGACGTGTCATCAGCAAATAACACTATCTCAGACATTTTTTGTACCATAAACGGTAAATCATTTATATAGACTAGGAAAAGGAGCGGCCCTAAGATAGATCCCTGCGGGACTCCTATTTTTACAAGTGAACCCGAGGATTTAATACGATTTACGTCTGCTTTTTGGTAAGCCGACGAAATAGGTACAAAAAAATAAAAAAAATAAAAATTTATTATTTTATATTATTTTTCTATTTATCACATACTCTTGGTATGGCATGCGTCTCTACAGATCAAAGCCAACATTCCCATGAAAAATTTAATCAAAACAGAAATTTCAAAAATTACTTGTTTATTTTAAGGGCAAACTTAAACTGCAGTCATTAGAAAAAAAAAACTTTTTTTTACGCCCATTCTGTACAAAAATAAATTTTATGTTTACAATAAATTACGATGTTGTACGTATTTTTGTAAAATTTCTAAAAAAAACAGTACTTGGCTGCCGGAATTCGTTGCCTCTCCCCAAGCCGTGACGAACACCAAGTTGACAAGAGACACCACGGTTATCCGCACACACACCAAAAAGATATGTACAATTTTTCTGTCGCGTATTCGTCGAAACGACGGCGACGAAGGTTAGGTGTCTAGGGTTAAATAAGTGCAAATTTAATAAAATTACGTAAAGCCCAATATAAAAAAATCCAAGAAAAAACTCATAGAACAAAAGTTGTTATCAACCACAAACTCTAATTACCCCTAATTAGAGTTTGTGGTTGACAACAACTTTTGTTGTTGGGGTTTCAGGAATGGTGCATGTTAAAAATAACCCTATAGTGTGTGAAGCGGTGAAAATTATGACAAGTACTGAGTAACTAGAGCCCCCTCTAGGAAGAAACGGCCTGTTTTATACAATACACCCTGTGTATTAAGTAAACACTTTGTTGTGGACGCCGAGACGGGTTAGGTAGAATTAGGTTCGCACTTAGCTGTAGGCTGAACGAGGCCATTTTATATTATGTAAATGTAGAAAATCCCTAAAATGTGTTAGTCTAAGTTAGGTTCGCAGATAGTTGTATGTTAAGCGAGGGCCTTTAAATATTATGTAAGATTTGTAAATATGGTGCAAGACCAGTGGAAAATTCCACCGACATCTGTGATTGGTCGAACGGCTGGCCCAAATAGTATATAAGCCGGAACATTCACTGCATTAGCATGAGCTTTCAGTTAGCTACTACACCACCCTGAACCTGGAAGAAATAAACAGCTATCGAGAACTACTGGAAGTTTGCATCACCACCTATACAGTCCACACCCCATTTAGTCTGGTCATTCGAGCGCCGGATCCGAACGAGAGAACCACCCTCTGCACCTGAACGCGGACCTGGAGCAGCCCCCAAGCGGCCCTCGAACCTGGGCCTGGAGCTGCACCCACGTAGTGGTCTTCCGAGCGACGGATCTGAACGAGAACCTTCGGCACTGGACCCGCTTCTGGAGCAGGCATCAAACGGCCCTCGAACCTGGGCTTGGCGCTGCACCTGAGGCGGAGCGGTCCCTGAACCCGCACCTGGAGCAGGCATCAAACGGCCCTCGAACCTGGGCTTGGCGCTGCACCTGAAGCGGAGCGGACCTGAACCTGCACCTGGAGCAGTCATCAACCGGCCCTCGAACCTGGGCTTGGACTGCACCTGGAGCAGATTGGACCTGGAGCAGCTCGCGATCGGCCACCGAACCTGGGCCTGGAGCTGCACCTGGAAAAACTGTAAGTGAACCTAAATCTAAATCTGAACCTGCACCTGGAGCAGTCATCGACCGACCCTCGAACCTGGGTTTGGACTGCACCTGGAGCAGATTGGACCTGGAGCAGCTCGCGACCAGCCCTCGAACCTGGGCCTGGAGCTGCACCTGGAAGATCTGAACGTGGACCTGATCGGCCCCTGATCGGCCCTCGAACCTGGGCTTGGAGCCGCATCTGACCACTGAACCAGGACCTGGACCACCAGGACTTGGACCTGGACGACCTGGACTTGGACCTGGACGACCTGGACTTGGACCTGGAAGACCTGGACTTGGACCTGGAAGACCTGGACTTGGACCTGGAAGACCTGGACTTGGACCTGGAAGACCTGGACTTGGACCTGGAAGACCTGGACTTTGACCTGGAAAACTTGGACTTCGACCTGGAAAACTTAGAGCTAAATCTGTGACCTATAACCTTTGTAAATCATTGTAATACTGTCTGTTGTAATTTTGAATTAAACGAATCACCCTTTTTGTCTTTTAATATAAGTAAATTAGAGCCAGAAGAACGAAGATCGAGTCCGTGAAGTCCGGGCTCAAAGAAAAGGGAAGAACCCGCTTCGAACTAGGTACCGTCGCAACTCCCACGACCATTCTTACAAAATGGTTGTCACTCGGAGCATGGGAGACCCTGCGGAGGACATCGAACGGGAACAAGAAGAGGCACAAGCGCGTCAAGAAGCACTCCGCGTCGAGATAGAGCGCCGGAGGAGGCTGCAAGCTGAACCGCCGGCATCGCCGTCTCTGACAATGCCCCCGACTGAAGACCGCGCAACCACTACCGGCGTGACTAACACCTCAACTAACGTTGGTGCTACGTCACTACTCGCCAGGGAACGTGAACGAACGTGCGCTGTGTCACCGGCAGCGTCAGTAAGATCTACGGCAAGCGCTGTCACAAGAAAGCGCCGCGCAGAGCTAGAGGCCGCCGAACGTCTCGCCGAAATCCAAACGGACCTGGTACAAAAGAGGCTCGCAGTCGAGATGTCAATCATCGAGGATGAAACAGACCAACCCCCTGTACATCCTGCACCTTCACCGGCAGAACAACGCCAGAAGGTGGATGAATGGCTGCGAGCAAACCCACTGAACGCTCCACGAACTGAGAGCGGCGCTCAACCACACGAGCGCCAAGAATCACGAACTCTGCGTTTCGAGGAACCACCGAGACGTAGCAGATCTCCCACACCCACCAGAACAAGGGGTGGGATGGAGCGACTGGCAACGGTGCTTGAAAGGATGGCCAGACCACGAGTTCGCCATACGGAACTACCGACGTTCTCGGGGTCACCGAACGAATGGCTACCCTTCCAAGCGGCTATGCGAGACTCCACGAATCTCTACGAGATCTCGTCGATTGAAAATCTACTTCGACTAAGAACTGCCTTGAAGGGAGGTGCACGGGATGCAGTAGCGACGCTTCTTTACACAGCGTCTGATCCCGAGACCATCATGAAAACACTGGAGCAGTGCTACGGACGACCGGAAGTCATAGTCGAACAAGCCCTCGCAGACATCAAGAAACTGCCTCGATTTGGGACATTGGCCAGCGAAATGAACACCTTCGCGGTCAAAGTCCAGAACATAACCTGCGTCTTGAAGAACATAGATAGACGCGGTTATCTCTACAACCCGATGCTGGCGCGAGAGGTGCTCGACAAGGTCAGTCCGCACACCAGGTCTCGATGGTGCGACTACGCCGCTGATGTCGACGTCACCTCAGACCCCGAGATCGTCATTCTGTCTCGCTTCCTCATGCGCGAGGCAGACCGGGCGCTACAGTACGCATACACGCCGACTCCTAGCGCCGCACCCCCTGCCAAGAAAGAGCAACGACCCGTCGTGGCCCCGAAGAAGAAGTCGAGCGCCATCTACACCGTCGTGGAAACTAGCGAGGAGATCGACCGATGCCCGAAATGCGAACAAGTTCACACGCTACCTCTGTGTTCGAGCTTCAAGAAACTCACCATCGGCCAACGCTGGGACTTCGTACGAGAAAAATGTATATGCTTCAGATGCATCAAAAGCAAGCATCAGCGAAGGTCCTGCAAAGCTAAGCCCTGCGGTGTGAACAACTGTTCTCGCCCACATCATCCGATGCTGCATCAAGATCCACCTGCAGCACCGATGCCGTCTGAAGCAGTACTGTCGGTAGCAACCACTAACGCTACCGACTCACGATCTGTGCTGCTGAAGATGTGCCCAGTTGTCATCGTCGGACCACGGGGGGAGATGAGCACATACGCACTGCTGGACGAAGGCGCTACCATAACGCTCGTCGACGAGGACTTGGCGCATAGCATCGGAGCAGATGGGCCGCCACGCCCACTGAACCTGCAAGGCGTCAACATGTCCCAGCAAGAAGGAGAAAGCAAGATGGTTACTGTGCAAATGAGAGGTAAGCACAACAGCGCGCTACACGAGCTACGAGCGCGCACGATCAAGAACTTAAGGCTTCATCAACAATCCATTCCGGAGACACTGCTGAAGCATGAGCATCTTCAAGATCTGCTACAAAGCGAGGTGTGCTACGAACGAGCACGTCCAGGCATCTTGGTGGGGACAGACCACTGGGAGCACATTGTCTCACGCGAGTTACGTGTCGGCAGGCCAAATGAACCGGCTGCCTCAAAGACAGAACTCGGTTGGGTGATTCATGGGACCTTGCCAAGCAGCATGATCTACAAGAACGAGAACGTACTGCACGTCTACGCGCCCGAACGGCGCACCGAACCCGATCTAGACGAGCAGAACGAGCAAAACGATCGCAGCCTTCATGAACTACTCGAGGCACACTTTCGTATAGATGCTCTCGGCGTTGCCCTCAAACCAAGGGTGAACAGCGCTGATCAACGAGCAACCTTGATTGTCGAACAGACGATAAGGAAGATCGATAGTGGCTATGAAGTCGGATTGCCATGGCGAAACGACGACACGAACATGCCACCGAACTACAACCAAGCCTTCCGTCGACTGCGGAAGATCGAACAAAAGATGGACGCCGACCCTGACTTCGCTCAAGAGTACACCAAGCAGATGGAGAACCTGCTGGAGAAAGGTTATGCGGCACCATGCGACGGCTCTGAGCAAACAAGTGCCGTCCGCTGGTTCCTGCCTCACTTCGCCGTGCAAAATCCCAACAAACCGGGAAAAACACGGCTGGTGTTCGATGCGGCAGCCAAAAGTCGCGGTGTGAGCCTTAACGATCATCTGCTAGAGGGACCGGACCTGCTTCAGTCACTGCAGGGGATCCTGTTCCGGTTCCGAGAAAAACGGATTGCTATCACCGCCGACGTACAGGAGATGTTCTTGCGCATTAAGATCCGGGCTGAAGATCAACCCGCGCAGCAATTCCTATGGAGAGGAGATAACAGAACCGACCCACCTCGCCTCTACAAGATGAAGAGCCTGATCTTCGGTGCAGCGAGCTCCCCGTTCATAGCTCACTACGTGCGCAACTACAACGCACACCAGCATGCGCAAACTCATCCGCGCGCGCTGGAGGCCATCACGCAGAACATGGATGATCTGGTGGCGAGCTATGACGGCGAAGAGGAAGCGAGATGCAGCATCGAGGAGATCCGAGCGGTGCACGCCGCTGCTGGATTCACACTGCGAGGATGGAGCGCAAACTGTAGAGAAGTGCTGCTCGACGTTCCAGCCGATCTACATGCGACAACTCCTGTACAACTGGGGGGAGAAGAGCTGAGCAACAAGATACTGGGGCTCTTCTGGAACAACGAACGAGACGAACTGGGCTTTAACAAGTCCACGAACCGAGTCTCGGCTGAGGTGCGCTCACACTCACGCGCACCCACCAAACGAGAAGACAACGAACGAGAGGTCCTCCCTGCAACCATAGACGACTGGCTGCCTAAACCTGGTCGTTTCTCTAAGGTGCGAACTACCGCCCGTGTGCCGGCATTTATCAACATATGCCGGCGCAGAGCCGACTCGGATAGAGCACCAGCACATCGAAAGTGGCGAACAGGCACCTATCCGGACCCAGACGGCGAAGTACGAGTGGTGGACGTGCGAACGAAGAAAGGAGTCTTCAAACGTCCTGCGAGCCGACTCGTCGTCCAAGAGAAGGAGGCTACGCGTGCTGCGCCGGGGGGAGGAATGTTGTGGACGCCGAGACGGGTTAGGTAGAATTAGGTTCGCACTTAGCTGTAGGCTGAACGAGGCCATTTTATATTATGTAAATGTAGAAAATCCCTAAAATGTGTTAGTCTAAGTTAGGTTCGCAGATAGTTGTATGTTAAGCGAGGGCCTTTAAATATTATGTAAGATTTGTAAATATGGTGCAAGACCAGTGGAAAATTCCACCGACATCTGTGATTGGTCGAACGGCTGGCCCAAATAGTATATAAGCCGGAACATTCACTGCATTAGCATGAGCTTTCAGTTAGCTACTACACCACCCTGAACCTGGAAGAAATAAACAGCTATCGAGAACTACTGGAAGTTTGCATCACCACCTATACAGTCCACACCCCATTTACACTTGTTTTAATCTATATTGCCATTTTTAGATAAAAAATAACCATAACATAACTACTATTCTATGAACTTTGATGCGTCGTTAATAAAGATCCTTGGCTCTTACAAGGGAATAATTTATTAAGGTGCTCCATTAACACAAGCACCTATGGCAAGATACCTAGGACTAGATAGTATTATTTATGATTTTATGATGACTTTTTATGATAATATTATGTAGATAACATGTAATTGGTACGGAACCCTCGGTGGGCGAGTCCGACTCGCACTTCTCCGGTTTTTTGCGGCAATATTATACATACGGTAGTGAATTGTTAGCGCTAGTTAGCTCTTGATCGCCCCTTAAGAACTACTGTCAGGGGAATACCAATGTTATCATAGCGATAGCAAAGTTTTTTATACCAACAACAAGTACGTAATAAATAAGAGCGTATGGACAGTCGACAGCAGGGCAACCTTTACATTTTTGTTGCAAAGTCACCCGTAACGTAACTGAGTAGAGTGCATGCGTGTAAAGGTTTATGTGCTGCCGACCGAACAGTCAGCAGCAGGTTGCTTTTATAAATGCCAATCTGATGAAAGTTTGCTACTCAATCACATCAGTGGCCTAATTACGCGCACCAAATCCTGAGCGATTCCAATCGTCTAAGTGTTAAATTCCATACTAATTTGATTTGACAGTTAGACGATTGGAATCGCTCAAGATTTGGTGCGCGTAACATAGGGGCAGGGTGAAATTTGGCACGGTGATAGATTGTGGACTGGATTATTACATATGCCTCTTATTCCGGAAAAATACACATAGTCGTTAAGCCAAGTCAGAGGCCTTAGGGCGGCTTGACAACTTCTGACAGTAGACGAGCCACTAGTCTACAAGCCTCCACCAATCCGGACTTGGCCCCCGTGGTGGAGTATATGGCCTATACCTTCCTCAGGGAAGAGACCCGTGCCCCTCGGTGGGGACATAATGGGTTGATGATGATGATGATGACACATAAATTTTCTACGAGGGGCACAGGCTTGCTCCCATAGGGAGAGTAACACAATAAACTCACGCCGTATCCCGGAGAGGTAGGCAGAGATCAGGGTCTGCCACTTGCCACGATCCTGACAGATCTCTTTCGCTAGGGAGTGTGTGGGTTTAATTGACAATTTCAAACTCTGAGGTACGAGAACACCTAAGACACTCAGGTTTCCTCACGTGGCTTTCCTGCACAGTTAGCGAGTGGTATGACAACCCACTACATATTCATAAATGTACGAGTATGTACGTAACTAAGAAAACAAAGTCTACACACATCAAAAAAAGTTTGCGATCACTTTGAAAAACTGAAATCTTTTTTGTTACTGTAGATTGGATTATGATTTTTTCTTCTTTTTAGATTCTTTATTTAAAAATAAAGAATTAGAACACAAACATTCCGGACCCGTGGCACCCCTAGAAGAGATTTAGTAGCGAAGATACCCCTGGGGGTGCCACGGGAACTTTTATTCGGACCCGTGGCACCCCCACCATAGAACGGTGTACCAGGGGTATCATGAGTCTATTTACTAGTTCCCATGATCCCACCAATCGAATAGTGATGGACAAGAGGTAAACAGTGGCAAAAAAACTCATTAGTACAGTTTTAATATTTATTTAACGCAATTTCTCCAATGCGTGGCCTAATGTTATTTCTTCGTTAAGAAGTTGCAATTGAATGTTCACTATTACATCGTCATTGTTGATATCTGCTTTTTTCCGCTTTTTAGGCACTGCATTCAGATTGTGAATGTTTTGCAATACGTTTAGTAAACGCATTACGGTAACAGTATTTTTATTGATCAATTTATTTAATTTGGAGTGGTACCCTTCTAAAATGTTATTCGTCCTGTGACGCTCTCCAAAGACGCTAAAAATCTCGGGTGAATGTACGCTGAGCCAAAATCTTTCAATGTAACTGATGAATTTTTCCATATCCACAGTACATTCGGATTTCGCACTATTGGGTCTGTGGATATCTATTGGAATATTTTACATTAGTACAGTACCTACCCAGCTTTGTACTATTTTGTATTACACACACACAGCTAACTGTGAATCATCTCACATTGGCATACTCTACCACCAGGCGATAACAAACACGTCTCAAACTCAAAGCTTCGAATATCGTACAGGATTTAATAGCGGCGTTTTACCTGAAATAAAACGCTTATTAAATACTTACCTTATTTGAAGCTTATATTTAATTCCTGCCTGTGGTTTTCGACACAATGACAAACAAGATCGCCGTCGCGCGTTCTGAAATCATTACTACGCGGAAGGCATCCTGGTTGGTAGAGTGTCACAGACTAGCAAAGTGCGACGATTAGGGTTCAAGCGGCGTCGACTGGCACGGAAAAGGAGATTACCAATACCAATTCCCAATTGTGGGAGACAAAGGAAACCGCGTGGGCACCGTTAATTAATTTATTTTAAAACTTCCAAATTACACCGCTCTTTTTCTACAGGCGTCCGCCATCATTCTCTCCGTCCCTCTCGCACCTTCCCTCTCTTTCCTTTTCCTTGCGTTCCATTCCCACATTTATACATGTTTCGAAGACGGTTTTTATGTTTTATTTAAATTTTTTTCTGTTTCAGTTTTTAGTGGAGGAGCGGGAGAAAATAAACAAGTCCCTTATAACCATAATTTACCGTACATGATTCGTTCCTTTAAAATTTGATGTTCTAAATATCCGAAAGTCTTCACCAGAACATCACCAACTTAACTTGGGACTGCTTTTACGCTATTTTATGAAACATACGGATTTACTGCTTATTTATATAACTTATTTACTGCTGTCCATTGAAGAGTTCCGGTCTCCATCTCTGAAAGTCTTCATCAGATCTTCACTAAATTAAAATGGGACCAATGGGACGTTATATCTGTTCGAACAAAAAAAGAATTGTCGAAATCGGTTAAGATTTGACGGAGTGGAGGAACATAGCCAAATAAAAAAATAAAAAATAAATAAAAAAATTATACGCGTCGAATTGATAACCTCCTCCTTTTTTGAAGTCGGTTAAAAAGGAAAACTATCACGGTTAAGTAGGCTTCACAAGCTAACGAGTAACAGGCGACCAACTTATAAAAGCAAAACTTCATACAAAATCCGATCTGTAAAGCAGATAAAAACCCCTCTTTCCGCGGAACCCTACACTGCGCGTGGCCAGACACATTTGAACGGTTTTTAACCGACTTCAGAAAAGGAGGTTGTTATCAATTCGACGCGTATATATATATTTTTTTCGTTTATAAATTTCCCCGCGTCCACCCTTGTATCCTCGCGCCCCTAGGCACGTGTGCCTAGGCAACGTTCCTTCTAGAAGTCTAAGCTCTACTTACTTACTCGGTGCCGTAAACTTGTAGTTAGAGCTCTATCACTGGGTTAGGATAAGAAAGGCGAAGTTTTTTAAGGCTTCCTCACTTTGTTTTTTATTAGTTTTGGCTCAAAGTTCGGTCGATGGTCACGGAAAGTAAAACTGAGTCTTTGATATCCTCAGGCTTTATTTCCGCTAGAGTTTACCTGGATGTTTTATCAGTCCCAAGGTATAATTTGGAAGCGTTGTAGGTAGGTAGTGAATAGATACTAATAGTGTGAATTTGAAATCGTTAGCAATATTGTTCTTTTCATTTTGATGAATGTTCTTTTCATTTTGATAAATAATCAATGATATTACATTACATAAAAAATCATAAAAATCGGTGAAGCCGTTTCGGAGGAGTTCGATAACAAACACTATGACACGAGATTTATTTCATTAGATTTAAAAGTACAAAGTGGTAAGTACCTACTTTATTTTTGTCTATAAACATTTCGCATTTTTGTATAAATGGCTTATACAAAAATGCGAAGTGTTTATAGACAAAAATAAAGTAGGTACTTACCACTTCAACGTTTAATTCAAAACGGTAATCACAAAAATTAAATCAAATTAAAAAAAAAATATCCAAAGTAACACGTAGACTGTGACTTATTGAACGTTGTCCATTTCCAAATCTAGATCATTTGAAGAAAAAAAAGGACAAAAAACTCCAAACTTAGTCTTTACAAATATATTCCAGAGTTTTACATAATTTAAGCCGGGTTTCGACGGTCTTAGTACGCTCGGACCGTGTGCGTAGTTTTAGTTGATTATGATGACGGACGGTCAGTGCGCTCAGACCGGGTGCGTCGTCATAATCAACTAAACTGTACATACACGGCCCGAGCGTACTAAGACCGTCAAAACCCAGCTTTAATCTTCTGAAATCAAAGCGCTACGAATTATCGTGGTATATAAAAGGTTTTCTTTCAGGTAAGTAATAGGGTTCTGTAGTATGTACCTCTACTTATTAAAACCCAGATTTAAGGGCAAATATCACTTTTTATTATAATCTTTTTCATCAATTCCCTAGCCTAACTGGGGATCGACTGACTTCTAACACAAAACGTAACGATTCTGGTTTTTTTAAACATGACCTAGCTAGATCCACCTCTGCTGACCCAATTTGGGTACAATAGGTACAATTTTAGCCTGATTTTCTTCCAATATAATCAATACCTACGTAAGTTTTCCTGGAGCTAAGGCGGTTACTAGAAATTCAATTAGTACAAAACTCTTAACATAAAGAACGAATTTCCGTCGACGAGAGTCGCTTTTCCGAATTCAACGATTTAATTAAAGAATTATTCAAACGCGAACGTCCCCGTTTCGAGAAAATTGTAACATTAATAAACAGAGGCAAACGGCAAGATGCCAACGGTGACTGTGGTTTTCAGCCAAAGAGAATATAACCACTTGGTTTTCAGCGACTATCTAGCTTTCAAATTAATTTACACAGATTAAAATTTAGAAGTAGGTATCTATAGTGTACTTACTGAAGCGAACGACTAAGTTGCAACTATGTTCGCAACTAGCAAAGATGACGGACTTTTGTTTGCACTCACGCAAATGCAAAGAGGAGCCTTTGCCTCGAGAGCTGTATTGATGTATATATATGTAGGCTCTAATTGATAAAGAAATAGCTGGTTTTTTTTGCAGAAATTTATAAGTTTTCCTAAACAGTATGTACACGACGCAAGCAAAGCTGCGTGCATGAGCTATGTCGAGTGAACAAAGTTTGAGAGATGCTGTGTCTTTGTTTACCTTTAGTCGTTCGCTTCAATATCTCTATATAACCTTTCGGTTTTTCAGCTACAAGAAACGCCGGCGGTAGCGCAGGGTTGTTTCACGCTCGTCAGGTTCTGGGTTTGAATCCCGGCGTGAACCAATGAGTCTACGTTACCCACCTACATTCGATCTATGAAAGCGTCACCTCGCAAACGTAGGTAGGAAACGTAGGTACTCCTTATTCTCCTTACTCCTTATTTGGATTTATCCTAAGTGTTGTTTTATTGTTATTTGCATAGACTGTAAGCATGCTTTGCCTGTAAATTGTAATATCTTTGTATCTTTGTATGTTGTGGCAATTTAATAAATGATTATCTTATCTTATCTTATCTTATCTAGGGATGCACAGAACCCGGAGTGCGCGTCCACAGAACAGAGAAAATAGGTATTCCTTATTCCTATGCTCTGTGGGCGCGTCTCTTAAATGCATAGATTACTCTTTGGTAATGGTTGTTTCATTGGCGCTATTCGTAGTCTAGTAACCAATCGCATTCCAATGGTACCTATAACCCGTGAAACTTAACTAGGCGCCTCACGCGACTCAATCTTCTTTGTGTGAGATGCCTATTTACTTTGCGCGAGTTATACTACCATTGGAATGACATTGCACTGCTATTGCGTTGTAGACAGTTTGTAGACGACCAAATAGAGGCAAATAACAACTTTACTACTGTCTTGCTTATATAACCTTTGAGAAACTGTGAAAAATTGTGATTATTATACTTCAGGGACTGAGTGTGTAACTGAGGTATCCACATATTATGGTGATTAAGCCCCTAGGTAGGTACTCTCTTTTTCTCTCAAGGAAAAAGTGCGCCCAGCTGTAAGATTTTTTGGCTGCGTAAGTATGCTACAAGAAAGCTACAACCCTTTTGTGAATGAAGTCTAATCTATTTGGATCTAATGTCAGGGAAGCCATCACTGCAAAAAAAAATATTTTTACCCACGAATCAGTTCGTATTCGATTTTTAACCGACTTCAAAAATGTAGAGGGTTTCAATTCGTAATTTTTTTATGTTGGCGATAGATGCAGACCACGTTGTCCGATTTCATTGATTTTTGTTAGGAAGGGGCTACCCTAGAGGTGGTCCCATATAAATTTGGTCAAGATCTGTTAACGGGATCCTTGAGAAAATCATGGCATCTTCACGGCATTATGGATACAACCATACCGCGATATAATACCATCAGCGTCAACTACTAGTGTTATAATTCGCCAATTATACTTTCTATTTCGACAATTTACCGTTTAGCCAGGAGACGGGGGAGGGGGGGGGGGGGTTCAAGCAACGTGCCTGACTCCTGCAGAGGCCCTTTCTTCAAAGTTCTTTAATTAACCTACTAGGTGTTTCAGAAAGGAGGTTTTACTTTATTAAACTTATTCAATCTAAAAATACTTATAAAACGTGGAAACAACGACTAATGAGTTGTTAGTGACCTGTGCGTTGACCTTCGACTTAAAGAGATTAATATCCTTCGAGAAAACGTAGAGGAGGTCTATGACCTATTTGTCTATCAAAGTATCTCAGTAGTTACCTACACACGTAGGAAAATAAGAACAGAGGCTCGGATCGTCTATATTCACAAACATTCCATAAACTCACGCCTACATCCCGGAGAGGTAGGCAGAGACCAGAGTGTGCCACTTGCCATCACCCTGACAGACAGTCTGACAGACTGACTCTTTCGCTTTATCAACATTCATTAGTCGTTGCATACATACACAACTCTATTAATATTTACGAAAATACCGATTAACAAGAATTGCTTGTTTAAAGTAATAAGATTACTATTGGTACTCTGTAAAGACTCCTGCTGATAAATGATGATAAATGATGCTGATAAATAGGTACTTAGCAGTTTCATAACAAACTTAACATCTAATTAACATTACATAACTTTATCATTGACTAGGTGACCTGTTACAACTTTAATACATTTCCAAGATATTAGAACAGGATGCTACGTTTGATCGCTGTTTGAACTATCGGTGGCAGCGCAGCGGTTAGATCAGTTGTCACACGTGCGTGAGGCCCTGGATTCGATTTCTGGCATGCAAGAATAATTTTTACATTTGGTATATTATGTACGAATAAATGTGACTTTGCAGCTAAGCAAGGCAGTGAAGAATATGTATGAGATAGAATAACAATAAGGAAGGGTTACCTCTAACACAACATTACATAAACTCACGCCTGTATCCCGGGGGGGTATGCAGAAACCAGGGATTGCCACTTGCCACGATCCTGACAGACCTCATTTGCTTCATCAAAATTAAATAGTCGGTGCATGCACGCACGCCGGCTTCGGGTAATTTTTGTCTTACTCTTTGCTAATACATCCCCTATCTGGTCGAAGTATGTCCGCCTGGGACGTCCCTTTCCAGGATCTTCCACCCAGATTTCGTCAATCTTTCTTCCTTCATCCTCTGCATATGTCCAAACTAACGGAACATTCAAAAACCGGCCAAGTGTGAGTCGGACTCGCGCACGAAGGGTTCCGTACTATTATTACATCATTAGACAAAGGTTGACATTTAACAACATGACATCGGCGCTGTGAAGGTTACTTAGATGGCCGCTAGTTGGCGAGCGCTGTCTTTAGACAACCTTTGTTGTAAAAGAGCCCCCCTTAAATATTTATTTTATTCTGTATTTAGTATTTGTTGTTATAACAGCAGCAGAAATACATCATTTGTAAAAATTCAACTGCCTAGCTGTCACGGTTCATGAGATACAGCCTGGTGACAGACAGACAGACAGACGGACAGACAGACGACAGGCGACAGACGGATAGTGAAGTCTTAGTAATAGGGTCCCGTTTGGCACCCTTTGGGTACGGAACCCTAAAAACTACATCCTCTTTCAGTCCACAACGTTCTGTAGTGTATGTATCCTGTCATTCAAAGTAACACCACACATATTTCTTGAAACACATTTTTAATATAAATACCTAATAGTTTATAACTAGAAGCAAAACTTGCTTCTGATTTAGCATCCGACCAATAAGAACGCACGGAACAATAAGTTGGCCAGGTCACATCTTGCACGACATATTCCGCCTTCAATAAGTGTTGTTTTCATAAAATTTGGACGGATTTCACGTGGGTAATACGGTACGTTTCTACGCATCAGACGCAGGGGACGTTATGTCGAAATATCTTGATATATCAACACGTTGGTTATTTGACCCAACACTTCGTTGTGAATTGTGTGCCGGTTTTTCCGTGTCACCTGAAAGTAAATTAATACGCTAGTTTACACATCAAAATTGATGAAAAACGTAGAAGATGGCTGTAAAATGTCAATTTTAGTTTTTAATCTTTAATTTGAGAAGTAAATTCATCATGGCCGTGACGTCACTAACTTAGTAAAAAATCGAATCGCCTTAACCATGGCAGCCTTACGTGTTTGTTTACAACCTATGACACATATGACGTCACGGCAGAGGTAATTTTAAAACATATGACAACGTGGCTGACAACGTTTTCACCTATTCATAAACAGTTCAATTTAAAATTATTGTTTTAGATTTAATTACTAGGCTTCAAAAAAATTCAATATAACTTTAAGGTCTAACTAACAGAACAATTATTATCAACTTAAGACATATTCAAGAAAAGGGCGCAATAGCGTAATATCGGGCAAAGTACATAGATTTTTCACAACAATTTTTAACAATTTTTAGAGATCTACGTACGCCGTGTAACCCGGCGGGATAAGCAGTGAATGTCCAGAAAAATTAAATGGAAGGGCCAGTAAGGGTGAAAACCGACTTACAAGGAACACCTGCGAAAGTGGATGGATCCTAAGCGCCTCGATGAACCGATCACTCTTCCCTACCGGGATGGTGGCCAGCACAAGACCCTTAGTGGTAGGGCTGAAGATCTCCTTCATGCGCGCGCGGAACTTGTCGCTGAAAAACTCCATCTTGCCCACTTCGTCAATGACCGTAACGGAGTAGGGGCTTTCCGGGGTCTGCGGAGGTGAGAGAAAAGGAATGATCACCAAATGATTAGAAAATAAATAATATGGAGACAACACAATTACTTGAGCCGGTCCCAAACTAGGTTACCCTGTGATACATCAATACCTGACTAATGTAAAGCCTGAAAGCTGTTTTTAGGGTTCCGTACCTCAAAACGAAAAACGGACCCTTATAGGATTACTTTGTTGTCTTTCCGTCCGTCCGTCCGTCCGCCCGTCTGTCTGTCAAGACCCTTTATCTCGGGAACGCGTGGAGGTATCGAGTTGAAATTAAAACAATATACTCAGGTCTACAGACCCTTGAAGCTGTGATAAAATCAAACTTCAAGGTTAACGTAAAAAAAAGTTACGGCCGTTTATGTCCCAAAAAACGAATATTTCGACATTCTCAAGGGAATCAAAATTATAGGGTACTTTCCATTGACGTAGAACCATGAAATTTGCCAAGTAGTGTCGTCTTATACTACAAGTGCAGGGAAAATTTCTGAAAACTATACATCGTAAAAAAATTAGCCTTTGAAGTTTGGGAAATCTTGGTATCTACCAATTTGTACGAAACCCTCAATGAGAGAGTCCGACTCGCACTTGTCCGGTTTTTGTCAGTAGCTTTTGCTATATTTTAGCTACAGATACATGTAAATATTGTGTTTTGTTTATAGGAAGAGGTTGAACTAACATCAAACCAAAACTTACAATTTATGCAATTTTATTTTCAATCTGATAAACTGCACTCAAGTTTCAACATTGAATGAATAAAATTGAGAATTTTGATCTTTTATAGAAAGTATTACACTAAAAGCAATTATAAAGAAAGTATTATACAGGAAACATTATTTAGTATTATACAGAAGAAATGTTTTTCATAACTTGTGTTATTTCAATAACTATATAATAACAGGCTGACCTGGCAAACATTTTGCCATATCAATTAGCCTATGACCTATTGTTAGACCTACCAAAAAATTTCATAACTGTTCAATAACAAACACTGTGACAAGAGATTTTTATATATTAGAAGAATTAGATTTAAATAGGAAACATATATTCACCTCACAAATAGCCTTCAGGCCAACTTTCTCAAACTCGCGCACGAGGACCGCATACTTCCCAAGTCTGTACTTTGAGAAGCCGACGAGGAACCGGGCGTCACGTGCAAGCCTCCCACGCTCCCCGTCCAGAGACACTACATCGAAGCCCTCGCGAAACCCGTTCTGTCTAACCTCCTCGGTGTAAAACCCAATTGTGTTCACCCCCTTCTCCTGCAGAGCCTGGTAAATCTTCTTTGTCACCGTCGTTTTTCCCACTCCTGGAAGAAGTTTCAACGTAGAATGAGCTACAATCGTGTATAGGGACTAATAAAATACCAACTACAAACCTGGTTCGCCTGTGAGGATGAAGAACTTTTTGGGCAGGATCATGTTACCTTCTGCGACTTCTTCCATTGTCAACTACAGGTTGAACGCATTATGCACCGATTAGACAATAGTAATCAGGAAGGAAATAGAACTGAATTTTAATTTAATTCAATTCAATTCTGCTTTATGGGGTCACTGCACTGATTATCCAGTACAGTTTCGCCAATGTCACGTGTTAGGTAAGAAATAGTCAACTATAAGAACGT